>OU342740.1:489300759-490500759 GCA_910589775.1 Avena eriantha
CTGCGATCAGTTCCAAGATTGCCAACCAACATGAGCTTGCACACTCCCTCACCCAAGCTAATGAGAGCTTACGCAAGCAATTATCCGTGCAGAACGAGATCTCGCTAGATTTTGCACGTGACGTCGTTAGGCCGCAGAAAGTGCTCAACCGTAACTTGAACAGGCAAGAACAGGCCATCAAGATAATCAACAAGCTCACGGAGGAGAAGAAGAATCTCGTGGAAAGGTGTATTCTCCTGCAGGACGAAGTCAGCGAGGCACTCAGAGGACGCGTCGAGGAAACCAAGGCTACCATCCAAGCCTACCATGACAGGAACCGTTGTCTGGATGTAGTCAAGGAGATGAAGGCGGACATGAGCAGAGGGATCACCGTACTCGAGGGTGTTCGGAAAGAGAATGAGGAGCTAAGGGCATGTCTGGAGGCGTATCGGAGCAATGCCCGAGTCTGATTCCCATTAGTAGGGACACGAATATTAGTTCGTCCTCCTCTTCTTTTGTAATGTTTAGGGTTCAGGGAGCAATGCCCATGGCTGCTTCCCATTATAGGGTGCAATAATGACTCCAGTTGTTGTTAGTGAAAAGAACATACATGCAATGACACTGGTGGATCCATGTGTGGTCTCTGAAGAGAACACACATTTCAATGACACTGGTGGATCCATATGTGGCATGTGAAAAGAACACACATGCAATGACTCTAGTTGTTGTTACTAAAAAGAACATACATGCAATGACACTGGTGGATCCATAGGTGGTATGTTGAAAGAACACATATTTCAATGACTCTGATTGTTTTTAGTAAAAAGAACACACATGCAATGATACTGGTGGATCCATGTGTGGATTGTGAAAAGAACACACATGCAATGACACTGGTGGATCCTTATGTGGTCTCCGAAGAGAACACACATTTCAATGACACTGGTGGATCCATATGTGGCATGTGAAAAGAATACGCATGCAATGACTCTGGTTGTTGTTAGTAAAAAGAGCACACATGCAATGACACTGTTGTTAGTAAAAAGAACACACATGCAATGAATCCAGTTGTTGTTAGTGAAAAGAACACACATGCAATGACACTGGTGGATCCATAGGTGGATTGTGAAAAGAACACACATGCAATGACACTGGTGGATCCCTCTGTGGTATGTGAGAAGAACAGTCATGAAATGACTCAGTTGTTGTTAGTGAAAAGAACACACATGCAATGACACTTGTGGATCCATATGTGGTATGTGAAAAGAACATTCATGAAATGACTCTAGTTGTTGTTAGTAAAAAGAACACACATGCAATGACACTGGTGTATCCATGTGTGGTATGTGAAAAGAACACACATGCAATGACTCCCGTTGTTGTTAGTGAAAAGAACATACATGCAATGACATTGGTGGATCCATGTGTGGTCTCTCGAGAGAACACACATTTCAATGACACTGGTGGATCCATATGTGGCATGTGAAAAGAACACACATGCAATGACACTGGTGGATCCATAGGTGGTATGTGAAAAGAACACACATTTCAATGACACTGGTGGATCCATATGTGGTATGTGAAAAGAACAGTCATGAAATGACTCAGTTGTTGTTAGTGAAAAGAGCACACATGCAATGACACTGGTTGATCCATAGGTGGATTGTGAAAAGAGCACACATGCAATGACACTGGTGGATCCATATGTGGTATGTGAAAAGAACGCACATGCAATGACTCAAGTTGTTATTAGTGAAAAGAACATACATGCAATGACACTGGTGGATCCATGTGTGGTCTCTAAAGAGAACACACATTTCAATGACACTGGTGGATCCATATGTGGTATGTGAAAAGAACACACAAGCAATGACTCTGGTTGTTGTTAGTGAAAAGAACACATATGCAATGACACTGGTGGATCCATGTGTGGTCTCTGAAGAGAACACACATTTGAATGACACTGGTGGATCCATATGTGGTATGTGAAAAGAACAGTCATGAAATGACTCTAGTAGTTGTTAGTAAAAAGAACACACGTGCAATGACATTGGTGGATCCATAGGTGGATTGTGAAAAGAGCACACATGCAATGACTCTGGTTGTTGTTAGTGAAAAGAACAGTCATGCAATGACTCTGGTTGTTGTTAGTAAAAAGAACACACATGCAATGACACTGGTGGATCCATAGGTGGATTGTGAAAAGAACACACATGCAATGACACTTGTCGATCCATAATTGGTATGTGAAAAGAACACACATGCAATGACTCTAGTTGTTGTTAGTGTAAAGAACACACATGCAATGACATTGGTGGATCCATGTGTGGTCTCTGAAGAGAACACACATTTGAATGACACTGGTGGATCCATATGTGATATGTGAAAAGAACAGTCATGAAATGACTCAATTGTTGTTAGTAAAAAGAACACACATGCAATGATACTGTGGATCCATATGTGGTATGTGAAAAGAACAGTCATGAAATGACTCCAGTTGTTGTTAGTAAAAAGAACACACATGCAATGACACTGGTGGATCCATAGGTGGATTGTGAAAAGAGCACACATGCAATGCCACTGGTGGATCCATATGTGGTATGTGAAAAGAACACACATGCAATGACACTGGTGGATCCATATGTGGTATGTGAAAAGAACACACATGCAATGACTCCAGTTGTTGTTAGTGAAAAGAACACACATGCAATGATACTGGTGCCTCCATATGTGGTATGTGAAAAGAACACACATGCAATGACTCTAGTTGTTACTGAAAATAACATACATGCATTGACACTAGTGGATCCATGTGTGGTATATGAAAAGAGCACACATGTAATGACACTGGTGGATCCATATGTGGTATGTGAAAAGAACACACATGCAATGACTCTAGTTGTTGTTAGTGAAAAGAGCACACATGCAATGACACTGGTGGATCCATAGGTGGATTGTGAAAAGAGCACACATGCAATGACACTGGTGGATCCATATGTGTTGTGTGAAAAGAACAGTCATGAAATGACTCAGTTGTTGTTAGTAAAAAGAACACGCATGCGATGACACTTGTGGATCCATATGTGGTATGTGAAAAAAATAGTCATGCAATGACTCTGGTTGTTGTTAGTAAAAAGAGCACACATGCAATGACACTGGTGGATCCATCTGTGGTATGTGAAAAGAACAGTCATGCAATGACTCCAGTTGTTGTTAGTGAAAAGAACATGCGTGCAATGACACTAGTGGATCCATGTTTGGTCTCTAAAGAGAACACACATTTCGATGACACTGGTGGATCCATATGTGGTATGTGAAAATAACACACATGCAATGAGACTGGTGGATCCATGTGTGGTCTCTGAAGAGAACACACATTTGAATGACACTGGTGGATCTATATTTGGTATGTGAAAAGAACATTCATGAAATGACTCAGTTGTTGTTAGTAAAAAGAACACACATGCAATGACATTGGTGGATCCATATGTGGTATGTGAAAAGAACAGTCATGAAATGACTCTAGTTGTTGTTTGTAAAAAGAACACACATGCAATTACACTGGTGGATCCATAGGTGGATTGTGAAAAGAGCACACATGCAATACCACTGGTGGATACATATGTGGTATGTGAAAAGAACACACATGCAATGACTCCAGTTGTTGTTAGTGAAAAGAACATACATGCAATGACACTAGTGGATCCATGTATGGTCTCTGAAGAGAACACACATGCAATGACACTGGTGGATCCATAGGTGGTCTCTGAAAAGAGCACACATGCAATGACACTGGTGGATCCATATGTGGTATGTGAAAAGAGCACACATGCAATGACTCTGGTTGTTGTTAGTGAAAAGAACAGTCATGCAATGACTCTGGTTGTTGTTAGTACAAAGAACATACATGCAATGACACTGGTGGATCCATAGGTGGATTGTGAAAAGAGCACACATGCAATGACACTGGTGGATCCATATGTGGTATGTGAAAAGAACGCACATACAATGACACTGGTGGATCCATATGTGGTATGTGAACAGAACAGTCATTAAATGACTCCAGTTGTTGTTAGTAAAAAGAACACACATGCAAGGACACTGGTGGATCCATAGGTGGATTGTGAAAAGAGCACACATGCAATGCCACTGGTGGATCCATATGTGGTATGTGAAAAGAACACACATGCAATGACTCCTGTTGTTATTAGTGAAAAGAACATACATGGAATGACTCGAGTTGTTGTTAGTGAAAAGAGCACACATGCAATGACACTGGTGGATCCATAGGTGGATTGTGAAAAGAGCACACATGCAATGACACTGGTGGATCCATATGTGGTATGTGAAAAGAACAATCATTGAATGACTCCAGTTGTTGTTAGTAAAAAGAACACACATGCAATGACACTGGTGGATCCATAGGTGGTATGTGAAAAGAACACACATTTCAATGACTAGTAAAAAGAGCACACATTTGAATGATACAGGTGGATCCATAGGTGGATTGTGAAAAGAGACTTTCCCTCTCTCTCGGTCCTAAATCTCACAAAAGCCCAAACATGTGGAGATCCCAAACATGTGCTCACTCTGGGTGCTATGCCCTGATTGGCTGACACAGATGTCACGCGGATCGTCTCCACCAACCGTTGATCCCATGTGATCCAACGGGCTGGATAACCCCTCCCTTCTCTACTTTTTTATGCATGGTCAATCCGTGCCACCTCTCTATCCGTGCCACCGATACATTACCTCCATAAACAAGTGAAAATTCATATATCTAACTAAAATAATTAAAATAAACGATCATATTTCGAAGAAGCCATTGTCTTTGTCTTCTGGTTCGTCCTCATCTTTGTCAATGCCATGGTCCCTGCCATCGCTGCCGTTAGTGTCCTACAACGACAACTCGACACCACCCCCTTCCTCGAATAAGCGCGCTATCTCCTCATCGGAGTCCTCCTCCTCCTCTTCGTAGTCCCACGGGTCCATATCACTCTCCTCCACTTCTGCCTCCAACTGATCGATGAACGCCTCCTCATTGGCCGAGTCGGACTCGTCCAAATAGCTATCTCCTCGCTTCTTCCTGGTCTTCTTCTCATTCCTCTTCTTGTCCGTACTCACCGGTGCAACACGCGCCCCTGTCCTAGCTGCTGCTTTGCGCTCGTCCGACGCTGCAGGTACCCCATGATCCTCATGCACGGCCGGTACGAGCTTAGACGTCACGGTGTCCTCGAGTGCCGATGTCGATGGATCCTGGCATGGTTGGACACGACATGCTGCCTCAGCAGGCGACTCGCGAGTGCGAACGATGCAACAAATAGCCGGGGACGCAGGACAGTCAGTGGATGGCTTGGACCTGCCATTGCCACGGCGAGGGGGCATCGTGCTCGAGGTAGTTGCTCTGAATGGTCGATGGCGGGTACACAGAGTGGGGTGCCGATCTGATCAAGGGCGAGCAGTGGTTTCGTGCGTCGTGTCCACGCATGCATTTGTCGATTATCAAAAAAAGAAGAAGAAAGAAGTAATATCTCGCGTACTGAACATAATTTGATCACAACAAAAGTGGCACAGCGTATTCTAGACTCGTAAATATCCCGTGTGTGCCTGTCACGTGGAGTTTGACGGAGTTGGACGTGCCGACGTGATCGTGCAGCAGTTGCGCGCGTCATTGCCCCATCAACACGTGACACACACATGCGGGATGTGCGCGCCGATTCACATGACGACCACACGGCTTGCACACCCCTTATTATATACTGCATTTTCAGTGGCGCCGAAGACCATTGAAGTGTCCATCGCAATAAAGACAAGTCTCGTCGATTCCCTACCCCTGCCTCCCTGGCTTCTTTGAGAAGGTAGACCGTACACGGTGGTCTTGTATAATAGTACTAGTACTACTTGACCATGGCCTGTCCTCTTTTACTATTCTCCCACACTAATCACTATCTCCTTCCTCCTGCCGTCGCCACACTCACCCTGCAAGCCATGGCTCCACTGAGGAGGGGGAGAGGCCGGTCGACGATCCTCGTGGAGAAAAGGGAGAGAAATCGCTGCGAGGCACTTCTTGCTCTACCAGCCGCTCAAGCCCACCCTCTCATCGAGGCCCAATCTCCCCTAACAATGCCGCTGAATGTTCTAGGAGGCGAGGGCTCCTCCCGATACGGTCTCCTTGTTCTTCTCCATCTACCTCTCCATCATGATCTTAATCAGCTTCTTCTTGTTTTTCTTCTTCTTCTAGCTCTTCCTCTTCTACGTATTACAGGCCAGCCATGGAGCACGAATCCACCACGACGGAGGCGTTGTAGGACCCATTCGGCCCCGTTCCATGTCTCAACGAGGTAGCAAATCTCCACGCTGTTATTTCTCCGAGTTATGATGTGGATTTCTTAGATGTTGTCCGTCCCGCATTGGGTTTTCCTCTTCTTTTGCGAGTTGTGTTAGTTTTCATGAAAATGACTGGATCTCTTGGTCTTTCCTTAATCCCGATGTTCATAGATTCACTATGGATTTTTTGTGATTAGGATTAGTTTATCGTGGTCATGAATAGATCTATAGGTCCATTTTTTAACACTGCGGCCAATAGATTCAACGGTGATTTTTTTTATCTATATTAGTATTCACCTGGGATCTGGAGTGTAATTGTAGAATTCCTATTTCAATTAACATGAACAATGCAGCAATCGAAGGCCGAGTACCATGACAAGGTGACCGTGATCAGTTCCAAGATTGCCAACCAACATGAGCTTGCACGCTCCCTCACCCAAGCTAATGAGAGCCTACGCAAGCAATTATCTGTGCAGAACGAGATCTCGCTAGATTTTGCACGTGACGTCGTTAGGCTGCAGAAAGTGCTCAACTATATCTTGAATAGGCAAGAACAGGCCATCAAGATAATCAATGAGCTCACGGAGGAGAAGAAGAATCTCGTGGAAAGGTGTATTCTCCTGCAGGACGAAGTCAGCGAGGCACTCAGAGGACGCGTCGAGGAAACCAAGGCTACCATCCAAGCCTACCATGACAGGAACCGTTGTCTGGATGTAGTCAAGGAGATGAAGGCGGACATGAGCAGAGGGATCACCGTACTCGAGGGTGTTCGGAAAGAGAATGAGGAGCTAAGGGCATGTCTGGAGGCGTATCGGAGCAATGCCCAAGTCTGATTCCCGTTAGCGGGGACACGAATATCAGTTCGTCCTCCTCTCCTTTTGTAATGTTTAGGGTTCAGGGAGCAATGCCCATGGCTGCTTCCCATTATAGGGTGCAATAAGAATCCTAGGGCAACTCCTTATCTATCTGGACATGTGTTGGTGTTCATGTACATGAATGGACACCATGTTCTGTTTCCATTATGTATCTGGACATGGGTTTCTGCATTATGAGTTTGCCACTCTCCCACTACTATTT
The DNA here is from genome assembly GCA_910589775.1 of Avena eriantha. Lineage (NCBI taxonomy): Eukaryota > Viridiplantae > Streptophyta > Magnoliopsida > Poales > Poaceae > Avena > Avena eriantha. The sequence goes on from OU342740.1 coordinate 489,308,143, forward strand.
GGTGATATTGGGAAAAACCCACAACACACTAAACTGCTGATAAATCTTATTTGTCTTTGAAATTGAAATTATGACTGTGCCACTAGTCGATTCATAAAATTTTGATTAGTCCTAGATTGTTTCTTCCTTGAAATTATGACAGTGCCACTAGTCGATTCAGTTAATTATGGAAACTAACCAGCTTGTCCTGGTGAACTGAACAAACCATACTATGTATTTTTGTTGCAGGGAAAGAGGCGAAAGATCGACCAGGACCTGGCGACCTGGCTAAATGACAAGATAACAATCCAAAGGGAGAAGCGGAATTCCCAGAAACTGGCCTTTGACCAACTGCGCGCTGAAATCGCGGTCCTTTCTGACAAGTCCCAGAAACTGAAGGAGTGAAAGGCCGACTGGGCGAAACTACACAGTGAAGGTCGCACGTCGGCTAGGAAGCAGACGGAGATCATGAAAGGGATCTTGGAGGAAAATCGTATGGCTACGGACAAAATTCTCCAATCCGTGACGGAGCGCTGGAACCTACAGCTGAAGCATGACATAGTACTGAAGGAGCTGGCCAATCTTAGGGAGGAAAACAGGCAGCTCCGGGCCAGGCTCGCTTGAACACAACATATGTCTATTTAGTACTGAACTGCCCGGTTTATCCTCTGTAGTGGTGATTTTGTAAGCGTGAACTTAACTCTATGCACGATATGTGTGTTCGTCTGAAATTAGTTTGCTCGAGGCTTGAGTTTGGCTTAGTTCGGAAAGCACAACTGCAAGTCTTACAATTAACTAGTTTCAGGCATTGGCACAACATAAATTATTCATCTCGAATTTCCTTTATCCTTTATAGTCTGTCCTTGTTCACCCTCGCGCGCCTTCTTCAGTTCCTTCAACAGATCCGCAATGCAGTACTCTAGCTTCTTCTTGTCTTCCCTGAGCTGATCCCTCTCCTTTTCTGCATTATGAATCAGCAACCTGTGACTATCCTGAAGCTTCTTTCAAGTTCCAACAACCAAGCTCCCATTGATCCTGTCAGTTAGCTCTGACTGCAAATTCTCGATTTCTTGTTCCAGCTCCTTATATCGTACCAACAGCTTGTAATTTTTTCAGCTTCATCACTTACATCAGTAAATCTCCCTGACCTTTCCAACTCATACATCTCCCATAATTGTGCCAAACATTTCTTAAGTGCATCTGGCCACTCAAGATCCACTCACTCTACTGCTTTACACACTGTCCAACCTAAAAACACACACACTATAGTGTTATCAACATGCACGATACATTTTACTTCATGTCAGAGTTGCACATAATGTAAACAAACCTGATTTGTACAACCCAAAAACCTTCTCCCAGTGTTACTGCCTTCGAATGCAACATATCTCCTCAGTTTTATCCCATGGTCACATGGCACTTCTGCATCGAGATCTAGGCCCTCCCATTCAGAGTCGTAGATCATCCTTGGTACCTATAGGTAAACGCAAAGCTGAAACCGAACACGATTGCATGCACATATGGAGCTCAGATCGAGAGATTTACCATTGCCTAACCCTAGCCCGAGAAAACAGAGGAACTCACATCGTGGAAGGAATACTCGATGTCGGAGAGAAGGCTGTCGCTGCTCGACTGGTCGTCCTCGCCGTTCAAGGACAGCATGGCGAATGCGTCGTCACAGGCGACGGCATCGGCAAGAGAGAGAGAGAGAGAGCCCTTCTACCGCTTGAACAATGACTAAATTGGCATGTTACAATAGTTTAATGGATACCATGCCCTTTCCCTAGATTATTGTCTCCTGCCTGATATGGATTCTCTTCACACATTCTCATTTCAAATATTAAACCTGCACTCCCTCCATCCCAATTTCATTGCCTAACGAAAACATACCAGTATATTACATCATCTAAAGAAACAAAGTCATGTCAACTACAAGGTACTTATACATCACTTCTTCAGTCATGGTTTCACAAAACATTACATTACAATCTCTCAACAAACATATCCACAACATGGTTTCACAAAACATCACATTACAATCTCTCAACAAACGTAATCATAGAAACAAGTATATTACATCAACTCAAGAAACAAAATCGTGTCGACTACAAGGTACTTACACATCACTTGTTCTGTCATGGTTTTGCAAAACATCACATTACAGTCTCTCAACAAAAAAAATAACAGAAACAAGTACAGTACATCATCTCAAGAAACATAATCATGTCAACTACAATGTATTTATGCATCACTAGTCCAGTCATGGTTTCACAAAACATTACATTACAATGTCCCAACAAACATAATAACAGAAACAAGTACGGTACATCATCTTAAGAAACATAATCATGTCAACTACAATGTACTTATGTCTTATTACAACAACGATGGTTTCAGTGAGTGACATGTCCGAAAATCTCAACAGCTCGCACAGCATTATATCGCAATCTCTCAACAAACATAATCATAGAAACACGTTCTAAATGCAACAGCAGTCAATATTACAAATACAGGCAGGGGAACCCCGTGGTCCATATGACAAGCCCAGGGTAGCAGCTCTCATCAGACTCATCAACATCGACCACCTCATTCTGTTCAGCCACTACAGGGGCATCTACATCCACTATAACATGTTCAACAACATCAGAAATGGTACCAAGGAAGAACACCTTCCTGGTTCGCTTCTTTCGCCGCATAATCTGCATAAGATCTCTAGCATCTACATACATATCATCAATCATCGCTTCAACTTTCACCTTACGATCAGCTGCACAACACTCCCAAACCATCTGAAGCTCATGGGAGTGCTCAGTTTGCTGATAGGTATCATTCATGTTGTGCCACACCAATTTTGTCCTTTGTCTAGAACCCTAGGGAATTCTAGCGGCAAGCATATCTACCAGCTACGAAACAGACACAATCTCTTTGCAATTCACAAGCAGATGCACATCTTGCCCGAACACAACCCTCTTGCAACCAAAATCAAGTTTTGCAGTGTACTGTCGAACATGAACTGTGAACTCATATAGGTCGCTTGTATCAAAGTTGTGCCTAATTTGATTAAAAAGGGGAAAGTTCATTCGATTCTATTATGCCGTAACTAATCTACTTACAAGATAAGGCACAGATAAGAAAAATTCACCTCTCGCTCTTCTCTCGGGTTTTTTTCTTCGAGACCTGAGTGCTGCATCCGCCGACCGGAGCCGAACAATCCGCCACCGGCCTTGCTTTTCTCTTCAACCCGCTGCTTGTAGGTACCTTGGGAGCAGAATCCTTGATGGCCTCCTCGCTAACCGGGGCTGATGACCTCGCCGCTACTACGCGTTGAGCCCCAGAGTTGGGCCCCGACGGACCCTTTTCAGTCGGCGACGTAGCTACAACCTTCGCCTTGCAAGACATGCTGGGCCGCTGCCGCCGGATTCAGTGTCGGGGGAGGGAGAAAAAAGTTCCTCCGCCGCTAACATATTTAGGGTTAGGGAAGGGAAGAAAAGGGATCGCCGCCGCCGCCGTAGCAAGATTCAGTGTCGAGAGTTAGGAAAGTACAGTAATGGATTTGCCCCTACGACACGTGCAGGGTGGCTAAGAAGAGTGACCGGCGAAGGAGGGGCACAGCAGGAACTAGTGTAACAGAATATCCTGACTTAACGGGCGCGATTTGAAAATATTGGGTTTGTCCATCATTCACTCGAAAGACCCCTCTCAGCAATTGGCGCCCCAACTTTTCGAATCGCAGTGATAAAAATCAACTTGGGTACCGCGTTGCCTGGCCACCCCAACTTTTGGGCCGCAAAATGATATTCTCATCGCCAGCACCCGATCTGTGAAGGGGCAGCCTTGGCGGTCAGCTTCAACACCTCCGACATCTCCATCGAGCCAGTCGCCAAAGGGTAGCCGCTGGTGACGTCGTCAAGGTCGAAGTCGTCAGGGAAATGTGTAAGCCCTAGGCTCAACGTCGTGGTGGCCCCACGCCTGAAAGCCGAACATGCCATCCATTCTACAACGACGGGTGCCTCTTCTAGGTAGCGCCATACTTCAGTCAGTCCCCCAGGTATAACCTCGGTAGGGGACATCCCTTGAAGAACCGCCTGGACGCACAACACCGAGGCGGTGGCCGCGTTCACCACCGCGGTCACACACTATGAGGCGTTCAAGGTCTACACCACCAGATCGCCTTGCCCTATCAAAGCTGCAACGTCAGACACCCAGTGTCACTACGTACTCACCCACTCGGGGATTCACAGCACATATCAAAGAAAAGAGCAATGACTCACCAAGGAGTTTCCGGCAGTTCTCGGTCATGTGCTTCTCCAAGGCAGCAAGATCGCTCTGCAGCCCAAGGATGATTGAATCAGCAGCCTTCCGCTCCTCCTCAGCCGCAATGACCGCGGGCTTGGCCCTATCCTCAGAAGAGATCATCAACGCTTTCGCCTCCTCCAATTCCTTCACCAGCGAATCGATACGCCCATTCGCCACATCCAGCTCTGCAACCGGAACATATACCCCTCTCGGGCTTTGGCAATGGCAGTCGGAAGACCATCTGAAAGGAACATCAACAATAGTTAGCTTACCGCGGTGACGACCAGCAGCTCGCAATTGCCAAACAAAAAAAGTACTCACCGGTAGTCTCCTAGAGTTATCGGTTAGCCTCCTACGCCATGCGCAGGTCACATTCCAGGCGCTCCTTCGCGGCCTGCCGATCAGTCGATTCCCTCTGCAAGCCTTACAAGCAGAATGAACAATTAGCAACTGCAAAAACACAAATTCAGTGCCTAGCCGCTGAAATTCAGCGACTAGACACTCGGGGAATGGCGACTAGAAGAAATTCAGTGCCTAGCCGCTGAAATTCAGCGACTAGACACTCGGGACTGGTGACTAGAAGAAATTCAGTACCTAGTCGCTGAAATTCAGCAACTAGACACTCCGGGACTGGCAAATAGAAGAAATCCAGTGCCTAGCCGCTGAAATTCAGCGACTAGACACTCCGGGACTGGCGACTAGAAGAAACTCAGTGCCTAGCCGCTGAAATTCAGCGACTAGACACTCGGGGACTAGACGTACCTGAATGGTGGCTCCAAGCATACTGTGAAGCCCACTGGCATCCATCGAAGGAACCACGAAGGAGGTGCGCCCGCGACGAGGTGCAACATCCTCATCGACGATCTCTCGCATCTACAGAGACTTGTTTTCTGCCATGATCGGAAAACCCTTTGCCGAAGCGCAGAAACGACGCGGACGCCCTCACCGGGGCACTGGTTGCTGGAGCCAGCGGATCTGTCGTCAGAGCCCCCTCAGCTGGCTCCGATTGAGTGGCCGCCACCTCCTCGCCGGTGACGGCAGGGTCACTCCCCTTGGTGCTGTCTTTTTCTGCAGCATCATTGGGCTCACCCCTCTGCTTCTGCGAGTGGCCAAGAACAAACATCAAAGGATGCGGTCACAAAATACACCACAAGAATCACGGCTGGAGATAAACCCGGAGGGGGGCTTACCGTAGGAGCTTCATTCCTCTCGGGCACGTACGGGGCGAGCCTGGCCAACGTGGTTGTAAATTCTGTGTTGGTAATCTTCTTTAAGGCGGCCTTGTAGTCTGCAGCATCCCACGACTCCTTGCTGGTCCGGGAAGGATCGTTCTTCCCGGTGTACTCGTACATCCAATGGCGTTGGGTCACCAACGGGACCAAGCGTCGCCCGAGCCAGCAGTTGTACAGATTGATTGTGGATAACCCTTGGTCCTTCAACTTTTGGATCTGGTCCATCATTTCCACGACGGCCATCCTCTGATCATCGGGGAGCTTGTCCGCTGCCAGCCGGCAGGGCTCGCTTCTCTCTGCGACGAACGCGGGTAGCGCCACTTCGCCGGAGGGGGTGGACTCTTTCGCATAAAACCAGATCTTCTTCCATTCGCTTGCAGCCTTCTTCAGCAACAGGAGCTTGATGAAATTGTCCTTCGGCTTCAACTGAAATGTAACGCCTCCGGCCGCCAAGATCGGGATGTCGGACCCCTCGCGCCCGATGCGGCCGTGGAACAGCTCCAACCATAGTGGGAAGTACAGCCTGCATCCAAGATAGCATTTGCAGAAGGCGACGAAGATTGCCAACTGCTCGATGCTATGCGGGCCAAGATCCGACGGCTTGATCGCGTAGTATGCGCAGAACCACCAGAAGAATAACAAGGTAGGGAACCCCAAGCCCCTCTCCAAGTGGCTTGGGAAGCAGATGAACTCGCCGGTGCGTGGCTTCGGTTCAACCTCGGAAGATACGGGGATCCGCCAATTCCCCTTACAGAGGACCCCCGTGTCCTCAAATGACTTGAGTTGCACCGTAGTGCACTTAGATTTCCCCCATGGACCTTTCGGAGGGGCCATCAGGAAGGAGGCAAGGTTGCTCGGTCTGGAGAATCTAGATCGAGGGGAGATAGAGGGAATGGATGCGCAAAGATGAGGAATGTGGGGAAGGGTGTACAGGACTGGTCCGCCACTCCCCTTATAAAGAAGCATTACCCGCCAATCTCGGGATAGCCGTTACTCATGGTAATCATGCCGAAGTTACAGTTGGACTACCCAATGGATAGGTTGACCAAGCTGACGGTCCAACTCCCTCCACTCGACTCTCCTGCAGCTATACCCTGTCCGGTCGATAGGGGCAGCGACTCAGGAGTGATTACATTCGCCAGCTGCGACTGGGAACCCGGTGGGAAATTTCCTCGGTTCTTGGTAGAGTCAATCACTGATTCGACTGGATGTCCAATTGGACTCGCCTACTATGACTGCCAAATGAACACCTGCGTTTGAATCAATGATGGCCTTGGTGACTACTGATGGGGATATGCCGAATGGGATATGCCCAGTAGGACGTTCCAATCGGGCCAAAGGCCTAGCGAGTGGGCCTGCAGGACGGCAACTGGAATGCGACTAAGGAGAAGGCCTGGCGATTGGAGACTGGAGGCCTAGAAGCATGCTTGAAGACCAGTCGGATTAGGTCAAAACCTCGGAATACACATCTTGTTTGGTTGTAAACTGTAAACCCTAGTGAGGTGCCCCCTATATAAGCCTCCCTAGGGTAGTTTGAGGACTTACGTTCCATCATACACCCCTTCAAGCGACTCGCTGCTTAGACACCGAGCTCCCCACCCCTGTAACTCGCTCTCCATCAATCTAATCTAGCAGGAGTAGGTCTTTACTCTCCGGGGGCAAAACCTGGGTAAATCCATGTGCATTCGCCCCCATCTCGCACCGTAGATGGCCGCCAGCTCTCGCCCCCGATTCTATCAATCGCTGCCTATGGCAGCGACTGCCGTGGCCATTTCCACGGCATCCTCGCAAGGCAAAAAGGTTAAGAAGGCCGAAGTTAAGCTCAAGGCCGCATGCTTCACTCTAAGCAAGGCGAAGACCACACAGTTTATGAAGTGCCTCCTTGGAGTCAAATTTCTAAATGGCTACGCGGGGAAGATAAGCAGATGGCTATACAAGGGGAAGCAGTGCTTCAGCGGGATGAAGTCTCACGACGTCGGCATGCTAATGACACGGGTACTTCTGGTTGCGATCCGAGGGATAATGGACAAGCACGTCCGTGAAACGTTGTTTGGCCTATGCAACTTTTTCGACGTCATCTCTCGGAAGTCGATAGGCATTAACCAGCTCACGAGGCTATAGGAGGACATCGTGGTGATAATATGTGAGCTCGAGATCTACTTTCCTCCCGCATTCTTTGATGTCATGCTTCATCTACTGCTCCATGTCATGGAGGATATCGTCCAACTCGGGCTTTCGTTTCTGTGAAGCATGATGTCGTTCGAAAGGCTAAATGGACACATCAAGGGATACATTCGTAACAGGTCCTGTCTAGATGGAATCATAGAAAACGGCTTCCTGGTTGAAGAGTGCATCTCTTTCTGGTCGAACTTTCTACAAATCGAGACCCCTATCGGTCTTCCATTCAACAAGCACCTTGGGAGGCTCGCTGGATGGGGTCACCACGAGGGCCAGCGCGCAAAGCATGTCGACTTCGAGGAGCAAACCAAGGACTTTGAAAGAGCAAACCTGGTCGCAATACAACACTTGCAGGTGGTTGATCCATATATACATGTGCACAAAGAATTTATCAAGAGAGAAGTACGCTGACCGTGGCCTGGTGAGGACGGAGGAAGATGTAATCAAAGAGCACAACTCCGGTTTCACGCAGTGGTTTAGGAAGAAGGTTCTTGATAGTCCATCGCAGGGCGAGTCTTCGGAGGACGATAAACTCATATTCTCATTGTCATAGGGCTCAGGGCACTACCTGATGACCTATCAGGCATACGATATCAACGGATACACGTTCTACACCAAGTAAAAGGACAATAACTGCGATTACCAGAACTCAGGGTACCGGGGATATTCTATACCAACAACATCCTGAAAAGATACTACAGAAGGGTCGAGGAGATATGGGAGCTCGACTACGTTACGGAGAAGGTGTCGATGTTCCATGTCAGGTGGGCAAAGAGCATCGAAAAAGAAGACCGGTATTTCACCACCATGGTTATACCTCCAAAGTCAAAGACCACCGGCGCGAACGTACCAGCGAGAAATGAGCCATGGGTTTTGGCTAGTAAAGTCAACCAATGCTTCTACATTACCGACCCGTCAAAGCCTAGCTGGGTTGTCGTCAAGAGAGGTAAAAGGAACATCATCGGAATGGACAGAGTCGCCAATGAGCAAGACTTTGACTAGTACGGCGATCCAAAGATGGAAGACGGATACAGTGACAAAGCACCATACACCACAAGCCTACCTAAGAAAGGACTCCCAATTAAAAGAAAAAGTGAAGACGTTCCGGACCTAACCTATTCAATCGCAACAAAGAAGGGCGAGAATATAATTGTCAACAAAAAACCCTAACTACCTCCGAACGTTTATGTATCGACACATTCTTAATTATCTCTTTTGTATCCTAATTGGATAGAATATTATGTATCAAAACATTCTTATTATGTATCGAAACTTCTATTGGTTTGACAATATTTGGATATTTAAAATATTTTAGACTGTTTTTTATAGTTCATATTTGTTTTTTAAGTTCCAAAAAATAGTCTATTTTTGGATATTTAAAATATTTACACTATTTTTTATAGTTTATATAAATTTTAGACTATTTTCATAGTTCATATTAATTTTAAATTATTTTTTATAGTTCATATTTGTTTTTTTTAAGTTCCAAAAAAGGTGGCCAAGGAAGATCGGGTGTCTAGCCACTGAGCTAGCAATGGTTTTGTGATATAAACTACATGTGTATTCTATTTGACTAGGGCCACGAACGTTATACTGGAGGCGCATCCATCCTAGACGTGACTCGCTTAACAATATACTAGAGTCGCATCCTGGCTAGATGCGACTCACGTAAGTTCGTAAGTTGCTACGCATCTGGTGCGAACCATGTTGCTCTCCTCCCTCATCAGTTCATCCTCGACACAGATCATCGATGTGCTGCTCTGCTTGATCGCGATCCCTCGACACAGATCGACGTGCTGCTCTGCCACCATCGAGTCCATCGCCGTCCAAGGGTGAGCCGCCCCTTCCCATTTCCCCTTCCCCCTTCCCCTTTCCACATCTCCCCTCTACCCTTATGTCACTCACTTGTGCGCCGCTCCTCCTGTAGTGACCTCCTGTCGCCGCCTGCCGCAGCAAGGAGGAGGAGAAGAGTTGCACCGCCACCTTCCACCGTGAGAAGGAGGAGGAGAAGAGATGCACTGCCTACCTCATCTCCGACCTGCGCCGCCTAGCTACCTCGTCTCCGGTGTGTCGCCGCCTACCTCGTCTCCGACCTACGCCGCGACGGTGAGCCGCCCCTCCCTATCCCCTCCCCCTTTCCTCTGTTGGTTATTGTCAGTGTTACTGACAGTGTTAAACTGTTGCTAGCCATGGCCTCCCCACCGTGGCCACAACAGCCTCCTTGGACACTATACAAGGGCAAGCCCAGCTCCCCTACTCCCTTTTCTCACATGCTCTAGACTAGAGTTGTTACACATTGTGTTGATTTTCTAGCAGTAGGAGGTGCCAGCAATTTTTGTATTTCAGTGTGTGCCAGCAGTCCCGTGAAACCATTTTAAATTTTTTACATCTAATTATGTGTACAAGTTTGGGTCCACAGCAACGACTCCTTTTGATATTTTTTACAAATAATTTTCGAGATTCATATATATAAGACATAATATGTTCAGTGGTAAGACAAGGAAAGGATTATGGGTCCATGGCAACGACTCCTTTCGACACACCAAACTCGAAATGAGTCGTTGTCGTGGAGACCGAATTCTTTCCTTCCTTTACCACTGGACATATCATGCCCATGCTATATAAATCGTGGAAGTATTTCTCTTTTTTTGTCTTTGGGGATATGAATAGATTAGATAGCATGAATTAAATAAAATAGTGAATTATGTAGTTTCAAATCTCTCATTGTAGCTCCAAATTTGAAAGGAAAGACATTACTTCACTATTCGTATAGCATTGGTGACATTATTATATGAATGATGGAATGATTTCTTTCCTTTTGTCTTTGTCGATACAATGAAATGATAAACTATGTAGCCCCAAAGTTGAGAGGGGACAAATAATTTTGTGATTCGTATAACATGGCTATAGCATGGCACCCATATATATATATATATATATATATATATATATATATATATATATATATATATATAAATGCATGATCTTATCTTGTGAACTATTATTGATTTCCACTGACATAGCTAATATCATTTATCTTGTGTACAGGAGATCGCGAAGAAGTGCTATGTTGTGTACGTCGGTAGGGTTCCAGGTGTGTATGAGGAGTGGAAAAACTGCTAGAAGCAAGTGAACAAATTCTCAGGCAACAGCTACAAAGGCTACAAGCGTAGAGAGGTGGCGGAAGAGAATTGGAGGAAGCACGGGAGGAAGAAGTGGAGGAACTTCATCGTGATCACCACATGCTCTTCATGGTAGGTTGTGTGCTCTACTTCACCTAGAGAGATCCGGCGTGCATGTAGTTGTAATGTGATTATGAACTTGTACTCGATCGGTCCCCCGAGATATGTGAACTTAGTGTTGTGTGTGACGTACTCTAGTTGGTTGATGTGTGAACTCTCGAATGTCGCGGGTTAATTCAAGTTGATGTGTGATGTACTTGTATTAGTGTTGGTTATACTATGTTTTGGCCAATTGCAACTTTCTGGAAATTCTGTGATGTTTATACTATATTCTGGACTGTATAATACATGTGTATTGTGTATGCTGGACTATATATGGTTCTATAAAATTTAAAATTCGAAATTGCTATTTGAGGCACATTTGTAAACTTATTAGAGGCGCATATGTCATACATAGGCAAGGCGCATCTCTCAGACATACTAGAGTCGCATCTCACATGCGCCTTGTATAAGCTATATACGCGAGGCGCTTTATCAGCGCCTCGCGTATATAGCTTATACAAGGCGCATGTGAGTATGCACCTCGCATATATAGCTTATACAAGGTGCATGTGAGATGACTCAGGTAATAAATACTAGCAGCGCGTGCCTCGAGGCGCATCCCATATGCGCCTCTAATGGCTTTTGTGATACGCCTCCTATAGGCTTTTCCCTAGTAGTGCCCTAAGGGGAAAAGGCCATATGTTTTAGCCACCAGATCCATAAAACAAGCACTAGATGTGAAAGCAACTAAATACTAACATATATATCTGTATCTTAGAATGACCTAACTACTGGAAAACTAACCTGGTCGAAGAATTATCTTTCAGAGCCTCAGTAGATGTTAGAGGCAGTGAATCCGGAGCATCAGTTATGGGTAAACCAACCTGAAATAGAGACAAATAGCTTATAAGAAACAAGAAATGTAGTGATAAAACAAGGCATGGCCAGTATTTGTTTAATTACCTCTTCAGGCTCAACATGAGGAGCCAACTCTAGCCTTTCTTCCAATCCTTTAGCGGTTGGTGAGTCTTTGAACAATGTTGTTCTGATTGATCAAGTGGTACCACCCATGCCATCACTGAACAGTATGCCAGGACATGTTAAAAGTAAATCAAACAAACTATATAAGCAAGGTATGCATGTCTTCAATAGATTTGGTAACTGATGTTGTTGTTTATGGGAGAACTGTGTCAGAACCGACCTATTTATACAGGATCAAAAAACAGTAAGCTATAAGAATTGGATGGCTAAACAGACGTAATAGGGCAGAATCGTACCAAGCCAACGATTTTGGTAGCAACAAGAAACCAACAACCAAGAAACATCAAGTAAGAAGATAAATTAGAGAGAATTTCAATAAACGCAAATATAAACATGGCGATAGCAGTTTGATCAGCACAATAATGAGAAACGCACAACAACCTAGCTAGTAGATTCAGATAAGAACTCTGGTCATGCACATCATAGGTCTTGTTTCAAGAAGCAAAACTTGCAAACATATACAAAGAAGAAAGGTATCTTCTGTCATATTCAGGCCGGCACATACATATCATAGTAACAGAGCAACAGTAGATTGGTCTCATCGCACATTGCATAAAGAAAGGACCAAGGAGATAAACCAGAGAGGACAGGAAAGAGGCCAAAAATAAACATGGCGGTAGGTAACGTGATCAACACAATTATAACAGCTAGATGACAGCTGAGTTGTAATATATTAGACATAGTCTCTGATCATCCAACCACATGCAATACATGTTCTTCCAATGTTGAGACATCTGAGTAAAGGAGATAAACCAAGAAGAGCAAAACAAAATATAATTATAAGCATGGTAATGGATTATTTAATCAATAGAGACATAATAGTTGCACAATAGCATCTCTCAAAGGAGATAGACCAAAGCATAACGAAGCAAAAAGGAAAATAATAGACATATAAGAAAGATTTCCTCAATTATATCTGCCATGGGTCATAAAACCCATGGCACTCTCAAATGACAGAGCGGTAATACACTATATCTCTCACACACACACAAAAATAAATGTTCTACTAAAGTGAATGAAAGTAAAGAAAGGGAACTACATGTTACAAACAGAAGCTATAAGCTTATTGCAAAGAATATGACAACACTCTTGCTTGCCATCAGGAACCACACGGCCAATAGCGTAAGACACAGGACGATCTAATCGACCTAACGACACCGCAAGCATGATAGCCGACCGAGCAAGGTCCCTATAGGTCCATACGCAAGAGCCAACACACACAAAAAGGAAAATAAACCCAAAGGATACACTCTTATTAGAGGAAACATTACAGGGGTGAATAGACCAAACTACATACTAAAATAGGTATATATATAATAATACAACCAAAGTAAAGAGAACTACCTCATAGGATAACAAACGAAGCACACGTAGAACCAGGCAGCACTAGCAGACAACCTGAAGCAAAGCAAGCAGCAGACAACCTGAAACAAAGCAAGCTTACGATTAACATGGAGATAAACCAACTAAAAGATCCCCTGAAAAGAACAAAATAAAAAGCAGCGGCAAACAACCATCTGGCCATTATATCTAAAGCAGAACCATAAAATAATAAGCAAAGTAAGCAGATACACCAATCATTTCCATGGCAAGGAAATTATAAATAGATCGGAGAACACAATTGTAAAGCAATATTACAGCATTTCTCACCTAGAAAGTCTATTTATGATTAGTATCTAGTTTCCCTGGCAAAGAAAAAATTGACAAAGAAAACATGATCACACCACCTTTCATAGCACTCAATCTCTAATTAAACCCGATGGGCCCTATAGGATACAGAAGCACTTGAAACATGTTTGTCTTCGGGCCATCATTAACAGCATATAATCACTTCGGACAAATATTTCAGACACATTTTTTACTCTTGATTAGGAAACTAAGCACCGTATCGAATTGCAAGCATGTTGCGCATCCCTAAACAAACTAATGTACCACATCTCCCGCACAACTATGCTAGAGGAACCTACGATGGCTTCCTGAAAATAAAAACAGAGCAAAGCACTCACCGTGAATCCGACCGAACGACTGGCCTAGTGAAGCCCAGGCGGTCACCAAAAGCCGCAACCTCCAGCAACCGAACTAAGGTAAAGCTTGAAGATAAGTTTTGTACTCGATTAATTTCTTAGTCCCTCTAGTCGGGTGGGCGCAGGCCGGATCCCCCTGAAAACCGTACGTGCGGATCTCCCCGCATGCGGCTCACGCCATTTGAGGTGACCCAACCCAGCATTCATTCGCAAATCCTATAGTGAAATTGAGACTGCTCGACCTCGGAAGCTAATTCACGTGTAGGCAGCGCTGTTTGTCTACCGTTGACTGTATCTATCCATTGATACATTGGCTCGCTCCCCCCCTCTTTTTTCAAGAATGAATGGAACACAACAAAAATAAGCATCAGGGACAGGAAGAAACAGCAGATCAAACATTAAAACCCTCGAACAACACACACAACCACCATAACAAAAGAAAGACCAAACAAAAAACTAAGAAAGGAGGCGACATAAGTCAAAATCCATCGCGATAATAGACAGCTAAGGCGAGGCAAGAATCTCGTCCTCAATCCCTCCACGAGTTCCACCTCCTGATCCCCGCCCCATCATCTTCCTCCTTAATCCCCTACCCCTTTGTTCCCTGCTGCAGGCGAGATCGCACTCTCCATGGCTTGAGCAATGGGTGGCGAAAGGCAGCATGGTTGGGGAGGAAGTGCTCGATGTGGGGGAGCAGGCGGGGAAGGTGCAGAACGATTGGGGGAGTGGATCAGCCTCTACCGCCACCCTCATCTGCCTCGTCACCAAGCTCGTATTGCCGCCGCAGTCCAACGCGCGGTGCTTTGCCTCTTTTCGGCTCGAAGGATGACATGAGCAATCCAGAAAAACCGATAGATAAATGAGCCAGATTTGAGATAGAAAGAAGAGCGGGGCCAATAGAAAACCGAACAGGGATCTAAGAAGGAAAAGAAACAAACTGAGCATCGTATCCACGAAAAGGAGAGGCCAGGAAAAGAAAGAACATGCCAAAACCAAGATCTGAGAAGGAAAAGAAATAGATCAAGCACCATATCCACTAAAAGGAGAGGCCAGGAAAAGAAAGAACATGTCGATGCCAAAATCAACGCGAGTGCGGGTTGGGAGACACCAATGGGGTCAACCCCCAAAGAACAAAGATTTGTCGCGTCGCCATCAACAAAAAGCAAAAGAAACAACCTTCGAAAGCAACCCCCGAAGAACAAAAATCTTCTAGAGCAAACAGCTAACCTCAACCGAACCCATAGTAGAACAACACCATGACCAAAACACCGGCTACCGCCGACAAGCACGATGACGAACGGCAAGAGAAAACAGCGAACATGAGGAGAAATGAGGTGGACAACTACCGAAAGGAAGTCTCTTCATCAAGAAACATCCCCGCATAGTAGAACACCTTTCGAGAGCGCGAATGGCTACGCGCCAGCGAGATCACCACCCACGCTCGAGACGGAATGACGCAAAATCCCCAACCCCCCTGGCAAAGAGATATTATCCACGTATGAAAGAACGACGGGAACCAGACTCCGCAAAAGCATTCTAGCTAAGGAGTGGACCCAAAACATAGGGGCCCGTAGCCAACGACAAGCACCCACAGCCTGGGTGTCCTGCCGGGTAAAAATCGTCTAATGCATGGGGTGGAGAAAAAATTCATCAGTCCCACTGACCTAGCCCTTGCGCACGTGGTGCACAGACCACATCGCCCCAGCGTCGACCGTGACCCATCCTGAAATGACTAACAACAACCGACAAGCGGGACTAGCGAAGCTATCAGGCCCACACGCAACCACAAGTGTGTAGGAATCTGCTGTTGCATGGCTTAGTCCATCGCTCGGCCAAATGAGGCAATCGTCCCCACGCGCAGCCACAAGCGTGTAGGAATACTGTCGTTGCATGGCTTAGTCCAGCGCTCGGGCAAATGAGGCGAACATCCCAGATCAACCCAAACAACCCATCCAACGGCCCATAACAGCTAATCGTTGTGAGAGCTTGGTGAGGGTGCACCAATTATACTTTCCGCTCGAAGGACGACATGAGCAATCTGGAAAAACCAACATAAAAATGAGCCAGATTTGAGATGGAAAGAAGAGCGGGGCCAATAGAAAATGGAACAGGAATCTAAGAAGGAAAAAAAACAAACTGAGCATCGTATCCACGAAAAGGAGAGGCCGGGAAAGAAAAGAACATGCCAAAACCAAGATCTGAGAAGGAAAAGAAATAGATCAAGCACCATATCCACTAAAAGGAGAGGCCAGGAAACAAAAAAACATGTCGATGCCAAAATCAACGTGAGTGCGGGTTGGGAGACACCAATGGGGTCAACCCCCAAAGAACAAAGATTTGTCGCGTCGCCATCAACAAAAAGCAAAAAGAAACAACCTTCGAAAGCAACCCCCAAAGAACAAAAATCTTCTAGAGCAAACAGCTAACCTCAACCAAACCCATAGTAGAACAACACCATGGCCAAAACACCGGCAACCGCCGACGAGCACGATGACGAACGGCAAGAGAAAACGGCGAACATGAGGAGAAATGAGGTGGACAACGACCGAAAGGAAGTCTCTGCATCAAGAAACATCCCCGCACAGTAGAACACCTTTCGAGAGCGTGAATGGCTACGCGCCAGTGAGATCACCACCCAGCGCTCGAGACGGAACGACGCAAAATCCCCAACCCCCCTGGCAAAGAGATATTATCCACGTCTAAAAGAACAACGGGAACCAGACTCCGCAAAAGCATTCTAGCTAAGGAGTGGACCCAAAACATAGGGGCCCGTAGCCAGCGACAAGCACCCACAGCCTGGGTGTCCTGCCGGGTAAAAATCGTCTAATGCATGGGGTGGAGAAGAAATTCATCAGTCCCACTAACCTGGCCCTTGCGCACGCGGTGCACAGACCACATCGCCCCAACGTCGGCCGTGACCCATCCCGAAATGACTAACAACAACCGACAAGCGGGACTAGCGAAACTATCAGGCCCACACGCAACCACAAGTGTGTAGAAATCTGTTGTTGCATGGCTTAGTCCATTGCTCGGCCAAATGAGGCAATCGTCCCCACGCGCAGCCACAAGCGTGTAGGAATACTGCCGTTGCATGGCTTAGTCCAGCGCTCGGGCAAATGAGGCGAACATCCCAGATCAACCCAAACAACCCATCCAACGGCCCATAACAACTAATCGTTGTGAGAAAGCTTGGTGAGGGTGCACCAATTATACTTTCGGCTCGAAGGACGACACGAGCAATCTGGAAAAACCGACATAAAAAAGAGCCAGATTTGAGATGGAAAGAAGAGCAGGGCCAATAGAAAACCAAACCAAGATCTAAGAAGGTAAAGAAACAAATTGAGCACCATATCCACGAAAAGGAGAGGCCAGGAAAAGAAAGAATATGCCAAAACCAAGATCTAAGAAGGAAAAGAAATAGATCAAGCACCGTACCCACTAAAAGGAGAGGCTAGGAAAAGAAAGAACATGCCGCTGCCAAAATCAACACGAGTGCGGGTAGGGAGACAGTGATGGGGCAACCCCCAAAGAACAAAGATTTGTCGCGTCGTCGTCATCAAAAAGCAAAAAAGAAATAACCTTCGAAAGCAACCCCCGAAGAAGAAAAATCTTCTAGAGCAAACAGCTAACCTCAACCGAACCCACAGTAGAACAATGCCATGGAAAAAACACCGGCTACCACCAACGAGCATGATGAGAATGGCAAGAGAAAATGGCGAACACGAGGAGAAATGAGGTGGATAACGACCGAATGGAAGTCTCTGCATCAAGAAACCTCCCCGCACAGTAGAACACATTTCGAGAGCGCGAATGGCTACACGCCAGCGAGCTCACCGCCCGGCGCTCGAGACAGAACGACGCAAAATCCCCAACCCGCCCCTAGCAAAGAGATATTATCCACGTCTGAAAGAACGACGGGAACTAGACTCTGCAAAAGCATTCTAGCTAAGGAGTGGACCCAAAACATAGGGGCCTGTAGCCAACGACAAGCGCCCACAGGCTAGGTGTCCTGCCGGGTAAAAATTGTCTAATTCATGGGGTGAAGAAGAAATTCATTATTCCCACTGATCTGGCCCTCGCGCACGCGGTGCACAGACCCCAGCACCCCAGCGTTGACCGTGACCCGTCCCAAAATGACTAACAACAACCGATAAGCGGGACCAGCGAAGCTATCAGGCCCACGTGCAGCCACAAGTGTGTAGGAATCTGTCGTTGCATGGCTTAGTCCATCGCTTGGGCAAATGAGGCGAACGTCCCCACGCGCATCCACAAGCGTGTAGGAATACTGCCATTGCATGCCTTAGTCCAGCACTTGGGAAAATGAGGCGAACGTCCCAGATCAACCCAAACAACCCAGACAACGGCCCATAACAGCTAATCGCTGTGAGAGCTTGGTGAGGGTGCACCAATTATACTTTCGGCTCGAAGGACGACACGAGCAATCTAGAAAAACTGACAGATAAATGAGCCAAATTTGAGATGGAAAGAAGAGCTGGGCCAATAGAAAACCGAACCAAGATCTAAGAAGGAAAAGAAACAAATTGAGCACCGTATCTAAAAAAGGAGAGGCCAGAAAAAGAAAGAACATGTCGAAACCAAGATCTGAGAAGGAAAAGAAATAGATCAAGCACCATATCCACTAAAAGGAGAGGCTGGGAAAAGAAAGAACATGCCGATGCCAAAATCAACGCGAGTGCGGGTAGGGAGACAGCAATGGGGGCAACCCCCGAAGAACAAAGATTTGTCGCGTTGTCGTCAACAAAAAGAAAAAAATAAATAACTTTCGAAAGCAACCCTCGGAGAACAAAAATCTTCTAAAGCAAACAGCTAACCTCAACCAAATCCATAGTAGAACAACGCCATGGCCAAAACACCGGCTACCGCTGACGAGCATGATGAGGTACAGCAAGAGAAACGGCGAACACGAGGAGAAATAAGGTGGACAACGATCGAAAGAAAGTATCTGCATCAAGAAACCTCCCCGCACAGTAGAACACCTTTCGAAAGCGCGAATGGCTACGCGCTAGCGAGCTCACCGCCCGGCGCTCGAGACGGAAACCCCACCCCTAGAAAAGAGATATAATCCACGTCTGAAAGAACGACGGGAACCAGACTCCACAAAAGCATTCTAGCTAAGGAGTGGACCCAAAACACAGGGGCCCATAGCCAGTGACAAGCGCCCACGGCCTGGGTGTCCTGCCGGGTAAAAATCGTCTAATGCATGGGATGGAGAAGAAATTTATCAGTCCCACTTACCTGGCCCTCGCGCACGCGGTGCATAGACCACAACGCCCTAGCGTCGACCGTGACTCGTCCCGAAATGAATAACAACAACCAACAAGCGGGACCAGCAAAGCTATCAGGCCCACGTGCAACCATAAGTGTGTAGGAATCTGCCGTTGCATAGCTTATTCCTTCGCTCGGGCAAATGAGGCGATCGTCCCCACGCGCAGCCACAAGCGTGTAGGAATACTGCAGTTGCATGGCTTAGTCTAATGCTCAGGAAAATGAGGTGAACTTCCCAGGTCAACCCAAACAACCCATCCAACGGCCCATAACAGCTGATCGCTGTGAGAGCTTGGTGAGGGTGCACCAATTATACTTTCGGCTCGAAGGACGACACGAGCAATCTAGAAAAAACAACATAAAAATGAGCCAGATTTGAGATGGAAAAAAGAGCAGGGCCAATAGAAAACCGAACCAAGATCTAAGAAGGAAAAGAAACAAATTGAGCACCGTGTCCACGAAAAGGAGAGGCCAGAAAAAGAAAGAACATGCCAAAACCAAGATCTGAGAAGAAAAAGAAATAGATCAAGCAATGTATCCACTAAAAGGAGAGGCTAGGAAAAGAAAGAACATGCTGATACCAAAATCAACGCTAGTGCGGGTAGGGAGACAATGATGGGGGCAACCCCCAAAGAACAAAGATTTGCTGCATCGCCGTCATCAAAAAGCAAAAAAGAAATAACCTTCGAAAGCAACCCCCGAAGAACAAAAATCTTCTAGAGCAAACAGCTAACCTCAATCGAACCCATAGTAGAACAACGCCATGGCTAAAACACCGGCTACCGCCGACGAGCATGATAAGGGACGGCAAGAGAAAACGGCGAACACGAGGAGAAATGGGGTGGACAACGACTGAAAGGAAGTCTCTACATCAAGAAACCTCCCCGCATAGTAGAACACATTTCGAGAGCGCGAATCGCTACGCGCCAGCAAGCTCACCGCCCGACGCTCGAGACGGAACGACGCAAAATCCCCAACCTGCCCCTGGCAAAGAGATATTATCCACATCTGAAAGAACAACGAGAACGAGACTCCGCAAAAGAATTCTAGCTAAGGAGTGGATCCAAAACATAGGGGCTCGTTGCCAGCGACAAGCGCCCATAGCATGGGTGTCCTGTCGGGTAAAAATCGTCTAATGCATGGGGTGGAGAAGAAATTCATCAGTCCCACTGACCTGGCCCTCGCGCACGCGGTGCACAGACCACAGCACCCCAGCGTCGACCGTGACCCGTCCCAAAATGACTAACAACAACCGACAAGCGGGACCAGCGAAGCTATCAGGCCCAGCGCAACCACAAGTGTGTAGGAATTTTCTGTTGCATGACTTAGTCCATCGCTCGGGCAAATTAGACGAACGTACCCACGCGCAGCCACAAGCGTGTAGGAATACTGTCGTTGCATGGCTTAGTCCAGCGTTTGGGCAAATAAGGCGAACTTCCCATATCAACCCAAACAACCCATCCAACGGCCCATGACAGCTAATCGCTGTGAGAGCTTGGTGAGGGTTCTAGCTAAGGAGTGGACCCAAAACATAGGGGCCCATAGCCAGCGACAAGCGCCTAGAGCCTGGGTGTCGTGCCAGGTAAAAACCGTCTAATGCATGGGGTGGAGAAGAAAATCATCAGTCCCACTGACCTAGCCCTCGCGCACGCGGTGCACAGACCATAGCGCCCTAGCGTCGACCGTGACCCGTCCCGAAATGACTAACAACAACCGACAAGCGGGACCAACAAAGCTATCAGGCCCACGCGCAGCCACAAGTGTGTAGGAATCTGCCGTTGCATGGCTTAGTCCATCGCTCGGGCAAATGAGACGAACGTCCCCACGCTCAGCCACAAGCGTGTAGGAATACTGCCGTTGCATGGCTTAGTCCAGCGTTCGGACAAATAAGGCGAAATTCCCGGATCAACCCAAACAACCCATCCAACGGCCCATAACAGCTAATCGATGTGAGAGCTTGGTGAGGGTTCTAGCTAAGGAGTGGACCCAAAACATAGGGGCCCGTAGCCAGCGACAAGCGCCCATAGCCTGGTGTCCTGCCGGGTAAAAATCGTCGAATGCATGGGACGGAGAAGAAATTCATCAGTCCCACTGACCTGGCCCTCGCGCACGCGTTGCACATACCACAACGCCCCGGCGTTGACCGTGACCCGTCCCGAAATGACTAACAACAACCGACAAGCGGGACCAGCGAAGCTATCAGGCCCATGCGCAGCCACAAGTGTGTAGAAATCTGCCGTTGCATGGCTTAGTCCATCGCTCGGGCAAATGAGACGAATATCCCCACGCGCAGCCACAAGCGTGTAGGAATACTGCCGTTGCATGGCTTAGTCCAGCGTTCGGACAAATAAGGCAAACTTCTCAGATCAACCCAAACAACCCATCCAACGGCCCATAACAGCTAATCTTTGTGAACAGCTAATCGTTGTGAGAGCTTGGTGAGGGTGCACCAATTATACTTTTAGATTCCACGACAATCATGCCCCGACTTGTGTCATCTTCCAAAAGATACCAAACGAGGTGAAAAATTTGGATCATTGCAGGTGCAAAGCACGTGAGTAATTCCAGGAGAGTAGAACCTTTTTTGCAATATGACACTTTTATCTTCTTGTAACATCACCAAAGATCAACTAAAAAATAGGATTACAAGTTGAAAAAAAGTTAGGTTACCAGACTATACACAATTCCAACCTTCTTATTCCTTACAGAACAGGGTAATGCCCCAGAATGTGCCCGGTATTCACTACCCAGCTCCGTTTCTTCGGTATAAACCCCACTACGACTCAAATAACCAAATAAGCACAAGAATCGGCAGGTACTATGTACAGTACCAACAATCAAGCTAAGAGCTACTATAAGCTAAGACGAAATCCTTCACCATCGGCAGCCCATTTTGGCTGCCAAGACAGCGGTCAGCTACCTTGCCGACGGCCTGGGTGGCCGGGCTTGTGGCCTTTCGCCCTGAGGCAAAGGAATATAGCTCTGGGAATGCTGTAGCATCTCCACCATGGATGGTGTCTGATAGGAGTGAACAACGGTGCTGCTATCTGTTGAGTCTCCGCGTGTTGTCGCTCGCTGCCAGGAATGTGAGCTCAGTCCAGACAGCATGTACGCCCTCCCTGAAGTTTCATAGAGTTGGCGGCTTGCCATCCTCTCCTGCATCTCCCTCAGTTCCGCATCAAGGGCTACGGATAGACGGTCCCCACTCTTGCTTGCATGGGATTCTGATAATCTCATCCGGCAGTCCTCCAGAATGGTCACAGCCTCAGAGAGAGCACCCCTCTCAGCGGCAGACCGTGCAGACTCGATAGAATCAGCGGCTTGTATACGGTTCCTCTCGCGATCAACCTCAATGCACACAGGTTCAGATATGGTGGATGTCGTCCTGTTGATTTTTACCTCGCCGCCTTGAAGCTTGATGGTCTCATTTGTTACTAGATCCTTGTATGAACAAGCAACTTTCAAGAGTGAGGTCTGTTCACGACACTCTGGGATGTTCACAGACAGCAAAATGTCTCTCTCCTCGTCAGCATACAGATGACCAATATCGACAGAACAGCTCCGTCCATCTCTTGTCACCTTGCTTGGGTAGCTACCAGATTTGATGGAGCAGAGTTGAACACCAGGATGAACACAGTCCATGCTAAGTCGCATCTCCTGTACGACAACACTAAGAAGCCCACCGATACATTGAGCAAACGCATCTTGCATCACGCCTTCATCTTCGATAAAGGAAAATGTGCCACCGGAAGCTTCAGCAATTGAATGCAAGGAGTCTGAATCATGGTCTGCTCCGAATCCAAAAGCATGAATAGGCAGCATGCGGCGCGTATCATTCAGAATGGATGGTGGTACAAGTGACCTATAATCTGTAGAACCTCCTTGAAGATTTGAGGGGACACTATATGTATCTTGCCCATCAGACAGAAGAATGATACTGCACACCGAGTTCTTATAGCTGCGATCCTCAATCACCTTCGTAGCTTTCTTGAGTGCATCAGCAATGTTTGTACCACCACCAGCACCAAGCGAGTTAATAGCCTGCAGAGCCTGCTGCCTGCCATGATGCGACATTCTCTGAAGGTGGAAAAGCCTCCGGGCAGCAGATGAGAAAGCAATTACAGAAAGGCGGTCTGACGGGCCAAGGTGTTGAACAACAAAACCCATTGCCCGCTTTAGCAGCGCCAGCTTGGTGCCAGCCATACTGCCACTAACATCGATCACAGTGACAAGATCAACAGGAGCACGGCAGTTGGGGGGCCGAACTGAGCTTTCATTGACCAGTCTGCCAGTGGCCTGGTCTGAGCTAGCACTGGGGGCTTTCAGATGGATCAGAACAGAAAATCCATCTTGAGATGATGACTGTGGAATGGATGAGAATTCCGGATACGTGCTGATCTCTGCAGTCTTAGTAGACCGAAAGTTAAGATTGTCAAAAGCTTCTGCCTGCTGCAACGGTTCATCATCATTGAAGTCTGTTGGCTCAGAAGTATGCAAGCGACGAACTCCTCGCTGACGGTTTGGAACTTGGTGGAGAAGAGCTACGTAGGCATCTTGCTGGGGCAACTGGACTCGATTAATTCCAACTCTTCCTTGAGGAACGTTCAAAGAAAGTGAGCGATTCAAAGGTATCTCTTTCCACTTTGCCCGGCAGACTGGGCAGACATGATTCCCATGTTTCACATTAGATGAGATGCAGTGAAAGTGGAACTTGTGAGAGCATTCTGCGGTAAATAAGGCTTGACCATGGCCAGATCGCATAGAGTCAAAGCATATTGCACATTTCCTCTGTTGAAGTAAAAAAAAGATATCAATATAATTATATTGAATCTTACAAAACCAATTCAGAAATAAACATATTCTTAAATGCCACATACATATGTGTTACGAAAGACTAGGCGAAGAATATATCCGTACCATATCTGCACCTTACAGTTTACATGTTTATCTAGATCATCTAAATTTAATTTGTCAAGATCAACACAGAAGTAAATCATGCTTATATCATTGTGAAATCATCCTGATTATCCAACTTCATCAGAACCGTTATTATCACAAATACGCAGGGAAGCCTACGTTTTGATGAGCTGATCAAAGGACAAGGTGAAATCTGTCTCCGCTGAACTAGAGTGTGTCATGTTTTGGCTACAACTCTTACACCTATGGAGTGAAACAAAACGGATGGAAATGGGTCTTATTGTTTTTGTTTTACATATTATTTAGCCACAGCGAAAAGAAAACTGGAAAGCCGGAAAGGGATAGTGCCCGGAACGCGTACCTACTGAATACTAAATGGACACTAATGTTTGCAACAACACAAAAACCCCTTGAACCATGCAAAAAAAAAAGTTCACTTTGCGAAGTGAATGTAAATATTGTCATATACCCATATATCAAAAAATTGTTCATGTGAAGTATACAGGATAATATTGAAGTGATTAAACACAAAGTACATTAATGTGCATAAGTTTTCAGTTAAAAATCAACAAAATGCATCAGCGGGACCACACTTTCCGAGAGAATAGTCGTAGCCTTACGAAGTTGTGCGAGCCTGGGAGCTTGGAAGGTGCCATGGTGTTCTTTACTGCAATGAGAAAGATTGGGAGCTAGACAGGAAAGAGTTCACAGCGTGTTTGAGGAATAGCACTTACGAGGAGGTCCTTTGGCTAGATGAGCACGGGCTAGGCACATACTAACGCATGCGAAAAACCCGGTATTGACTCCAATTTCGGCGGAAATAGCCATTCCAAGTGTCTGTTTCCAGGGCAAAGTTTCGGCTTCCGTTCCGAACTTTTCTGTTTCTGTTACCGGAAAAGCTATCCGTTTCCCCCTTTGCTCGGAATGGACAAAACAATTCCGTTATGTTTTGACCCTACCAACATTATTATACTAGCCTACGGTTTAACTTATCCAACCTCATCCTGCAGTGGTCGCACATATGTCTTATATCTTCATTTACCAAACTTCAAAACAAAATGCAAGTTCAGAGTTCAATTAAACTCCTTTTCTATCAATGAATCGAAACGCAAAGTTTTTTGCGTTTTCGCGGAAAAAAAATGCAAGTTCAGAGTTCAATTTAGCTAGCATATGTTACATGCACCGGTAGTACTTTGATTCCTGATGCCCACACAAGTTTATTTGCTGAATGGAAAGTTGGTGAGCAGAGCACACAACAAAATGTCAACTAATGAGGCGATCCCCGTGAGGTTACTTGTTGAATTGGTACAGATATCGTCAAACCAAGCATGCAGTTGGCCGTCAAGGCATATTCACCACACAAAAATAATGTGAAGGAAAAACTATTTCATCAATTTGCATGCTTCCTAGCTGGTGCCAAGTTGGAAGGTTTGCCATAAAGAAAGAAAGCTGGTGGTAGAGAGGGGATTGCTACACGTGACCGCACCACGGGCAGGTGATGAGCAAAGGAAGCAAACTTTTGCATGTCCTTTTCAATGGGGGAGGGCAAGTGGAATTCATTAATAGTGGATGCAACAGGAAAGTGGGCCGCGTTAAGCTATCCTCCAAGTCAAATATGGGATAGATGAAAAGATATATTGAGCAGATCACAGCTAGCATGATACTGTATCTCCTGATAGAGAAATTGGGGGCGTCTGCTATCTGATGCCGAGAGGAAGAAGAGAAGTAAATGGTCCAGAACCACAACAGTTGAGAAAAAACAAAACACATGGTTATGACTTATGATTCGGAATGGTCGCACAGGACAAGCAACGACGGTGATCTCGAGGATAATGGCTAACCTCGCTCCACGGTCTACACTCAGTCGGAAGTCAGTCTACAGGGGATATCCTCTCACATAAAAGTGACTGAAATATCATTAGCATGAGCATGCTGAATATCATCTAACTGAATCTTAAAGTGAACAGGTCTAGCGGACCCAAAATTCGCACGGACGCAACACCAATCCGCTCTATACCAGCATTTCATATCGAAATCACTAAATGCAGAGGTACCAATTTCCGATCAAACCAGAATTCCACGCCCTCGTTTTTGCGTGAGAAACAGACGAAAACGCTCGTGTACAGGGATCGATGGCCTCACCTTGGAGGAGGACCTGCTCCCAGACTTGGACCTCCGCAGCGCGCCCGCCGCCGGCTCTTCCTGCGCCGACCCCGCCGACGACACCGTCACGGCCGCCTCGTTCCGACAGCCGCCCGCGCGCGACGCGGGCCGCCGCTCGCTGGTGGCACCGGCGTCGTCTCCTTCCACGGGGGCGTGCACGCAGAGGCGGAGGGCCAGCGCCCTCTTGGCCTTCCTCCACGCGCTCTCCATCTGCCGCCCGCCCGCGAAACGTACGCCTCCCTGCCCGACTCCTCCTCTCTTCTCTTATACGGCCGCCGCTATGGGGATACGACGAGACGCCAGGGGAGGGGAGAGAGGGCGGCGGTGTGTGGGTGCGGAATTGGAAGGGAGGCGGCACGACATTGGAGACTGGATGGAGGTGGAGGCGTGGAGCGTTTGGGTGCGGCTTCTTCTCCTTGGCTTGGTTTGACTCGCGGGAGGGAGGAGGAGAGGAGAGGATGGAGACGTGCAAGGGATACCAACGGGACGCACACAGGTCGCACGGCGTTTAAATCAAGCGAGTGAGGTGACGGGGTTAACAGTTACTCCAACTTGGAGAGACGGCGGCGAGTTGGATCTGTGAGCGGTGGCAGTGGGGGTGGTGCACTGAATTGTGGGCCCCGTTTGGCTGTGGAACAGTACACCAAGTAGGGACGAGAAAACGGAGTGGAGATGGAACTCTCTCGATCCGTCCCGCTATATTAATATACCAACCATATCTAAGTTTGAGACCACTAACGAGACAAACAGCACAATCCAGTCCAAGAGAAAAACAAGAGAAAGAAATGCTGGCAGCACCGAATCGACAAAAACGATGGTGACCCGAAACCGCTGCACCCTCCAGATAAGTCCTACCACGCTCCTAAGCCATCGAAACGCCGTGTGCCAAGCAACACCTACGACGATGATGACACTGCTGCCTGGACTGGTCCTAAAATTTCTCCCGGCACAATAATGGGGGTGTGGAAGAGGTGCACCGGACGTCCTTCACAAGGAACGGTGGCACCCGTTGGCGTCATCGCATCGGTACTGGCAACACCGACAGGGATTTCTACCGACCCCAAAAACCATCACCCGGGACAATATGAAGGGCTCCACCGAGCTTGCTGCCCACCAATATGCGCCACCACAGTCTTGTAGTCTCCATCGTCGTCTCACCATAGCAACGCTGCGAGGCCGACCGAACCAAGAGGAAGAGTCGTAAACACGGGGAGGCAGTATCGTCTCCACGTGGGAGGGAACAACCTCCACCAACGTAGGCGGTAGCCGGCCGGACGTAGCGGCAAGCGCACACCAGGGCAATCATTAGAGCTGGAGGGAGGCCGCAGCATAGCCACCTGGAGGATGTCCTCCACCGCCAGCACAGCGGGTGCCGACCGGACACGGCAGGAAGGACACACCAGGCCGAGCAGGCCCTGCCGGGCCCAAGTCGGGTTCGTGAAGTCACTGCCACCACGCTGCAGCACCTGCCACCGTCATTGCTACCCTCTTGTTCGGCATCCAAGGCCCAGTCGGGTCCAGTTCGGGCCCGTGAAGCTCCACCGCCTCGCTGTAGCAGGTGTGGCGCTGTCAACACCACCCCCATCATGACCTACTCCTCAGTCCAACCGGGGGTGGCACGTCTGTAACTACCTCGGTGAATTACGCTCTTAGTTAATGCCTGGATGAACGAAAGTGGTTAAAATAGTACGGCGGGGCCCAGGGCCACTCACGGTAGACCTTTCGGCCGTCCTAACCACTTTCAGACAACGGGACAAGAACGAGCGGCGTAATCGGCAGGCGAAGGGATCAACTACATACACAAATGAGTATGTATGCAAGCCACATACAATAGTCCTCAGAGCCATTCCATCGAAAAGAAATAGAAATATAGCAACGCCATACGGCAAGATCCAAATGTCCTAGATAGATATAATAATTTAGGATAGCTCCTCATACATCACACATCAGAGTATCAGGCGAAAGCGGAAAACAAGATCCGAGTACGGATAAGAAGCAAATTGGCATAAGATGCCCCATAAATAAATACATCCCGCCCACAGATCACACGGATCCCCGTTCCCGGAATCTCTACACCGAATGATCGTTGCCAACATCATCTGTCTCTTCCACCCAGTATCCATCTTGCAGATACACCTGTTCATCTGAATCAAACAATTTATCGTGTGAGACCCTAGGGGTACTCAGCAAGTCTTTATGCTACTAAAGGGGACACAACCTGGGGTGACGCAATTGCAGCAAAAGATAATACCTAACAATTCTACAGATACTCGCTAACCTTCCGCCTAACCAATGATAGACGGAAGTCCGTGAATTAAGAACAACAGTTATAACAGTATAATTAACAGATCCATCCTCCTCCTCGCTTACCAACGAGGAAGCGGACGAACAACCCCCATCATCCGTTGGCAGTTTTATTAACCATTCCATGAGTATTGCACTATTTACTAGTTAAGTACTTGGTCAAATTAAAAGCGGTACTTTAGTTATACTTGTCTATGATCGAGAAACTGTGCTCCAAGTCGTCCATAACCGCGGACACGGCTTTCAGAAAGATTTATCCTGCAGGGGTGCACGAATAGCAACACACACTCGATCAACCTCGGAAAAACCAAATCAAAACCCAACGAGGCATTCACGACAAAGCAATCACAGGATTCGGAAATATTTCAGGGGGCCACCCCATTAAGCTACCCGCAACGAAGTTGGCCGGCTCCGAGACGGACCCAAGATTTGTGTGGACGGCGGTAAACGACTGGGAACCCGAAAATGTGACTGGGCTTGTCGATACAGCGAAAACGTGTCACGATCCAAAACAGTATAGGTGCTCCTCGCACAATCTTAAATAAAGCAGTAACATGGCATAAGTACAGAATAGTAATAAAGCCCCAAACTAATTGTGGCCCCAAGAAATAAGAATGAATCAAGCTCTGGCTCAGGGGGGTCCATAAGGCCTCCCGGATGTGGATAGTGCGAATAGTCAAGGAACAAGAATCAAGTACTCGGGGTCCTACGGGACACAAGTGAGCAGGAAAAACCAAATAGCAGATATTGCTCACCGGTGCCTCTTTCATTAGTTATCCCATTACTACTCAGGTTATGTTGTTTAGGTACCTCATTATCCATCAGACACTCACATACCCTACTCATGCTTTTCTACGACTCGCATGGCTCAAACAACTCCTGTAGTAATGGCTCATGGGAGCGGAACAAGCTTGGTGTGGTTTAAAAGTAAAGGCTATGCAGTACTTGGGATTCAATTTAATGCAATCGCGACTCAATGATGCAAGAATAAGATAGATGCAATAGGTACTGTATGTATGCAAGCATGTGGTAGTGCTTGCCTGGCAGCTCAGTTGAAGCAAGAGATGGATCTGGGTAGTACTCCTGTGATTCCTGGTAATTCTCCTGCTGGGCGTCTATTCGAAGAAGAACCAAACAAACAAGGGCCAACATAAATAAAGTGCACAAGCATACGAATTGAAATGCAACAAGCAACCAAGCATGCCATGATGAATGATGCATAATTACATGGCATTAAAGTAGCATGGCAAAGGTGGGGTGTGGATACAAGAAATAAAGCACTTTATTATTTATTTGCCCAAGTTTTATTGTCATAAACGGTTCAGATTTTAAATGACAACATGATGCATGCTTCAATTCAGAACAAGAACTGCATAGATAGAACGGGCTCGTCGCGCTGATCGATTTAGACATATTATTTGTCAAATTTGGAATTATAAAACAAAAGTTATTAATTAAATAAGGAAAAGGGCATTTTATTGTAATTTTAATCATCTCGAAAATTTGAAGTGTTCAAAATATATTTTGAAGGGCATATTTGAATTCCTCACATTTTCTGATTCCTAAACATATATTATTTGTATTATTTGGATTTGTATTTTAAAAATTATTTAAATCTGGTTTGAATTTGAATTTAAATCAATTTGAAAAAGATTTGATTAAAAACAGACACAGGGAAAAACTTTTGTTACTCAGGCGCAAACAACCCCAGACGCTGACAGGTGGGCCTTTGTGCTGACTGGACCACGCGTGGGGAAAACCTTTTGTCACCGCGGCTCGGCTAGCCACTGAGGCAGCGGGGTGGGCCAACTGGCGCAGGCCCGCGTGTCAGCGGTGAGCGAGACAGGGGCTGACAGGTGGGGCTGGGGGCTGGAGCGCGGGTTGCGGCCGAGAAAAGCCGAGGGGTTTTCTGCAAACGTGCGAGCGTGGCTGACTGGTGGGGCTGCTAGGAGCGTGGGTTGCAGGAATTAAAAAGGTGGGGGGTTTTTTGCAAGATGACCACGCGCCCGTACTGTTCTTCGTTTTCCTTCGTCTGGCGAGGAAATCCGGCGCGCGGCGCGAGCGGGGATCGATCCCGGGACGCGGGCGTGCGCGCGGAGGGTGCGAACCGGTGCGGTAGGGTGAGGGAAGTTGACAGGGAAGGGGCGGGGGCTTAGGTAAGCTTGCTGCGGCGTGGGAAAGCGGCAAACGGCGGCGAGCTCTGGCGCACTGAGAGCGCCCGACACAAACAACGGCGGCGCTAGGGCGGTACGGCGAGGCGGAGGTTGTCAGGGAGAAGGAGATGCTCACCGCGGGTCGCCTAGTGTGGTCGGATCAAGGAGAAGTGCGGCGGTTCGTCGACAACGCAGACGCTCCGGCGGGCTAGGGTTTCGGAGGACGGCGAGGATCGGGCGGTGCTGGGGCTCTCTCCTTCGCGTTGGCGTGGCAGGGCGTCATAGAGGATCCTCCTTAAGCTCCCAGGCCACCTCCAGGTCGAGCTGCACGGCAGGAACGGCGGAACGAGGTGGTGCTGGCGGCGAGCGGCGGCAGGAGCTGTGGCCGGGGAGGAAGAAGGACGAGACAGGGGCGGCTCGGGCCAGATCTGGGCGAGGCCAGAGAGACGTGGGGAGGGAGGAAAAGAAGGGAGAGAGGGAGGAGGGCAGCTGGGGCACGGCAGAGATAAAGGTGGCCTCGGTGCCACCTTTTTCCTCCTCTCTCCTCGAGCACGTGCTCGGCCGGCTGGGGCTGGTCCTGGGGCTGCAGGTGGGGCTTGGTCGAGAGGGAGGGACAGCCAGGTGGGGCTAGCTCAGCCAGGAGAGAAAGAAAGAGAGAAGAGGGAGTAGATCGGGCTAGGGTAGATGGGCACGTCTAGGGTTAGGGTTTGTCTAGGCCAGGGTGGCTGGGTGTGGGCCAGGGAGTGGGTGGCCAGGTGGTGCCCATGGTAGAGAGAGAGGGGTGTGAGAGAGAGAGATAAAGGGGAGTTAGGGTTTTAGGAGAAATTAGAGAGAGAGAGAAAAATAGCTAGATTAGGTGGTTTTAGATATTTAGAATTTAATTTGGTTTATGAGGCCAACCCAAGAAGAAAAATGAAACTTGATCTTGCATGAGCTAGTGTGGAGGTGAAACAAGAAAGAAGGAGGAAGAAAAGAATTAGGTGGAAAGGCCACATATGGTTAGTGCATGGAGAAAATAAAATAAGAGGATAAGAGGTGGATAGGAGTATGGGGATGGTGGAATGGTAGAAGATGGCCTCCCAAGATAGGATCCATTAAATCCCAAAGAAAAACCAATGGAGAGAAAAGGTGGTGAAGAATTGTGCATGGCCCATGCAAAATAATAATGCCATTATTTATTTTGTGACAACAATAATAATATTATGGCATTACTCCATGCATATCCAAAAGTGGAGATAAAACCAAGCACAAGAATTTAGAGGATTAAACCACCCCAAACTATATGAGCTAGAATTAAATAGCAAAAGAAAAAGAAACAAGCTCATGGTTAATGGGATGGTGGGATTATAAAGTGGTGGAAGATAAAGGTGGTGGAATGGAAATAAAAGATATGCCCCCAACTCAACTTGGGCATGGCACCATGTATCAATAACCAAATACAATATCAAGAGGCAAATACAATTAATAATGCATGTGAGAGAAAAACCAAAAGAAAAGGAGTTTTATATGATGCTCAAATGCAAGGTGGCATGATGACATGAGCATGATATAATTATGATGCAACAATAATATCTATGAAGTAGCCAATATCTTACTAGGACAAGTAGCATTACAATTGTTAGACAATTGGGATGCTACAACTCTCCCCCACTAAACAGGAATCTCGCCCCGAGATTCTAGGAAGAAGAAGACTCAAAGAGGGTAGGATACTTGGCACGGAGCTCATCTTCATGTTCCCAGGTTGCTTCATCAACGGAATGGTGCGCCCACTGCACCTTGCAGAATTTGATGGACTTGTTACGAGTCCTTCTTTCTGCGACTTCAAGAATCTTTGTGGGGTGTTCTTGATAAGACAGATCTTCTTGGAGATTAATGAGTTCATGGTCCACGGTCCTGCCGGGATCCTTGAAGCACTTCTTGAGTTGAGAGATGTGAAAAACATCATGGACTTTGAGTAGTTCGGGGAGCTCAAGAGCATAAGCAACTTCTCCTCTTCTTCCACGAATTTTGAAAGGACCGATGTATCTAGGAGCCAGCTTTCCTTTGATACCAAAGCGGTGCGTGCCTCTCATGGGAGTGACACGAAGGTAAACGAGATCACCAGGGACATACTCCATGTCCGTGTGCTTTCTGTCATAATTGCTCTTCTGGCGACTTTGAGCAATCTTCAGGTTTTCAAGAATGATGTGAACTTTCTCCTCCGCTTGAGTTACAATGTCGGGGCCAAACAATATTCTTTCACCTGCGCCCGACCAACCAATCGGAGTTCTGCACTTGCGACCATAGAGAGCCTCAAATGGTGCCATCTTTAGACTTTTCTAGAAGCTGTTGTTGTAAGAGAATTCAGGATAAGGAAGACATTCTTCCCACTTCATGTCGAAAGAGATAATGCAAGCACGGAGCATATCTTCTAGAATCTGATTGATCCTTTCAACTTGTCCTTGCGACTGAGGGTGGTAAGCTGTGCTGAAGTTTAACTTTTTTCCCAAAGCATTTTGGAAACTTCCCCAGAACTTGGAAGTGAAGATGCTTCCACGGTCTGAACTGATCTCAAGAGGAACTCCATACAGAGAGACAATTCTGTTGATATAGAGTTCAGCCAACTGAATTGCAGAAATTGTTTCCTTGACTGGAAAGAAGTGAGCTATTTTGGAAAGCCTATCAATGACAACAAAGATTGCATTGTTGCCCTTCTGCGACCTTGGAAAACCAGTGATGAAGTCCATTTCTACTTTCTCCCATTTCCATTCCGGAGGCTTCAATGGCTGTAGAAGACCGGAAGGTTTCTGATGGACAGCTTTAACTCTGCGACAAACATCACACTCCGAGACATACTTGGCACAATATCGTTTCAAACCAGGCCACCAGTATTGTGTTTTCAAGTCCATGTACATCTTAGTGCTGCCAGGGTGGATAGAAAGAACAGAATCATGCGCCTCCTTGAGAACTTGCTCTCTTAAACCCGGGTAGTTCGGAACAAACATCCGGTGTTCAAAGAAGAGAGTGCCTTGGTCATCTATGTGAAAAGACTCATACTTCGGAAGCTGAATGTTGGAGATGATATTTTTAGTGTAAGGATCCCCAAGCTGAATGGAACGGACCTTTTCTTCCAAGAGAGGTGTTGCTAGAAGGTTCAGAAGATAACCTTGATCCACAATTTCAAGGTTGAGCTTGCGGAATTCTTCGCACAATAGAGGCTGTTGTTCTTCCACCATGAGATTGTTGACATAAGCTTTTCGGCTGAGAGCATCGGCCATGACATTGGCTTTGCCCGGGGTGTAGTTGATGGTCAAATCGAAATCATTGATTGTTTCAATCCACCTCCTCTGACGAAGGTTGAGATCCGGCTGTGTGAAGATATACTTCAGACTCTTGTGATCAGAAAAGATCTCACAACGGTTGCCAAGCAAGTAATGCCTCCATACTTTCAAAGCAAAGACAACTGCTGCGAGTTCGAGGTCATGTGTAGGATAATTGATCTCATGCGTCTTCAACTGATGAGAGGCATAAGCAACAACTTGCTTTTCTTGCATAAGGACCGCACCCAATCCTTGCAATGAAGCATCACAGAAAATCTGGAAAGGCTTTGATATATCTGGAGGAACCAAGACTGGTGTGGAAGTGAGCTTCTCTTTGAGTGTTTCAAAGCTTGCTTGACATGCAGAGTCCAAAGGTATTTCTTGCCTTTCTTGAGGAGATCGGTAAGAGGCTTCGCAATCTTTGAGAAGTTTTGAATGAATCGCCGACAGTAACTGGCCAAACCAAGGAAACTCCGGACTTCTTTGACATTTATGTGTGGAAGCCAGTCCATAATTGTCTTAATAGTTTCTGGGTTGACAGCAATGCCCTTGGCAGAGATGACGTGACCAAGGTAGGTGACTTGAGGCAGCCAAAACTCACACTTGGAGAATTTTGCATACAGGCGATTCTCACGAAGCTTGTTTAGGACACACCGAAGGTGTTCTTCATGTTCTTCTTTTGACTTAGAATAGACTAGAATGTCATCCAGATAGACCACAACGAACTTATCAAGATACTCCATGAAAACCGAGTTCATAAGCCTCGAGAAGGTGGCAGGTGCATTGGTGAGACCGAAAGACATGACCGTGTACTCATACAGGCCATAGCGGGTGGTGAAAGCTGTTTTGGGAACATCTTCCTTGCGAATCTTGATTTGATGATAACCACTTCTCAAATCAAGCTTAGAGAATACCACAGCTCCAGCTAGCTGATCAAAGAGATCATTAATCCGCGGAAGGGGATATTTATTCTTGATTGTTTTAGCATTGAGTGCCCGATAGTCAACACAAAGTCTATCAGTCTTGTCTCGCTTCTTCACAAAGATGGTTGGACTACCCCAAGAAGAAGTACTGTGCTGAATGAAACCCAACTTCTCTTGTTCATCCAACTGACGCTTAAGTTCAGCCAACTCAGCAGGACCCATTTTATAAGGCCGCTTGGAGATAGGAGCGGTGCCAGGTTCAAGTTCAATGACAAACTCAACCTCACGATCCGGAGGCATACCTGGCAACTCTTCAGGAAAGACATCTGGAAATTCACAGACTACAGGAAAACTCTGAATACCTTCCATAGCATCATCATTCAGAGCTGCCAAAGAATAAAGCTGAATTGCAGGAGTCAGACTTGGAGAATAGACTATATGGCCTTCAGGAATTTTCAGAGAAACCGAACGTTCAGCACAATCAATCACAGCTGCATTTGCTGTCAACCAATCCATGCCCAAGATAACATCAATATCAGAATTGCCCAGAATAATTAAGGAAGCCGGAAACGAAGAGCCACCAATCTCAATTTGATTGCCATGGCTGATATGAGCAGCCCTCATGTTTGACCCAGGAGATTGTACCACAAGACGATGCAATAAAGGAACCATAGCCAGATCTTGCTCATGAGCAAACTTGTGAGAAACAAAAGAATGTGAAGCACCAGAATCAAACAAAACTCGTGCAGGAACTGAGTTAACAGGAAGCATACCCATGACAACTCCAGGTGCATGCTCAGCTTGAGCGACGTTGACACAGTTGGCATGAGCAACCGTAGATCCCGGCTTAGTGTTGATGTTGAGAGCCCAAGGTGGAGGTGCACGAATCATAGGAGCACTTGCCGCAGGTCTTGGAGGTGGTGGTGGAAGAGCTTTGTTGTTCATTGGACAATTCCAGTGCTGATGCCCAGTGTTTCCACAAGTATAGCAAGCACCCGGTGGACGTGGAGCAACGTAGCCAGGGACTCCGCCAGGCGCTCCAGGGTAGTTGTGGTTGTAGCCCCTGGGAGCCGCAGTGAAGGAGTTTGGTGGCCTTGGTGCGTAGCTTGACGGTCTTGGTGGAGCAGGGAGCGACAGTGGGGTGTTAGGAACCCAGACACGACGCTTAGAAGGAGCTATCATAGCAGAAGAGCTTGATGTATCACGGCTGTGTTTCTTTGACTCCTCAAACACTTGCCTGCTTGCTTCTTCCTGTAGAGCTGTGTGCTGAAGTTCCAGGAAAGATGTCGGCCTTGCATGAGTGATTGCATATTTGATGGAAGCATTGAGTCCTTGCCGAAACCTCTTTTGCTTCTTCTTGTCATCAGAGATCTCATCGCCACCATAACGAGACAGGTTCATGAAGTTTCTGATGTAGGTGTTGACATTGTCAGTGCCCTGCTTGAGGTTGAGAAACACTTCCTTCATCCTTTCCATGACAATTTCTGACAGATATTGCTCTTTGAAAGCAGCAGTGAACCGCTCCCAAGTAGGCTGAAAACCAGAAAGATCTGCCTTGAGGTAATTTTCCCACCAGAGAGCTGCATCTCCCTTCAGAAGGTGAGTAGCACACTTGACCCATTCTTGCTCAGGAACATCCGCAGTCATCAGCAACCTTGACACTTCACGAAGCCAATCATCCGCATCAAGTGGCTGATCAGACACCTCAAATTGGCGTGGGTTGAACTTGAGAAAACTCTTGATGTCTCCTCGCTTGGGAGGTGGAGGTAGCGGAACAAACTCATTCCTCCTCACGCTTTCCTCGAAGCGCTGCTGGTTCTGCTGCATAGTGCCCAAAGCATTTGCAATACTTGCCAAAGCGGCCCCAAGTTCAGGTGGTATATCCTCCTCAGAACGGCGTGGTGGTGCCATCCTGTGATTGATATAAAACACAAGTCAGTACTATAATGGAGAATGATAATAATCCAAAATAGTACCAAAATGGAATTAATCAAGATTAAGGAATGCAATACACTGAGGTGATATTAAAATATCAACAAAGTTCAAGGCAACTAGAAGATACTAAGCATAACGCACACGACTGAACAAAGAGTGTGGTATACAAACTAACAAAGAAAAAAATTCCGCAAATTTCAGCATTAAAATACCACTATATGCGCAAAACCACTTAACGAATCAAGATTAGTAACTCTACTAGTTCAATATACAAAAGCAAATGATAAAAGTAGTGGTACGGTCGCGACTCCATACCGCACTCAAATCATTACTCCGCACATGAGTCAGTAAAACACATATCTTAACACCTTCTTCTTAAGATGAACCTAAAGATTGGTAACTACGAAAAAGAACACCCCAACAAGATAACGTCGGATAACAAAGAGTAAGATAGATCGCATCGGTGTACAACGAATCGGAATAGATCGCGTCGGTTGACAAGGGACTGTCGGTAGGGAATGTACCAACAATTGATAACCAAAAGGCAGATAGTGATAACATTTGGATGCAACAGATAGACAAGGAATTCACACACACACACACACAAACACAAACACAACCTATGGTACTACTGAACCCAGAACACGTGAATCCTAGTTTGAATTTTAGAAGAGGATTGAAAACGTTACACTTCCTTACCAGAAAAGGGTGGGTGGGTGGGTAAGAAGAAAAATGGAAGCAGTCCTACTCTCACGTTTGTTTTTCCCTAGTATACATAACTACCAAAATATTTGCTAGACTGACAACGACCATTTTGGCTGAGACCCTGAAGGGCGGGATGGCTCTGATACCAATTGTAACTACCTCGGTGAATTACGCTCTTAGTTAATGCCTGGATGAACGAAAGTGGTTAAAATAGTACGGCGGGGCCCAGGGCCACTCACGGTAGACCTTTCGGCCGTCCTAACCACTTTCAGACAACGGGACAAGAACGAGCGGCGTAATCGGCAGGCGAAGGGATCAACTACATACACAAATGAGTATGTATGCAAGCCACATACAATAGTCCTCAGAGCCATTCTATCTAAAAGAAATAGAAATATAGCAACGCCATACGGCAAGATCCAAATGTCCTAGATAGATATAATAATTTAGGATAGCTCCTCATACATCACACATCAGAGTATCAGGCGGAAGCGGAAAACAAGATCCGAGTACGGATAAGAAGCAAATTGGCATAAGATGCCCCATAAATAAACACATCCCGCCCACAGATCACACGGATCCCCGTTCCCGGAATCTCTACACCGAATGATCGTTGCCAACATCATCTGTCTCTTCCACCCAGTATCCATCTTGCAGATACACCTGTTCATCTGAATCAAACAATTTATCGTGTGAGACCCTAGGGGTACTCAGCAAGTCTTTATGCTACTAAAGGGGACACAACCTGGGGTGACGCAATTGCAGCAAAAGATAATACCTAACAATTCTACAGATACTCGCTAACCTTCCGCCTAACCAATGATAGACGGAAGTCCGTGAATTAAGAACAACAGTTATAACAGTATAATTAACAGATCCATCCTCCTCCTCGCTTACCAACGAGGAAGCGGACGAACAACCCCCATCATCCGTTGGCAGTTTTATTAACCATTCCATGAGTATTGCACTATTTACTAGTTAAGTACTTGGTCAAATTAAAAGCGGTACTTTAGTTATACTTGTCTATGATCGAGAAACTGTGCTCCAAGTCGTCCATAACCGCGGACACGGCTTTCAGAAAGATTTATCCTGCAGGGGTGCACGAATAGCAACACACACTCGATCAACCTCGGAAAAACCAAATCAAAACCCAACGAGGCATTCACGACAAAGCAATCACAGGATTCGGAAATATTTCAGGGGGCCACCCCATTAAGCTACCCGCAACGAAGTTGGCCGGCTCCGAGACGGACCCAAGATTTGTGTGGACGGCGGTAAACGACTGGGAACCCGAAAATGTGACTGGGCTTGTCGATACAGTGAAAACGTGTCACGATCCAAAACAGTATAGGTGCTCCTCGCACAATCTTAAATAAAGCAGTAACATGGCATAAGTACAGAATAGTAATAAAGCCCTAAACTAATTGTGGCCCCAAGAAATAAGAATGAATCAAGCTCTGGCTCAGGGGGGTCCATAAGGCCTCCCGGATGTGGATAGTGCGAATAGTCAAGGAACAAGAATCAAGTACTCGGGGTCCTACGGGACACAAGTGAGCAGGAAAAACCAAATAGCAGATATTGCTCACCGGTGCCTCTTTCATTAGTTATCCCATTACTACTCAGGTTATGTTGTTTAGGTACCTCATTATCCATCAGACACTCACATACCCTACTCATGCTTTTCTACGACTCGCATGGCTCAAACAACTCCTGTAGTAATGGCTCATGGGACCAGAACAAGCTTGGTGTGGTTTAAAAGTAAAGGCTATGCAGTACTTGGGATTCAATTTAATGCAATCGCGACTCAATGATGCAAAAATAAGATAGAGGCAATAGGTACTGTATGTGTGCAAGCATGTGGTAGTGCTTGCCTGGCAGCTCAGTTGAAGCAAGAGATGGATCTGGGTAGTACTCCTGTGATTCCTGGTAATTCTCCTGCTAGGCGTCTATTCGAAGAAGAACCAAACAAACAAGGGCCAACATAAATAAAGTGCATAAGCATACGAATTGAAATGCAACAAGCAACCAAGCATGCCATGATGAATGATGCACAATTACATGGCATTAAAGTAGCATGGCAAAGGTGGGGTGTGGATACAAGAAATAAAGCACTTTATTATTTATTTGCCCAAGTTTTATTGTCATAAACGGTTCAGATTTTAAATGACAACATGATGCATGCTTCAATTCAGAACAAGAACTGCATAGATAGAACGGGCTTGTCGCGCTGATCGATTTAGACATATTATTTGTCAAATTTGGAATTATAAAACAAAAGTTATTAATTAAATAAGGAAAAGGGCATTTTATTGTAATTTTAATCATCTCGAAAATTTGAAGTGTTCAAAATATATTTTGAAGGGCATATTTAGCGACTATGACAACCTGGTGGAGCACGTGAACGGTCGTGACACTCCGCTCGCGCCCCGCGACCTCTACTCTCGCCTAATGTACACGGAGGCCCACGTTGAGGAGCGCCGCGCGACGCACCACATCCACGACCCCGCGGCCAACGCGGCGTACCGTGGCGCCCCTGGTGGTCGTGCGCCCGCGCCCCGCCCACCCTTGGGTCCGCCTGCTGGCCCTCCTGATGGCGGCGCTGGCCAGTGGCAGTCGCGCCTGCCTACCCCACCGTCCAACGGCGGTCGTCCGCGCCCCACCTGCCAGCTCTGCGGCCTCCTCGGCCACCTCGCGTCCAAGTGCCACCGTCGCTTCAAGCGCGACTTCCTCGGCATCGGCAACGACGGGCGTGGCAACGAGAAGCAGGCCGCCATCGCCGACAGCTACTCCGGCCACACCACCTCCTACTCCGTTGATCCCACCTGGTACTTCGATACTGGTGCGACGGATCACACGACTAGCGAGATGGGCAAGCTTCACTCGCAGGAGCCCTACCGTGGGCTTGACAAGGTCCGCACCGCTGATGGCTCAGGTATGCCCATCACTCATGTTGGCCAGGCGTCTCTCCTTTCTAACTCCTCACGTAGACTCTACCTTCGTAATGTCCTTCGTGTTCCACTCGTCACTCGCAATTTACTCTCCGTCTGTAAGCTTACTTATGACAATGATGTTTTTTGTGAGTTTCATCCTTTTCATCTTCTCATTAAGGACCGAGTTACGCGGGAGGTTCTGCTAAGAGGTCGGGTTCGCAACGGCCTGTACACGTTGGAGGCGCCGCCGACCTCGGAGGTTTTCAGTGGTGTGCGTGTGTCTGCTGCTCATTGGCATGCGCGTCTTGGTCATCTTGCGTCTCCTGTAGTGAGCCATGTTTTTCGTCATCATGAGCTCCCTATGTCGTCTAGTAATAAAAACTTAGCAGTCTGTGATGCTTATCAGCAGGGAAAAAGTCATCAGCAACCTTTTGTTTGGTCTACTCATGTAGTCAATAATCCTCTTGAACTTGTTTATTCGGATGTATGGGGCCCTGCCCAAATCTCTGTTAGTGGTCATAATTATTATGTTAGTTTCATCTATGCCTATAGTCGCTTTACATGGTTCTATTTAATTAAGAGTAAAGCTGATGTGTTTAATGTTTTCTTGCAATTTCAATTGCATGTCGAGCGTCTTCTCAACCACAAGATCATTCATGTTCAGTCGGATTGGGGGGTGAATACCGCAACCTCAACACATTCTTTAATAAGCTTGGATCTTGCATCGTGTCTCTTGCCCACATACACATCAGCAAAATGGTGTCGTTGAGCGCAAGCACCGTCATATCGTTGAAACTGGCCTCACCTTACTTGCTCATGCCGTTGTGCCTTTCCGTTTTTGGAGTGATGCTTTTTTCACTGCCTATTTTCTGATTAATAGAACTCCCACTGGAGTACTAAACATGAAGACATCTCTTGAACTCTTGTTTAAGGAAACTCCAGACTATACGTTCTTCAAAGTTTTTGGTTGTGCTTGCTGGCCTCATCTAAGGCCCTATAATAACCGTAAGCTTGAATTTTGTTCAAAAAAATATGTCTTTCTTGGTTATAGTGCTCTTCACAAAGGCTACAAGTGCTTACACGTTCCTAGTAATCGTGTTTATATCTCTCGTGACGTTGTCTTCGATGAGAATCTGTTTCCTTTCTCGAATATGCCATGTTCTTCGTCATCATGAGCTTCCTATGTCATCTAGTAATAAAAACTTAGCAGTCTGTGATGCTTGTCAGCAGGGAAAAAGTCATCAGCAACCTTTTGTTTCGTCTACTCATGTAGTCAGTAATCCTCTTGAACTTGTTTATTCGGATGTATGGGGCCCTGCCCAAATCTCTATCAGTGGTCATAATTATTATGTTAGTTTCATCGATGCTTATAGTCGCTTTACGTGGTTCTATTTAATTAAGAGTAAAGCTGATGTGTTTAATCTTTTCTTGCAATTTCAATTGCATGTCGAGCATCTTCTCAACCACAAGATCATTCATGTTCAGTCAGATTGGGGGGGGTGAATACCGCAACCTCAACACGTTCTTTAATAAGCTTGGGATCTCGCATCGTGTCTCTTGCCCACATACACATCAGCAAAACGGTGTCGTTGAGCGCAAACACCGTCATATCGTTGAAACTGACCTCACCTTACTTGCTCATGTCGCTGTGCCTTTCCGTTTTTGGAGTGATGCTTTTTCCACTGCCTGTTTTCTGATCAATAGAACTCCCACTAGAGTACTAAACATGAAGATACCTCTTGAACTCTTGTTTAAGGAAACTCCAGACTATACGTTTTTCAAAGTTTTTGGTTGTGCTTGCTGGCTTCATCTAAGGCCCTATAATAGCCGTAAGTTGAATTTCGTTCAAAAAAAATATGTTTTTCTTGGTTATAGTGCTCTTCACAAAGGCTACAAGTGCTTACACGTTCCTAGTAATCGTGTTTATATCTCTCGTGGCGTTGTCTTCGATGAAAATCTGTTTCCTTTCTCGAATATGCCATTGTCTACCTCTGTGCCACCCACAAATTCCACTCCTGTTAGTCCTGGTCAATTTGATGATGTTGCATATTCGCCTGTGTTATTGCCTAATCACGGTGCAGGTACTGGTCGTGGAGCTCGCCTAGAGGTCCTGGACACCCCTGTCGATGACGACATCGATCGGTGCATGGAGCATGCACCTGTGTCGCGCCCCGAGGCGCCCTCGACCCCATCAGTCACCAGGCCGGCATCGCCCCCACCTGCCAGCCCGGCTTCACCCCGCATGCTGGGCCGTCCTCGCCCTCGCCAGCGGGTGGGCCGCCGGCCCCGTCGCCCCCCTCCAGCTAGGCCGGAGTCGCCTTGCGCGTCGCTCGCGCGGTCTGCCTCTTCCACGCCGCCGACTCCGGGTCGCCGTCCCCGGCCGCGTCTTCGTCGATGTCTGCTTCGAGCGATGCTGCTGCACCGCCACCTCCTGCCTCCGTTGCGCTGCGTCCTCATACGCGTAGTCGCAGCGGTGTTCATCGGCCAAAGGAACGCATCGATGGCCCTGTTGCCTGGATCGCTGCCTGCTTGGCTCAAGCGCAGTCTGATCCCTCTGTTGAGCCTCGTCATTATTAGGCTACGATGAGCATCCCGCACTGGCGTGCTGCCATGGACCTTGAGTTTCAGGCTCTCCGTCAGAACAGTACTTGGCAGCTGGTTCCTCCCTGTCATGGTGTCAATATCATTGACTCCAAGTGGATTTTTAAAGTGAAAAAGCACACTGATGGTTCTATTGAGCGGTACAAAGCTCGGCTGGTTGCTAAAGGCTTCAAGCAAAGGTATGGGCTTGACTATGAGGATACTTTCAGTCATGTGGTCAAACCCACCACTATTCGGCTGCTACTCTCTCTTGCTGTTACTCGGGGCTGGGATCTTCATCAGATGGATGTTCAGAATGCTTTTCTCCATGGTGTTTTGGAGGAAGAGGTCTACATGCGCCAGCCTCCTGGCTTTGTTGGTCCTGCTCGTCCTCAGCATCTCTGTCACTTGGTGAAGGCACTCTATGGCCTGAAACAGGCTCCTCGTGACTGGCATGCACGGCTCGGCGCCGCACTCCGCACTCATGGATTTGTGCCATGCACAGCTGGTACTTCACTGTTCCTTCTTCAACGCCCAGAGGTTACCATGTATCTTCTGGTTTATGTTGATGATATTATTCTGGTTAGTTCCTCTGCAGCAGCTATGGATCGTCTCATTGTGGCTCTAGGTTCTGATTTTGCTATCAAGGATCTGGGCAAACTACACTATTTTCTTGGGCTGGAGGTCACATATCCTGGCAATGGCCTTGCTCTCTCTCGGCAGAAGTACTCTCAGGATCTGTTACGGCATGCTGGTATGCTTGAGTGCAAAGCTGCTACTACGCCCATGTCCTCCACTGAGACTCTGTCTGCTACTGATGGTATTCTACTGTCTGCTGCTGATGCTACTGAGTACAGGAGTGTTATTGGGTGTTTTCAGTACCTCACAATCACTCGACCTGATGTTTCCTATGCAGTAAACCGTGTCTGCCAGTATCTTTATGCTCCACGGGATACTCATTGGTCTGCTGCTAAGCGCATCCTACGCTATATTCGTTCTACTCTCATGTTCGGGCTTCATCTTCGGCCGGCACCCTCTGGCGTGCTTGCGGCTTTCAGTGATGCGGATTGGGCTGGTAACCCAGATGATCGGCGATCAACGGGGGGCCATGCTGTATTCTTTGGTCCTAATTTGATCGCCTAGAGTGCACGTAAGCAAGCTACAGTATCTCGGAGTAGTACTGAAACTGAATATAAGGTTGTCGCCAATGCTATCGCCGAGCTCATATGGGTCCAGTCTTTGCTTTAAGAGTTAAAGATTGCCCAAGACCAGCCTCCTGTCCTTTGGTGTGACAACATCGGTGCTACATACCTATCCTCAAACCCAGTATTTCATGCCCGAACGAAACACATCGAAGTTGACTATCATTTTGTGAGAGAACGAGTTGCACAGAAGCTCCTGCAGATGAAGTTTATCTCCTCCAAAGATCAACTCGCTGATATCTTCACCAAACCGTTGTCGCTTCCGCTGTTCACAGGATGTAGACGCAATCTTAACTTACTGAATACTTCAGGTCACAGTTAAGATTGAGGGAGGATGTTACACTGTATATTCTGTATATTGTAACTTGTAACCTGTACGTACCCCTTGGTACTTCTATA
Source organism: Avena eriantha (assembly GCA_910589775.1). NCBI lineage: Eukaryota > Viridiplantae > Streptophyta > Magnoliopsida > Poales > Poaceae > Avena > Avena eriantha. The sequence continues at coordinate 489,352,913 of OU342740.1, forward strand.
TAATGAGATAGGCCACGCCCCAGAGCGTTGAGCTAGTTCCACCCAAAATATCTTGTGTCTCTCTATTTAACATCTAGATACATCTATTTCAGCGCTACGCTAATTAATATGGATCGTAGGGAGTACTGTTCGATGGTGGTTCCGTACTCACATGCGCCATGCGGTAGTGTTTGAGCATTCTACTGGGAGTAGAAAGATGAACGGATAGGAAGATGACATGATATTTACATCTGTGTTTTCAGAACGGACCCTGAATTCCTCGTGTACGTCGAAGACAGATCAGCGAGTACGTAGTCCATGTCACAAAGATCAAGTTTCCGATTGGTACTAGTACGTAGTTGAGAAACCGATCAAGTTTCCGATTGGTCCGCGCGCATGTGTATGTAGGTACGTCGGTCTGCGAGCTGGCCTCTACTTGATTGCCGATATTACAAGTACATCTGTACGTGCAGGTGAACGGAACCACCCGGTGCACCGACGCACCAAGCCACGATATAATGTAATGCAGCTGTTCGAGTGTCTCCTTCATTCATTGCGTAAGCGAGCTGCTAGGTGGGGCACGAGGGGCTCACGGAATGCCCTGCTCGATCCAAAATACGTATAAATTAGCGAAGCACACACGGCGTATGTCATTCGTAAACCTGTGTAGTAGTACTACTACCTGCTAAGTGGTGGCTAGCTACGTAGCTAGCTGCCCTTTTCATGCTGCAGATTTCAGCCGTAAAGCAGGAGCATGGCATGATGGTTTCGTGCAAGAAAGCTGTTCGGTAAACTTACGGCCGGGCTATATACGAAAAGGCCTCGTCCCGGAAAGCCACCGCGCCTTTTTGCAATTTGCAACCGAGAAAGCTTTACCGCTTTATCACGGCTAACTTTTTAGCCACTTGCTACAGGAAAGACCCCCCAAAAAAAATCAGCACACGTCTACGCTCCGGGCTCCGGCTGGTTCGCAGACAAGCTGTTGCATCTGTAAACGGAAGAGCAGAGCCTGGTGCGTTGCGTTGAGCCGGAGGAGGAGCAGCGTGATGGCGAATCATGTCGCTGTCTCTCCGCCGAGCCGAGGCAAAAGTCCACTCGAGCATCATTGCTGCAGCAGTGCCGGACAGCATGATCAGAGAGCTGGAAGGGATCGCGACGGTGACAGGCACGGACGGATAGGAATAGGGCGCGGGCCTCGTCCCATGCACCACACAGCACAGTGGTGGAGTGCACGTCGAGCGCCGGCAAACCTGACAAGCACTGAAACATACTGGACCGGAGTACTGCGATCCGCTCGACAAAGAATACTGACGAGGCAACGCAATCCCCAGGGCGTGTTCGTAGCTAGATCACTCCCACTCCTACGTACAGTTCAAGTGGCTAACGCCACACAAAAATCTGACAAGTCCATGTCACAAAGACTTCACAACCGAATCCTCACCAACAGTCGGGTAAAAACTTGAACGGGTGGCGATACTGAAGAAATTAACATAGTAGTACTTACATCGATCTTGCTTCAGGAAAAAAAAACAACAAGAAGTACTACATCCGTCCAGAAACAACAGATATGGTTTTGTCTAGATTTGAATATATCAAGAGACGTATTTAATGTATAGATATATTTAAATCTAGACAAAGACAAGTCAGTTATTTTTGGACGGAGGGAATAGAAGATCTCATTCGCATTTGTACACTTCTCAACGGCTCCTCTCCTTTAATTGTATCCGGACCTCAACTGCTAGCTAACAAAATCTAAGAGCAATTCCAATAGGTCGCGTGATATCGTGGTGCGCTAAATATAACCATCGATTTAGCATGTGCGCGGGGCTCTTTTTCCTCCCGAGCAGGCGCGCGATAATCATGCGCGCTGCAAAAAAAAAAATCCGACGCGCCTCAATTTGCCCCGCGCACGTCCCAAATTTTGTGCTCAGCAGCCAGCGCGCACTATCTCTCTCGCTCGCGCACGAACGCCCAACCGCCAAGCTGAAACTTCCCTCATGCCCACGCCGCGATTCCCACCTCGCCTCCGCGCGCACGCCGGCGACCTTCCGGCGATGGAGCCGTCCTCCGCCTCACCGCAGTACTCGATCCCCGGCACCGCCGGCGTCGGCGCGGGAGTTCCGGTGGCTGCAAACCCTAACCCTACCTCTATCGCCGCCGTCGGTGCCGCCGCTGTGAGCTCCAGCGCGCGCCAACTCAACTTTGTACCGCCGCGCCTGACCTCGACAGCCGTAGCCCAGCCTCCACCGCCGCCCGCACCAAAAGGAAGGGGCAACACCGGCAAGCACCTGGCCGCGACTGCGACGGACGGCACCCAAAAGCCAGCCAAGAAGGTGGCCTTGCGCCAGCGCCCAGCTCGCCCTCTTGCAGCAGCGCTAGCTCCCTGGCAGCCGCCACCACCACCACCACCGAGCATGGTTGGCGGTTACCATGGACCCGGTGGTTGGCACCGACCAATCAAGAGACACCTACTGGGCGAGGATGAAGGAGTACTTCGATGCACGCAACACAAGTGGCAATGAGCGCACCAATCGTTCTCTTCTGTCCTGGTGGTCGGTCATAAACAACGATTGTCAAACATGGGCCGGTGCTTTGGCGGGGCTCGACAAAATCAATCCAAGTGGCACGGCTTCGGATGATAGGGCAAGTTGTTCATTGGGTGATTCTATCGCATGTTCATGCGCATATCTTTGTTGATATTTGTGACTCATTCTTCTCTTATGTTCACCATGTAGAACACCATTTTCCAAAATTTGTTCAAGGATCAAGGGAGAAAAGACAATAAGGGGAGGAAAGACAAGAAGGGGAGGAAAGACAAGAAGGGGAGGAAGATTCTTGGCAAGTCATTTGTGCTCCACCATTGCTATGATGGGCTAGGGAATGAGGAGATGTGGAGAAACCATGATGGGTTGGATGTGCACAACTTAGGGATGAATGCCACCACCGCCGCCGCCACAATCATAGATGTTGATGCATCAAGTGATGAAAACAAGAAGAGAACCTCCACTCCTCACTCGGTTGCATTCACAAAGAGGTCCATGCTTGGAAGGAAGGCCGCCAAGGAGTTGATGAAGGGGAAGAAGGCTGGTGATGATGACATAGCAAAAGCTATGGATAGGATGGCCAGTGAAAATTTGGAGTACAACGAAGATAAAAAGTTGGCAAGGACTATGGAGGCCGAAGCCAAGGCACGGAGGGTGGCTTTGGAAGAGAGGATTGCGGCCGTCGAGGAGAGGAAGTTGGCTTTGGAGGAGAAGAAGGTGGCCGCCGCCGAGCAAGCGCGCCTATTGGAGAAAGAGAGGAAACTCTTTACCATTGACACATCCAACATGGATGAAAGGCAAAATGAGTACATGAACCTTGCTCGTGATGAAGTATTTGCCAAAAAAAGAATGATGGCAAACCACTTGAAGGCCCAAAGTGAAGGAATGAATGCATTTAAAGGCATGGGTGGCGATGGAGGCTATGGAGGCATGGGAGCAACACTGGGGACTTTTGGAGGCGCGGGAGCAACACCGGGGGCTTTTGAAGGCATGGGAGCACCACCGGGTGCATTAGGCATGGGAGCAACACCAGGGGCTTTTGGAGGCTATGGTGGCATGAGTGGCATGGGGCTCGGAAGCATGGGACTTGGAGGCATGTGAGCACCACCGAGGGATTCATGGCCTCCTTGGTGAATCCATCACCTAGGATCAATGTTGATGGCTATGGCATGGCCTTCTTGGTGAATCCATCATCTCTATCAATGTTGATGGCTATGGAGATTCATCGCATGCCAATTCCACCAACACCACCGTCCAAGACTCCCAAGGAGAAGAAGCACAAGATGGAAGTGGCAATGACAATGGATATGAGGATGTTGACAAATGATGTGTCAACATGTGTGTTCAAGTTCAATTTGTGTTGAATTTGGTTGTGTGAAATTATCATTTGCATTTGAACTATGTCCTAAATTTGTGTTGAACTTGGTTGTGTGAAACAAGCATTTGGTGATTGTTGAGAGCCATTTGTTGTTCTATTTATTTTCGTTTATTTGATCTTGTTGATGTGGTATGGGCTGTGAAAAAGTTGTTGCGCCGGTGCCCACGCACAGCATTTTAGCGCGCCGGGTGGAGGGCTATTTTGAGCTCTATTTTCACGCCGATTTTAGCACGTACACCGGAGGAGAAATACCGCCGTGTGCTAAAACTAGCGCGCGTGTTGCATAGTATTTTTAGAGCGCCGCGATATCGAACGTTGGAGTTGCTCTAACAGGAGGCTAACAAAATCTAACAAGCACTGAGATAGTGGACCGGTTTACCATCGACACCACCGTCTGTCCGTAGTAGTAATGCTGGGACGAGTGCGTCGATATGGCGATCGGGCTCCATGGAGCCCCTTTTTTTTGAAAAGTTCGAAAAAAAGTTTCAGAAAAATGTGAAAAAAATATAGACACACAGATAATCATTTATAATACATGTATACTCAAAATAATGTAAAAACATTTCGTATTCTGTCCTCGGTAAAAAAGAGAAAAACTGCAGATCTGAACGTAAACAGTGTAATTTTAAATGGGCTCCGTTATTCTAATTTTTTTCATATTTGTCTTTTTTGCTGCGCTCGAAATATAATGTATTTTTCTTTTAAAATATGCATATATGTATTTCGTATTAGTGGCTATCGCGTGGGTATTTTTTTCTTAAATATTTAATGATTTTTGAAAAATTAAAAAACGGGCTCTAGTGAGCCCGTCCCCCATATTGAATATTCGTGCTGGGGACCGTCTTTGGACAGCGAAAATACTCAATGAACAGACATTTTTCTCTTCCAAAAGCTGCGCCCGCAACCCCGAATAGAACTACAAACCTCGCTTCCATATGTTTGACTCTTCAGTCTTTTTCGGTGACAACATTGTTCGATAATCAGTAGTGCACACATGCATGTAAAAGAAAACAAAGCCACGCATTGCTTTCAGGTACGAGCTAGCTGCCTGCGTTTTCAGCCAAGACTTACGAGGCAGTGCACTCCCCAGGGTGTGTTCGTACACTTCCTAGTGACATACTGTACCTTCCACCAGCTCAAGTGATATCCAGCTTCACCCAGGAAGACCACTATCATGACGACACAACTTCAAATCCAATCTCGATTCCATACCGAGAATCAGAGATTAACAGTTTGAACACAGTTTTGAATGAGGTAATGCCCAGACGGCACAATTTTATCTTTCTACTTCAAATTGTAGTTCGGATATTTCGTGAAATGGTACTCCGATCTCATGGATCTCACCAGATAAATAAAAGGTGTAACATGTGAAAAGACACAGGAGCCACCAAGGTGAAGGAAATAGTGGCATATATTGATCTTGCTTCAGGAAAAAAATACAAGTTCTCATCCACGCCGTACATGTCTAACCTCTCTTCTCAGCAACTTCCAGCACCACGGCCTCCAACTGTATATGTAGCTTAACTAGCTAACAAAATCTAACGAGAGGCGTCAACAAAATAGATGTCTGGTGTTATCTGCACACTGCCTAATTATCGAACAATGTTTGTCATCAATGCCAGGGTGCGGGAAAGCATAAACAATAAGCGTAGCTCTCCGACCAAAAAAAGACTTAACACCTGAGGTAAGATGCATACAATGGCATCTCTGTCAAGGCAGCCTGCGCTGACTCTCACAGCCAGGGCAGTTGTGCAAGCTCTCGTGGATGTAAATGTCACAATCAAAGCAGAAGTGCTGCTTGCATTTTGGACAGCAGACATGTAGGTTAGATTGGCTATCTGCAAGGACGTTGAAGGTTTGTCAATCAACCTGATGATAACAACACAAGCTATCATAACATATAGAACAAAGACATTAATAAGATTGTTGTGAAAGGAGTGAGTTGAGAAAGATAGAGCATGCACACACACACATAGGTGTGAATGATACTAATAGTTTCCCCATTCTAGAAACTGCATGATTATGCAAAAACAAATTGACAGATCATTTAACTGCTGAAAGAACTTAAGGCTAGTTCTCGTTTTATATGTTCCGCTTCACACTAAGCCACTATATTTTGTTCATGAGATTCAGCAGCCAAACTTAACTTGGAGGCAATAATGAATGGTTAAAAGAGTATCCCATGGTTTGGACAACAATTGCTACTAAATGTAAGATCATACAAACAGAATGTCAAGAACGACTGGATCTGGATCATTATGATAATCCCCCTTTTCTAGAAGTGGGCCCTAAGGATATATACATGATATTTCCTCATTTGAAGATGAATAACCTAAGTGAAAAGGTTGCGTATTTGAGCTGTGGTATGATTAAGCATACCGGAGTTAATGAGGCTCTGCTGGCAGCCATAGCAATTTTGTCCTCCCTTTTGACCCATTTTGAACGTCACCTCATCAAACGGCGTTACAGGGAAGAGATGATGATACGACCGTGCCAAGTGTGGAGAACTGACTAGTGTTAAACCACAAGTTCTGCACTCAGTTGGAAGCTCGCAAACATTAACTTTGCATCTGGGACAGATGTAACCTTCAGCCCCAGACTTAACTTTCTTGTGACAAGAGCAGATGGAGATAAGATCCTCTGCTCCCCTCTGTGGAAAGCCCATCTTGACCAAATTAGCTGCAGCATATTCTGCAATTGCAGGTGGTGGAGGAGCATGTTCGAGCAGCAATTCCTTGAAATGGGACTGCCAAAAGAAACATTAGTCATCATCACAGGATTCAAATAATCAACAATAATAGTTGAAAATACAATCATATTTTAGCACCTCATCTAGTGCAACTGTATAGGATCCCCCAGTCTCTTCACATAGATGCTTGCAAATGAAAATTTCTGCAGCAAGCCCAATAACTGAGCATCTAACTTTGGACTTCTTGCATTTTTCTATTGTCTCCATGACATCGCCAGGATCACATGTATTCAGGGCAGAGTACAAAATTAATACTTCCTTGTGACCATATGACGGTATTTGGTTCAAATAACCACAGACAAGCTCTAGAGCATTCTGCAGAGATGAATCCCCAGAACACTCAAGCTTCCCCATCAATGCCGTGATTTGTGATTCTGGACTCCCTCCAATATCGGTGAGTCGATGCGAAATGCCATCTTTAATTGTCACGAGCCCAACATGGCTTAAGGGATTCTGATCAAAAAATTCTCTTATGAAAGCCTCAGCACATTTCGCAACTACAGCCATCCGACTAGGGCGGTAATCCATTTCTGAAGCCGCCTAAATGATCAAAATACATCCAGACAAAAGGTGAACACAAAAGAGTGCCAAGTAGAAACATAAGTTGTGAACAGTTCAAATGCAGCAAAAACAAATTAGCAATGACAAATCCTGGCCAGCCAAATTCCATAGAACTAGACAATATGCTGCTCATATATAAAGTTTATCAAGCTACTACCTCTGTGCCACAATATAAGACGTTTTAGAAAGCTAGGCACAGAGGGAGTACAACAGAAGTAAAAGGAAATGGCGATGAAGAGAACAAAGGCTATGGATATTTTCCACAACAATACATGCACAGGATATATATAAAGTTCTGTCAGACAAACATAAAACTCATTATTGCTAGGTTAAGTAATTACCCAAAAGTAAAGCATAATTTTCTTATGGCATATTAGTTCGCAAATTTCTCTCACTAAATGATAAGCACCCCTCCATTAAATTTTTGGTTTTACCTGTGATTACAACCATATCAACAAATCCTAGAAAATGCCATAACATCCACCAATCATAACATGCCAGCACCCACAGTCAGTTATTAAATGAGAACGCAAAGCAAGAAGGTAAGCTGCCAGATATGCATGAAGTGTCATAGGATCAACAAAGCTAAAGGACAGGAATCAGATCGTCCAGAATAACATGTTAATCCTAAATAAACAAGATTAAGCACTATGGATATCTGCATTCTCTCTACAAAAGAACCACAAGATGCCCAGTGAAACTACACTAACATACAAATCAATCCAAAGCATTAGCTCATTGCTCAGCTGGTCACCAGTTACCACTTCACCAATCGTGCCTCTAGTTCACATCTTAGGGGAACCAAATCTACATTCCATGTGCACAAACAATAGACAGTACAAGATGTCATATTAAACAGTGTAAAGCGAGATTAGCACGATCAGAATTGCTCGCCACCCCCATTGATCCAAAACCAGGTTTACGACCGGAATTGCTAACTGAAAGGGCGATAAATCAAAATAGGATGTGGCAACGAACCCTAGAGAGGTCGATGACAATGTAGAGGTAGCGGATGAGGCCCTTCTGAATGCGGGCTGCGGCAGCCGCGGAGCGGAGGAGGAGGCGCCGCCGGTACTGGGAGTGGACGAGGTTCTTGGTGTCGATAGGGCGGAGTAGGCCCGACTCGTCCTCCTGCAGCGCCTCCCACGACCGGTCGTCCGCGTACGCGCGCTCCCAGGCCTCGAGGACGCGGCCGTCCCCGGTCTCCTCCTCCTCTTCGTCCTCGTCATCTTCCGGGTTTTTGCGGCGGCCGGAGGCCGTGGATGGCGCGTTGAACCCGCCTCCGACGCCGCCGTACATGGTCGGGGTGGGGGTGGCGGCGTTGATCGACGGGGGGCGGGACGGCGAGCAGGCGAGGATCAACGGGGGGCTACGGGATAGAGCAGATCGACAAGGGGCGGCGCTCCTCCTGAACCCCCTCTCGTCTACCTGCACCTCCTTCGGCAGACGTCCGATGAGGCGATGATGTACTCGGAGTCGGCGGGCAGGAGGCGCGCTGGTGCCTAGCTCCGGTGGCTGGCTGGTAGCGCGGCGGAGGACGAGGTGGGGCGCCGGCGGGTGAGTGGGCAGTGGAGACTAGGGATGTGCGTCGCGCAGTGCGGCGGGCGAGTGCGAGGACGAGGACAGGAGTGGCAGGCCGCCAGTTACCCTAACTAAACAACTACCAGGCTGGGCCAAATTCCAAAACGCACGCTGGGCTTGGCCGAAGCAGGGACAGCTATACGGGTTTGGGGCTCCTGGTCTTTTATGCCGCTTTAGGGAGATCCTATTCATCGCTCAATACTTCACTGTTAACGCACGCACGCAGCGAGCCAGCGAGTTGGGCTGGCCCATAGAAGCTCCGTCTGTTCCAGTTTTTCTTTTTATGGGTTTTATGTTTTCTTTTTTCTAGGTTTTTTAGGTTTGGTTTTCGCCTTGTTTTCTTATTTTAACTTTTATAATATTTTTAATTTTGAAGACTTTTCATATTTGAATATTTATATGTAAACAATTTTTAATTTGAACAACATTCAAATTTGATATGTTTTCACATTTAACCAATTTTTCAAAAAAATCATATCTGAACTTCTTTACAATTCCAACTTTTTATTACGGTAAAAAATAGAAAAAAGTATCTAATATTAGGCCACATTCGGAGAAATCCATAAGGTGAACGCTTCAAGCATGCACTAGTGCACACAAAGAGCGGAAAATAGGAAGACTCCTGCTTTAGGCGTACATATCGCAGAGGTGTCGCACACTCTTCGCTCATGCAACGGTTGGTTGGGCCATAGTCCATCATGCAAACTTTTTTCTATTTTCTGTTTTCTTTTTAGTTTTGTTTTTCTGTTGTCTGTTATTTGTTTCTTTTAGCGTTTTTTCATGCTTGGATTTATTAAACTTTGAATTTATAAACTTTGAATTTTTCAAATATGGATCTTCAAAAATGGTTATTTGAAATACGAATATTTTTTAAAACATATTAGTTTTACAATTTTAAATATTTTCAAAATTCAAACATTTTAAAATCTAAACAGCTTTTAAAATTTTACTCCCTCTGTTTTAAAATGTAAAATATTTAGTCTTGTTCTGAAACATATGTACTTAGATGTTTTTAGTGTGTAGGTTCACTTATTTTGCTTTGAACCAACATACTAAAAGACGTCTAGATACGATACATTTCAGAAAAAAAGCTTAAACATCTTGTAATTTAGAACAAAGGGAGTAACATTTTTTAAAATCAGATTTTCAAGATTTGATAATTTTCAAATCTAGCGTTTTTTAAACATAAAAATTAACTAAAACAAGAAAAATAAAGGTAAAAGGAAAAGGAAAATAAGACATAACAAGACAAAAGACACACAAATGGGCCGGTCCATTGCGGCAATGGGTGTGCGGCATGATACCTCACGCCGCATTGGACAGTGCGTTGAGTTTAGGATCAATTTATCCAAGATAAATGCTGAATAAAACATGAATAGAATAACAGAAATTAAACTAATCATATGATTTAGCATATACGAACTAAGGCAGATATCAAAGAGAATTGTAAAGCATACAACTTGAGATAATATCAGAGCAAGATTTGTAGTAATCCAAAAAAAAAGAACATACTATCTGACTGAGTTAAATAAGATTAAGTAAGAAGATGTATATCATAGCAGAGGGACCGCTGGAGGAACCGCTGGGTGGGCGTTGGCACCGTCGAGCCATACCGTCAAGGAAGAGGTTGCTGATGTCGGGGAAGAAGTCCTCATTGGGAAAGACGTCGTTGTCATAGTCGCTATCTGTGAAGGAGTCCGTGATGAAATCGCCAGTAGTCACGCCGACATCGCTCCCCAAAACCCTTATCGCCCTTCTCCCGTACAGGACTCGAAGCAGCGGGGTCTCAGAGGCCTGAACTGGAGGCGAAGCTTGTGACAGGAGAGGAGCGACCTCTCACTTTTATAGGCACAGACGAGCGGGCAGCGCCGGGAAAGGAAACGGCCTCCATTAAGTCTGAATATAAATCTCCACTTACGCGGACTGGTTAGATAATTAATCCATTCATGCGTGGCAAAAAGAAAGGGAAGCTCTTGGCTCGAGGCATTCCTACAACCCGCGCCACGCGCGCATCGTGGCGAGGCGAGGCGGAGTGCGCGTGTACATCTCTCTCTTTCTCATCCTTTTAACAAGTGGTGGAAGAACCCCCCTTATAAGGTGGTGAAATTTTCCTTCAACTAGCAATGTCGGACTAAACATTTGTCCCACCTCTTGCCATGCATGAATGGGCCACATGGACCTCTAGGATTTTTTAGGAATTATTAAAATGGAATATGGGTTGGGCCAATTAGGCAAGAATTCCAACAATCCCCCACCAGATTCTAGAGGCACATGAAGTTTGCCTTTGGTTCCAAAACATTGTTTATATACCGGTACTATAGTGGAGACTGTTAAGTTGAACTTCCACCTAGAACTTTATGCTACACTAGGCTGCAACTTGTACAGTGGACTATGCCTTGAACTGCAAGTTTGCTGCAAATCTAGATTCACACAAAGTCTTGACCGATACTAGGTTGTCGTGGGATTTCCCCGCGGGTGGAGCTTATGCGTTATACTCTATGACCTTTTCATGAGTTTATTAGAGAGCACCCTACTCTCATAGACTGCGACGTTTAATAGTCAGACTCATATATGTACGTTCTTCAAAAGATGTTCTGCATGACAACATCTCTGCTTAAGATAAGCCGTTTAGAACATATTAAGATAATAAATCAACCTGCCGTGCAAAATAGGAAAGTATTGCATCTTCATGGAGTGGTATTCATTAAAGTAGGGATACTTTCCTCCTAGCTAATCAACAGCTTGTCTCCCAATTCTAATTTACGGGATCTCTGATCACATATAATTGTTTACCATTGTGAAAAACTCATATTATGGGTCTCATACCCATCTCCTTCGATGCATTTTCTATCACATTGCGTGATAAACCCTTTGTGAAGGGATCTGCTAAGTTTTTAGATGTTTGGATATAATCCAACGCAATAACTCTGGAGGTTCTCATTTTCCTGACAGATTTTAGTCTCCTCGTCACATGTCTTGATGACTTCATATTATCCTTAGAACTATTTACTTTGATTATAACAGTTCATAAGGATTGCGGGTATTGGTTTTTCAACCACAGGTAAGTTCATCAAGAGTTCACGAAGCCACTCTGCTTCAACAGTGGCTGTGTCTAATGCTGTGAGTTCTGCTTCCATAGTTGACCTTGTTAAAATGGTATGCTTGCAAGACTTCCAAGAAATAGCGCCACCACCAAGTGTGAATACATATCCACTCGTGGCCTTTATCTCATCAGCATCAGATATCCAATTTGAATCACTATAACCCTCTAGTACCCTCGGATACCCGGTATAGTGAATGTCGTAGCTCGCAGTGCCTTTTAGATAGCGCATAACTCTCTCAAGATCATGACAGTGATCATCCCCTGGATTTGAAACAAATCGATTGAGTTTGCTCATAGCAAAAGCGATGGCAGGCCTAGTGGCGCTAGCTAAATACATAAGCAAGCCAATAATTTGAGAGTATATTAGTTGGTCTCTAGTATTTCCTCGATTCTTTCAAATCATCACACTAGGATCATACGGTGTAGGAGAAGACTTGCAGTCGCTATACCCGAAACGACTCAAGACCTTTTCCACATAGTGGGATTGAAGCAATGTAATTCCACCATCATCATCTCTCAATAGCTTGATGTTCAGGACAACATCAGCTACACCCAGATCTTTCATCTCAAAGGAACGAGATAAGCAATCCTTCACTTCCTTAATTGCATTAAGGTTGGTTCCGAAAATCAGTATGTCATCAACATATAAACAAAGGATGACTCCTTCACCCCCATCATGGCGATGGTACACACATTTATCAGCTTCATTTACAACAAATCCTGCAGCGGTTAAAGTTCTTTCAAACTTCTTATGCCACTGTTTAGGGGCTTGTTTTAGGCCATATAAAGACTTCAACAATTTGCACACCTTTCCTTCTTGACCATTTACCGCAATGCCATCTGGCTGATCCATGTAAATTTCCTCATCCAACTCTCTATTTAGGAAAGCTGTCTTTGTTGGGTTCGCAGCATAGAAAACAAAAAATTCCCTACGATGAGAACTATACGCAAAGATCTATCTACTAGATACAAGAAACGGGTGGATATACATCCATAGAGAACTTACCCTCGAAGACAACAGAGTTTTGTTAACGAGTTGGAACTCGTGGATGATGTAGTCGTACGCTTGCCGATCTAAAGATCGTGTGGAAGTCCTAGCGCCGCAAATCAGCAGCGCATCCGTCCTCGCACACACGTTCAGGCCACCGAACAACCTCCGCCTCCTCGCTCCAGCAATGCAGCAGAAGCATCAACTCCTTCCTGACGAAATGCCACCGGAAACATGTATCTCGCTAATCCGAGACCATGGGGGAATAATTCTAGAGGGGGAGAGAGATCCTTCACGAGGAGGTGTGAGGAAGAAGGGTGAGAGGGTGGCCTTTTATAGGAGGAGGGGTACCCCCTCCATGGACGGCGCCCCATGGAGGTGACCCCTCACATCCCCCATTCATGTGGTGGTAACTCCCTCCACATTAAAATGCCCCTTCACATTCTCTTTTAAAGTCTCCACTTTAAATGCATTAAATTTCTCCAAATTTAATGCTCTCTCATTTAATAAAACTCTTTATTAAATTTATTCAGAATTTTGTTAATTACTTTAATTAACAAACATTCACATAAAACCCCCTGCAACATTTCAATATAACATGCAGAACCAATTTCTGCAAATTCACCTGAAACAGTTTTGGTGTCTATTGAAATAATTCCAGTGCTTTGCAATTCATTCGTCTGAAACACATTTGCTCCAAATGGTGTTGGTTTCCCTTACGTGTGTCACCCTACGGTTCATGAATAATGCAGACATGATCGAGACCCCTCTTATATCAATAATCAGAAGCGGGACCTGGAGATCCATACTGACTCCTACACATTCTACGATGACTTATGTGATCGTGAGAACCTTTAACATTAGTAACTAAATACCTTTGTCTCGTGATATATTACATGTCCGAGATTCGATCATCGGTATCTCCATACCTAGTTTGATCTCGTTACCGACATGTACTCTTTTCTCGTTCCCGTGATATAACATTCTAGTGATCACATCACTTGCTTGTAAGTTATCTTAATGTGATACCACCGAGAGGGCCCAGAGTATATCTATCCGTCATCGGGATTGACAAATTCCACTCTTGATCCATGAACCTCAACATGACATCTTCGGAGTATCTGAAACCACCTTTATAGTCACCCTTTTATGGTGTGACGTTTGATGTTATCAAGTTACTCTTCGGATGTCAACAGTTAACATGCTCTCATGGTCTAAGGATGAAGATTACTTCGTATGATGTTATAGCAATATAAACATAATGACTTTGATCGTAATGCTATACTTCGAATGAATGTTCATCACATCATTTCACAAATGTTGTGACCTTGTTATTAACAACATCCAATTCCCATGATCACGAAACTTTGATCATCTTGTTAATCAACGAGCTAGTCTATAAGAGAGGCATAACTAGGAACCTTTTATTTGTTTATTAAACACACATGTATTAACGTTGCCTATCAATACAATTATAGCATGCAAAATAAACATCTATCATATACAAGGAATACATAATAACAACTTTATTATTGCCTCTCAGGGCATATTTCCTTCAGTATCCCACTTGCACTAGAGACAATAATCTAGTTCACATAGTGATAAATCTAACACCCATGCAGTTCTGGTGTTGATCATGTTTTTTCCCTAGGGAGAACTTTAGTCAACGGATCTGCTACATTTAGGTCCGTGTGTACTTTACAAATCTTTATATCTCCATCCTTGACATGCTCGCGGATGGAGTGAAACCAGCGCTTAATATGCTTGGAATTCTTGTGAGACCTTGGTTCCTTGGCATTGGCTATGGCTCCATTGTTGTCACAATAGATCACCATTGGGTCCAATGCACTAGGAACCACACCCAGTTCCGTTATGAACTCCTTCATCCAAACCGCTTCTTGCGCCGCTTCTGAAGCAGCAACATATTCCGCCTCCGTCGTTGATCCAGCCACCACAGGTTGTTTAGAACTCCTCCAACTAACTGCTGCTCCGTTCAAGAGAAATACATATCCGGATTGAGACTTAGAGTCATCCGGATCGGTGTCAAAGCTAGCATCGACATAACACTTAGCGACTAGCTCTTCTTCACCTCCGTATTCAAGAAACATATCCTTAGTTCTTCTTAAGTACTTAAGGATATTCTTGACCGTTATCCAGTGTTCCGAACCTGGATCAGATTGGTACCTACTAGTCAAACTAATAGCATGTGCCACATCCGGTCTTGTACATAGCATGGCGTACATTATAGAGCCTATGGCTGAGGCATATGGGATCTTATCCATTATCTCTCTTTCTTCCGTCGTAGCCGGACTTTGAGTCTTACTCAATGTCTTGCCTCGCAACATAAGTAAGAACCCCTTCTTACTTTCGTCCATTTTAAACTTCTTTAAAATCTTATCAAGGTATGTACTTTGCGATAGCCTATTAGGCGTCTCGATCTATCTCTATAGATCTTTATGCCTAATATATATGACGCTTCACCAAGATCTTTCATAGAAAATTTGCTGTTTAGATAACTTTTAACACTGTTTAAAAGATATATATCATTTCTAATCAATAATATGTCATCCACATATAATATCAAAAATGCCACATTGATCCCACTCACTTTCTTGTAAATACAAGCCTCTCTATAAGTTTGGACAAATCCAAACTCTTTGATCACCTCATCAAAGCGGAGATTCCAACTCCGGGATGCTTGTTTTAGTCCATAGACGGATCGCTGAAGCTTGCATACCTTATCAGCATCCTTAGGATCGATAAAACCCTTAGGTTGTATCATATACAACTCTTCTTCAATATTACCATTGAGGAACATGGTTTTGACATCCATCTGCCTTACTTCATAATCGAAATATGCAGCAATTGCTAACATAATCCTAACCGACTTTAGCATCGCCACGGGTGAGAATGTCTCATCGTAGTCAACTCCTTGAATTTGTCGAAACCCCTTTGTGACAAGTCAAGCTTTATAGATGGTCACATTACCATCAACATCAGTTTTTCTTTTGAAAATCCATTTATTCTCAACGGCCTTTTGATGACCCACAAGTATAGGGGGTGTATTGCAGTATTTTCGATAAGTAAGAGTGTCGAACCCAACGAGGAGCAGAAGGTGCTGGCTAGTGGTATGGATCAGGAATTCTCTACAAATACTTAGCAAACGGATTTTTAGGGGTTTTTGATATAGCAAGTAAACAAAGTACGAGTAAATAAAAGACAGTAGGAATAAATGCAGCAAGTGGCGAAATCCTTTATGCAACAAAGGACAAGCCGGTTGTATTACTTAAGATGACCAAACGTTCTCGAGGACACATGGGAAGACTGTCAAGTGCTTTCGCTTCATATAGTCGATTAATCTTCTCTAGCTTGCTAAGTGTTGTGTGGGTGAACCTGTGCTAATGTACCGCCCCATCCAAGACTAATACATACTTGTGATTATACCCCTTGCAAACATCCGTAAGTACAAGAAAGTAATTAAGGTAGAAACCTAACCACAGCTTTAAACTCTAAGACCCTTACGTCCCTTGTGCAATGGTTTCCTAATGGGGGTTCAGGTTTCTGTCACTCCGGCAACCCCTACGATTATTAGCCAAATACACTATGCATTCCCCTAGGCCCTTATAGGTGAAGTGTCATGTAGTCAATGTTCACATGACACCACTAGAAGAAGTACACCACAACTTAAATAACAATCTGTTGAATCTTTCTCAACGCAACTCCACTACTAACAACAAGACTTCTCCCATGTCCTCAAGAACAAAACGAACTACTCACAAGACATCATATGGATCATGATCATAGATGGAATAATGATGTATAACAATCTGAACATAAACAATAATTCAATGGTTCTCTCAATAGCATCAACTACAAAGAGTAATCAACACCGGGAAAGTTTCCCCTATGAACTAATGCAAGATTCAACCAATTGTTACAGCAATATGGAGATGGTGATGAGGGTGCTGATGGTGATGATGGCGGTGATGATGATGATGATGATCCCGATGAAGTCCATCTTGATGGTGGTGTTGATGGCGATGATCTCCCCTCTCCAGGAAGGAATTCCCCCGGCAGAAATCTGTCTGCCAGAGAGATCTTTCTCTCTCGGTGTTTTCTGCCCCGCAGAGGCGGTGAAATCTTTCTGTGGTTGCTCCCCGAGTCTTAGGGTCTCGGGAGGATGATATACGCTAGAGGGGAGAGGCTGGAGTGGGCCAGGGCAGCCACACCACCTCCAGGCGCGGCCTAGGCCTACCCGCGGCATGGGGTGGTGTGGGCCCCCTGTGGCCCACCTCCACTCCATCTTCTGGCATCCTTAGTCTTCTGGAAAAATAGGATTTTCCGTATATTTTCCCGGATTTTCTGTTCTTTGCGAATTTTGCCTCCAAACAGCACCTTTTCCATCAGAATCCTGACCACAGCGGTCCATGCTCCAAAAGTCATCAACCATGCAAAAATAGATGAAATAACATAAGTATCACCTCTCAATACGAAATATATCAATGAATAATAGTGAATTAAGACATAGAATAGTGATGCAAAATGGACGTATCAACTCCCCCCAAGCTTAGAATTTGCTTGTCCCCAAGCGAAACTGAGCTCAATAAACATGGCCTCAGGTTTATGGAGTGAAGAGTCGATAAAAGAATACGGACAAGAAGCATTACATTCATCAAATACATAGATCATAATAGAAGACAACTCACTACTATATAACTAAACTTGCAATGAGTAAAGGAAACACAAATAAAGATACATAGAGTAAATCATAATTGGTAATGCCAAACTTAGCTCTTGGTCGAAGAATAGTTGATAATTTGCTGGAGTTCACAAATAGCTGGTTTTTCAATGGTAGTTTCAAAGTAGTAAACATCAAGATAAGAGCAATGTGCAAAACAAGGAACATAAGAAACATGATTGAATAAATCATCATATGGATGAATGAAACACATCAACTCAAAATACTTGTTGAGATAGAAGGGAGTAGGTTTACTGACTCAACTATAAAGTAAAAGAAAGGGCCCTTCACAGAGGGAAGCCGTGATTGCAAGTCTCATAAAGAGCTCCCAAAAATTATGATACTTACTAGCTTTCAGCTCTCATTGCCCCTATCATAGGCATCTTTTGGTGATTAAGGTTAAAGTGACACAACTAAGAGGATATGCTTGACAAGTTATAAGTTGAAATCTCATGCCCCTTACTTATGAGTACCGATCCTCATGCTACTCAACTTCAGTCACGAGCAAGCTCTTGTCATTGTAAATACATGCGTATCATTGAGAACCGCCAACAGGGTACCCCCTTGCACATGACACAGGAGCTATCCCATAATCAAAATGACAAGGCAAGCAGATAGTGAGCATCTCAGCGATCTTTTTATTTGCTATTTGCATAGGTTTTTATTGAGGATGCTTCATAGAATGCTCACTATAGTTATGCTGCAAGTTTCCACCATGATTAGGCATGGCTTAGGCTAGTGGCCCAGGCGTTTCTCTAACACACATATAAACTCCATGATCTTACAAGTTCCACTTTTATTTCACACCGCCGGGATCCATAAGCAAAAGAACCTGATATCAACTAGGTACAAGTACCAATGAAGTGTTGAAAGCGGTCCCCATGATACATGGTTCGGCTAACTTCAACTCATAAAGCGCAAGCATATACGCAACAAAGAAGGACCCAATGGTTCAAGTTTATTAAATGCAAGAAAGTAAAGTGTGCCATCAAGTTCGTGAGAGCTTTAATCACTAATTTTCACATAACAAGTTTAATTTGGGAGGTAGATAAAACAGGAATTTACTTGGAATAGCAATAATGCTACTAGGTAGGTATGGTGGACTCAAATGGCAAAGGTTTTGGTTTAAAGGAGTGGATGCACGAGAAGAATACCCTCTCAGTACAGGTTTTTGGCTAGCAAGGTTGGGTATCAAGTATAAGAGTTGAAGGAAACAAACAAACAAACAAACATACAAGTGATAAAGACAAACATGCAATCTTCCTTGGAGGCACAAAAGATCTTAACTAGAGAATACTAGACTTATGAGCAAATCAAGAAAGAAAGATGATGAAATTATTTTTCTTTTAAAGGTACTTTTATCTTTTCTTTCAACTCTCAAAAATAGTGTTGCTACTGACCGAGCCAGGTTTGCCAAAACCAACTAAATTAACTCAATGATCCCAAAGTGATACCAATACTAACAACAAGATCAATCATATAACCACGAATTGAAAACTAATATAAGCTATGCAAAAGAGTGAATGATAGAACTTCTCATTAATATTCCATAACGGAAACTCACACCAAGGGATACATATCTAACGAGAGAGGGGACACTTCCATAATGCAAACCATACTACATAATAACTCCTCTATTCATGATATGACTATACTAATAAGGTAAAAAGATAGAAGATAGTGATGTGATATCGCGGCACTCCCCCAAGCTTGGAACAAGCCAAGGGGATGCCAAACCTGATGAAGAATTACTCCTTTGGTGGTGGTATCCTCTCATCTTCGTCCGTCTTCTAGGGTAAAGGCTTCCCATCAACAAAGGACATCGTGGTTTCCAACATCCTGAAACTTGCAACAGCACTTATGCGTTTAAATCTAGCCTCATACTCACAGTTTTGATTTTGAACGTCATAGAACTATGCTTGCAGTTCGTCTTTGAGTTCAGCAATCTCCTTTTGGTGCTCGGTGATGAGTTCGGAACAAATCTTATGGATGATATCCACTTCGCGCTCCGCCATCTTCTTGTACCTAAAGACTTCTTGCTCTAGTGCTTCCATCCTGTCCTACAGACTTCCTTCACCTTTAGGGCCTTGAACCTCTTTAATCCGGACCTCCCCACCTTCAAGCAACAACTCCTTGGGATGAATCTTCAATTCTCTCATGTATGGGTTGATGATATCTTCTAAAGAATCTCCTTTGGATGATCCAGAGGAAGACATTGTGGCTCCAAATCTGGGATTCTACGTGGCAGAAACAGATTGGAACAAAAACACGACGAAAACACGATATACGAACCTCGGGGGATCCAGGGGGGTATATATTACGAAGTTTCATATCAGAAGGAAGGTACTGGGAGAAAATGGGTCGGAGGCGGAGTCCTGGGTGGCCTCACAACCTGGTGGTGCGACCAGGGGTGGTCCCGCGCCATGGGGTGGTGTGGGCCACCCTAGCTCCGGTTCCGTCCCTTTTTCGCTTCGAAACTTTCCTTATCGACTGAAAACTGCAAAAATATAGTTGTATTGTATTTTCGCGGAACTTTTCTTACTAGAACTGTTACCTACATGAAAACAGACTCTGTAGGTCCCTGAATTTGGTCCTCAATGAATCTCTCTGGAGTTATAACTTGAAAGGAATCAACATCTTCATTGTAAGAATCTCCAGCAATATAGTGTTTGAGTCGCTGTCCATTCACTACTTGTGTAGTATTATCTTTTAGAGAAGAAATTTTTATTGCTCCTGAACGGTATACTTCTTCAATGATGAAAGGTCCTTCCCATTTTGATAGTAGCTTACCTGCAAAAAATCTGAGACGAGACCTATACAAAAGAACTTTCTCACCAACATGAAATTCTCTCTTAAGTATTCGCTTGCCATGCCATCTTTTAACTTTTTCCTTAAAGAGCTAAGCATTCTCATAGGCTTCACTCCTCCATTCATCTAAAGAACTTAAGTCAAATAATCTTTTCTCACCAGCGAGCTTACAATCTCTATTTAGTTCTTTCACTTCCTAGTAAGATTTGTGTTCTAATTCTAAGGGTAGGTGGCAAGCTTTCCCATAAACCATTTTATAAGGAGACATTCCCATAGGATTTTGTAAGCAGTTCTACAAGCCCATAAAGCATCATTCAACTTCTTAGCCCAGTTTTTTCTAGACCTATTAACAGTCTTTTGCAAGATAGATTTAATTTCTCTATTTGATAACTCTACTTGCCCGCTAGTTTGGGGGTGATAAGCTGAAGCAATTCTATGATTAACATCATATTTAGCGAGGGTCTTCCTAAAACCGCCATGAATGAAATGAGAACCCCCATCAGTCATGAGATACCTAGGCACTCCAAACCTAGGAAAGATAACGTCCTTAAGCAATTTTAGAGAGGTTTCCCCGTCAGCACTTTTCGTAGGAATGGCTTCTACCCACTTAGTAACATAATCAACGGCAACAAGAATGTGAGTGTAACCCTTCGAAGGAGGGAAAGGACCCATAAAGTCGAATCCCCAACAATCAAAAGGTTCAATAACTAGAGAGTAGTTCATAGGCATTTCATTGCATCTAGAAATATTACCAACACGCTGACATTCATCACAAGATAAAACTAATTTTATTGCATCTTTAAAAAGGGTAGGCCAGTAGAAACCTGATTGTAATACCTTTTGTGCAGTTCTATCTCCTGCATGATGTCCTCCATAGGCGCTACCATGACATTTACGCAATATCTCTTTTTGTTCATATTCTGGAACACATCTTCGCATAATACCATCAACTCCTTCTTTGTATAAGTGTGGGTCATCCCAAAAATGATGCCTCAAATCATAAAAAAACTTTCTTCTTTGCTGAGCTGTAAAAGTTGGAGGCAAATACTTGGAGACAATAAAGTTAGCATAATTAGCATACAAAGGGTTTCCTCGCGAGCTCACCCCTACTGCGGCTAACTGTTCATTTGGGAAACTATCATTAACAGGCATAGGATCAAAAGAGATGTTTTCCAAACGAGATAAATTATCCGCTACAGGGTTTTCAGCACCCTTCCTATCTACTATGTGTAGATCAAACTCTTGTAAAAGCAGTACCCATCTAATAAGCCTAGGCTTAGCGTCCTTCTTAGTCATAAGATATTTAATAGCAGCATGATCAGTATGAATGGTTACTTTTGAGTCCACAATATAGGGCCTAAACTTATCACAGGCAAAAACAACAGCTAGAAATTCCTTTTCAGTAATGGCATAATTCCTTTGAGCAGCGTCTAGAGTCTTACTAGCATAATGAATAACGTTTAACTTTTTATCAATACGTTGCCCAAGGACAGCCCCTACAGCAAAATCACTAGCATCACACATTATTTCAAAGGGTAAACTCTAATCAGGTGGTTGAACAATAGGGGCCGTAGTTAAAGCCTTCTTAAGAGTTTCAAAAGCTTCCCTACAATCATCATCAAAAACAAAAGGTACATCTTTTTGAAGAAGATTAGTGAGAGGTTTTGATATCCTAGAGAAGTCTTTAATAAACCTCCTATAGAAACCAGCATGATCAAGGATACTACGAATACCTTTGATGTCTCTTGGACATGGCATCTTCTCAATTGTCTCAACCTTAGCTCTATCACTATGCCTCTTTCAGAAACTTTATGCCCAAGAACAATCCCTTCATTAACCATGAAGTGGCATTTCTCCCAATTAAGAACAAGATTAGTTTCTTCACATCTCTGCAAAACTTTATCAAGGTTGTGTAGACAATTATCAAAAGAAGTTCCATAGACAGAAAAGTCATCCATGAACACTTCTACAATTTCCTCACAGAAACCATGAAAGATAGCAGACATGCTCCTTTGGAAAGTAGCAGGAGCATTACATAAACCAAAAGGCATACGTCCATAAGCATAAGTTCCATAAGGACAAGTAAAGGTAGTTTTTTCTTGATCTTGTTGTTTAACAGCAATTTGAGAGAAACCAGAATAACCATCAAGAAAATAAAAATGGGTCTTTTTAGACAACCTTTCCAACATTTGATCAATAAAAGGAAGCGGGTAGTGATCTTTCTTAGTAACTTTATTGACTTTCCTGAAATCAATTCACATCCTATACCCTACCACTATTCTTTGAGGAATAAGCTCAACATTATCATTAGGGACAACGGTAATGCCTCCCTTTTTAGGAACACAATGAACAGGACTAACCCATTCACTATCAGCAATAGGGTAGATAATACCAGCATCAAGGAGTTTCAATACCTCATTCCTTACCACTTCCTTCATCTTAGGATTTAAACATCGTTGGTGTTCCACTACTGGCTTCGCATCTGGTTCTATGTTGATAGAGTGTTGACATATAGTGGGTGAAATCCCTTTTAAATCATCCAGAGTATAACCCATAGCTCCTTGGTGTTTCTTCAAAACCTCCAACAACCTTTCTTCTTCCTTTCCTGAAAGTTTAGAGCTAATAATAACAGGAAATATATTTTTTATCATCAATATAAGCATATTTAAGATCATTAGGGAGGGGTTTTAGATCGAAGACCGGATCCTTTTTAGGTGGCAACATGGTACCCAAGTCTTCTACAGGGAAGTCATACTTAAGCAACCTGGGTTGACGACAGAGGATCTCGTCAATCTCGTTCCTTTCTTCCATGAAGATCTCACTTTCGTGATCTTCCATAAATTGCTGCAAAGCATTGTTAGGAGCAAGAGAGATAGAAGCAAGTTGTTCAACTCTAAAATCCTCATTATGGGTTTCCTCTTCGCAAGGTTCTTTAGTAAATTTCGAAAAATTAAACTCATAAGATTCCCCGTCAAACTTAGTCAAGATTCTCTCCCGCTTGCAATCAATAATAGCTCCACAAGTACTCAAGAAAGGTCTACCAAAAATGATAGGATAAGTTTTACTAGCAGCTGAACCAAGTACTAGAAAATCAGTAGGATACTTGATCTTACCACAAAGGACTTCCACGTCTCGTACGATGCCAATTGGAGAGATGGTCTCTCTATTAGCAAGGTGAATAACCACATCAATTTCTTCCAACTCGCAGGGACTAATTTCATGCATAATTTCTCTGTAAAGCTCATAAGGAATAGCACTGGAACTTGCACCAATATCACATAAACCATAATAGCAATGATCGCCAATTCTAACAGAAAGCACAAGAACACTAGCCTTTTTAGTTCTATTGGGATGTGAAACAATATTAGAAGCATCCTCACAAAAGACAATGTGCCCATCTTCTACGCTTTTAGTGACAAGGTCTTTCACAATTGCTACAACAGGTTCAATGTTTATTTGTTCATCAGGTTTTACAGTTCTCTTTTCACTTTTAGTAATTACATTAGTTATCATAGGATGATCCTTTACCTTATCCAGGAAGGGAATCTTCTCGATATACGGTTCAGGTAAGATATGATCAATAATGCAACACTCAGTGCTCCCAACAGGAACACGGTCAACAAAATCTTTATAAGGTGCATGGTACTTATTCCATCCCCTTTTTGGAATTTCAATATAGGAAGCAAAAGCTCTAAAGCAATTCGTAATAACTTGCAAATCAAGACCATAAATATTACTAATATTTTGAAAGTCATCAGTTCCCATAAAAGATTCAATGCATTAATAATCATAATTTATACCTGACTTTCTACCTTTTTTGATTCTCCCAAGCTTCAGCATTGTCTTGAATACGGTCCAGGAGATCCCATTTAGCTTCTTCTTCCATACGAGTGAATGATCCAGCACAAGAGGCGTCCAATAAATCCTTGTCATGTAGAGGGAGCCTTGCATAAAAGTTGTTGATAATAATATTATTGGGGAGCTCATGAATGGGACATTTGAGCATTAGTAACTTCAATCTCCCCCAAGCTTGAGCTGTACTCTCTCCATCAAGAGGCCAAAAGTTGTATATTTGATTCCGATCTTTATGAATCTCACTAGGAGGATAAAACTTTGAATAAAAGAGAGGCACTATTTCCTCCCATTCCAGAGCTTGACCATTCTTTAGCAGCTTATACCATTCCTCAGCTCTTCCTTTCAGTTATAATGAGAATAACTTCTTCTTAACTTGATCTGTAGTAATACCTGCACACTTGAACAACCCGCATAATTCGTGTATAAAGGGTAAATGATCACCGGGATGGACAGTTCCATCCCCAACATAGTAGTTATCCATAACACGATCAATAATTCTTGTAGGTATTTTGAAAACATCTTTCTCAGCAGGCGGTGGCTTATCTACTACCTTAGCAGTGGTAGTAGCATTACCAAATAAGAAACTCAGCGAATTATCCATAACGAAAATAAAGCAACTAGCAGAAGTAAACAATACTCACAGTAGAAGTTTCCTTTACCAGTTCCACTCTCCAATAGCGCTTCACTCCCTGGCAACGACGCCATAAAATAGTCTTGATGACCCACAAGTATATGGGGTGTATCGCAGTATTTTTGATAAGTAAGAGTGTCGAACCCAACAAGGAGCAGAAGGTGCTGGCTAGTGGTATGGATCAGGAATTCTCTGCAAATACTTAGCAAACGGATTTTTAGGGGGTTTTGATATAGCAAGTAAACAAAGTATGAGTAAATAAAAGACGGTAGGAATAAATGCAGCAAGTGGCCCAATCCTTTATGCAGCAAAGGTCAAGCCGGTTGTATTACTTAAGATGACCAAACGTTCTCGAGGACACATGGGAAGACTGTCAAGTGCTTTCGCTTCATATAGTCGATTAATCTTCTCTAGCTTGCTAAGTGTTGTGTGGGTGAACCTGTGCTAATGTACCGCCCCATCCAAGACTAATACATACTTGTGATTATACCCCTTGCAAACATCGATAAGTACAAGAAAGTAATTAAGGTAGAAACCTAACCACAGCTTTAAACTCTAAGACCCTTACGTCCCTTGTGCAATGGTTTCCTAACGGGGGTTCAGGTTTCTGTCACTCCGGCAACCCCTACGATTATTAGCCAAATACACAATGCATTCCCCTAGGCCCTTATAGGTGAAGTGTCATTTAGTCGATGTTCACATGACAGCACTAGAAGAAGTACACCACAACTTAAATAACCATCTATTGAATCTTTCTCAACGCAACTCCACTACTAACAACAAGACTTCTCCCATGTCCTCAAGAACAAAACGAACTACTCACAAGACATCATATGGATCATGATCAGAGATGGAATAATGATGTATAACAATCTGAACATAAACAATAATTCGATGGTTCACTCAATAGCATCAACTACAAAGAGTAATCAACACCGGGAAACTTTCCCCTATGAACTAATGCAAGATTCAACCAATTGTTACAGCAATATGGAGATGGTGATGAGGGTACTGATGGTGATGATGGTGGTGATGATGATGATGATCCCGATGAAGTCCAGCTTGATGGTGGTGTTGATGGCGACGATCTCCCCTCTCCGGGAAGGAATTACCCCGGCAGAAATTTGTCTGCCGGAGAGATCTTTCTCTCTCGGTGTTTTCCGCCCTGCAGAGGCGGCGGAATCTTTCTGTGGGCACTCCCTGAGTCTTAGGGTTTTGGGAGGATGATATACGCCAGAGGGGAGAGGCTGGAGTGGGCCAGGGCAGCCACACCACCTCCAGGCGCGGCCTAGGCCTGCCCGCGCCATGGGGTGGTGTGGGCCCCCTGTGGCCCACCTCCACTCCATCTTCTGGCATCCTTAGTCTTCTAGAAAAATAGGATTTTCCGTATATTTTCCCGGATTTTCTGATCTTCGCGAATTTTGCCTCCAAACAGCACCTTTTCCATCAGAATCCTGACTGCAGCGGTCCATGCTCCAAAAGTCATCAACCATGCAAAAATAGATGAAATAACATAAGTATCACCTCTCAATACGAAATATATCAATGAATAACAGTGAATTAAGACATAGAATAGTGATGCAAAATGGACGTATCACATTTCGATTGTGAGGTAAGTCCACCAAGGTCCAAACCTGGTTTTCGTACATGGATTCCATCTCGGATTTCATGGCTTCTAGCCATTTGTTGGAATCTGGGCTCATCATTGCTTCTTCATACGTCGCAGGGTCATCTATTTCATCAATCATAAAATTCATAACAAGATTGCCGTATAGTTCAGGAGTTGTACGTGTCATGCTTGACCTGCGAGGTTCGGTAGTGTCCTCTTTTGGAGTTTGATGATCATTTGAAAAACATTTCATATTTTCCTATGTTTTGCGTGTTAGATAACAATATTGTGGAGATTATTCATGTGCGCTAAGTGTGCAGGAAGCTTTGAGGGGGGCCGGATTATCCGCCCCACCAAGGGTCGGATAATCCGGCCTACCTCATTGCAAAGGGAGCCAAGGCGCGTCGCTCGGTATCCGGTTGGATTTTCTCCCAGAAAATCCGAACTAGGGCGGTTTTTCCTCCCCAGGCCGGATTATCCGGCTCCAGGCCGGATAATCCGGCTGTCGCGTGGGCCGGATAATCCGGCCCCTAGTTTTCGATCAAAGGAAGCCAAGACGCGTCGCTCGGTATCCGGTCGGATTTTCTCCTGGAAAATCCAATCTGGGGCGGCTTTTCCTCCCCAGGCCAGATAATTCGGCCTTCACATAGGACCGGATAATCCGGCCCCAGAAGTTGATCAAGGGCAAGCTCGGCGCGACGCTCTGATAGGGGGCGGATTATCTGCCGGATATTCCGAGTCTGGGGCGGTGTTTTTCCCCAGGCCGGATAATTCGGCCCTCACTTGGGCCAGATAATCCGGCCCCCAAAGTGTCCAACGGCTGGTTTCTGAAGGGGGTATAAATACCCCTTCACCCCAACATTCAAAACTCTTGATTCATTTGAAATTGTCCAGACATTGTGCAAGGTCTCTCATTCTCGATCTCCCACTTCAACCACCTAAAGGTCTTGATCTTTGGGGGAATTGAAAGAGGAGAAGTTCATCATCGTCATCACGAATCAAGCGCTTCAACTCCTCTCCATTCACTTGGAGAAATCCCTGATCTAGTATTCTTGTCAATACCTAGATCTTGTTCATTGTGTTTGATAACTTTGTTCTTGTGGCAGCTTGTTGTCATTTCGGGAGCCTCCAAGTTGTTGTGAAGTTGTTGCCCCGCTAGTTGTGTAAATGCGTCGGTGCCCGCCTCGAAGGGTACCTTTAGTGGAAAGGTGGATGAGGCCTTTGGTGGCGAGATCCATCGGAGAACAGGGTGAGGCCTATTGTGGTGTGGTGGTCTTAGTACCGCCCACCCCTCCAACGCAGACGTACTTCCCTTAACAAGGAAGGAACTGCGGTCAAACAAATCCTGTGTCTCCGCGTGCTTCACTTCGGTTTACCTGTTCCTCTTCCACTCGCTCTTTACTCGCTAGTAGATAGGTCTGCATATAGGGAAATTCCACCTAATAGTTTATCTAGAGAATTTACCCTTTGTGCTAAGATTAAAATTGAAAAAGTATTAAAATTTGGTGTAGCACATATTCACCCCCCCCCCTCTAGGTGCCCATACGATCCATTTCAATTGGTATCAGAGCCCCGGCTCTTAATCCGGGCTTAACCGCCTAAGAGTAGTATGGGTACCAAGGATGATGGAAATGAGGCTATGGATAAGGTCACAATGCATGATCTCAAGTCGTTGGAAACAACCTTGTTCAAATCCTTTGAGGCCAAGATGGAGGAGATGAATCAAATGATTGCTCGCCTTACATCATCTGTAGCCCCATCTCCATCCTCCTCTGAGGCTGCCACACCATCATCTAAGGAAAAGGGTAACACCGGATCCAAGGATGATGATGTGGAAGGTGAAAAACTTAATGGTTCCACCTCCAAGAAGGGAAGTGGTAAGGAGGAATATAGTGAGGTTTGCAACGTATATTCCCCCGACCCACCTATCCCTCATCCTCATATAAACAATAGGGGTGATCCACCCAAGCTCACTGCATCCTCTTTCAATCAATGGAAATTCTTAATGAAATCTCATGTTTGTAGCTCCTCGATTGAACTTTGGATTGAACATCTCAACACAGCTAAAGAAGCTTGGGATGCTCTTACATATCTCTTTGTTGGGAATGAAAGCATGAGAAGGAACAGGTATGATGCTCTTAGTAATGAAGCTGAGGGATTCTACATGTTGGATGGTGAAAACCATGAGGACATGTATAGAAGACTCAAGGGCATCGCAACAACATTTATAAATCATGGGGCCACTCACATTGATGATGCATGGATAAAAAGGAAATATGTGAGTGCCTTAATGCCTTTCGAGCCAACGGACTTGAAGAGCTTGCAAGGTAGACATAACTACCATCAAATGACATCCAATGAAGTCATGCAAGAAATGGCGTCATTCAAAGTGGCAGCAAAGAATGTTGAAGATGCCTGTGCTCGGGCCATTGGAATGCAAAAGGGTGTCAATGTGGCTCTCAAAGCCAATGTTGTTGAGTAAGAGGAAGATGAAAGAGCTTTTGAGGGGGCATCCATGGACTGCCCCGATGAAGTCAAACGTTCCCATGGTGAGTACATGGCGTTTTATGCAAGGAACTTTTGGAAGGACCCTGCCAAAGCCAAGTCAGAACTTGAGCGCAAGAACGGGTCAAATGGAAGAAGAGAAAGTGGCCCAAGATTGAGAACTTGCTACAACTCTGGAGATAGAATGCACTTTGTAGCCGAGTGTCCATATCAAAATAGAGAAGACAATGGTGGCAGGCTCATTCTTAAAGAGAAATCTAAAGCACCTAAGAAGAAGCCATTTATTAAGAAGAATGGCCCCTTCAAGAAAAAGCCCAAGATCGTCTTAGTTGCACAAGAAGAATACTCCTCTGGAAGTGAAGATGAAGAGGATGATGATAGTTTCCGCGAGGTGGCTGCTATAGCCACCACATCGACTCCTTCATCTCTCTTCGACTCGCCAAATGAGAACGTCATCAACAACAACACCACTTGCCTAATGGCAAGAGGGTCTGAGGTATCAACTTCTAGCTCTTCATTTCCTAAGACTAACATAATCTTGGATATGGATGATCATGGCAGTCTTAAAATGAAAGAAGAAGTTATTGCTTTGGATACTTTTTTCACTAACCTACAAGGTGAGCACAAACTCCATTTTGATGCTCTTATGAGTCAACTTGCTCAAGCCGAAGATCTTCTTGAAGAAAAGGGCAGAATTGAAAGAGAAGATGCCTTGGAGATGGCTTCTTTGAAGAATGCCTTGGAAGAGGAAGAGGAAGCTCGAGTATCTTTGGAAGAGAGACTCGAATCCATTGAGGAGTCATAGGAAGAAGCTGTGGCTCAGCTCATCAAAGAACATGACCATGCTCTTGCCAAGGTAAAGAAACTAAAGAAAGAAAAGATTGACTTTGGGGCTATTCATGCTAGACTTTTGGAGAAGTTTGATAATCTTGAAAGTGCTCACAAGGCATTGAAGAGTGATCATTCTACTTTAAATGAGTCTCATGACCAGCTCCAAACTCAATTGAAACGGTATGATGTGCCAAGTACCTCCACTTCATCCTCTGGAAAGGAAGACCTTGCAAGAAGTTCTCAACACGAAGGTAAAGAAGTTATTGATGAGATACCGAGCAAGCAAAGGACAAACAATAGTAAAGAAGGTCTTGGTTACATCCCCAAGACAAAGAACAAGAAAAACAAGAAGAATAAGAAGAAGAAGAAGAAGAAGAGTAAGACTGCTCAACCAAAGACTAGCAACATTACCAATGACAAGACTAATTATGATGGTTTTGCAGGGGTCAACAATCCTAACTTTGAACTATATTGTGATTATTATGGTGATGTTTATGCTAGTTATGTAGGCCCTTATGATTGTTACATTCCTTGGTCTATTTGGGTTCCCAAGACCCTTGTTACTAACATGAGAGGACCCATTGAAAAATGGGTACCTAAAACCAAGAAGTAATTTTCTTGTAGGGTTATGCTTCCGGTGGTTCTAAATGGGTACTCGATAGCGGTTGCACGAGTCATATGACCGGAAGCAAGGAGATCATCACGGAGATGCGGCCAAACCTTGATCACATAACCGTCTCCTATGGTGACAAGTCAAAATCTGAGGTATTGGGTCTCGGCAAAGTTGTGGTGGCTCGCGATATCTCTCTCGTGGACGTCATGCTTGTTGAGACCCTCGGGTACAACTTACTTTCAGTTCACGCCCTTGGTAAGATGGGCTTTGCAGTTTATATTGATGCTGATTTGGTGGTACTCTTGTGGAGCAAGTCTCTAAAAGTCGCTTTCGTGGGATACGTCGAAAATGACCTGTACGTGGTGGACTTTTTGGGGAAAACCACTACAGGCCCGATGTGTCTTTTCGGAAAGGCTGACGCGGGTTGGCTATGGCATCGCCGACTAGCCCACGTCAATATGAGAACTTTGCAAAGTCTCCACATGGGTGACCACATCCTTGGACTAAAATAAAATGTCTCCTTTGCCAAAGATCGTGTTTGTAGGGCGTGTGTTGAAGGGAAAATGCATGACTCACCTCATCGAAGGAAAACTATTATCTCTTCAAAAAGGATTTTGGAGATCCTTCATGTGGACCTATTCGGACCTCCATCTCATGCAAGCCTCGGTGGGAAGAAGTATTGCCTAGTGATTGTTGATGATTACTCAAGATACACTTGGGTTTATTTCTTCAAGTTGAAGAGTGAAACTCAACAAACAGTCATCGACTTCGCCAACAAGGTTCAACATCAACACAACATCCCCATTCTGGCTATAAGAAGTGATTACGGCTCTGAGCTCAAGAACTACACCTTAAATGAGTTCCTAAGTGAAGAGGGGATAAGACATCAATATTCCGCTGCATACACCCCTCAACAAAATGGTGTAGCCGAGAGGAAGAATCAAACTCTAATGGATATGGCAAGATCAATGTTAGCCGAATTTAAATCTCCATATAACTTCTGGGCTGAAGCAATCTCTACTTCTTGTCATTCATCCAACCGATTATACCTCTGCAAGATCTTGGACAAGACTCCGTATGAAATACTTACCGGTAACAAGCCAAACATCTCATACTTTCGGGTATTCGGGTGTAAGTGTTTCTTTCTTATCAAGGGAGTTCGTTTATCTAAGTTTGAATCTAAGGCTCAAGAAGGTATTTTTGTTGGTTATGGT
The DNA here is from genome assembly GCA_910589775.1 of Avena eriantha. Taxonomy (NCBI): domain Eukaryota; kingdom Viridiplantae; phylum Streptophyta; class Magnoliopsida; order Poales; family Poaceae; genus Avena; species Avena eriantha. Next base: position 489,384,599 of record OU342740.1, read on the forward strand.
GCTGAATCCCACACTTATAGAGTCTACAATAAGCTCTCTGGAACTGTTGTATAATCTTGTAGTGTGGTGTTCGAGGAAAATGACGGTTCCCATGCGGATCAAGTTGGTGTTTTTGATGCAGATGTTGAAATACCCCAAGATGCCATAAGAAGAATGGGCGTGGGATTTTTCCGCCCCATTGAGAAACCCCTTGTGGCGGATCGGGAAGGACAATGCTCTTCTCATGAAGAGCCCTCATCTACACATGCCCAACAAGTTCCTACCACGGGAGCAAATTCTGCACCATCTCCATCAACTGTTGAAGGTCAAGTTGTTCCAGAAAACTCCAGGCCGGATTATCTGGTGGACACCGGATTATCCGGCCACCCCACTCCAGCTGACCATATTGCTCCTGGTGGTGAAGATATAAACACAAGCTCCAAGCCAGATTTTCTGGCAAGCCTCGGATTATCTGGCCCCTTGCCAGTTCAAGCAAGCCCCAGGCGTCCTGACGAAGCTGCTACAAATGCTCCCAGGCCGGATTATCCAGCCTCTCCATCGGCCAGATTATCCGGCCCTGACCCTCCAGTTTAGCAGCCTCCTGTTACGGCTACTGACTCACCTCAAGGGCACGATTCACCGTCACCTGTTGCTGATACTCCGGTTCCTGACCAAGGTTGAGTAAATGCTTCCAATGAAGATTCAAGTGATGATTCTACTCCTCCAAGAGACAACAAACTTATTGTACTTCGTCACAAGGCTCGAGCTGATCAAAACCTTGAGTTAAGGGGTCACACCCTCGACAAGGTTGTTGGTGATCTTCGACAAAGGGTCTCTACACGAAGAGAATTGGCCAGTTTTGGTGAGCATCAAGCTCATATCTCCACGGTGGAGCCTAAGAAAGTCTTTGAAGCTCTTGAAGATCCATATTGGGTTATTGCTATGCATGAAGAATTGAATAATTTCAAGCGCAACAAAGTCTAGAAACTCGTTGAGAAACCCAGAGATTGCTGCAATGTTATCAGCACCAAGTGGATATTTAAAAACAAGCAAGATGAGAATGGCATTGTTGTGAGGACAAGGCAAGACTTGTGGCACAAGGTTACTCTCAAGTTGAGGGCATTGACTTCAGCGAGACCTATGCTCCAGTGGCTCGCCTTGAGTCCATCCATATCCTTCTTGCTTATGCTGCCCATAACAATTTTAAGTTGCAGCAAATGGACGTCAAGAGTGCCTTCCTTAACGGTCCTCTACATGAGTTCGTATATGTAAAGCAACCCCTGGGTTTTGAGGATCCTAACTTTCCGAACCATGTCTACAAACTCGATAAGGCACTCTATGGCCTTAAACAAGCCCCACGTGCGTGGTATGAGCACCTTAAAGAGCTTTTGTTGGATCGTGGCTTCGAAGTTGGGCAAATCGATCCCACTCTTTTTACTAAGAAGGTTAAGGGGGAGCTCTTCGTATGCCAACTATATGTAGATGATATCATCTTTGGTTCTACTAATAAAGCTTTTAATGATGAATTTTCAAAGCTTATGACTGACAGGTTTGAGATGTCCATGATGGGGGAATTACGGTTCTTTCTTGGATTCGAGATCAAGCAACTTAGAGAAGGAACCTTTATTAATCAAGCAAAGTACATCCAAGACATGCTCAAGAGATTCAAGATGACAGATCTAAATGGTGTCGCCACTCCGATGCAAACAAAATGTCATCTTGAACTTAACCCACATGGTAAAGATGTGGACCAAAAGGTATACCGGTCTATGATCGGCTCTCTCCTTTACCTCTGTGCATCTAGACACGATATCGTGTTGAGTGTGGGAGTGTGTGCAAGGTATCAAGCAGCTCCTAAAGAAAGCCACTTAGTGGCGGTCAAGAGAATCTTTCGATATTTGGTTCATTCCCCTAACTTTGGTCTCTGGTATCCCAAGGGCTCCAATTTCTCTTTATGTGGTTATACTGACTCAGATTGGGCTGGTGATAAGGATGATCGAAAGTCCACTTCTGGAGCTTGTCAATTCTTGGGAAGGTCTCTTGTATGTTGGTCATCTAAAAAGCAGAATTGTATATCTCTCTCCACCGCCGAAGCTGAGTATGTTGCTGCTGCCAGTGCTTGCACTCAATTACTGTGGATGAGGCAAACTTTAAAGGAATACGGTGTCAATTGTGACAAAGTGCCTCTTTTATGTGATAATGAAAGTGCAATCAAAATTGCGTACAATCCTGTTCAGCACACACGGACGAAGCATATTGAGATTCGGAATCATTTTATTCGAGACCATGTTGCTCGCGGCGATATTGATCTATCCTTTGTGAGCACGAAGAACCAACTTGCGGATATCTTTACAAAGCCACTTGATGAAGCAAGATTCTGCTACTTGAGGAATGAGCTAAATATCATTGATTCCAGGAGTTTGTCTTGATTACCCATGCACTCACTCGTACATCTCAATCCTTCTTTGGTCTAGGTGTGGGCATGGATATAGGGGGAGTGTGGTCCTAACTCATTGGGCTAACCCTCCCCCCATAATGCCAACAGCAAGATAAATCATTTCTCTTAATATCATTTTGTGATATGTGAGCTTATTGATGAGTATTGGTCGTGAACCCAAGATATATCTTTGCGGTGTCACACCATACACTCCAACAAGGTGGCTTCGGCCACCGCCCTCTCCCTTGAGGAGAATTGGATCTTTTTGGCTGTTCTTTGCTATCTCATGTTCTTATGGGAATCACACTCAATCTTGGCTTTTATTTGATTTGGATCTTGCAATTTTGAGTGTCTAGTACCATCTCAGTTTGGCTCTCTTAATCCTAAGCCTTTACCTACCCCTAATCCATCTATTCTAGCACACAAGTCCCTTGTACACCTTGTGGGGGTGTTGTTTGGGGACGCGCGGGCCTGGTTCTGTGTGTAACAGAATTCCAGATTTGAGGCCGGATAATGTGGCCCAAGTGTAGGCCAGATAATCCGGCCCTGACGGATTTTGTCTTAAAGGGCAAGGATCGGGGGGAAGGGCTCATAACGAGCAGCACTTCTCCTCCAACCCTCTCCTCCTCCTCAGCCGCCGCCTGCCATCCCCTACCCTCCCCGGAGCCTCTCCGGCCACCGGATTTTCCGGGCCTCCTCGGATCTTCTTCTCTGCGCCTCCAGGTACCTTCTCCTCCGCGTTCTTCCTCCAATGAGTGAGGGTAACTCCCTCTCTCCCCATCTTTGGCTAGATGTGTTACTTGTTGGGTGGAATGTTGTCTAGAAGGATGTGTTTTCGCATAGAAATTGTAGTCTTGCAGTTTCTAGGCCTGATCTACTTTGTTGCATTCAATCTAGGTGAAATCGAAATTTTCTGGTAGGGCCGGATTATCCGCCCCTGGCCAGGCCGGATAATCCGGCCTGACAGATTCGATTCTGGTTCAGTTTCACTATGGAATATGCATTGAGTAGATTTGTCCTATGAACTTTTTGACTATTTTTTCCATGCTCTCTCCTGGACTTGTGTGTATGCTTATCCCCTTGCTATCGCCCTTATTCTCCTCACAACTGGTTCCAGCGTAACATTCTGTGCATGGGAGTGGACACGCGCAAGGGTCAGTACGAGGCATACAAGCAGCACCATGAGTTGGCTCACTCCTAGCAGCTCATTCTCTACCATGTGTCCGGTGCTTTGGGTGATCCTCCGGCTCCTACACCTCCCACTCCGTATGCTCGGTGGAACTCTTCCTCTGGGTTGAACTATGGTGAGCTGGAGCGTCACTTGTTCCCCTCTGCGCCTGCTGCTGATGATGAGGATGAGGAAGGTGACACTGAGGAGCTTGAAGATGAGGATGAGGATGAGAATGAAGACGAGGACGAGGAGTACGAGTGATCCCGTGGGGCGCTAGCATCGCTCTTCTCCCTTTTTGGTGTCTCGATGCCAAAGGGGGAGAAGTAGTTCTATTAGGATATCTGTGGATTTGCATGGGTCGGGCATAAGCACTTGCATTTTTCTATTCGTCGTTTTCTTGCTTATGCCCATTTAGCATTGAACTTAAATTTGTGGTTTGTGGTTGTTTGAGACTCTATGTGGCTGTCTGGATTATGCCTATGGATTTCATCTCATGGATTATGCTTATGGATCTATCTATTCATATCCAATTGTTGGAGGTTTTTATCGCGGAAGGCACGTATATTGGTTACCCGGTAATAATTGTGGCTTATGTCAAGGATGCCTTCCCTCTACCTCGGTGGTATGTTTATGTTGCTCATATGTCTATGGAATAGATTCACCTATTTGTGTGCATTTGTATTCCAATGCAAAATTCTATTATGCACACATTGAGAGGGAGTCTCTTTCATGGTTATTACTGTTTGTCTTGTGACTTTCTCCTCCAAATCCTAGTATTGTCATCTAACACCAAAAAGGGGGAGATTGAAAGAACATTTCATGTTTTCCTATGTTTTGCGTGTTAGATAACAATACTATGGAGATTATTCATGTGCGCTAAGTGTGTTGGAAGCTTTGAGGGGGGCGGATTATCCGCCCCACCAAGGGCCGGATAATCCGGCATACCTCATTGCAAAGGGAGCCAAGACGCGTCGCTCGTTATCTGGTCGGATTTTCTCCCGGAAAATCCGAACTGGGGCGGTTTTTCCTTCCCAGGCCGGATAATCCGGCTTTCGCGTGGGCCGGATAATCCGGCCCCTAGTTTTCAAGGAAAGGAAGCCAAGGCGCGTCGCTCGGTATCCGGTCGGATTTTCTCCCGGAAAATCCGAACTAGGGCGGCTTTTCCTCCCTAGGTCGGATAATCCGGCCTTCACATAGGACCGGATAATCCGGCCCCAAAAGTTGATCAAGGGCAAGCTCGGTGCGACGCTCTGATAGGGGGCGGATTATTTGCCGGATATTCCGAGTCTGGGGCGGTGTTTTTCCCCAGGCCGGATAATCCGGCCCTCACTTGGGCCGGATAATCCGGCCCCCAAAGTGTATAAATACCCCTTCTTCCCCAACGTTCAGAACTCTTGATTCATTCGAAATTGTCCAGACATTGTGCAAGAGCTCTCATTCTCGATCTCCCACTTCAACCACCCGAAGGTCTTGATCTTTGGGGGAATTGAAGGAGGAGAAATTCATCATCGTCATCACGAATCAAGCACTTCAACTCCTCTCCATTCACTTGGAGAAATCCCTAATCTAGTATTCTTGTCAATACCTAGATCTTGTTCATTGTGTTTGATAACTTTGTTCTTGTGGCAGCTTGTTGTCATTTCGGGAGCCTCCAAGTTGTTGTGGAGTTGTTGCCCCGCTAGTTGTGTAAAGGCGTCGGTGCCCGCCTCGAAGGGTACCTATAGTGGAAAGGTGGATCAGGCATTTGGTGGTGAGATCCATCGGAGAATAGGGTGAGGCCTATTGTGGCGTGGTGGTCTTAGTACCGCCCACCCCTCCAACGCAGACGTACTTCCCTTAACAAGGAAGGAACTGCGGTCAAACAAATCCCGTGTCTCCGCGTGCTTCACTTCGGTTTACCTGTTCCTCTTCCACTCGCTCTTTACTCGCTAGTAGATATGTCTGCATATAGGGAAATTCCACCTAATAGTTTATCTAGAGAATTTACCCTTTGTGCTAAGCCTAAAATTGAAAAAGTATTAAAATTTGGTGTAGCACCTATTCACCCCCCCCTCTAGGTACCCATACGATCCATTTCATCATTATCACTAGCTCTCTCTTCATCAGGTAAAGTCAACTCTGAAACAATTTCCAGTGCTGCGCTACTCGCCATTTCAAGAAGAGAAGGTTCAATAACCTCTTTGAGTTCTACCTTCCGACTACTCACACCTTTCGCGAGAAACTCCTTCTCAAGAAAGGATCCATTCTTGGCAACAAAAACCTTGCCCTCAGATCTGTGATAGAAGGTATACCCAATCGTTTCTTTAGGGTATCCTATTGATGACCCACAAGTATAGGGGGTGTATCGCAGTATTTTCGAGGGAAGTGAAACCCAATTTATTGATTCGACACAAGGGGAGCCAAAGAATATTTATAAGCCTTAACAACTGAGTTGTCAATTCAGTTGCACCTGGAAACAATCTTGCTCACATCAATTTATCAGTAGCAACAGTTTTGTAGTAGGAATAGTAAAGTAGCAGCAGTAGTAAAGTAAAGACAACAGTAACAATAGTAGTAAACAGTAGGATTAGAGTGCGGTAGGCATAGGGATGGATGGATGGGCGTTGCATGGACAAGACAATTCACATAGCAATCAGAACATAGGGCAATTACAGATAAATAAGATAAAACATCCAAGTACTAGATAATCCTAGGCATGTGTTCCATATATAGTCATACGTGCTCGCAATGAGAACTTGCACAACATCTTTTGTCCTGCCAGCCCGTTTGCAGCGGGGCCTCAAGGGAACTACTGGCAATTAAGGTGCTCCTTTTAATAGAGCACCGGAGCAAAGCATTAACACTCTGTGAACACATGTGATCCTCACATCAAGGCCATTCCCTCCGGTTATCCTGATTTCTGTCACTACGGGGCCATTGGTTCCGAACAACAACGTGTGTAAACAACTTGCAGGTAAGACCATAAACAATACTATCATAATGAATCAATAACATGTTCAGATCTGAGATCATGGCACTCGGGCCTAGTGACAAGCATTAAGCATAACAAGTCGCAACAAAGTCATAAAGCACTAATAAAAGATACTAGGCACTATGCCCTAACAATCTGATGCCATTACATGAACGATATCATCCAATCCCTACCATCCCCATAGCCTACAGCGGAGGATTACTCACTCATAGACGGGGGAAACATGGATGGTCGATGGAGAAGCGACGGTGATGATGATGGCGATGATCTCCTCCAATTCCCCGTCCCGGCAGGGTGCCAGAACGGAGTTTCTGGTGCTGTTTCGTGGAATCTGGTGGTGGCGGCGGAGCGGAACTCCTTCTGGAAAAACGTCGACCCCCCTGAGTTTTTAGGTCAAAAGGCAACTTATAGGCGAAGAGGGAGGCCGAGGGGGTGCCTGGGCTGGCCACACCACCCCCTGGCGTGGCCAGGTGGTGTGGTGGCCCACTGGCTCCTCTCCGTCTCGTATTATGGCTCCATATGACTTTCGATAAAATAGGCACTTTGGCTTTTGTCCCGTCCAATTCCGAGAATATTCATTTTCTGACTTTCCTGGAACCAAAAACAGCAGAAAACAGGCAGCTGGCACTGTGGCTCTTGTTAATAGGTTAGTCCAAGAAATCATATGAAAAGTACTCTAAAGTGTGGTCAAAACATAAGAAAGTAGATAAAACCAAGCATGGAACATTAAAAATTATAGATACATTTGCAATGTATCAACATCCCCAAGCTTAACTCATGCTCGTCCTCGAGTAGGTAAGTGATAAAAAGAAAGAATAATTTTTGAGGTGACATGCACCATCAAAGACTTGATCAAAGTATTTGTAAAACATTGAAAGTTGGGATCATAGTACTTTCAACATAACATAAAAGATAAAGTTCTAACAATAAGGCAAAGAAACTATGTTGCAACATGAAAAGGCACAAACAAAAGATTCATGATTAACAATGATTTGCAAGACGTTTGTTTGTTTCACATAAAGAAAACATAGCATAGTAGCATTCAGCTTGTCCCTCATAGAGTAGCAAATATAAATGCATAGGACACCTTCAAAGTTCATAAGAGTGACTAGATACAAATAGTTTAAAACAAGCAATATCAAATTTATGCATCAATCAACAAGTCTTAGGACAATGCACATAGAACTAAGAATGGCCACTATGGTCTCAAGAAAGTGCTCATAGAATGTGTGGAGACTCAACAAGGAAAACGAAAAAGGTTTTGAAAAGTTTGAAAGGCTTCCAAATGCTGAATGTATGGTACTTGTTAGCTTTGAGCTCTCATTGCCCCTATCATAAGCATCTTTAAGTGGTTAAGGTTAAAGTGAAACAACAAGAGGATATGCTTGACAAGTTATAAATCGAAGTCTCATGCCCCTTACTTACGAAGACCGATCCTCATGCTACTCAACTTCAGTCACGAGTAAGCTCTTGTCATTGTAAGTATATACATATCATAGAGAACCGCCAACGGGGTACCCCTTGCACATGACACATGAGCTATCCATAATCAAAATGACAAGGCAAGCAGACAATGAGCATCTCAGCAATCTTTTTATTTACTATGTGCATAGATTTTTATTGAGGATGCTTCATAGAATGCGCATTATGGTTATGCTGCAAGTTTCCACCATGATTAGGCATGGCTTAGGCTAGCGGCCCAGGCGTTTCTCTAACATACATATAAACTCCATGATCTTACAAGTTCCACTTTTATTTCACACCGCCGGGATCCATAAGCAAAAGAATCATGATATCAACGAGGTACAAAGTACCAGTGCAATGTTGAAAGCGTTCCCCATGATACATGGTTCTGCTAACTTCAACTTATAAAGCGCAAGCATATACGCAAGAAAGAAGGACGCAATGGTTCAGGTTTATTAAGTGCAAGAAAATAAAGTGTGCCATCAAGTTCGTGAGAGCTTTACTAACTAACTTTCTCATAACAAGCAAATATTTTATTCGGAAGAAAACAAGGCATACTTAATATGCACGGAATAGCAAATGATGCTAATAGGTAGGTATGGTGGAAACTTTTGGCAATATTGGTTTTGTGGATTTGGATGCACGAGTAAAGGTTATACTCAGCACAAGTGAAGGCTAGCAATAGAAAGGGAGCGACAAACGAGAGAGCAATAATGGCCATAATCATGCAGAGCGACAAAACATCATTAATCAAAGCATGAAGTGATATTACAAGTTGAAAACTAAAGGATCATAAAGGCTTATGGTGACTTGAGATAGTCATAACATGGTGTGAGCATGCGCCAAGTCAACCCAAATAAAGCATCAAAGGAGAATACCACTATACTATGCTTTAATATGCTCAAACAACGCATGATTCATCCAAGGCACATTAAGCAATCTCAATTGTTTATACAAAGTCATGCTACAGCTAAGAATACTAAGCATAAAGCCAAAACAATATCAAGCATGGCATGTGATGCGCTCGACTTTCAACGTAGAGCTCGTTGGGAACCCCAAGAGGAAGGTATGATGAGCACAGCAGTAAGTTTTCCCTCAGTTATGAAACCAAGGTTTAATCGAACCAGTAGGAGCAAGGAAACACCCCAAAGGTGTTACTAGCTGAGCTTTGGCAGGGTGCACTACCGGTGCTAGTAGCAACATGGAGACCTGCACAACACAACCACGGAACTTTGTCCCCAACTTGCAATGAGGTTGTCAATCTCACCGTGTTTTGCGGAAAACAAAGGATTAAACGTATCGAATGGAAAGAAGTAAAAGTTTGCAGAAAGTAAACACAAAGCAGTAAACAGTTGTAGATTGTATGTAAAGAAAAAGGACCGGGATCCATAGTTCACTAGAGGTGACTCTCCTTAGATAGATAACACGATGGGTGAACAAATTACAGCGGGGCAATTGACAAACACCGAGAAAGCAATACATGCATATACTAATCATCTTGACTCCTCTGAGACTTGATTGGGCATTACAACATAATACATAGACCGCCATCCAACTGCATCTATGACTAATAATCCACCTTCAGGTTATCATCCGAACCCCCTCCAGTATTAAGTTGCAAGCAACAGATTATTACTTTACGAACTGCGTGTAAAGTAAAAAATACGATTGTTCTATGAACAAAGGATTGTTGTTTTCTCCCTAGTAGCAACATCACATCTAGTACCTTAGAGATTTCTGTCACTTCCCCAGATTACCAGAGGCATGAACCCACTATCGAGCATAAATACTAACTCTTGGAGTTGCTACCATCTACTTTGCCAAGATAGCTACTAACAACGGAAAGCATGCAAGATCACAAATAACAAAGACATGATAGAATCAATAATCAATCTGAAATAGCATCTCAATATCCATCGGATCCCCGCAAACACAACATGCAGAATTACAAATAGATGATCTTGATCATGAACGGAGCTCACAAGATCTAGACATGAAAGCACAAAGGAGGAGAACCAGCCATCTAGCTACTACATGGACCCGTAGTCCAGAGATGAACTACTCACGCATCACACCGGAGGCTTGCATGATGATGAAGAAGGCCTCCATGGTGAATTCCCCTCTCCGGCAGGGTGCCGGGAAGAGCTTCAGATCCCTCCCGATCTAGGGATGGAGATGACGGCGGCTATAGACTCTTTCGTAGATTTTTGATCGGGTACTTAGGGTTTTCGTCCCGAGGGCATCTTATAGTCGGAAGGAGAGGCCGGGAGGGTGCCAGGAGCGGCCACACCACCCCCTGGCGCGGGCCAGGCCTGGCCGCGCGGCCAGGTGGTGTGGTGGCTCCCTGGCCCTTCTCCGTCTCGTATTCTGGCACTTGATCACTTCCAGAAAAAATGGCACTTTGGCTTTTGTCCCGTCCAGTTCCGAGAATATTCATTTTCTGACTTTCTTGGAACAAAAAACAGCAGAAAACAGGCAGCTGGCATTGTGGCTCTTGTTAATAGGTTAGTCCAAGAAATCATATGAAAAGAGCTCCAAAGTTAGAACAAAACACAAGAAAGTGGATAAAACCAAGCATGGAACATCAAAAATTATAGATACATTTGCAATGTATCAGCATGACGAAGCATAGGCCACAGTCAAAAACAAACTCTTTTTACCACTTAAGCATGAGCTTTCCTACTCTTTTCCAAACCAAACCAAACTATTTGAAAACCAATGCATGAAAGAGGAGGTCCAACCAATTTATTCAGAAAACTAAGGAAACAAAAGCAAACAAAAAACCAAAACGAAAACGAAAAAGAAGACGCTCCAAGAACAACACAACCGTGCATGAAACAATAAAAATGAAGCGTTTGGAAGAAACCTGGGATTTTTATTGATGAAGAAGGGGATGCCTTGGGCATCCCCAAGCTTTGACGCTTGTACTTCTTGGATATTTCTTAGGGTGACATGCGCGGCATCCCCAAGATTTAGCTTTAGTCCATCCTTCATCTCATTACTTATTTCTTCCATACACCTAAATTTTTTCCTTCATACAAAACTTCACACAATCTTTATTAGCAACATTAGTGCATTCAAGATAATAAGTCTTTAGGTTCCGTTCCAACACCAATAGAACTTCCATTAAAACACAAGCTACTGTAGCACTTTCCTCAAAAAGCTCAATTTCCCAAAAGAACTCAAAAAGGAACCAACAAGAAGAAAATACAGAAAATGGCAGAAATCTGTCAAAACAGACCAGCAGGTAAAGACGAATTTTTTATAAGACCTTTTGTTGCTCAAATCAAAACGTGTTGAACTAACAAAAGTTATATAACAACCTGGGGCAGAAGCACAAAAATTTACGCCACAAAAAGACGTTCAGAGATTTTACACGAATTTTTACGGTGAAGCACAGAAATCTCTTTCGGGATAGCAACTTTCCCAATCATTACTTCTCTCTCATTAGAGGTTACTCTTAGCACAAAATGCAAATAAAAAGGATAAGGAGCAGTTATTACTGAAGTAATAACCTTCAAGACTCATCTAAATTTTTTGGGTTATCTCCCAATAAGTACTTTTCTTTAATGCCTTTAAGTTAGGCATAAGCAAAAACTAAAATGGATAGAATAGAAGTAAGCGGAGACAATCATGGTGAAAACATTGTTTTGTTCAATGAAATACTTTTGTTAACAAGGTTGATCAGGTCTTGTTACCAAAACAATTCCATATGAGAGAAAACTTTGTATTCCACTAATTATTATGTTACCTCAACCTTGATAGCAATGGTCCCAATGATAATAGTTTCAAATTTTTCTCTTGGTATGGGACAATATATTTCTCCAACTTGAATGCCCTCAACATGTTCAATTGAATTCAAAACCATAAGTCCTATCAATCTTCTTGGGTAAATAGACAGTATGTTCCTTGTGATTAACATTGAAGGTCACCTTCCCTTGATTACAATTAATAACAGCTCCTCCAGTATTTAAGAAAAGGTCTCCCAAGAATAATAGACATATTATCATCTTCAGGCATGATAGTTTGAGAGGATGCCCACATAATAAATATGAGTTGAAGTAAAAGAGAGCATCAAGAAGCAAATTCAAAACACATTTAAATCTAACCCACTTCCTATGCATAGGAATCGTGTATGCAAATAAATTCGCAAGGAACAAAGTGACATGCAAAGGAAGATAAAACAAGAGTGACTTCGAAACTTTCAGCACATAGAGAGGTGTTTCAATACCATGAAAACTTCTACAACCATATTTTCCTCTCTCATAATAATTTTCAGTAGGCTCATGAATAAACTCAACAATATAACTATCACATAAAGCATGCTTTTCATGATCTACAAGCACTAGAGCTTTATTATAAACATTTTCAAAAGAATCCTTAGGAACATAACATTCATCCTCCTTTAGTAAGCATGGGGGACAATCAAATAATGTAAGGGATAAAGAGTTACTCTCATTAGAAGGTAGGCATGGGTAGCTAATCCATTCTTCCTCCTTTTGTTCATCACTCTCCTCCTCTTTTTCATCTAATGAGATTTCAGGTTCATCAATTTCTTCTTCCATAGGATCCTGCAAGGCATTAGTCTTTTCCATTTGTGGAAAGCATCTATTAATATATTCAAGAATATAGCCATTTTCTTCCTTGTAATTATCAAAGCAAAATTTAAGTATACCATAAACCTCATATTTATAAGGTGAATCATCAATATTTTCAAGCAAACTAGCAAGTTCAAATGCACCCTTCCAAGCAATAAATTCCTCAATTTGTTCCACATCATAAAAGTCATAATTTCCCTTAACATAAGAAGATATGGTAAGGTTATCATTATACTCACATTGAAAAGGGAGGTGTTTATACCTCTTACAGCAACAAGATTTATCAAAGCAATAAGTAACATTATAAGTATAGCACACTTTTCTAGCAATGGTATACAATTTATAAATTTGTTCCCATAAGTGTTTCCCTTTTTGTGACAAGCGGTGTTCCTTATAATAATATTTTTGATCTTCCGTGAACCCACCTTGCCAATAAGATTCAGTTTCAAAAAAAAACATTGATAAAGAGCATGATAAAGCAAGACAATAACAGACCAACGAAAATAACAACTAGAGTAGGAACTATTTTTTTGTATTTTTTATAAAGAAACAAGCAAACAAGACGGAAATAAACTAAGCTGGAACAATAGTGATTCCAAGTGAACTTGACAAATAAAGCTATGCTCCCCGGCAACGGCGCCAGAAAATAGTCTTGATGACCCACAAGTATAGGGGGTGTATTGCAGTATTTTCGAGGGAAGTGAAACCCAATTTATTGATTCGACACAAGGGGAGTCAAAGAATATTTATAAGCCTTAACAACTGAGTTGTTAATTCAGCTGCACCTAGAAACAATCTTGCTCACAACAGTTTATCAGTAGCAACAGTTTTGTAGTAGGAATAGTAAAGTAGCAGTAGTAGTAAAGTAAAGACAGCAGTAACAATAGCAGTAAACAGTAGGATTGGAGTGCGGTAGGCATAGGGATGGATGGATGGGCGTTGCATGGACAAGACAATTCACATAGCAATCAGAACATAGGGCAATTACAGATAAATAAGATAAAGCATCCAAGTACTAGATAATCCTAGGCATGTGTTCCATATATAGTCATATGTGCTCGCAATGAGAACTTGCACAACATCTTTTGTCCTGCCAGCCCGTTTGCAGCGGGGCCTCAAGGAAACTACTGGCAATTAAGGTGCTCCTTTTAATAGAGCACCAGAGCAAAGCATTAACACTCCGTGAACACATGTAATCCTCACATCAAGGTCATTCCCTCCGGTTATCCCGATTTCTGTCATTTCGGGGCCATTGGTTCCGGACAACAATGTGTGTAAACAAATTGCAGGTAAGACCATAAACAATACTATCATAATGAATCAATAACATGTTCAGATCTGAGATCATGGCACTCGGGCCCTAGTGACAAGCATTAAGCATAACAAGTCACAACAAAGTCATAAAGCACTAATAAAATATACTAGGCACTATGCCCTTTCAATCTGATGCCATTACATGAACGATCTCATCCAATCCCAACCATCCCCATATCCTACAGCGGGGAATTACTCACTCATAGATGGGGGAAACATGGATGGTCGATGGAGAAGCGATGGTGATGATGATCTCCTCCAAATCCCTGTCCCGGCAGGGTGCCAGAACAGAGTTTCTGATGCTATTTTGTGGAATCTGGTGGTGGCGGCGGAGCGGAACTCCTTCTGGAAAAACGTCGACCCCCCTGAGTTTTTAGGTCGGAAGGCAACTTATAGGCGAAGAGGGAGGCCGAGGGGGTGCCTGGGCTGGCCACACCACCCCCTGGCGCGGCCAGGCCTGGCCCGCGCGGCCAGGTGGTGTGGTGGCCCACTGGCTCCTCTCCGTCTCGTATTCTGGCTCCATATGACTTCCGGTAAAATAGGCACTTTGGCTTTTATCCCGTCCAATTCCGAGAATATTCATTTTCTGACTTTCCTGGACCCAAAAACAGTAGAAAACAGGCAGTTGGCACTGTGGCTCTTGTTAATAGGTTAGTCCAAGAAATCATATGAAAAGTACGCCAAAGTGTGGACAAAACATAAGAAAGTATATAAAACCAAGCATGGAACATCAAAAATTATAGATACATTTGCAATGTATCACCTATGAAGACGCATTTTTCCGCTTTGAGTTCAAGTTTATCCGGCTGAAGTTTCTTCACATAAACCTCGCATCCCCAAACTTTAAAAAATGACAACTTAGGTTTGTTTCCAAACCATAATTCATACGGTGTTGTTTCAACGGATTTAGACGGTGCCTGATTTAAAGTGAATGCAGCGGTTTCTAGTGCATAACCCCAAAATGACAGTGGCAAGTCAGTCAAAGACATCATAGATCGAACCATATCCAATAGAGTACGATTACGACATTCGGACACACCATTACATTGTGGTGTTCCGGCACGCGTGAGTTGTGAAACTATTCCACACTCTTTCACGTGTGTGCTAAACTCGTAACTTAGATACTCACCTCCACGGTCAGACCGCAGAAATTTGATCTTTCTATTACGATGATTTTCCACCTCTTTCTGAAATTCTTTGAACTTTTCAAAGGTTTCAGATTTGTGTTTCATCAAATAGATGTACCCATATCTACTCAAATCATCCGTGAAAGTAACAAAATAATGATATCCACCTCGCGCCGACACACTCATTGGATAGTATGTATGATTTCCAATAAATCTATCGCCCGTTCCATTGAACCGGAAAACGACGTTCTAGTCATCTTTCCCATAAGGCATGGCTCACATGTATCAAATGATTCAAAATCAAGTGATTCCGAAAGTCCATCAGAATGGAGTTTCTTCATGCGTTTAACGCCAATATGACCTAGACGGCAGTGCCACATATATGCAGATATATCATTATCAAGTTTAATCCTTTTAGCATCAACATTATGAATATGCGTAATACTACTATCGAGATCCAACAGAAATAAACCATTCATCACAGGTGCATGACCATGAAAGATATCATTCATATAAATCGAACAACCAATGTTTTCAGATTCAAAGGAATAACCACTTCGCATCAAACACGATACGGATACAATGTTCATGCTCAGTGCAGGCACCAAATAACAATTATTTAGATTTATCACTAATCCCGACGACATATGGAGAGGCAGCGTTCCGACGGCGATCACATCAACTCTTGATCCATTGCCGACCCGCGTCGTGACCTCATCCCTTGCTAGTTGTCGCTTATTCCGCAGCCCCTGAATCGAGTTACATATATTAGCAACCGATCCCGTATCAAATACCCAGGTGCTACTGCGAGTACTAGTCAAGTACACATCAATAACATGTATATCACATATACCTTTGTTCGCCTTGCCGGCCTTCTTGTCCACCAAATACTTGGGGCAGATGCGCTTCCAATGGCCAGTCCCCTTGCAATAGTAGCACTCGGTATCAGACTTAGGGCCAGCTCGGGATTTCTTCTCAGGTGTGGCAACAGATTTGCCGCCCTTCTTTCCCTTCTGCTTGCCTTTCTTATCTTTCTTGAAACCGGTGGTCTTATTGATCATCAACACTTGATGTTCTTTCCTAATCTCCACTTCTGATGTCTTAAGCATTGACAGAAGCTCAGGAAGAGACTTCATCATGCCCTGCATGTTATAGTTCATCACGAAGCTCTTGTAGCTAGGTGGCAGAGGTTGGAGAACACGATGTATGCCTAGGTCAATCGTTATTCCCAAGGACACAAGCTTATCGGCGTACCCATACATTTTGAGTACATGCTCACTAACGGAGTTGTTCTCCTCCATCATGCAACTAAAGAACTTTTCAGAAGCATTATAACTCTCTACGGCAGCATGGGTATCGAAAATCATTTTCAATTCTCCCATGGTATCAAAAGCATTGCCATTTTCGAAACGCTTTCGAAGTTCTGGCTCTAGCCCATACAATATGCCACAATGAACTAAGTTGTGGTCCTCCGGACGAGTTATATAGACATTCTTTTCCTCTTCAGGGGCATCAGGAGCTGGTCGGGGGCCTAGCGGTGCCTCTAGCACATATTGCTTTTGTGCAATAGTGAGGAGAATCCTCAAATTCATAGCCCAATTGGTGAAGTTGTTACCATTCGCAACAAGTTCCTCTTTCTCCAGGAACACATTGAAATTAAAAGCAGGTGGTGCCATCTACAACAGAATTTGTAAAGTTTATTTAGACTAAGTTTATGATAGATTGAGTTCAACTAATCCAAATTACTAATGAACTCCCACTCAAAAACGACATCCCTCGTGTCCTTTTGGTGATTACATGAACCAAATACACTACACCAAGTCTGATCATCACGTGAGTCGGTGTAGCTTCAAAGGTGAGCATCTATGTGGGCATCATATCAACTATATGACTCATGCTTAACCTTTCGGTCCGTGTTCCGAGGCCATGTATGTACATGCTAGGCTCGCCAAGTAAGAACCTTAGTATTCGCGTGTGTAAAAATGTCTTACACCCGTTGTATGAAAGCGTAGAGTCAAGTACACCCGATCATCACGTGATGTCTCGAAACACGATCCATAGAATGGTGCATACTTAAGGAAGAACACATTTTATCTTGATATTTAAATGAGGGATCATCTTACAATGCTACTAAAAATGCCAAACTAGCAATATAAGATGCGAACATCTAATGTGTAAAGTGGGATGATATGGTCCATGCATTTGATCTCTATCATATGCATCGTGGTATGATCTTTATAATTCCTTTGTGTGTAAGGCCAAGGTCTATGGAACTTACACGTTAAGTGTGTTGTAAGAGTATCTACCATACATCTACTTACAACATTACAATATCAAGACACTAGCCCAGCAACGATCTAAACTAGACGCCTCTAATTTATCCATTGCAAGTTTTACGTGGCTTAGGGCTTTCGGAGATAGAACCGGTCTTACTTACGAACATGGAACCACAACGAGGATAACCAAGTTATTAGCAACTCATTGTAAATCAGATATTGACTATAGTAGGAGAGACAGACACCCGCTAGCCACTTATGCAAAACTAGTTGCATGTCAGTCGTGGAACCAGTCTCATGTGCGATGACATGTAAGGTTGGTCCGGGCCGCTTCATCCCACTATGCCACCAATATCCAAAATACATGAAAGATGCAATAACATGATCATCATCGCGCACATATAAACATATGTGTACTACCTGTGCAAAGCACCTACGCATAGATCAGGATCTGATACCACTGTTGGGTTCGCAGCATAGAAAACAAAAAATTCCTACCATGAGAACTATACGCCAAGATCTATCTACTAGATACAAGCAACGGGTGGATATACATCCATAGAGAACTTACCCTCGAAGACAATAGAGTTTTGTTAACGAGTTGGAACTTGTGGATGATGTAGTTGTATGCTTGCCGATCTCAAGATCATGTGGAAGTCCTAGCGCCGCAAATCAGCAGCGCATCCGTCCTCGCACACACGTTCAGGCCACCGAACAACCTCCGCCTCCTTCTTGATAGCGATGCAGCAGAAGCATCAACTCCTTCCTGACGAAATGCCACCGGAAACATGTATCTCGCTAATCCGAGACCATGGGGGAATACTTCTAGAGGGGGAGAGAGATCCTTCACGAGGAGGTGTGAGGAAGAAGGGTGAGAGGAGTGGCCTTTTATAGGAGGAGGGGGTACCCCTCCATGGCCGGCGCCCCATGGAGGTGACCCCTCACCTCCCCTATTCATGTGGTGGTAACTCCCTCCACATTAAAATGCCCCTTCACATTCTCTTTTAAAGTCTCCACTTTAAATGCATTAAATTTCTCCAAATTTAATGCTCTCTCATTTAATAAAACTCTTTTATTAAATTTATTCAGAATTTTGTTAATTACTTTAATTAACAAACATTCACATAAAACCCCCTGCAACATTGCAATATAACATGCAGAACCAATTTCTGCAATTTCACCCGAAACAGTTTCAGCGTCTATTGAAATAATTCTAGTGCTTTGCAATTCATTCGTCTGAAACACATTTGCTCCAAATGGTGTTCCCTTAAGTGTGTCACCCAACGGTTCGTGAATAATGCAGACATGATCGAGACCCCTCTCAGATCAATAATCAGAAGCGGGACCTGGAGATCCATACTGACTCCTACACATTCTACGATGACTTATGTGATCGTGAGAACCTTTAACATTAGTAACTAAATCCCTTTGTCTCGTGATATATTACATGTCTGAGATTCGATCATCAGTATCTCCATACCTAGTTTGATCTCGTTACCGACATGTACTCTTTTCTCGTTCTCGTGATATAACATTCTAGTGATCACATCACTTGCTTACAAGCTATCTTAATGTGATACCACCGAGAGGCCCAGAGTATATCTATCCGTCATCAGGATTGACCAATTCCACTCTTGATCCATGAGCCTCAACATGACATCTTCGGAGTATCTGAACCCACCTTTATAGTCACCCTTTTATGATGTGACGTTTGATGTTATCAAGTTACTCTTTGGATGTTAGCAATTAACATGATCTCATGGTCTAAGGATAAAGATTACTTCGTATGATGTTATAGCAATATAAACATAATGACTTTGATCGTAATGCTATACTTCGGATGAATGTTCATCACATCATTTCACAAATGTTGTGACCTCGTTATTAACAACATCCAATGCCTATGATCACGAAACTTTGATCATCTTGTTAATCAACGAGCTAGTCTATAAGAGAGGCATAACTAGAAACCTTTTATTTGTTTTTTAAACACACATGTATTGACGTTTCCTATCAATATAATTATAGCATAAAAAATAAACATCTATCATATACCAGGAATACATAACAACAACTTTATTATTGCCTCTTAGGGCATATTTCCTTTAGTCTTAACATCCATTTGATGAACGATAAGACCATGAGAGGCAGCCAATGAAAGTAGTACTCGAATGGTGGTCAATCTGGCAACAAGTGAGTAAGTGTCAGAGAATTCTTCACCTTCTTTTTGAGTGTATCCCTTGGCCACTAGCCTTGTACTTTTCAATAGTACCATCAGGCCTAAGCTTTTTCTTGAACACCCATTTACATCCTATAGGTTTACACCCATAAGGACGATCAGTGATATCCCATGTTCCATTGGCTAAGATGGAATCCATCTCACTACGAACGGCTTCCTTCCAGTAGTTAGCATCAGGAGATGCATAAGCTTTTGAAATAGAAGTGGGAGTATCATCCACAAGGTACACAATGAAATCATCACCAAAGGACTTTGTAGTCCTCTATTTCTTGCTCCTTTTAGGAATTTCATTATCATCCTCCTTAGGATTTTCAACATGTTCAATTGGAGTGATGGGTTCAGAATTTGTACCAAAATCCAGACTAGATGAACTAGGCATCTCCTGATTTGATGAGCTAGGTATATCCTTCATAGGAAAGATATCCTCAAGAAAAATCGCATCAGTCGACTCCATAATTGTACCGACATGCATGTCAGGTACCTCTGATTTTACTATCAAGAATCTATAACCAATGCTATGGAAAGCATAACCCAAAAATACACAGTCAACAGTTTTTGCCCCAAGTTTGCGCTTCTTGGGAATTGGCACATGAACTTTTGCCAAACATCCCCAAGTCCTTAGGTAAGAGAGTTTTAACCTTTTCTTCTCCCATTATTCAAATGGTGTAATTTCTTTGTTCTTCATGGGAACTCGGTTTAGGATATGACACGCAGTCAATAGAGCATCCCCCCACCATTCCTTAGATAGACCCGATGTATCTAACATGGTGTTAACCAAATCTGTTAGAGTACAGTTCTTTCTCTCAGCTACCCCATTTGACTGAGGTGAATAGGGAGGCGTCCTTTCATGGATTATACCATGTTCCGCACATAAATAATCAAACTCGTTGGAAAAATACTCTCCACCACGATCAGACCTAAGCCTTTTAATCTTTCGATCAAGTTGGTTTTCTGCTTCAGCTTTATAGATTTTGAAGAAACTCAAAGCCTCATCTTTTGATTTCAGAAGATATACATGATAATATTTTGTAGAGTCATCGATCAACGTCATGAAATATTTATTTCCACATTTTGTCAACACATCATTCATCTCACAAAGATCGGGATGTATGAGCTCTAGTGGTGTTAAATTTCTCGCTTCTGCAGTCGTATGTGACTTACGAGGTTGTTTTGCTTGCACGCAGACTTGGCACTTAGATCCCTTAACAGTAGTAAAATCAGGGATTAAATTCATTTTGTCTAGTCGCATCATACAACCAAAATTAATATGGCAAAGACATGAATGCCACACATTTGATTCAAAATTCGTGTAAATATGATTAACAACTTTATTACAAATGTCTGACAGAGATAAGCGGAACAAGCCTCTGCATTCATAACCTTTACCAACAAAGGTTCCATACTTAGAGATTACAAATTTATTAGACTCAAATACAATCTTGTAGCCGTCTCGACACAAAAGAGATCCGCTAACAAGATTTTTATTTATTGAGGAAACATGATGCATGTTCTTCCGGCGCACGGTCTTTCCCGGAGTGAACTTCAGATCGACCATACCAACACCATGAACAGAAGCATGCGAGTCGTTCCCCATCAGCACGGATTGAGTCCCTCTAACCTGATATGAAGAAAACATGGAAACATCATAACAAACATGTACATTAGCGCTAGTGTCAATCCACCAATCAGGAGAGTGACATAATGAAAAAATAGTAGGTAATATACCATACCCAACATATTTCATCTCAATGTCGGCCATGACAACATTAGCAGTCTTGCTGCCTTTTCCATGCTGGCGCTTGTCAAAGCGGTTGGGGCAAGTAGGAGCCCAATGATCAGGATCACCACACACATGACAAGCACCTTTCTTCTTATCAGTCTTCTTCTTGAAGTTGGTAGACTATGAAGCCTTGTTCTTTCCATCGAACTTTCCTTTGCCATCAAACTTGCCCTTGTTCTTGAACTTGTTAGGCTGGAAATTCCTTTTATGTACCATATTAGCATTAGAGCCTCCCTCGGTACCTCGAGCACGTGTGTATTTTTCTCTCGCCTTCTCTTCCACATCAAGAGTCCCAATGAGATCCGTCACGGAATACTCTTGTCTCTTGTGCTTCAGAGAAGTAGCAAAATTCCTCCATGACTAGGGAAGCTTGGCAATAATGCCTCCGGCAACAAACTTGTCCGGTAACACACAAGTGAAGTGCTCAAGCTCCCTGGCAAGTGACAGTATTTCATGAGTCTGCTCCATAATGGAGCGGTCATCAACCATCTTATAGTGATAGAATTGTTCCATGACATATAGTTCACTGCCAGAGACTCCAAATTTTCTCTCAAGCGCATCCCACATATCCTTGCCATTGCTAAATGTCAGGTATGAATTGACAATATTGTCGCCAAGGATGATGATCAAGGCAGCCTTAAACGTGGTATCACATTTTTGAAAAGCCTCTTTCTGAGCAGGATTAAGATCTCCCTCAGGTGTGTCGTAAACGACGTTATAACAGCTCATGGTCTGAAACCAGATCACTACCCTCGCACGCCATCTTTTGTAATTGACACCTTCAAACATAGGTGGCTTCGTGGATGCAACAAAACTACTTGGAGCAAATTGCCTATAATAAGGTTTTTGGATTGTTGAGTTTAGGAGCAATTTACCCAAGATAAATGCTGAATAAAACATGAATAGAATAGCAGAAATTAAACTAATCATATGATTTAGCAGATACGAACTAAGGCAGATATCAAAGAGAATTGCAAAGCATACAACTTGAGATAATATCAGAGCAAGATTTGTAGCAATCCAAAAAAAACATACTATCTGATTGAGATAAACAAGATTAAGTAAGAAGATGTACATCATAGCAGAGGGACCGCTGGAGGAACCGCTGGGGTGGGCGTTGGCACCGTCGTCAGCCATGTCGTCGAGGAAGAGGTTGCTGATGTCAGGGAAGAAGTCCTTGTTGGGGAAGACGTTGTTGTCTTAGTCGCTATCCGTGAAGGAGTCCGTGATGAAATCGCTAGTAGTCACGTTGATAGCGTTCTCCAAAAACCTTATCGCCCTTCTCCCATATAAGACTCGAAGCAGCGGGGTCTCGGAGGCCTACTGTCCCGGCTAGCGATGCACGTAATGAGACGGGATGGAGAAGAATGGAGCAGCAGCGTGATGCTTTGGAACTCAAGGCGTAGCTTGTGATAGGAAAGGAGCGACCTCTCACTTTTATAGGCACAGATGAACGGGCAGCGCCGGGAGAGGAAACACCCTCCATTAAGTCCGAATTAAACCTCAGAGGAAATGTTCGAATTAAACCGCAAATAATTAATCCATTCATGCGTGGCAAAAAGAAAGAGAAGCTCTCGGTTCGAGGCAACCCCGCGGCGCGCGCGTCGGGACGAGGCATGGCGAGGCGGACGGCGGGGGAGGAGCGTGCGCGTACATCTCTCTCCTTCTCATCCTTTTACCAAGTGGTGGAAGAACCCCCCTTATAAGGTGGTGAAATCTTCCTTCAACTAGCAATGTGGGACTAAACATTTGTCACACCTCTAGCCGTGCATGAGTGGGCCACATGGGCCTCTAGGATTTTTTAGGAATTATTAAAATGGAATATGAGTTGGGCCAATTAGGCAAGAATTCCAACACAGTGTATATGATTTTTGTGGGTTTTTATGTGGCTTTTCATAACCTTTCAAACTTGTCTCCTCGCAGTCCGGATTTTAACCCTCCAAATAATAAAGCACTACCCAGAACTCAAAATTCTCCACAAAAAACTACTCAAAACTCAAAAGTGCATTCTAAGTTGTTAAAGTTTTTGAATCGTTCAGCATTGCTCCTCGTTGTACTAGGTTGAAGATTTCGTATAGTATTCCGTGATTTTGTATGGCTGTCTACTAAATGATGATGTCAAGAGCTTAAAGTTTCTGAACCATTGATTAAATGAAGTGGAAGGGATATATAGTCTTTGCATAACCAAACAGTAAAATTAGTGTGCCTATAAAGTATGGCCCCGCATAATTATATATCGAGGTATATACAATTTTAGTCCCACAACTTGCACCATGGAAGCACTTTAGTCCCACATCTTGCAAAGTGAGCAAAACTAGTCCCACAACTTGCAATCCAGGAGCAAATTAGTCTAATTCAAACGAATTTCAGCGAACTTGACTGATTTTGACAGAGTTTTGTCCACTTATGCGTTGTCCTCGACCGTGCTCTTTCCTGGGCTCCTCCCACACTCGCACCAGTGTGCGGGCTTATGATCTTGACAATGGGTATTCAAATCGAAGTAAAAAAAAACAAGAAACCCAAGTAAAATTAAGGAAGGTACTAGCATTCGATGCCATAACCTGCCACTTCCATTAAATTGTTCAAACCAACAAAGAGAAAGAGAGCTTATGTCACAATTTGCATGTGATTTTATACAAAACAAAATAGAATTGCTGACTCTGCCACTAGGTACAATTTTTTGCCAAATTTTATGGGTATTCACCTGAATACCCATGACTCGAAGGAAGGAGTTCTTGGCCCGGAGCACGTTGTCTCTGTCGACAGGCTCTTTGAGATTGTCACTCGTTTGTGTTCACCTAAAGCATCAACCTGATCGTGTTCACCTCCATCCGGATTTGTCAGCCATCGAGCAGCTCTTCTCCATCATTCCCATCCAGCGCCTGAAGGATTTGCCCAACCGTTGAGGGTATCCCCTCCGACCTGGCCTGCGACAGTAATGACAAGGTGGACCAGTTCATTGGCGGCCAATATAGCCTCCCTCTACATGAGGTCCCCAGCCATGGCACCCGCGGCTACTACCTGGGCATGTTCCTCGGCGGCGCCTACCAGGAGGCCTTCGGCGGTCTGCACAACTTGTTCGGCGGGCCAAGTGTGGTGCGTGTTTCCCAGAGCGACGGGCCACACTGCATCGCCATGACGCGGGTTGCTCCCGGTCCTTCCTGTGCCGACGTGCTCCGTACCATGCACCACGAGCCAGAGGTCATGTTCGAGGTGCTCAAGAAGAGGACCGGTGATGGCGCCAGTGCCGTTGCGCTCGCGAGGGCGTTCGGTGAAACGTCGTACATATCCTTCGACAACGAGGTCGTGGAAATGGCAAGAGGGGAGAGCAGCAACACGGAAGGGTTGGTGGCCTGTTCGGCCGAGGATGAGTGGGAGTTCATGTGCGGGCTCACCGTGACGAGGAGCTTCGCTCCTTCTGTTCACGTAAAAAAAGATACCAAGCGTGGATTTTGTAAGATCTTGCTGACCCCACGCATGTGAAGACTTAGGAACGACATCCGAACACTTTCTGGACTAAAACGCAAAAGCGTGAAGTTGTGACAACGCATACTTGGACAAATTCGGTCAAAATTGGTCAAATTTGCTGAAATTCAGTTGAATTAGACTAATTTGCTCCCAGGTTACAAGTTGTTGGACTAGCTTTGCTCATTTTGCAAGATATGGGACTAAAGTGCTCATGTAGTGCAAATTGTGGGAGTAGAAATGTATATATCTCTTATATATCGGGTCTGCAACTAGTTGTCACTCTCAGACTTGGATCGACCGCAGTTTATAAAGTGCAACATGTATGACAAGCACTTGATCGCAATCTCCCCGCTACACTAAATGTGGTGATCCTCTATGGGCGTGTTTGGTCGGCCCGATGCCATTTCTCGCACGACACGGGAAGAAAAAAGCCAGTTTGGAGAACTGACCTGCATGGAATTCCTACATCACACGGGTCTTAAAGCAGGCCAAAACTTGGCCCGCTAGAAACGCCAATTTTGAGCGTTTCCACGGGGACAGACCCGCTGGGTGCAAATTCTTCTCCCCGCGTGCAACTCAGGCAAGTGAATTTAACTTAATCCACTTTGATCTACAAAACCATAAATCAATTCAAGATAAGTTGTATATGAAAAAGATGTGAATCGACGTTGCAAATCTATCCCGATGATCGGTTCTTAGTTTTGTTGACCTTTTATGGATCTATTTCGTGTTCATGTTTATATGTTTTGTGAACGAATTTTGCCAAATTCTTTGTACATGGGCGACCGTTTGAAATTTCCTTTGGGTATAGCTTCGCCTCACCGAATCACACAACTTTTGTGTTGTGAGTTTTTCGTTTTGACATTAATAACTACGTAGATCTGAACTGTCATATTATATGTACGTACACATTCTACTCATATAGCAATGTAAAAACAGAAAACTTACAACATCAAAGTCGTGTGAAAGGATGCCTTCAAAGGAAATTTCAAATGATCAACTATGTGTGACGAGCTCTAAAAGGAAAAACGATGTAGCGTTTCAAACACTCAATGGAATTACAAATTTTTCATGGCAATGAATTCATAACATCGAGGGGCATCTTTTTCATGTATAACTTATCTCGAATGGAGACATAGTTAGATATATTAGAGAGCATTAAGATCAAGTATGTTGGATTAGAGGGATGATATATATTGTCCACCGTGTGTAGCGAGCAACCAAACACTGAGCCATTTTGGGGGAAAATGAGAATACGGGGATCAAACAAGACCCAAAGCAAGTCAAATCTTTCCCTATGCAACATTCAGCGACCAAAAGCCAAAAACAAGAAATTATGAGAGAGTAACCAAACACGCCCTGTATGTTGCTTACACAACTCCTTCAAGTGCATCAACTGGGATAGTGCATAAAAAACTGGGATAGTGTATAAGGACCGTGGACATATAGTTCGTCGCGTCACCAAACTTCTATGTTGGAGCCTTGCGTCTTGTATGTTTCGTTGTCTTAGCTTAGGAGTGGCACTGGAACCCAAACCCATGTTGATATGTATATGGATTTAACTATTTCTTAATATGTGTTTTGATTTTAGGTTTGGTTCTAATTATGTTACTGTCTAGGGTGTTTGGATACAAAAAGGTGCAAATAGACCCTATCACTCCAAATGCTATAGAACATTTGGGGTTTATATACCATATTATGTGCAACTAGCTAATGATTTTTGGTTACCTGTACCTTCTCAATTAACTTGTTCAAGAATGTTGTATAACACCTAGTATATACTACCTCAATTTTGACAACTTATTAGAAGTTTGTTCAGATATGTGGGTATCCAATAAAATTTGTTCTATCGTGCTTGTTAGAATATGTCACGGTTTGGTAATATTTGCTAGTTTAAGATTGTAATCTAAGTCTATATCTATTAGTCTTCTAGCCCCCAAGTCTTCTAGTACTATATAAACAGACTAAGGGCTCACGATGTAATCACCTCTTGCAATATCAATATAATCTATTGTAAGCAACAGATTATTGCTTTACGAATTGTGTGTAAAGTAAATAATACGATTGTTCTATGAATAAATGATTGTTGTTTTCTCCCTAGTAACAACAACACATCTAGTACCTTAGAGATTTTTGTCACTTCCCCAGATTACCAGAGGCATGAACCCACTATCGAGCATAAATACTAACTCTTGGAGTTGCTAGCATCTACTTTACCAAGATAGCTACTAACAACAGAAAGCATGCAAGATCACAAATAACAAAGACATGATAGAATCAATAATCAATCTGAAATAGCATCTCAATATCCATCGGATCCCCGCAAACACAACATGCAGAATTACAAATAGATGATCTTGATCATGAACGGAGCTCACAAGATCTAGACATGAAAGCACAAAGGAGGAGAACCAGCCATCTAGCTACTACATGGACCCGTAGTCCAGAGATGAACTACTCACGCATCACATCGGAGGCTTGCATGATGATGAAGAAGGCCTCCAGGGTGAATTCCCCTCTCCGGCAGGGTGCCGAGAAGAGCTTCAGATCCCTCCCGATCTAGGGATGGAGATGACGGCGGCTACAGACTCTTTCGTGGATTTTTGATCGGGGTACTTAGGGTTTTGGTATCGAAGGCAATATATAGGCAGAAGGAGAGGCCGAGGGGGTACTGGGGTCGGCCAGATCACCCCCTGGCGCGGGCTAGGCCTGGCCGCGCGACCAGGTGGTGTGGCTGGGCCCCATCCCTTCTCCGTCTCGTATTCTGGCTCCAGATTTCTTCCGGTAAAATAGTGACTTTGGCTTTTGTCCCGTCCAATTCCGAGAATATTCATTTTTTGACTTCTTGGAACCAAAAACAGCAGAAAACAGGCAGCTGGCACTGTGGCTCTTTGTTAATAGGTTAGTCCAAGAAATCATATGAAAAGTACTCCAAACTGTGGTCAAAACACAAGAAAGTAGATAAAACCAAGCATGGAACATCAAAAATTATAGATACATTTGCAATGTATCAACATCCCCAAGCTTAACTCCTGCTCGTCCTCGAGTAGGTAAGTGATAAAAAGAAAGAATAATTTTTTAGGTGACATGCACCATCATAAACTTGATCAAAGTATTTGTAAAGCATGGATAGCTGGGATCATAGTACTTCAATCATAACATGAAAGATAAAGTTCTAGCAATAAGACAAAGAAACTATGTTGCAACATGAAAAGGCACAAACAAAAGATTCATAAATAACAATGCTTTGCAAAACGTTTTTTTGTTTTCAGATTCATAAATAGTATTCAGCTTGTCCCTCATAGAGTAGCAAATATAAATGCATAGGACACCTTCAAAGTTCATAAGAGTGACTAGATACAAATAGTTTAAAACAAGCAATATCAAGTTATGCATCAATCAACTAGTCTTGGGATAATGCACATAGAACTAAGAATGGCCACTATGCTCTCAAAGTAGGTGCATAAAGGTAGAAGGTGGAGACTCAATGTATAAGTGGAAGAAAGACCTTCATAGAAGGAAGTAGGGATTAAAGTCTCATAAAGAGCTTCCAAAAATTATGGTACTTATAGCTTTCAGTTCTCATTGCCCCTATCATAAGCATCTTGAAGTGATTAAGGTTAAAGTGAACAAACTATGGTGTACATGCTTGACGAAATATAAGTTAGAAATCTCATGTCCCTTGAATATGAGGGTTGCTCCTCATGCTACTCAAGTTTAGTCACCGGTAAGTTCTTGTCATCGTAAGTACATGTGTATCATAGAGAACCGCCAACAGGGTACCCCTTGCCCGATGATACGGAAGAATCCCCATATCAAAATGACAAGGCAAGCAAACAACGAGCATCTCAGCAATCTTCTTATTTACTATGGGAATATGGTGCCTTTTTCTCTCTTTCCTCTTTTCATAATCTCATTTTTTTCTCTTTTTCTCTTTTTTCTCAATATAGGACTCTTTTTTTATAAGAAGAATGCTTCATGGACAGCTCATTATGGTTACGCTGCAGGTTTCCACCATGTCAGCATGGATTAGACCAGCGGCCTAGGCGTTTCTCTAACACATATACATAACTCCATGGACTTACAAACTCCCCTTTAATTTCACACCGACGACATCCATACACAAAAGATCATGATATCAACTAGGTACAAAGTACCCGTGCAATGTTGAAAGCGTTCCCCATGACAACATGCTTCTGCTAATCCCCAACAAATAAGTGCAAGCATATACAACATAGACGACACAATGGTTCAAGTTTATTAAGGGCAAGGAAAGTAAAGTGTGCCATCAAGTTCGTGAGAGCTTTAATTACTAGTTTTCTCATAACAAGTTTAATTCGGAAGATAAACAAAAGCATGAATATACTTGGAATAGCATAAGCTAGTAGGTAGGTATGGTGGACTCTTTGGAATAACTTGGTTTAGGGAGTTGGATGCATGAGTGGAACTCATACTTGGTTGTGGAGGCTAGCAAAAGACTGGGAGCGACAAACTAAGAGAGCAGTAATGGCCATAATCATGCAGAGCGACAAAACATCATTGATCAAAGTATAAAGTGATACTACAAGTTGAAAACTAAAGGATCATAAAGGCTATGGTGACTTTGGATAGTCATAACATGATGTGAGCATGCGCCAAGTCAACCCAAGTAAAACATCAAAGGAGAATACCATAATACTATGCTTTAATATGCTAAAACAACGCATGATTCATCCAAGGCACATTAAGCAATCTCAATTGTTTATAACAACTCATGCTACAGCAAAGAATACTAAGCATAAATCCAAAACAATATCAAGCATGGCATGACAAAGCATAGGCCATAATCAAAAACAAGCTCTCTTTACCACTTAAGCATGAGCTTTCCTACTCTTTTCCAAACCAAACCAAACTATTTGAAAACCAATGTATGAAAGAGGGGGTCCAACCAATTTATTCAGAAAACTAAGCAAACAAAGCAAACCAAAACAAAAATCAAAAATAAAACGCTCCGAGAACAACACAACTATGCATGAAACAATAAAAATGAAGCGTTTGGAAGAAACCTAAGATTTTTATTGATGAAGAAGGGGATGCCTTGGGAATCTCCAAGCTTTGACGCTTGTACTTATTGGATATTTCTTGGGGTAACACGCTTGGCATCCCCAAGATTGAGCTTTAGTCCATCTTTCATCTCATTACTCATTCCTTCCATACACCTGAATTTTTTCCTTCATACAAAACTTCACACAATCTTTATTAGCAACATTAGTGCATTCAAGATAATAAGTCTTTAGGTTCAGTTCTAACACCAATAAACTTCCATTAGAATACTAGCTACTGTAACACTTCCCTCAAAAGCTCAATTCCCCAAAAGAACTCAAAAAGGAACCAACAAGAAGCAAATGTAGAAAATGGTAGAACTCTGTCAAAACATACCAGAAGGTAAAGACGATTTTTTTCGAATACCGTCTGTTGCTCAAATCAAAAAGTGTTGAACAAACGAAAGTTAGATAACAACCTGGGGCAGAAACACAAAAATTCACGCCTCAAAAGGACGTTCAGAGATTTTACACGAATTTTTATGGTGAAGCACAGAAATCTGTTTCGGGACAGCAACTTTCCTAATCATTACTTCTCTCTCATTAGAGGTTACTCTTGGCACAAAAAGCAAATAAAAAGGATAAGGAGCGGTTACTACTGAAGTAATAACTTCCAAGACTCATCTAAAACTTTTGGGTTATCTCTCAATAAATACTTTTCTTTAACGCCTTTAAGTTAGGCATAAGAAGCAAGAAAAAGAATCAGGTATTCTCAAATGAAGAAGCATTAAGACCAAATTTTGTTTTCATAGGAGAGGCAAAAGAAATATTCTCTCTCTTCTTAGGGAGGTGTTCTATACCTTTCTTGAGTAAGAGTTGATATTTAATGGTGCCTTCTTTCATATCAATAATGACACCAACAGTTCTAAGAAAAGGTCTTCCCAAAGTAATAGGACAAGAAGCATTGCATTAAACATCCCAAACATAGAAATCAACGGGGACATAGGCATTATTGACCATAATAAGAACATCATTAATACTCCTCATGAGTTTCTTTTTAGCATTATCATCAAGTGGGATATTCAAATAACAATCTTCAAGTGGAGGCAAATCAAGCATATCATAAATCCTTCTATGCATAATAGAAACACTACTATCAAGATCGCATAAAGCTTTGAAATCAAAATCATTCACTTTCATATTAATGATGGGTTCCCAACCATCTTCTTGTTTTATAGGAATAGAAGCTTTATGTTTCATCTTTTCTTCTTTAATTTTTATGAGAGCATCAGTAATGTGTTTTGTAAAGGCCATGTTCATAGCACTAGCATTAGGACTTTTAGCAAGCTTTTATAGGAACTTAATAACTTCAGAGATATTGCAACTATCAAGATACAAAATCAAATTTATCATCTAAAGTAGTAGAACTATTGCTAGCTTCAACACTAGTGGTGGTGATAGTAGAAACACTATTGTTTCTAGCAATTTCATCTTTTCTTTCCCACTTAGCATGTAATTTAGCTAATAGTCTAATATTTGTATCAATTCTTACTTGTATGGCATTAGTATCTGCAAAGGGATTATCATTAGTTTCAGGTTTAGCAGCCATTTTATTCAAAGAAGATTGACCTTCAGCCAAAGATGCTATATTTCTTTCAGCATTAGAGAGTTTTTCCTCAATAGTTTTATTGAAAGCAATTTGTTTACTAATAAAATCTTTAAGCATAACTTTAAGTTCAGAGGGTGCACTTCTATTATTGTTGTAGGAATTTCCGTAAGCATTACCATTGTTGGGAGGATAAGGCTTATAATTGTTGTTACCAAAATTATTCATGTAGGCATTATTGCTAAAATTGTTATTTCTTATGAAGTTCACATCAACTTGCTCTTCTTGAGCAACCAAAGAGGCTAAAGGAACATTATTTGGATCAATATGGGCTTTCCCATTAACAAGCATAGACATAATAACATCAATCTTATCACTCAAGGAGGAGGTTTCTTCAACGGAATTTACCTTCTTGCCTTGTGGAGCTCTTTTAGTATGCCATTCAGAGTAGTTAACCATCATATTATCCAGAAACTTTGTTGCAGTACCCAAAATAATGGTCATAAAGGTACCTCCAGCAGCAGAATCCAACAGGTTCCTTGAAGAATAGTTCAATCCTGCATAAAAAGTTTGGATGATCATCCAAGCAGTCAGTCTATGAGTGGGACAATTCTTTACCAAAGATTTCATTCTTTCCCAAGCTTGGGCAACATGTTCATTATCAGATTGTTTAAACTTCATTATTTCACTTCTCATAGATATAATCTTAGCAGGAGGATAGTATTTTCCAGTGAAAGCATCTTTGCATTTAGTCCAATAATCAATACTATTCCTAGTTCAGGAATTCAACCATTATTTAGCTTTTCCTCTCAAAGAGAAAGGAAACAATTTAAGCTTAATAATATCACCATCTATATCCCTACGCTTTTGCATCTCACAAATTTTAACAAAGTTATTTAGATGGGCAGCAACATTTTCATTACCAATACCAGAAAATTGTTCTCTCATAACAAGATTGAGTAAAACAGGTTTTATCTCAAAGAAAGTAGCTTCAGGCACAGGTGGAGCAATAGCTGTGCTCATAAAATCATTATTGTTGGTGCTAGTGAAGTCACACAACTTATTGTTTTCAAGAGTAGTCATTTTTTTGTGTTTTCAATAAAGAAAGCAAACTTGTAAAACTAAATTTTTTGTGTTTTTGATAAAGAAGCAAGCAAACAAAGCAAAAGTAAACTAAGCAAAACAAAAATAACAAAGTAAAGAGATTGGTTATGAGGGACTCCCCTTGTGAAGATGTCCTTGACTCCCCGGCAACGGCGCCAGAAAAAGTTGTTAATGGCCCAAAATATATCGAGCTCGTTGGGGAACCCCAAGAGGAAGGTATGATGAGCACAACAACAAGTTTTCCCTCAGTATGAAACCAAGGTTATCAATCCAGTAGGAGCAAGGAAACATACCAAAGGTGTTGCTAGCTGAGCCTTGGCATGGCGCACTACCGGTGCCAGCAGCAACGTGGAGACCTGCACAACACAATCACAGAACTTTGCCCCCAACTTGCGATGAGGTTGTCAATCTCACCGGTTTTGCTGAAAACAAAGGATTAAACGTATCAAATGGAAGGAAATAATAGTTTGCAGAAAGTAACACAAAGCAATAAATAGTTTGTAGATTGTATGTAAAAGAAAGGACCGGGGTCCATAGTTCACTAGAGGTGGCTCTCCTTAAGATAGATAACATGCTGGGTGAACAAATTACAACGGGAAAATTGACAAACATCGAGAAAGCATACAAGCATATACTAATCATCTTGACTCCTTTGAGACTTGATTGGGCATTACAACATTATACATAGACCGCCATCCAACTGCATCTATGACTAATAATCCACCTTCAGGTTATCATCCAACCCCCCTCCAGTATTAAGTTGCAAGCAACAGATTATTGCTTTACGAATTGCGTGTAAAGTAAATAATATGATTGTTCTATGAATAAAGGATTGTTGTTTTCTCCCTAGTAACAACAACACATCTACTACCTTAGAGATTTCTGTCACTTCCCTAGATTACCAGAGGCATGAACCCACTATCGAGCATAAATACTAACTCTTGGAGTTGCTAGCATCTACTTTGCCAAGATAGCTACTAACAACGGAAAGCATGCAAGATCACAAATAACAAAGACATGATAGAATCAATAATCAATCTGAAATAGCATCTCAATATCCATCGGATCCCCGCAAACACAACATGCAGAATTACAAATAGATGATCTTGATCATGAACGGAGCTCACAAGATCTAGACATGAAAGCACAAAGGAGGAGAACCAGCCATCTAGCTACTACATGGACCCGTAGTCCAGAGATGAACTACTCACGCATCACAGTGGAGGCTTGTATGATGATGAAGAAGGCCTCCAGGGTGAATCCCCCTCTCCGGCAGGGTGCCGGGAAGAGCTTCAGATCCCTCCCGATCTAGGGATAGAGATGACGGCGGCTATAGACTCTTTCGTGGATTTTTGATCGGGATACTTAGGGTTTTGGTATCAGAGGCAATATATAGGCGGAAGGAGAGGCCGAGGGGGTGTTGGGGTCAGCCAGACCACCCCCTGACATGGGCCAGGCCTGGCCGCGCGGTCAGGTGGTGTGGCCGAGCCCTAGCCCTTCTCCGTCTCGTATTCTGGCTCCAGATAATAGTAACTTTGGCTTTTATCCCGTCCAATTCCTAAAATATTCATTTTCTGACTTCCTGGAACCAAAAACAGCAAAAAGCATGCAGCTGACACTATGGCTCTTTGTTAATAGGTTAGTCCAAGAAATCATATAAAAAGTACTCCAAAGTGTGGACAAAACACAAGGAAGTAGATAAAACCAAGCATGGAACATCAAAATTATAGATACATCTGCAATGTATCAGCCTTCACGCGCTGTGTCGGTTGCTCCGTCCTTACGTCGTCTCCACGTTGGCCTGTCTTCGCCAACATCTATCGGGACGCACGTCCCTGAGTAGGCGCCTCGCAGTCAACAAAGGACTGCATCTTCATCACCCGTGGTCATCGTCACCGACAACCATCTACACCAACAACATCACCACATCGTCACCGCTACCATCGATCGTGGTCATCATCAACACTAACAAGTTCTTCTCCACAAGCGACGCCGCGCTTATACAAGCAGGAAATACGAGTCTAATCCCCGAAATCTACTACCGCTTTAGCAAATCTCCATCAACAACTACCTCTTCGTCTTCGTCCACCACGACCTCACCGCCAGAGTCGCAGTCTAATTTTTATTTTTTACTTAATCAATTTTCTTCTTGCAACTACTTCGTCTACTCCAACAAATCGGCAGACAACTTCTACGCACTGACCGTACAAGGAGATCTTCTCTGCTTCTTCAATCCGTCTCTAGCTCGCTTGGCTTGTGATGGTCCCTGTATTCACACATCCGGTATTGGCAACACCGACGCGTGCCTTCGTCCCCGGCGCGCTCCCGAGTTTAGCAAGCTTGGCAAGGCGTGTCGCCTATCTCGACTACTCCGAGTCTAGCTACGTCTACATTAAAAATTACTACGGCGACTTCTCCAGGCTCAACGACGACAACTACCACAACACAACGACATCATCAACTTCATCAACAGCGACGACATCAACAACGGCACCAATGACCACGACTACAACACCCTACTTCCGGGTACATCGACATCGACATGCACCGGCATCCTCTCTAGTTCGCGTCTTCGGATTATGCTCCAGTCAGACCGTCCGCGACGCTCCGGCTGTTCTCGTCACTACCGACCCGACTGCGGGGGGTGTTAGAGTATGTCACAGTTTGGTAATATTTGGTAGTTTAAGATTGTAATCTAAGTCTATCTCTATTAGTCTTCTTGCCCCTCAAGTCTTCTAGTACTATATAAACAGCCTAAGGGCTCACGCTGTAATCACCTCTTGCAATATCAATACAGTCTATATTCTGCAATCTTTCAATCTTTCAGTGCTCACGTTTATTTCGGGAGTGCAGGAAGGCAGACCGGATTGTTTCGGGAGTGCCAATGTTGGACCAATTTGTATGATTGACACGTGGCAATTTAGATCTATAAAACGATTATCAATCTTGTTGTTTCTCTGTTTTGGAAAGTATTGTTTGCTGAAGTTGGTCCACACCACCAAATCTGTGGACCAGGTCCCATAAAAATATTTTCCGCCAACGCTGTGATGCTAGTGACGAAGGGGATACCTAGTTTTGCCATTGCACCGTCCAATCCTATTTCCAACTGAAACCTAAACGTCCGACGACAAATCTGAAACAGCTGTAAACATGTGCTTTTGTTTGGTTGTTTGTTAAGTTACTATAACCGGATCTCTGCACTCAGTCTTCCCTGCCGATTGTGCATGCGTTCGTGTCCATCTGGGAGTTGATAATTTTAGGTCGCGAAAATGATGATCCCCGATCTTTGGATCTGCCAATGATTGCGAGGAGGATAGCAGGATAGCAACCTCCGCGCTGTACGGTTCGCACTAGTTCAGTGCTGCTTGTCCACTGTCTACTCAACCAGTATAACAATCGAGCGCACTTTTCATAACTTCCCGGGTGACTCCGAGCTGGAAATGGTGAGGAAAATGACGGCTGTTATGACGATGAATCCACAGAGCAAACTCAAGAGCGCCTGAAGAATTCAGCGTTAACAGCAACCGTGCCATCTTTTATATTTTTTGGCTTGTTCCGTCAGGTAAATTTCGCACTGTACTGTTTTTTGAGGCGATCTGGAGCAGGAGAACTTGTAGCTACGGAGCTTTGAACGGTGTGCCACGGTCAACTCTGTAGCTGCCTTGGTCCCCGGGTGGCCGGATTCGAGGAAAACGACGCCGGAAATCGGTTCTACGTCTCTAGGTTCTGTTCGTGTCAACCGGTTGTAGACTATAGATCGTGATTCAAGAACATAACTACTCTACGTCTACGATGCAAATAGAAATATTGGAACCAACACGCTACGCAGTACGACAATGTAACATCTCCGTTCGTGTTGAGATGAATGCTCAACCAAAAAAGCGTTAGATCGCACGCACGTACGGCCACATAGCGTGAGCGTGTCTGTGCCGTGCGCGTCCTAGCACGATAAATAAAGGCCTCCACACATGGCGCTGATTTTAGTGGGTAACCTTCAGGCCACATACTCAAGATGAGTACGGTATATCGCACGACCTAGCTAGGTGGAGTACTACTACTGTAACGCAGGCAGCTAAGCTACGGCTCGCGATAGCCTTTGAGCATTTATCTAAAGATGATCTAAACAGTAGAAGGTTTGGCGGTCGCGGTTTAAGTGCCCCGGGAGGTTCGATGCGTAAAGCCAAATGTAGAAGCGTGAGTGCTCCGGGAGGAGGTGTAGTTGCCGGCGCCACTGTAGAAGCGTGTAATACTCCTGACCGGCGCACGTACGGCATCGCAGGCGTGAGTGAGTGACCCACTTGTTCCTTATTCTACCTCTACGAGGCGGCGGCGAAGGAGTAAAGCGCCAACGTTTCCTGCCTTCGAAGTTTACCCCCGGAGATGACCAGCTAACCTTCCAATCGATGCGCCCGTCTCCGTCTCCGACATACTCGAGAGAGACGTGAGAGTTTCACCGGCGGTGCTTCCTTTCACGAACGGCAACGAACGCGACAGTTGGTGGATTGCTCGAGCTCGTCAGCTCGCCCGCCGTAGTCGTACGCAGGGATTCTGATCATGGGGTAGTGTTCGTGTTCTGCTGGCTTCAGACTGGTCAGCTGTCAGTGTATTGTGTCGTATTCTGATTTTCTTATACTGGTTAGGAAGAATCTATTGAGAATGTTCAGGAGTCGTGTGGAGCCAACCAAGTGTCCGAAGCCCCTTGTAGCATAATACCTTTTTTTTTCAACTGATGTAGCATCATATACTTGGTTCACAGAGATGTGATGATAGATGCTAATATAAAAAAGCTCAGTAAAACCGCTAAGCTTAGCGTCTATTAATACTTAATACTAAGCAAGAACATTTGTGAAAGACCGAAAGGTCATCGCATTCCTTAGCACCTAACTCTTGGACTTCCGGGTGTGTGTTCTAAGGGAAGGATAACTAACCTTTGCACGATATGAATGCCGTTGTATGGATATTTCTCACGTCTGTTGTTAATGATACACAAATAGTGATAAAAAACCTTATGTTTTATCTTCATAAAAAAGGGTTCTTATGCTAGGTTGGCCGTTGTCCGAAGCTCATCTTCTCGCATGAACCGGTGCGGTGTAAACAAGTTGGTCAAATTATGACATTAAATTCCGCAACTATTTCTGGGTGAGGAACACGATCGAACACCATAGATATTCGGATCTATGTCAGAGTCCAAACAGGGCTTGACAAAATGTATGCATAATGCTTAAAGATTGTACTAAATATTTTAATAAATACAATCACTTATATAACTTTATAAAAAATAAAAATTGGAAAAAATATTAAGTAATGTTACAAGAATATATCTATATCACAAAGTCAATAAAAAGGCTCACCAACTTTAATGATCCAAAACAACACACGATTTTCCCCGGTTATTCATACTTTGCAATGTAACTTCCAGATTGGTACACGAGGAGTTAAATAAAATTAAACACCTACTTATATTAAACATTTTTACCTTTTCGTAGGTCATCCTGGTACTAGATTTATTCTTTTGCACTGATATATTCTTTTAAGTAGTTTTGTTTTAACGTAATTAACAAATTTTAACATTTGACAATACAAATACATTTTCTTGTGATATTACCATACTCTTTATTGTAGTGTGTTTAGCGGTATAAGACTAACTAGTTAGGGTATTCTAGAACGTATAAGCATATCTTACAACTTGTGAGACATTTCTGGAGTTAAAGGTTGTCAAAATTAGGTGTAACTGAATAGTGAATTGTAGATTATATGTGTATAAGCATATCTCTCTCAAATTCAGCTTCCTTGCTCTGGAGGTATCGATCTGCGGTTAGTCCTTAGCACATGCACACTCCCAATTTTGAGAGACAAATGAGTATCGCTACTGAACAACAACGAAGGAGAGGATTCAAGAATAGTTTACTTGTTTAATTCACATATAATCTAGAATTCACTATTCTGTACGCCTAATTTTGATAGCCTTTAATTCCAGAAATCTCTCTCAAGTTTTAAGATATTCTTATACATTGTAGAATACCTTAACCAGATAATCAATATCAATAAACAAACTAAAATAATTTAAGGAGTATATTTCGAGTATACCAATAACTTCTTCTTGTAGAGCCATCCAAACTAATCTAGTCCTCGCGAAGTTAATCTAGTCCATCAGGGTTTTTTATGTTTAAAGAGTACTTTCAAAAAATTATATGAAAACAAAAACTACATCCTATGTATTTTCTTGCTATTATAGTACACATCAATATTCATGTAAGATCTGAGTGAATACTAGGGATGTAACGAGATCTGATTGGATTTTTTGGAGGATTTAGAGCACATCAGATAAAGGCTAGTTGTGGATTCAAATGCGAATATACCATACCGCATATTTAGAATAGAAACAAAGCAGACTTGGGGTGTAAGAAAAGTTGTTCGATAGGTATTCCCATAAGTATACTCATGGAATAAGTAGATCAGTAAATGATACAACAACAAAATCGATAAACTGATTTTAACAAAACATTCATAAAATAAATAATTCTAACACAAAAAATACGTAACATAACCACATAAAAATAGGTCCATGTGGATTCAACAACGCCAATATAAGGGCTAATATACCATCCACACATGCTTAAATATCGCAATAAGCTAACCAAGTAGGACTTCGTATTCGGTACAACGACTACATAAGTGATTTATTATTTAACAAACTCGAACTTACTATATATATTAATTTTTCTATATTAGCTTAGATGATTCGGTCGAAGTCTAATTATTTGGTTTAATAACCATTGGATAATATTAAATATTATTTTTGGATAATCCATATATGTCTGCAATTTGACATAACATATCATATATCGTCTTAATGTATCAAGTTTGCAATCTATATCCTTATCCATCAAATACATATCGGATACATATACATGTTCTCTAAAAGGGATTCAGAAGTAAACCCGCTGCTAAGATTATCCTATCTGTTTAGATCTCTAGTTGGTACCCTCGTCAACCCTAGAGTCTTGGTGACATGGGTATACCTTACAGGTACTCGATTTTGGTATATACGGTCCAGATATGGAAGAAGGTCACGGTGTTGCCAAGGCCGAATGCAGAATTTGGATGACGCACAGAGACTCCGATTGCTTGCAACGCAAGAAAAAGCTTAAGATAGAAAGTTCAAAGGGACGAACCCTAATCTGTAACTGACTCGACCTGCTATCCGAGACCTAGTCTATCTATATAAAGGCTAGGAGGGGGCGGCGAGGAGGATAATCACGACCCTAGCTTCCACAACCATCGCCAGATTGCATCTGCGCACCCCCTGTAACTTTCGACTCCCTCGATAATTCCAAGAGCAGACAAGAAGGAGTAAACACCTCTACGAGGCCTGAACCTGGGTAAAACTTGCGTCCTTGTGTGCTTGTTTGCTAGTCGATTGATGCCTCCAACGCTCCCTCCTTCTCCAAAACTCAAGTCCATAACAATGGGCATTGACGAGTTAAACCCTCGTCACTTGGGCAGACCTTGTCCATATGCGAAAAAGAGTACCTCTAGCAAATCCTCAAAAAAATATCCTCTAAAATGACTCGTCTA
This sequence comes from Avena eriantha, assembly GCA_910589775.1. Classification (NCBI taxonomy): domain Eukaryota; kingdom Viridiplantae; phylum Streptophyta; class Magnoliopsida; order Poales; family Poaceae; genus Avena; species Avena eriantha. The sequence goes on from OU342740.1 coordinate 489,424,732, forward strand.
AAATATTTTTGGAGGGTCAAGCAAAATCATATTAGAGGTTTTGAGACGGAGTACAAAGTCCGCCTAAACTACAAACCATATTGCTACTTACATAGTTACATGTGGGTCTCATGTGTTGGTGGGCTTTTATTTTATTTTATTTTTCATATGTTTTATGTCTTTCCTGATCTTCGTGTCTTGTGAGCACTCCCTTCTTCCACTCCAACGGCTGCCAGTCCCCACTGTTCCCCTTTCTATCGCTAGCCAACCTGTTGCTTCCCTTGGCCGATGCAAGAGCTTGGGAGAGCCTGAGGGGAAACGACAAGGCTTGGTTAGCAAGAAACAATTTAGCATAGGGGCGGTCTAGCGACAACGAGACCTTGAAACAGTGGTGCGTCGGCAACATGATAGCTGGTCGCATGCTAGATATAGGAAGTTTGACCAACATTTCACGTTGGTGCATAGGGGCTTTTCAAATTTGCTACTCAGTTCTATATTTGGAAGAGTACATGATGAGTGACTTTCAAGGGATCTATGGGAGCTTGTTTTTTGCACCTCATCTTCCAAATTGGCGTTTCTTAGCAAATGAGGTGATTTGGAGGATTTGGTAGATCTTCTTTACGAATATCTCTTTTGCAGATCTCGCAAAATGCACGAAACTAGAAATAACCATTTTTTGTGTTTTTTATCGAAAAAGTGTACCGAATAAATCCTGCAAGATGGTCAATATGACAAGTTTTAACAGTGTCCTGCAAATCAACCCCCTTGTACCCCCATGGACCTAGTTCAAGGGGTGAATTTTATAGTAAACTTCAAACCGAGAAACAATTTGTAGGAGGGAACTTTCAGGACGCCCTAGCGAGGTGGTTCGATTCACCATGGCAAACTCCATCTCCAAGCAAGGAGGCTGGTGATGCTTGCAAGTGCAGAATTTGTTGAAGCACACTTTCATGGGAGTATTCTCCTAGTTGTATATCGTCCCAACGAAGAGATTTGGTGACTATTCTTGATGAGTGTTTCGATGACATTTAAAGTGTCACTAGTCTTAAGTGAATTAACTGTGGAGATTGTGATGAAAAACATGGAAGCTTGTGTAGTGAAAGGTCGATTGAATAGAGTTGTAAAAGTAAATACCATAAAACTAAAAACTCTAAAAGTAAATGATTGTTTCCTACATAAGAAATATTAGACGCGCAGAGATTCAATTTAGAGTGATAGTGAACGTGCCCGGTGGAATAAATATGCGATAATGATTCTTTGTATTGAATAGTCTATATGCAAGTCACCCTTGTATAAAACTCCTACAAGCGGATTTGTTTGATGCTATTGTTTTGCTTCCTGTTACCATAGACAATGGCCAACACGACAATTTATGTCATGAGACCGCACCAACTCTTTACATGTAATGGCTTCACATGCTCCTCTCATTGTCTTTGATCCTCATTAATATCAACGCATGTCACCTGGAGATCACATATTTACTAAAGAACAAGTGTTGACCCATGTTGGACGTTGAGTCATGTGTGTCCTTAAAATAGACAACGAACATTACACATAACATGATATTCAATCTTTTAATCAATAATAAGAAGATTTATCACAAATATGTGAAAGATGGTTAGGCACATCACATCTCCAACCCCCTACACCTGCCATACCTAGGGGATTTACTCGCACATCAGAGAAGAATAACGAAAAAACAAAACAATTATATGAATATGGCTCATCTCGGTATTACCATAGCAAGACACAATAAGATGAAAGATCAACTTGGCGCAAGATGAATGATTTTTTGCGAATCCATTAAGAGAAGAATTTTGTGTGAATGGTAGAACAAGTGTATGGACGCATCACATATGAATGTGTCACTTTGGGCTCCCCCTCTCCTCCTCCCCCTCCCACCTTCTGTTCCTGAGCAAAGTTTCGAGAGGGATGGGCCTCTCCCATGGCGCCCTCGCTGGATTAGCCAGTGAGTGGTGGCCGAGGGACGGCGCCGGAGTAGGTCTAGGTTTCTCTGGGTGTCGTAGGAGTAGGTTTCGGCCGTGTGTCGTAGTTTGGCATCTTGCCGTGGAGAAGCTTTGAGATCCGTCCGCCTGGATCTTGATCTTCGTGTCCTTCGCGACGACGCTCTGGTGGTCGGAGCCAGATGCGGTGAAGGCAGAGGTGAAGGATTTCTCTTTTAATAAAGCCGATGGTGTCCACTATGAAGGTGGAGGTGCAGTAGGACGGTGCTCCTGGCCGGCCTTGGTGGCGAGGAGGGGCAGCGTCGCGATCTTCTCGAGGGTGTGCTCGGATCCCCCTTGGCCGGCCTCGGCAGCGAGGGAGGGTGGAGTCTGAGGACACGATCTCCTTCTTCTTCCCGGTGGTGGTCGCCCTCTCCTCTGGAGGTGGGCTTTTGTCCAGTGCGGTGGTGCAGATCGACACCTTCCTTGAGTTTTCGTCGAAGCCATCAAGGTGGTGGCGGCAAGACGGAGGTCAGGCGGTGTTGGCTTGATCGTGCTGCTCTGATAGCTGCGTCTGGTGCTCACTCGCAGTGGTTTGATGGCGGCGAAGATACCGCCGGACTGTTGGCTTTTGGTCGAATGGCGACCCAGGGTTTCCTCCATAGTGGTAGAGCTTCATCCCCTGCGCTGGAGCTCGGCGTTTCGTCGACAACAAGTGGTCTGTCCATGTTGGCTTCAAGATGGCCGGAGGCAGGGGTTCTTCGCCGACAGCGAGGGTTCGAGCATCTGTTTCTCCGTCCTCGGTGTGCTCCGCACCTTGAGGACGCCGGCGATCTACGACGGAGACACCCAAGGGCTCGATGGCGTTTCTTGTTTATGCTCTAGGGTGTTTTTTGCGCGAGTGTTACTAGGGGCCCTATGAAAAATTTGTACCTGCCGTGTATTGTGTTGGTAATTGCAGCTCTATAGGTCCTTCAGGACCTTCAAAACATATGGACGTATCAGTAAAACCAGTCTCGGACTCGGCAGAGAGAAGCAAGCGAACAGTAAAGAAAAAAATGACACACACATTTGGAAAAAGTTCAAAGACCCCGATGTATCTCCCACCCGCCAATTAATGCTCCCTCGGGACCAGCGCATCACTTCAATGCGAAGAACCAAAAAGACCCCGAGAAGAAAAAAAACTCGGACCGGAGGAGGAAAACAGCGGCAGAAGCAAGCAGAGCGCGAGGAAGAAGCCGCGGCGCAGGTGGGATCCCTGTGACCCCCCCGCCGCATGGCAGCAGCGCGCGCTGACTCCTGAGCCTGCACCACCCGCCGGGCTCCGGCGGCCGAGATGCGGCCGCGGGGAGCGGCCCTGCTCCTCCTCGCGCTCGCCGTGCTCTCCATTTATGGTAAGTAATGTGTTCTCTTTGAGATTTTCTACCCCTCCCTGCTTCTCTCGCCCAGGCGTTTTCTAGTAGTAGTACTTTTTTTCTCGGATTCGAGCTGCAATGCCGAGCAGAATTCCTAGCCCGGTTCGCGGCCCTGCACTGGGATCGCACCTGGGAAAAGCGACGGGCATGGCGTAAGTGGCAAGTCCCCCCATGGTCATGCGGGGAAAAGGGGTTTTGCCTTTGCTGAACTGCTGTTCCTTTGATTTGCCCGGACGCATCTGAATCCAGTTCGAATGGACAAGGCAACAGAGACGGATATTGCCTCTTTTCTCTCTCTCTCTCTCTCTCACTCTCACTCTCTGCTGTTCGTGCATCGTATCAGGGCTCAGTACCTCGAACATGGAATTTTTTCTGTGAGTTTATGGTTCCGATTTGTTTGCATTGGCCCTGCTAGCAAACAGTGGTGACGGAATTTCTAGGTTTTGGTGCAATGCTGGCGAGGGTTTTGGCAGTTTGGGCAGAGTCTGCCCTGTCCTCATCCTCTTGCGTACAGCTGCCATCGCACCCGGCGTCACGCGCTCAACTGTCTGTATACATAATGCCAAATCCCAGCCAAACGGAAGACATGGCCTGCATTTGCATCTTCCAGTCCATTAAATTAAACATTGTAGTGAATGCGGGTTTCTTATTTTAGTAAGATGTTTTGGTGTTGTATCACTGCATGGGTTCAACCTTCTCCTTATTCTGAATATCATATGCAGTGCCACTGGGAACAGCAAGCTCAACAACCATCACGGCATACTTATTTGGATTATGGAGCAGAGCACACCAACAACATTCAGTTCTTTCCCCTGCCCCAGCACCTTCTCCTGGACCTCAACGTAAGTAGAACTACTCGTCAGGTTTCTACATATACAAATGGTAATGCAGGTGTAGCATAGCAAGCAACTATTTATTTTCTCTTGTGTACTCTTCCATCTAAATTGTCCATCCTATTTAGACTTGTTTGTATCTTATCTATCCTTTTGATTATCATCAGATGCCTCTCTTAATCGCCCAGTGCATAGGCATCACAGAAGACCGCGTCATGTTGTCCCACCATCTTCGTCGCCGCCATTTGAAAGACAAGGTTTTACTTTTCTCCTCAGACCAATAGAGACTACAAACAATATTCTCGGTCCTTAACAACATAACATTAATAGGTAGCCTGTCGCTGAAAATTTAACAGATTGCAGCGGAACAACTTGTTCCGCTCCGCTCACTTCTACCCCGATTGGTTCCCCTTGTGGCTGTGTGTATCCAATGCAAATTCAACTCGATCTTGGAGTAGCACCATACCAGTTGTTTCCAAGAATCGATGAGCTAGAAATCGAGATTGCAGCAGGTACATTCCTGAAACAGAGCCAGGTCCGCATAATGGGTGCTGGGAGCAGCATTGAAGATACTGAAAAGACAACGGTGACCATTGATTTGGTGCCACTTGGTCAGAAGTTTGATAGGACTTCAGCTTTACTGATCAGCAACAGATTCTTGCAAAAGAAGGTTCTGATAAAGTCCTCTATTTTTGGTGATTATGATGTAATGTATGTTCATTATCCCGGTGAGTTCGCATGATTATTGTTGTCACATCCACTTCACTAGCATAATGGCCTTGTGTTGCTTCCTTTATTTAATGAGATAAACAATTGCAGGGCTTCCTTCATCGTTACCTACTGCACCAGGATCCTTGGGTCCGATAGGCAGTAATGAGTACCCGTTTGGTGCAAACGTAAACAAGAGAAGTCATCAGAGGATTAACTCTAAAATTGTTGCCATAATTGCTCTGTCTGCTGTTGTGCTTGTTTTGACGTGTTTTGGCATCGGCATCATATGGAAGTACAAAGGATGTCAAAAGCCTCATGGTACTGGTCATGCTTCAAATTCGTCAATCACCAGAAAATCAGGTAATTTTCGTAGGAGCTATTGCTTAATATGGTACACTCATTGAAGCTGCAAATTTAACGTTAGTCCTTGACTATACAAATTTCGATCTTGCTACAGTTTCCTAGAGACTATGCACCAGGAACACTGAAAGCCTCATATTTTCAGATTGTCTAATGGCTAATTCCCTTGACACTTGTAATAACACACTGTTACCGTTTCAGGTATGAGGTTATCATTCTCCAGTATGACTAGCTCCACAGCATCTCTTCCTTCAACAATAGCAACCTGCCCTTCGACGGTTAAGACATTTTCAATCTCCAAGCTTGAGAAGGCAACTGACAAATTTAGCTTCAATAAAATAATTGGCGAAGGAGGGTATGGGCGTGTTTATCGTGGCATAATTGAAGATGGCGTTGAGGTTGCTGTCAAATTGCTTACTGGGAAACACCAAAATAGAGATCGCGAGTTCATAGCAGAGGTCGAGATGCTAAGTCGTTTGCATCATCGCAATCTTGTCAAGCTGGTTGGTATATGTGTTGAACAGAGCACGAGATGCTTAGTATTCGAGCTTGTTCCAAACGGGAGCGTGGAGTCTCATTTGCATGGTATGTGAACCTATGTTGATTTACATAGCATCGTCATAAGATCTCCATGAAGTGTTAATAAACTTGTACCTCCGGAGTATAGGACACCATATGCATATATAATAATACTGACTAATATAATCTTGTCACTTTTTATGAGCACATAAACATATCAGTTCATTTCTGTACTCTAATATGCTTGTTGTGATCTTGTGCAGTTACTTATATTTTTATATTTCAGGTCGGGATAAAATATATGGTCCACTTGACTTCGATACCAGATTGAAAATAGCGCTGGGTGCAGCTAGGGGTCTGGCGTACCTGCACGAGGATGCCAATCCCCATGTGATTCACCGTGATTTCAAGGCTAGCAATGTTCTACTGGAGAACGATTTCACCGCCAAGGTTGCAGATTTCGGGTTGGCAAAGGAAGCATCAGAAGGAATCGAGCACATTTCTACTCAGGTCATGGGGACTTTCGGGTAAGAGTACACGGCGCTACTGAGCTTCTCTGAATAGGATACTTGTTGGATTTTTGGATGAATTGTTCGATCCATTGCAGGTACGTTGCCCCGGAGTATGCGATGACCGGTCATCTCCTGGTGAAGAGCGACGTGTACAGCTACGGCGTGGTCCTCCTGGAGCTCCTGTCGGGCCGGAAGCCGGTGGACATGACCCAGCCACCGGGGTCCGAGAACCTCGTCACCTGGGCGCGCCCGTTGCTCACCAACCGGGAAGGCCTGGAGCGGCTGGTGGACCCGTTGCTGCCGCCAGCGAACCGCGACTTCGAGAAGCTGGCCAAGGCGGCTGCGATCGCCTCCATGTGCGTGCACGTCGAGGCGTCGCAGCGGCCGTTCATGGGCGAGGTCGTGCAGGCGCTGAAGCTGATCTACAGCGGCAACAACGACGAGACCTGCAGCGGCTCCTTCGGCGGCGGGGGCGCCACGGAGGAGGAGTCGCCGTGGAACGACGGCAGGAGCTGCTCGTGGAACGACACCGACGGAACGCCTCCGCCGCCGCGCATCCCGGGGGCGCCGCGCCCGAGCAGGATCGGGTACAGCTCGGACCCGGCTGAGGACGACGCGTCGGCGGCGCGGCGGCCGCGGTCGACGGCGAGCGCGGGCGTGCTGGACAAGATCGAGTCCCTGGCGATGTACGACTGGTCCGGCCCGCTGAGGACCAGGACGAGGAACTTCTACCGGCTGAGGGGGAGCATGAGCGAGCACGGCCACCACCCCTCCGACGACTGCAGCGTCGAGGGCGACTGGATATGTAGCGGCTGAGGTAGAAGAGTTCGTTGGTGTTTCGCTCTGTAATTGTATAGCCCCGCTAGGCGCTAGGTACTGATTCTTGATGGGATTTTTATGCCAAGAACCCCTGGTTCTAGATCGTCTTGATGTAGCGGATGCATGCATGCGTTTTGGCCAGAATTTTGCTCGAGTGTACTGTACGATGGGAGTATCTGAAGGCATTGATTGCTCTCTGACCCTAGGATAGGGCGGATTTTCAGAAACCGGTCACACATGTTCGCAAGATTTCAGCCATTGACTGGTTAGCGATTTGGGGAGGAGAGTCTTGCAACAAGTTCATCTCCAGAAGAACGTCAATTGGCATACAAAGGCTTTGACAAAGTCCTCTACAAATCTTGCAAAGTTCTCGGCATGGATCTCTTTCATCATCAGACTATCAGAGTCCAATACCAGCTCTTCCATGTCATAAATATGTCACCGGAATTTAACATGTCTTCCTTAGCATAATCAATTAATTCTAAAAATTAGAATCACAAAATTAGCCATTTACCCTTATCTATCGCCCAAAAGAAGATACATTGACCGGGTAGGGTGACTCCCGGAAAAATGCATCTCCCCTCCCAGGTCGCTCGCGCGGAGGTAGCTCCGGAGGGTCACCATCGCCCCGCCTCAGGACCATCCCCCCTTGGCTACCCTAGCCGCTGCCTTCGTCGTCGTTGGGTGGCGGATGGCGGCGTGGGGGCATGCTCGTCCGTTTCGTTGAATAAAGGTGGCAGTCCTAGGATTCCTCTCGCGCCAAGACGAGGATCTACTTGTTGCTTGCCCTATTTGATCTGGTCGGAGTGGTGAGTTCCGGAAGGTTTCACCGACGAACTCCCATGGGCGAATAATGCCGGGAGATTGCTGGATTGGAGGGATTCGGTCACGTACAACCATGTTTTTCTGACCGTTTGGTTTTAGAGGGAGCGAGACGAAGCTCTTCGGCCTGTAGCCATCATGGAACATGTTATGGGGTAACCCCGTGGGTGGCCCGATCTTCACGGATCTCGTGGTCAAATCGAAGGGAAAGCGAGGGGAAAGGGAGAAGGTAGCGGAAGCGGACGCATACCTCGTGAAGAACACGATGAACACACGCAAAACACACACGATACAAGGCCGATTGCTCTCACCGGTGGCCACCAATTCGATAGAATCCTCGCAAGGAAAGATCGGTCAACGTGCTCCCTCGATCCCACGCGGAGAGGGAAGAACACCTTGGAGAGGGTCTTGACGTCTTGGCAAAGGGACACCGATGCCAAGGCCTTGTACAACGAGGGAGGCGCGATGCAAACTCCAACGAGGTGGTGACAATAGTCGACCCCCTTTGGTAGAAGGGAATGAGGCAAAACTAGAGATTCCACAAGGGGGGTTTCTTTAGTCTATCATCTATGCCGAGGGTTACATGAGGGGGTGGGGCACTATATATAGGCCAGCCACTAGTTCAAGGGTACTTTAGGAATAAAAGGGGAAAGTCTGGGCAGACTAAGGGGTACATGGGCCAAAGGCCCAGCTGGCGACACGCAGGCCCATACGCTCAGGCCGGAGACTCCGGTGTGGGGTCCAGAGACTCTGGTGTGGGCCGGAGACTCCGGTCTATCTCCAGAGTGGCAGACAGACTGTCCTCGAGCTCGATCTGGGGGTCGGTCCGGAGATGGGTCCGGAGACTCCGGGGTCAGCAGGCCGGAGACTCCAGTGTTTTCAGGCCGGAGACTCCGGTGTGGCCGGAGACTCTGGTGCTCCAGCTGCTGCTTCTTCCATCTTCTCTTCCAAGCTTCCGTCTTGTTGGGCTTGGTGCTCCAGGCTTCCTCCCTTGCCTCCGTACTCGTCGGTATGAACCTATCATGGATATGGGACGGAGTATGAAGTAGTATACCATTCAAGAGGGTAGGAAGTGGGCTCGCATAGAGGAACGGATTCACCTTTGGAGTCCATGACGACTTGGCATAAGTTGGAGAGCATGATGTGGTAACGATCGAAGGTCGGGCTACATCATCTCCCATCCCTTCAAAAAGAGTCGTCCTCGACTCTACATGCTCATCACAAAGTAGAAGATGTCGAGAGACCTTCTTGATCCTAGGGTTCACCATATAGTCGTCCTCGGGAAGATTGAATTGACAACACCTCAGTGTTCCTTCACCTTCAATGAAGCCTACAAAGCTCATCACAAAAGCAAAGCAACACTCAAAGCATATCCAATTCATGAAGATTATAGCATGAGTCCTCAAGTAGAGTGAAGTCACCTTAGGATGTAGAGATGGCTCGTTGAAGGGCAGCCATAGGTAACACTCTACGGTTCGTCTTGTCAACTTATGTTCCATAGAGGTTGACGCGGAAGCAATTGTACCTTCACACAACAAAGACCAAGCAACATATGTTTGTGTGTGATAGAGGAGCATGTCATTTGTGGCATGTCCATTCTTGTTCACAACACTATTAGCACAACTCAAGTATTGCAAACTAAATGCATATGCAAGGTCAAAGTGCATGGAAATCGTTTGAACATCATCCAAATGTGGGAACTCAAAAACTCCATAAAACATCTTAGTGTAGCACTCAAAGTAATGGACAATATTGGTCAACATCTTTGATGAAAGAGCAATTATTCAACTTATTGCAAGCACCGAGAGAGATTGTAAAACATTCATGACAAAGCATGGTCTGAGGGGTACCATTGGTAACATCATTGCAAGCAAAACATTGGAAAGAGCATTTTTTCAACAAAGTGCAAGCAATGATATCATCAATGTAACGTTTAGAGCATGGCATGTCTATGGCAACATCATTACAATCAAATAATTTCACATACTCAACATTATGCAAAGGCAAAGTATCACATGGAAATACCAATGAGTCATATGTGATATTACAAACATCATCCATAGCATGCCAATAATCACAAGTCATCATGTCCACTAGTGGGATCATGGCATCATCAACACCCATATTGTTACCTTGTTCATACCTCTCATATGATGTGGGTGGTGTGGTAGTCTTGGCCTCCATGTGGGTGACTTCTTCTTCTTGTATGGGGATGGCCTTAGCTTCATCCACCATGTACACCTTCTTGGTTGGAGGCATCATCATCTCCAAGCTTGGCGCTTCTTGATCCATGGAACCTAGCACATCATGAGAAAACACACTAGAGGTAGATGGTAAGTCGTTAGAAATCAAAGTGGTCTCACATGACCTATCAACTACCACTCTCAACTCACTCGGTGTATCACTCATGCCCTCCAAGTGGAAGCACTCAATCTCACGTATGGTGGAGTCACTCATCTCACTCTTGTTTTCACTCAAGTGGGCTAAGTGGCTCTCATACTCACATGGGATTGGTACCACATCATCACTCAAGCATGTAGGGGTAGGCTCGGTTCTCTCAACTCCATGCGCCTCCTTTGGTGAAGGGAAAGTCCCATGCTCACCAATCTTGACCTTGTCGTCGCCATCTTGCACCTTGGCTTGTGTAGTCCTCTTGACGTACTCGTCCAACTTGGCGAAGTAGAGGTCTTCGTCTTCCTCATCCATGAAGGTGCATGTGTCATCTAGGACGTCAAGTTTGGGCGTTGAAGCTTGATGGCGTGGAGGAGAGCTTGATATTGGTGCCATTTTGGTGGTGGCACGAGTAGTTGAAGGTTCCTTATGATGGTGTCGATGGAGCTCATTGGCGTGCCTTGCCAAAGGTTGATGTAGATAGCGCACTTGGTCATCCACATGACGCTCGCGACGATGCTCCTTATCCTTGGCACTCTTCTTTTGATGGTTGTGCCTTCTTGAGCTTGGTTGAGCATTATGGATGGTGCTCAACATGTATTCTTCGTCTTCATGGCGAAGATTCCTTGAACGACGTCTTGTATCCTCTTGATGTTGGCGATGATCTCTAGAGGATGTATGTCGATGAAGATTCTTGCTTTGTGGTGCCTCTTTTGGAAGATGATGTTGGGGCGCCACTCTTCTTGTAGGCGGTGGCACTTATTGCCTTGGAGGTTGTTGCACTTGACGCCTTCAAGGTTGTGGTGCTTGGTGGCTTGGAGATGGTAGTGCTTGGTGCCTTGGAGATGGTGGCGCTTGACGGCTTGGAGGTGATGTCGCTCGTCGCCTTGGAGATGGTGGTGCATGACGCCATGTAGGTGTCCACGCTTGATGCCTTGGAGGTGGATCATTGAAGTAGGTGGTGCCCTTTGGTGTGGCACGCTTGGCCTTGAAGGTCATGGTTTCTTGATGATGCACCTCCGCTAGCTTAGCGTAGTAGTCCTCCATATCCAAGCGGTGGAGGTATTCTTCATGGCTCATGGAAGAGCCCTCGAAATTGGAGATGTTCGCCATGTCCTGCATGCTTGGTGAGGCGTCGTCGCTGTAGCACTCGAAGTCGTCCATGCTTGGGGAGTCGTTGTTGATGTAGTACTCCATATCACCCAAGCATGTGGATCCATTGTCGGTGTAGTGCTCCATGTACTCCATGCATGAGGAGCCATTATCGATGTAGAGCTCCAAGTCCTCCATGCTTAGGAGCCACAGTTGATGGCGTGCTCCATGTCTTCCATGCATATGGAGTCATCATAGGTGCAATGCTCCGGGTCCTCAAAGCATGTGGAGCCATTGTCGGTGTAGTGCTCCATCATGTCCTCTATACTTGTGGAGTCGTAGTCGTGGTGGCTCATCATGGATTCTTCATAGATATCATCCTCGGTTCCGGAGTCCCTAGACATGATTTACAAGACCAAGTGGTGTATATGGAAGTGGTAGGGGTTAGGAATGCAACGTCAAACCTTACTTTACCTTGGAAGATAGTATCGTGCAAGTGGCAACACTTGAGAGCAATCAAAACCAAGTAAAGTGAAGTTCACGCGGAACACCAAAACCAACTAACCACTAAAAACACACACACACAAAGCTTATGGTGGATAGGTATGGAAGGTGGCATGTCAAGAACCAATCCGAAATCAAGATGTTGTAATGGCAAGTAAAGAACCACGATTATCACAAAGCAAAACAAGTCAATCCACAAGAGGAAATTATGTACAAGGAAACACATGGGGTGGGATAAATGGGACTTGTGCAACGGAGAAAGTGAGCTAAGAACCAAATGATTACCTAGCGAAGACTATAAGCTCGTGTCGCACAAGTGCAAGGAGAGACGCTAGTTCGATTGCAATAAATTGGTGGGCTACAAGATATGCACAATAATTACCACCTATTTGATGTTCATCGAGCTTGCGCTTCCTATTCTATGAGGCACTTGTTTCTTTCTTTTTCTTTTTCTATTTTTTTCACTTTTATTTTCTTTTTTCACTTGCCCCTTCCTTGTGCCAACAACTATACAAGATAACTATATGAGATAGCACGCTCACAACTTTTGCTCGGAATTCTACAAGGTATCAAATGTTCACAGCCCAAGCAATCATAGGAGGAACTAGTATCAATAGGTGTTTGTTGAACACAAAGATAGTGTAGCTCGCAAAGGGATGCAAGTGGGGAGAAGTCGCGGAATGTTTATACCTTTCTTCGCCGATCTTCACCCTTTATTGGTGGATTCCGCCTTGCTCACAGAATTTGGATGGAGTAGATAGCATGAACCACAGATATGATGATGTAGAGCTCCTTCTCTTCAAAACGAGCTAAAGAACACCAAAATCCGAGTTCGTATGCAAAAGTTATGCTCAAAACCGTGAAGTAGATTTTTCTGTCAGCAGGGGGACGGAGACTCCGGTCTGGAGGTCCGGAGACTCCGGTCTGGAGTGACTCACATCGGAAACTCCGGTCCGGGGCCGGAGACTCCGGTCCGGTCGATTTTTGTGCGTCCAGAACACGAACGGGGCGCGATTTTGGCGGAAAAACTCGAACCAAAACACCAAATTGGTGGGGGGAAATCAAGGAATTAGGCCATGGAAACACAGGGGAAGGTAGATCAACAAGTTTAGCAAGTAATCCACGGATCAAAACCTACCAAAACGCACTCAAATGACAGATCGATCCAAAACACGAATTGGGGCTGTTTTTGGTGGAATTTTCGAATTTATGGGGAAAAAGACCAAATCAAGGAGAAATCTATGGCAACCAAAAGCTGATGATACCAGATGTTATGGGGTAACCCCGTGGGTGGCCCGATCTTCACGGATCTCGTGGTCAAATCGATGGGAAAGTGAGGGGAAAGGGAAAAGGTAGCGGAAGCGGACGGACACCTCGCGAAGAACACGATGAACACATGCAAAACACACACGATACAAGGCCGATTGCTCTTACCGGTGGCCACCGGTCCGATAGAATCCTCGCAATGAAAGATTGGTCAACATGCTCCCTCGATCCCACGTGGAGAGGGAAGAACACCTTGGAGAGGGCCTTGACGTCTTGGCAAAGGGACACCGATGCCAAGGCCTTGTACAACGAGGGAGGCGCGATGCAAACTCCAACGAGGTGGTGATGATAGTCGATCCCCTTTGGTAGAAGGGGATGACGCAAAACTAGAGATTCCACAAAGGGGTTTTTGTTTAGTCTATCATCTATGCCTAGGGTTACATGAGGGGGTGGGGGCACTATATATAGGCCAGCCACTAGTTCAAGGGTACTTTAGGAATAAAAGGGGAAAGTCTGGGCGGACTAAGGGGTACATGGGCCAAAGGCCCAGCTAGCGGCACGCAGGCCCATACGCTCAGGCCGGAGACTCTAGTGTGGGGTCCGGAGACTCCGGTGTGGGCTAGAGACTCCGGTCTATCTCTGGTGTCCTCTCCGGAGTGGTAGACAGATTATCCTCGAGCTCGATCTGGGGGTCCGTCGGGAGATGGGTCCGGAGACTCCAGGGTCAGCAGGCCAGAGACTTCGGTGTCTTTAGGCTAGAGACTCCGGTGTGCGCAGGCTGGAGACTCCGGTGCTCCAGCTGCTGCTTCTTCCGTCTTCTCTTCCAAGCTTCCGTCTTGTCGGTCTTGGTGCTCCAGGCTTCCTCCCTTGCCTCCGTACTCGTCGGTATGAACCTATCATGGATATGGGATGGAGTATGAAGTAGTAAACCATTCAAGGGTAGGAAGTGGGATCACATAGAGGAACAGATTCACCTTTGGAGTCCATGACGACTTGGCATAAGTTTGAGACCATGATGTGGTAACGACCGAAGGTCGGGCTACATCAGAACATGTATTTAGTTTCATGGTGAAGTTAGTATGTGGTGAATGCCATGGAAGCCGAGATTAGAGGAATACCAATGTTGGTTCGAGTCCTAGTGGCGATGTGGAATTGGCTTGGTGATTCGTGACTTGTAGAAGCGGCATCAGAAAGTGGGGCAGCAACACAGGAGAAGTTCACAATCTTATCTTGCAGGGTGAAAACCCAAGGTCTGGTCTTAATTGGTTATGCCTGGCAATTGCCTTGTTGAAGGCATTGTTTTGTGAGTGATGACTTTCTTCAGGGTGAAAACCTATGATCTTTGATCGGACGACAATGACGCTTGTGCACTGTTTCCTTTCTTGAAGGCATCACTATTGGAGAGGATGGACTTCTAGTGGTGTTAGTGTCGCTGCTGCAAGAAATGGATCACTATAGCGGGACTTTTCTTTTTGGGTTTTCTATTTTTGTTCCCTCGGTTCGTTAGTTGTACTCAATTTTTCTCAGCCACTTAGTTTTCCCTCACTTTTCCCCTTCCTCTATTCTGAAACCCTCACAGACGCTCGGATGGGGGATACCATTAGGTCAAAGGCTTGACTGTTACATGCTAACCGGTGGGACCGTGTTGGGACGGGTCGTGCGTTGAGTGTTACGTTACGTTGCCTCGACCATTACATGCTGACAGGTGGGGCCAGGATGCACAGCGAACCAGCCATCCATCTCTCGTTGATTATGGAGGACGTGGTGTCGGATCATGTGGGGCGCGTTTGGTGATTATGTGCGTCCTGTCGCCTAAATTGGAAGTTTTCTTTTTTGCTATTTTTATGATTGGCCTTTTTAAGAGCGCGTTTTCCCTCTCTCTCGCTAATAGTTGTGTTTTTCTTACCCAAAAAGGCAGCGAATCTAATAGCAAATCTCATTTTTCCCCAATCTGGTAGCAAATCTAGAGCAGCAAATCTAACCAGCACCATAAATAAATTCAGTAAACAGAGAAGATGTAGATAAAGCATCTAATATATGTTATATAGTACGGTACTTAACGAGGTTCGACAATTAGGCTGCTTAGCTGTAGTAGCGGACAAGTTCAACACATAGAAGACAAAAGAAGCTCCTTTACAGCAACAGCAACAACACAAGATTAGTGGCCCGCATGGCCTCCGCCTCCTTCCTCTGGCGCCTCGTCCACTTCTTGTTGACTAGTCCCTTGACCTTGAGAGCCTTCGGCTTGATTGGAGGCATGCGACCCTCCTCGATAGCCACCTTCTAAGGTTGCGGAGGTGAAGGCCAAGCGCCTGGTGCTTGGCTCTGAAGCCGTGGACATTCACGGACTCGCCGCAGGTCCTCACGTCCTCGGCATGCTTCACGATCGAGTTGAAGTCCGTGGCGTGGAGCCTCCTGGTGGGCCATAAGGGGTGTAGGGGTTCCACATATGAAAATAATAAAATTTTACCCTACGCCCCTGAATCCCTGATGCTGCCAGGACCTATCTATAAGTAATACAGTAATGGGAAGGGCTTTTCGCGAACTTACCCTTGAAGACCGAAAAGCGTTGTCAACGCTCAGGAGAGCATGGTTGATGTAGACGAGCCGAAGCCGACCTTAAGGTCGTGATGAAGTCCTTGCGCTCTAGCGGCTCTAACGACTTGAGTGCCTCAAGTGCGACACCTTGCGGGGAGTTACACACATCCGGTGCCTGACAATGACTCCCGCTTCCCCGATCCAGCAGCAGTTGCGAAAGTAGAGCTTCTGGATCTGAATCCCGCAGCGCGACGGCGCTCCGCGGTGAAGATGTATCTCGATCACGCAGTCCGAACTTGGGACCACGGTCATGAGAGAGAGAATATCAATTGGAGGTCTTCCCAAAAGTGAGAAGACCTTTATTGAATATTGTGTGTATTTATCTGGCCAAATACCCCCACTATATATAGGGGGAGGGGAGGTACTACCTCCCTCAAAGTCCCGGGGTGGGACTAAAGGAGAGGAGAGGGGGAGGGGGTGGTGCCGCCGGCCACCACACGGGCCCCGTGCGGGGGAGGGGGGCTGGCCCACTAGGGAGCCGGCCTCCCCTCTTGGTTCTTCCCCCTCTTGCCTTTTTCCTAATGGGCCCTCTTCCCTCCGGAATTGGCACATTAAGCCTTTGACCATTTAAATTGATTTTCTCTTTATTAAATAATTATGAATAAATGATTAAATCAATATTTAACATTCATTCACATATTATTCAATTTTCGTGGCTATGGAACACCTTCCACCTCCACTCCGGACTTCCTCCGGACTTACCGAAACCCTTCCGGTTTTCTCTCTACTATTCTTCGATGATTCTTGTGATCCTATAAATACTCTCTAAGCATCATCAAACCCTTAAGGCCCTGTTCAGCAATAGTGTCTGAACCGGGTTTTTCGAGTAATTTCCTAGCCCAACTCGGGACACCCGGAAACACGCGATGAGCCATTCGGCAGGCCGGGATCGGACGGGCCATGTCCAAGAGTTTTCGAGAAAACTCGTCAGACTGGAGGGGAATCGAGACACACCTCCGCCCTCGCGTTTTGCCCGAGACGCACGCCTCACAGCAACGTCGGCCCATCGACAGTCCCGATGCTCACACCCGCCATGCCTTCCTCCACTCCCGACACCTTCTTGCATCCTGGCGTCTTCCTCGCTGACTCTGTTGATGCCGCTCCAATCCCGCCGACGCTCATGGCGCTAGCTTCAGTTCCTCCACCGACGTGTAGCTCCTCTAGTAGCCCCCGTTCTCCCATGGAATCTGGCTTGATTTTCCTGCCTTTGATGCTAATGCTATAAAAGTCTAAGGTAGTACGGTGTCACACTGCTGGGTGTACCAATCCCTGTTTACCGAATACCAATTTTTGTAGGAGATTACTAGGATGGAAGAGGATTGGAGTGGATTAGGTGATAGAAGTGTTTTCACCCAAAACACTACAAATAATACTCTGGAATACACTCTGAATCATGTCTATCGAACAAGGCCTAAGCGTGATACCCTACGGTTTGGGAACACTCCAGACATGGTCGGGACACTCCCGGACCAATGATCGACAATGGGACCTAGATGGCCATGTGACCCCTATGCGTTTCACGAAGATCTTTCGTCGTTTGAACTGAGACAGTCATGTCTTATTCCCTTTGTCTCTCGATACTTGCATTGCCCGAGATTTGATCAATGACATCATCATGTCGTGTTCAATCTCATTACCGAACAATGCTACTTGACTCGTTCCGATAAGTGATATCCCTGTGATCAAAATCACACGCTGCACAACTACTGGATATAACTTCTCTGAGTGGGCCCTTGAGTATCTTTCCGTCACATGGACGGACAAATCCCGCTCTTGACATATATTGCCTCTACGGTTTCCTCCGAGTACTTGAACACACCTTTATAACCACCGTATTACCAGATGGCGCTTGATGCTATCTAAGCACTCTCAGGAGATAGTGATTGATATAGCCTCATAGTCTAAGGAATAGTCTACGAGGATCCATTTCTAATCATCGTAACTTGAACTTCGTGACATGACCGGGTCACGATGTTTAGGTTGGGTATTGGTTCATCTTCTCATTCTCAGAATGAGTTGACTCCATTTCCAACTGGCATAAATGCCACATGATCAGGAAACATGATCATCTATTGACCAATGAACCAGTGACTAGAGTTTCACTCGGAACCCCTGGTTGTTTATATATCACAGGTGTATTGATGTTTCCACTCAATACACTTATAGCATGATATAAAACTTAATCATAAACTATATGAAATAAGATAATAGTCCTTATTACTATTTGTCTCTAGGGCATATTTCCAACAGTCTCCCACTTGCACTAGAGTACAAATACACTAGCTGCATTTGTTCTTAATCATTGGCACCATATCCGGTACCCTGAACATGCTTGCTCAATGAAGAGGTTGAGTCTTGGGTATGTACTTTACAGTCCCAAATCCTTTGCAACTTACTAATGTCACCTTGATTGACATTAATACTTTATCATCACATGATAACATCTATGTGTATGCATCGTCGCTATGGCAGCAGAACGAGGCCTGATTCCAGGAGCCTACAATGACTTTAGATCAACCTCGAGGGCTTTCTCATGGGCACCATGCCCTGGGGCACATCATTCTACGTTAAAAGCGAACTAACCCCGCCATAACATTATACAACACTTTAGATGGTACTCTTATCTATTATTATAAATGTAATCATCGAAACATGAGTGCACTCTATGCAACTTTTGATGTTTTGTTCACCTCGCTTCCTACTGGACTCTATTCGGTATTACGGAGTTTTCAACATATTCCCTTATAACATAACCCTTTATGTTTTAAGATATGTCATCCTTTATGGACTTGGAAAACATGTCTACAGTTCTCTATCAGACATTGTGGACAAACTTAGCTCAACGTTCTGTGATTCAAACTTAATCACTTTTGAGCGTTCCTTATTGGATCATATATTATGTTAAGTTATCATTATGGTTTTCTAAGATAGAACCTATGTCTCAACATAGTGGATGATGATCATCCTTTCTTTCTTTCAACCATTGATGTTAAACTTAATACTATTCCTAATTTGAGTTATTAAGGACTAGTTCCTTAATTAACTTCTATTCTGAAACCCTTTTCAAAATCCCTTAAGGAATACTACATAATATCATAATACACATATTATCAACTTCTACACCTTATAAATCATTATTTATCAGTACTTGCGCTTTTATTCTTAACACACTTAAGAATCACTCCTATAAGCTCCCACTCAAAATATGTTCCCAACATATTTGGGTATGAGTCACTACTCTTACTCAAACTATGTTTCTACACATTTGAATTTGTGACTTATATTGCTCCCACTCGAAAAATATGTCATTCACATATTGTTTTAGGAAGACTTTCATAGCTCCCACTCAATTTCATGCAAATTGCATATCCATTCACTATTTTGAACAACTTCAAAATCCTTTGATCAAATATCAAACTTGGAGTTTTACTATGAGATACTAGTAGTTTTACTAGTTTTAAATCCACTAGACATTTAGCACACTTGAATCAAATTCATTTGAATTCGTCCAATCCTTGACAAATTGTGCTTTTGTCATTCACACCCTTTTCCACTATGGCTTTGCAGTCATTTGGGAAAATTCAAGTAACCCCTTTTACTTGTGAGATTCAACAACGAATTGCTTTCTAATCTTAAGGGAATTTTGCTTTTAGGATTTCTCATAATTCTAGTTTACCATTATTTCCTTAGTAGTTCATAGGTATGTCATATTCCAAGAATCACGACAAATGATTTACAAATGTCACCATACAAGATATGGGTTACATTTTGAATCCTACTTCATGTAGTGAAAACACCAGTGGGGAAAACACAATGATCATTATCATTGATTCTTTCCTTTGTGAAGAGAATCATTCATGAATGTTGTTCATTGCACTTCTCAACACTCTAATGCAGGGTTATGAATCCTCATTGTGTTTTTCACTATCTTCCATTTTCTCCATAATTGAGAAGTATCACTGAATGTGAACTTCCTCAAGAATGCACCAAAATCCAAGCAATACTAGTTTTGCTTCTCTTTTGGTTTTAGCTATGGATTTCATATTCAAGGTTTCCAATGAATACTCTACGAGGACTAATTCGCTATTGTTTTGGTTATATCGAATAACCCCAAAACTTTTACGACGATCCATACTTGATATGGAGCCGATCTCGTGAATTCATATGGTTCACTATATATTCTAATTGAGTGCTAACTATTTCTAACTAATGGTCTCTACATCTACACTACAACGAATTATTTGGTGCCATCTATTTACCCATTTTGATATCTAATATCATATTGTGATGCTTTGCATTTTGACATTTCAAATTCATTACATTTCACAATTTTTCTTCATGCCATTCTTATAAAATCGAATTCCATTACTATTGATCAAATCAGAGTAATTAGATTCTCTTTTATATTTATACCCTTTGTTGGATGAAACAATTTGATCATATCAAATAATTTCATATTCATGTTTCCTTTGGTAAACTACTTTACACATTTAAACAATCATATAATGATAATTACCATTTTGTTAAAACACAATACATCGAATATGTATTTACTTTTAACAATTTATTAAAAAACTTTGTATTCAAGCAATACACGGTGTTCAAGTTATTATGCCGAACTTGGGTATGATTTATATATGATAAGAAATCGAATATCTTTCACATATTATCAACATAACTTTTGAATTTAAACAATGGTTTCATTCATTGATAAACATATCATTAAGTTGGGTATTTTTTAAAGGCATTTCATTATTTACAAATGTTCATGCATTATAAATTAGTTTCAAACAACAAGGATAATTCACATATAATCAAACAAGATATTGTGGCATCCCGCAAAAACCACTACTAAAAAATCGCGGTGTTTTTTGTGCATTGCATCATCATGACCGCATGCTCATGTCATCATGCCACCTTGCATTTGAGCATCGTCATGTCATCATGCAGTTGTTTGTCTAAAACTATTTTCTAAAAGTCTAGTTTTGTTTTCTAAATATTCCCTGTCTTAATTTCAAATCAAAACTCCGGTCTTTCCCGGGTCTTTTATTTATCTAAAAATTATTTCCAAAAGTATATTTTAAATTAAATAAAAAATTGCATTATTTTAGGAGGCAGCCCGCCAGGCCCGAAAGCCCGGCCGGCCACCTCCAAGCCCTAAACTAAAACCTATCTAATCTAATCCTACCTAGCCCCCCTCCACCTCACCCCGCCCAATAGCCGCGCGACACCTCACCACCCTCCTTTTTTCCCTCCACCTCACCCAACCCACACCACCCACACACGCCACACGCCACACAACACACACCACACGCACCTGCTCCCACTACCACCGCCCTGCACGCACCCCTCCTCCCCGCCAGCCCTCCACACACCGCCTGCCCGGCCCCACACACGGACACCCCCGCCTGGGCGCGCACCCACACGCCAACGCCAGCCCCACCCCTGGCCCACCTGTCCCCCGCCCCGACCAGCCCGCGTACACGCACGCGACCCCACGCGGTTCCCCACCACGCGCGTCGACCTCTCCCTCTCTCTCTCTCTTCCCCGCACGCGCTCGCGTCGCCCACCAACCCCGCGTCTTCCTCCGCTCCGGTCACCGCCTCCTCCTCGCCGGAGCCGCCCTCGAGCCCGCGACCGCCTGCGCCGCCCTCTTCCTCCGCACCTCCCGCCGTCCGCGTCCAGCGCCTCGCCCCCACACGCGACCCACCCCGCCGCGAGTCCCTCGCCCGAGCCCCTCCGCCGTGCTCGACCCCGCCGCCAGGGCCGAAGCCACCGTCGGCCGCACATCCTCCACCCCGCGCCATTCCCCTGCCGCCTCCCAGTTCCGCGGGCAGCGCCAGCCGTCGCCTCTTCTCTCCTCCGCCGGCCGCGCCTCCCCGACCTGTGGCTCCGCCCTTTGCACCCCGCGCAGCCCCGCGCCTCCTCGTCGATGCGCCGGTCCCGCGCCTCCGTTGCCGCCTCGGCCTCTCCTTCCTCGCCGCGCCTCCAGCCGAGCCCCTCGCCGCCGCCCCTCCCAAGAAGGCACCGCCACCGGTCCCCCCGTCCTCCTCGTCTCCGGCCCGGCCGCTGCCTCGGCCCGCGCGCCGTGACCCCTCGAGCCCCTGCCTCGTCACCACAAGCCGCGACCCCACCGCCCTGCTCGCCGAACCGTGACCCCCATGTCGTCTCCCTCGCCCTCTCTGCGCCGCACTCACGTGGAGGATGCCCTCCTCGGTTTTTACTCCTGAGCCACCCCAGGTCGTGTGTCTATTTCCCAAGCGCGCCTGCAGCCCTGTTCCATCTGTGTTTAAGCCGTTGTTTTTCCTGTGCAGCTGACATGGTTGAGGGGCTGATGTGATATGGTGGTGAGTTGATGGTACATGTTGCAGGGGAATGCTACCGATGTGAGGTGATGTGCATGTAACCCGAGAACTCCGTCGTGGAACCCGAAGATCTCCTCCCCGGACCCGAAGGCCAATCCAAAATGCCTAGGTCTTCTTCTCGGCATAGATTCGAAGACCGATCCCGGCGAGACCGAACCGAACCCTCGGCACGCCAAGATCTTCTCCTCGGAACGCCATGATCTTCTTCCCAGATCCGAAGACCCTGTAGACCCCGACCCTCGAACCTCAAGATCGTCGACACCCTAATGTGTGACCCTTTTTCCGAGACCCCCTATTTTATAAATGACATCTATCTTGTTGCATAATTAAAATGTTCATACCTGCATACATAATTTGTGGGTGCGGGTTATCCCATCGATTCACCTCATAATTAAATATGGAGTTCGTATGCGGGATATCTTTTGTCTTATTCCAGACTCCATTTAAATTGGTGTAGCGAACCGATGCCATGTTTTGCCTTGTTAATACCACATTTAAATTGCGGGGTTTCTAAATAACTTGAATCGCCTAATTAATTGTCGGGACCCCGGTTCCGCTTAATACTGCCTAATTGCACCGCATCTGCATCATATCATAAGCATGCCGGATCTTTTGCCGTAGTATTAAATATTGCATCCGGTGTTTCTTCTAGTGTTTGCTTCTTCGCGGATTAGGCCGATGAGTTGACGCGAGTATCGACAAGTCCTCCGAATATGAACCTTCGGCAGTGTTTCCCTAGGCGAGCATCTCTCCCCCTTCTACCTATTTTGCATTTATAGTCTTTATTTCCTCCTGTTGATCTATTGCTATCCGTGTCATGATGCTTTAGTTTCCGTGTCCCAGTTACATCCCGTGCAACCTCTATATTGCCTTGGACACCTCCTATTGCCTGTGTTTGGTAGATAGCTGGCCTTGCGAGTCGCAGTCGCTTTCTCAGGTGCGATCTCGTGTTGTCAAGTACCACAGTTGTTGGAATGCTGACAGTTGTTTATGGTGGAGATGCTTACTGGTGTAGTTGATCTTGACTTTAATTACAACCATTAAAATGCTAGATATAACTAATGCAGAGGCATCGGTGGGCAATAGATGTTATTTGGTTCTTCCATGCTCACTTGTGTCCCGTAGGACCCCGAGTACTTGATACCTGTTCCTTGATTTTTCGCACTATCCACATCCGGGAGGCCTTATGGACCCTCCCTTGAGCCAGAGCTTGATTCATTTCTATTTCTTGGGGCCACAAAGTAGTTTGGGGCTTTATTACTATCCTGTACTTATGCCATGTTACTACTTTATTTAAGATTGTGCGTGGAGCACCTGTACTGTTTTGGATCGCGTCACGTTTTCGCGGTATCGACAAGCCCAGTCACACTTTCGGGTTCCCAGTCATTTACAGCCGTCGTCGCAAACCCTAGGTCCGTTCCGGAGCCGGCCAACTTCGTTGCGGGTAGCTTAGTGGGGTGGCCCCCTGAAATATTTTATGAATCCTGTGATTGCTTTGTCGTGAATGCCTCGTTGGGTTTTGAGTTGGTTTTTCCGAGGTTGATCGAGTGTGTGTTGCTATTTGTGCACCCCTACAGGGTAAAACTTTCTGAAAGCCGTGTCCGCGGTTATGGACGACTTGGAGCACAGTATCTCGATCATAGACAAGCATAACTAAAGTAGTGCTATAAATTTGACTTAATATGTGACTAGTAATCAGCTCAAGTAAAACGGTATGGATATTAAAACTGCCAACAACTGGTGGATCTTGGTCGTATCGTGTTCTGATATACCTGCCTAGTAAGTATTATAACTCCAATGGAATGTGATAAAAGCGTCAACAACTGCTGGATTTTGGGATTCCTCACGACAATTATATCTGACTAGTAATGTTCCAACTACCACGGAATGCTAATTAAAACTACCCACTACTTATGCTACCAGGATGACTCATGATATCTATATCTGAATAGTAAGTGCTGCAACTAAAACAGAATGAGTAAAATTTCCAACCGTGTGAGTTCCTTGGTCTGTCTTCCTCGTTTGGTCTCGAGGGGGAAATACCAGGATGGGTATGTTTGGTGTAGTCTCAGGTTGGACCCGAATAGGTCTTTCTTATCCCTCTCTGATAACCGCCAGTTGTATCGAGTCTCTATGGTTGTTTAGTGCCGCTGCGCTGCCGCTTCAGCCCACCATACCTATGTAGGCGAGAGCCACCGAATTCTAGCCTCGCCGTGTACTGGCCTCAGTACTGACGCTCCTCTTTTTTCCTTTGCCCTTTGTCGGCACCCCTTTTGTTTTAGCAGGTTTGAGATCGACGTCGTTAGCAGGGTTACCCTTCCGGCTTGGCCTGGGCAAGGTTATGGACGCCATTGGTTATTCTTCAGGGCTCTTAGACCCATTTGCATCTTGTCCGTAGTCGGACGCTCTATCGTTTTCAAGGTGATTTGGATCTTTGTATATTATATCTGTATTCTTGACTCATGGAGTCGCTGATGTATATATATGTTCTGTGGGTCCCATCGAGGACTGTTGTGTAATGGTATTACTTCGTTTTCCACCCGCACGAAAGTGCCTGGTGGGCGTCCTTGAATCGTTTCTATGGGGGTTTGGCGAAAAGGGCTAAAACTTGCATAGGGCCGATTTGAGGGTGTTACAGATATGAACACGAATAGAAATCATTCATAAAAGTAGAACAACTGTTTGTTACAAACTAATATGAATAACCATCTCACAAAGTGTGAGACATACTAAAGAAGTTCACAATCTTTTGATTACAATAATCATCCTAGAACATAAACTAAGTGATAAATGTTGAGGGAGAGTGTCGTTGGCCATCATCATCATGCTCGCCATCAACACGCAATGTCACCTCCTCTCCAGCAAGCATCTCTCTTGCAGAAGGACCTGTTTTCAGCAAAACAAAACAAGTATCAAATATACTTAACACTGCAAATGTGTTTGCAAGATTATAACATTTATAAAATTGTATATCAAATATATACCTTTGTCATTGATGACCTCAGCGACATTGGGTTCAACCATCACATTCATGAGATGTGATACGAACCTGTGGAATTCCATTGATTCCGCGTCGCCTCTCATAATGCAAGTCCTGACTTGTGCTTGGTAGCTTGGTGGCAGCGACCGCAGCACAACTCCATTTGCAAAAGAGCCTGTCATCCAGCTATCTAGGAAGTATGCAGGCCTCATGTACACATCATGCATGCGCTCCAAGTGGTCGTCAAGTGATGAGTTTTCTTCCATCTTAACGAAGAAGAAATATCCCATCAACTCATGCTTCCATATGCGTGCTTGTTCCACAAAATGTGTCCTAAGCTGTAGCATTACCGTACGAGGGTTGACATCACCCACGAAAGGCCACACCTCGTCCACCATTCCGAAACGCATTGTAACTGAAATGAAGGAGGCCATCTCCCAATGCTGATAGCGGTCTTCCCGCTGCTCTAGGGTCTCTAGGTCAATGGGATGATCCAAATCCATTCCATCGAGTATGTAGTCAACCACGTCATTCTCGCTAAGGAGAATGTGGAGATGCGCAACCCATATAGAGAAGTTTGTTCCATCTAATCTGAGCTTCTCTCCTTCTAACCAATCAATCGTCAATAGGAAAGGTGGCATCGGGGATAACTTTTCTACATTTACAATTGCAAAAGGAATTTAGACTAAGTTTATAATTAAATGAGTTAATAATAACTCCACTTAGAAACACCTATCCCCCAAAAGGGTTCCTAGTGATAACACGACCCCTATCAGCCACATCTCCCCCGATTAGCACGACCATCAACGTGGGTTCAAGGGTGGACGCTAAACGTCGATCACATCATTCATGCGACTCGTGCTCGATCTTTTGACCATCCGCGTTCCGAGGCCACGTCTCTGTAACGTTCTAGGCTCGCCAACTCAACTTTAGTGTATTTGTTGTGCAACATGGCTTACACCCACTGAATGCGAACGTAGATATGTCTGACACCCAGCCACCCTGGGTCGCCTCATACCGAAGAACTTTCTTGGTGGTGCACACTAAGGGGAAACACAATCATTGGTAATTTTAACAGGGATCATCTTATTAGGCTACCGTCGAGTATCTAATACTAGCACACAATAAGATATACAAACAATAACATTGAATGTAAATGCGATGTGATATGGTCCTTCACGTCGTGATCTCCATCCGTCGTCACCGGATTCTGGCGCCAGGTTCCAGCGCCGTAGACACCAGGGTATCGGTATCTTTCTGGCGTGGTAGTTTGTCACCTCTGTGACTATCTACTACTACGTAACATAAGGTAATCACTTTACTTTTGCCACAACCATATCACAAAGAAACTCCCCCCCCCCTGAAAAACAAAGTTAGACGCCTCTACTTTATCTTTGCATGTTTTACGTGGCTGAATGAGCTTTCGCATAAGAGCCATTCTTACCTACGAACTTTCAGCACAATGCTGATCAAGTAGTTGTCTCTACTACACCCCTTTCGGAGCCATCCGTTGTAAATGGAATACCAACTAATGCGAGAGAGACAGACACCCCCCTAAGCCACTTTATACGGTACAAGCCGTATGTCAAGCGTGGACCAGTCTCACGAATGAACGCGCAAAGTCGGTTGGGGGCCGCTTCATCAAGCATTACTGCGGTATACACAAGTACACATGGGAGGGTAACAACTAAAAGATCAACGCCCACATGCTACATCTCGTGTGTTCTACTCGTACTAGCATTACTACGCATTGATCTAGCTCTAATACCACTGTAGGGGTTCCGCGTATGAAAACAATAAAACTTTACCCTACGCCCCTGAACCCCTGATGCTGCCAGGACCTATGTATTAGTAATACAGTAACGGGAGGGGCTAAAACACGAACTTACTCTTGAAGATCGAAAAGCGTTGTCAACACTCAGGAGAGTGTGGTTGATGTAGACGAGCCGAAGCCGACCTCAAGGTCGTGATGAAGTCCTTGCGCTCCAGCGGCTCTAACGACTTGAGTGCCTCAAGTGCGACACCTCGCGGGGAGTTACACATGTCTGGTGCCTAATGATGACTCCCGCTTCCCCGATCCAGCAGTAGTTGCGGAAGTAGAGCTCCTGGATCCGAATCTCGCAACACGACGGTGCTCCGTGGTGAAGATGTCTCTCGATCGCGCAGTCCGAATTTGGGACCATGGTCACGAGAGAGAGAGAGAGAATATCAATTGGAGGTCTTCCCAAAAGTTCGAAGACCTTTATTGAATATTGTGTGTATTTATCTGGCCAAATACCCCCACTACATATAGGGGGAGGGGAGGTACTACCTCCCTTAAAGTCTTGGGGTGGGACTAAAGGAGAGGAGAGGGGGAGGGGGTGGCGCCGCCGGCCACCCCATGGGCCTCGCGCGGGGGGCTGGCCCACTAGGGCGACTGCCTCCCCTCTTGGCCCTTCTCCCTCTTGCCTTTTCCCTAATGGGCCCCCTTCCCTTCGGAATTGGCCCATTAAGCCTTTGACAATTTAAATTGATTTTCTCTTTATTAAATAATTATAAATAAATGATTAAATCAATATTTAACATTCATTCACATATTATTCAATTTCCATGGCTATGGAACACCTTCCACCTCCACTCCGGACTTCCTTCGGACTTACCAAAACCCTTCTAGTTTTATCTCTACTATTCTTCGGCAATTCTTCCGATCCTATAAGCACTCTCTAAGCATCATCAAACCCTTAAGCGTGATACCCTATGGTTCGGGAACACTCCATACATGGCCGGGACACTCCCGGACCAATGATCGACAGAGGGACCTAGATGGCCATGTGACTCCTGTGCGTTTCACGAAGATCTTTCGTCGTTTGAACCGGGATAGTCGTGTCTTATTACCTTTGTATCTCGATACTTGCATTGCCCGAGATCTGATCAATGACATCATCATGTCACGTTCAATCTTGTTACCGAACAATGCTACTTGACTCGTTCTGACAAGTGATATCCCTGTGATCAATATCACACGCTGCACAACTATTGGATATAACTTCTCCGAGTGGGCCCTTGAGTATCTTTCCGTCACATGGACGGACAAATCCCGCTCTTGACATATATTGCCTCTATGGTTTCCTCCGAGTACCTGAACACACCTTTATAACCACCGTATTACCAGATGGCGCTTGATGCTATCTAAGAACTCTTGGAGATAGTGATTGATATAGCCTGTCTAAGGAATAGTCTACGAGGATCTATTTCTAATCATTGTAACTTGAACTTTGTGACATGATTGGGTCACGATGTTTAGGTTGGGTATTGGTTCATCATCTCATTCTCAGAATGAGTTGACTCCATTTTCAACTGGCATAAATGCCACATGATCAGGAAACATGATCATCTATTGACCAATTAACCAGTGACTAGAGTTTCATTGGGAACCCCTGTTTGTTTATATATCACACATGTATTGATATTTCCACTCAATACAGTTATAGCATGATATAAAACTTAATCATAAACTATATGAAATATGATAATAGTCCTTATTACTATTTGTCTCTAGGGCATATTTCCAACAAGAGGCACCTGTAGACATCGCCAACAAAGAAGTTGTACTGGCCAGACTTCAGTCTCCTCAGCACATGACGAGTCTTGGTGTCCTTGGACTCGTCGTCGCTGCAGACATCGCTGCTATCCTCTTGTTGGAAAAAACAGTAGAGTGCAATAAGGACATGATTGAGATACTTTGATTATCGTGATTGATTATTTGCATAAATTAACCGATTGAGATCTCCTGATTATTCCCCAAATCTCAAACCAAATTGAATACTGATCCCAACTACGAACATGGGGGTTCAAATACGAACAAGGGGATTCATCGAAATACGAGATCTAACACAAGAGGATTAGCTACTGTAAAAATACGAACAACCGAACCCTAATAACATATGGTCTAGCATCCAACGATGGGAATGGGGAAAGAACAAGGGAAGGGGAGAAAACCCTGGTTACCTCCAACCATGGGTCAGCGATGCTGGTGTTGTAGGGGTTCTCCGGCCTTATATAATCAACCTCCTCATAGGGGTCTCAGCCAAGCGGGATCTGCCCAAGACCGGCGGGGGCCTCCTCGCCAGCGGCTATGGTGGAGGCGGGGACGGGGACGGCGGCTGCCTTCGATGCCTAGACGGGGGCCTCCTCGCCGGCAGCCTTGGAGACGTCGATGGCCACCGCACTGTTCTTCTCCATCGCTGATGTGGTTGGAGTTTTCTTGGAGATTTGCAGAAGGTGATGGGATAGTAGAGACGGTTGAGTGAGAGAGTGAGTGATGAGTGAGAGTGAGGAGGCCTCTATTAAAGGAGAAGGGAAGTGACGTTTCGTTACCGCGTAACCGCGTACGCTACTGCACCATGCACGGACACACGTGTCCGCTACCGCACCGTGTTCCCTCGTGTCTAACCCTACCGACTTAGTTGTGCTCAATTTTGCCCTCGAGTGTAATACTGGCAGTTTGGTTGTACTCAGTTTTGTCCTCCAGTACTAACACTGACGTGTGCAATATACTCAGTTTTACCCTCCGGTGGCTGGTCAACAGAGAGTCAACAAATCGGTTTTTAGCTAGCTAACTGAGTCATTTTATGCACAACAAATTCAAAAAGATCAAAATATAGTGGCATCTGCCCATGAAGTCTTATTATGTGACCTGCCACCATAAGAAATGTATATAAATCAAGTTTAATCTAAATCACCACTTCTCAAATCACCTACTATGTATGAAGGTTCGTGGATTTCTACTCAAGCCTCTTCCCAAAACATCCCTCCCTAAAACATAGTTTGTCCGAATGAGGCAATAATTGTCAAACTGGTGTATATTTGAATTACAAATAGTTTGATGTATGCCAAGATGTATTTTATTGTATAAAAGATGCATTTTCCATTTTTTAAATCTTTTTCTATTTTCTATTTGAATCCCTTCGTCAGTATTACCCTTGGTTTTTAAGTTGTACTCAATTTTGCCTTTGGTTCTTAAGTTCTACTTAGTTTTTCCCTCTCTTAGTATCAATCTCTCGCACCTATGCTCATCTTCACTGCTACGCTCTGATTGGTTGAGATAATTGTCACACAGATTATGCCCACCAACCGTTGATCCTCCGTGATCTAGCGGACATGATAACCCCTATATCTGTCAGGGGGCACCCCTCTATCCATGCAAAATAACGAGTTTTCCACCGGTACTTTAACTCCATAAACAAATGAACTTGAATATAATTTGAAGGGAACATGTTCAAAGGTGTATACTCTATGAAAACGATAATCTCTCAAGATTTTCTTAGCACCATTTTATCACGTATCAAGTGCGATTTTAAAGAGTTCAAATGTGTATAATTTTCGTATATGCAAGTTTATACATTACATTCTACTCTATGAAAATTGGGGGAGAAAATGATAATCTCTCAAAATTTTGCTAGCACATCATTAACTTGTTATTAAGTGCGATTTCACAGTGTTCAAAGGTTTAAATTTTTCGTATACACAAGTTTATGCATTATATTTCACTCCATGAAAATGATAAATAATCAGGATTTTATTAGCACAACATTATCATGACCTAAGTGCGACTTCAGAGAGTCCAAAGGTGTATAATTTTCATATATGCCAGTTTATGCATTACATTCCACTATATGAAAATGATAATCTCTCAAGATTTTCTTAGCACAATATTATCACGTATTAAGTGCGATTTCAAAGAGTTTAAAGGTGTATAATTTTCGTATATGCAAATTTATGCATTACATTCCACTCTATGAAAATAATAATCTCTCAAGATTTTCTTAGCACAACATTATCACATATTAAGTGCGATTTCAAAGAGTTCAAAGTCAGGATTCTATTAGCACAACATTATCATGTCCTAAGTGCGATTTAAAAGAGTTTAAAGGTGTATAATTTCGTATATACATTACATTTCACTATATGAAAATGAAGCTAGACAAAGGACACGGGTGCGGGGCTGGCTCAGGGTCCCATCTTGCAACGCCAACCTGAGTAAGCTGTGGGTCCGATGCTCACGTGGATAAGTTATGGGTCCGGCGCTCACGTGGATAAGTTGTGGGTCCGATGCTGATCTGGATAAGTTGAGAGAGGTGTCTGCTACGGAAATCGACTGAACGCGGCCCCACTTGTCAGCATGTAACGCAAGGGTACACTACATGACCCGATAAAATGTGGCCCTACTTGTCAGCACGTAACGACGCGTGTCCATTACGGGACCCGACCAAACGACGCGTGTCCATTATGGGACCCGACCAAACACGACCTCACTTGTCAGCACGAAACGGCAAGGCTGACGGAGAGTTTCAGACCATGTGAGAGTTTCGTACAAGAAGATGGGCAAAAGTAAGAAAAAACTAAGCGACTGGGAAAAACTGAGTACAACTAACGAACCGAGGGTGCGAAAATAGAAATTCCTTTCATTTTTGTAATACTTTTTTTCGGGTTGTCTGCATCCGTAAGGTCCCTAGGGCATGTGTTGTTGAAGAGGCTGGGTATAATTAGTATCTTGTGATATTAATATATACTCTGTTTCAATTTTTTTTTGCCTAAGAACACAATTAATAGTTAGATTTCCGAGCCCCCCTGGGAGAAGACCTTCGGGGAGGAGGGGAGTGGATCTAGAGATGCAAGTGACTCAATATTGGGGTATCCTCTATTCTCTTTAGTTTAAGAAAATGAACTAAGTTATTCAATGACATCATCATTAAAAAAAGTCATTTCATGTTTTGAAATTAAATTACCAAAGAGGGTAAGGAATACCCTAAGGTTAACCCACTTGCATATCTAAGTGGATCCTTGATTCTAGCCTAGCCACGCGCACGAGAGGCGATAGTCGCGCCGAAGCTCTCGCAACCGGTCCTAGGACGCGCATGCATAGGAGTTAAACATTGTGCGACGTCTAATGTTTGGTTCCCGACGCTTTATCAAGCATAAGTTTGATAAGTGTGGTAGCCAAAAAAAATTACTTGAGAAATTATGCGCCAAAAACTTATGGTTGAGAAATTAAGACCCACAAAGTGTGGCATAAGTTGACATAAAAGTTTATTTTAGAAAAGATGAGCCACATTGATAGTAAAGTTACAATTCTGAAGTGTGGCAAAAACAAAAATATATACTAATCTGCCAAACTTTGTAAAGTGCGGTTGCGAACCAAACATTCCACTACAACCAAGTCACTACTTATGGGTCACAACATGGAGATCGTGCATACCCTCTCTATGACTTCAACTAATGGTGCACAATCTCACCCCTGACATGCCAATAAGCGATTGTTTGTGGTGATTACCCAATTGATTCGTCGGTTGATGCAATGTTAGCTTATAACGCTTGCCAATCATGTTGAATTGTCAATAGTGGGTCAAGCAAAGGCCGGCTACTAATCACACCGATTAGTTAATATGCTTGTCGGCGTCGTGAGGACCCTTCTAGGATAATCAACACTGTCAGCTAACCCATTCCGTCCCATAATATAACATGTTTTGGCAAATTGTTGTAGCTTGTTTAAAGATTTTATACTGTGAGACGGAGGGAGTAAGCTTTAGTTCGTATAAACGTGTGCTATTTTTGACGTCCGACTTCGGATGATTGTTTTTGTATCCACAAGGATTAGAGAGATATAAATGGATCATCTCCATAGTGATTGGGTAAGATGAAGTGGACCAACACAATCCCATGGTTTGACACGATGCCCGATTAGTTCACATCACCCCCTATTCTTAGTTGATTTATGGAGAAATAAATGAGACGAGAAAGGTCATAAAAAGTAGTATGAAAGCAAAAAACATGGAATTGCTTCGATGGGGTGAAAGCGAAAACATGGATGTCTTTTATGGTGACATTTTGGTTCTTCCTCGTTTTTCCAGGAGAATTCGTGCGTCTTGCCGACCTCGCCAGCACGACAGATGGCGCAACGCACATAGGTCCAAGCTGGCGAAACCCCGGGGGACCCAGGTAGCAGCGGCGCAGCGTTCCAGCGCAGACGTGGCGCGCTTTTCTCCCTACCTCATCACCACCACCACTCTCAAGTCTGAACTGGACTAGCGCGCACACTCCGCTAGAAGCGCCTCCTCGCTTCTCTTTCAACTCGAAGCCCGACCAGAAGCCGCGGGCGAAACGAAACAGATTGGAGAGGGTTCTTCCATGGCCATGGCCCCCACGAGCGTCTGCCCCATCGCGCCGCGGCTCGCGTCGGCCGCATCCGTCTCCGGGCGCTCGTCGTCGTCGCCGCCGCCAGCGAGCTATCGTGCCGCGAGGTGCTGGAGCGCGAGGAGGGGGAGGCGGCGGAGGTGGGCGGGGCTGAGGGCCAGGTGCGCGGGCGGCGAGCCCGCCGTGAAGCCCGGTTCGGAGAGCGCCG
Organism: Avena eriantha; assembly: GCA_910589775.1. NCBI lineage: Eukaryota > Viridiplantae > Streptophyta > Magnoliopsida > Poales > Poaceae > Avena > Avena eriantha. Next base: position 489,458,221 of record OU342740.1, read on the forward strand.
GGGAGGATCCGGTCGGGGACGGGGATGGGGAGGAGCCGGTCGGGGACGAGGAGGAGGCGCACCCGCAGTTCGACCTCAACCTCGCCGTCGTGCTCGCCGGGTTCGCCTTCGAGGCATACAGCAGCCCACCCGTGAGCCCTTTGCTCCTTTCCCTCTCGTCACTCGTTTTTTTTCTTTGGGTGACGTTTCCCGCCCGTCATCCTCTAACCGCACTGATCCTGTATCCCTGTGACTTGATGTACCCTGTTCCCATCCTGCTCAATCATCCTTGAACTGCACTTATCCTGTATTCCTGTGAGTTGATGGAGGCAAGCAGTGCTGTGCACTCACAGAGGGTGGGTTTAACTCGACCTGTCCTTTCTATTTGGCAGGAAGATGCAGGCTGGCGCGAGACCGACGAGGCTGGATGTCAGGCGGTGTTCCTATCCGAGTAAGTTGCAGTTGTGGGCGCACCCCTTCCCCTAGAGATCGAACCATCGTGTCTGTGAATCGTGCTGCAAGCGTTTGTGATTGCCCGGGTTATAAACAGGGGAAATGTAACTCTGAAAGCGTTGTGATGCAGTGTATTTCTCCGCGAAGTATACGATGGCCAACTGCTTGTGAGGCTGAAGAAAGGCACGGGTCTTCCTGCAATGGATCCATGGGTATGGTGATGCATCTGCATGCTCGTGAGTGGTCGCTGTTTGTTTTCTCGACAGTGTTTGCTGCATACATTAATTTGTTCTCGGTGCTTCATTTGTTCTTATATTTGCGGAGTGATGAATAATTGATGGATGAGAAGGTTATCACGAGAATTGAGCAGAGAAATTGATCATGGAAGACTTGAGATGTCACTAACACCATTTAAGTTGTTCTCATTAACCTTAGACAAATACCTGAACAAACCTGAAAATTCACTCAATCCCTTGATACCCAGGATTATATGGAAAAAACACCTGGTGATTTGTCTGTGTGTCAACTGCTGAATCTGGTTATACAAGATATCTGGGACGATTTACAGATACTGCTGTTCTCATTACGCATCTATGCAGACTCCAAATTTTAGTGAACTACAACATTTTTTAATGAAGTTGCAGTTTGCACATTTTTAGCTACAATTACTCCAAGCTCTATTCTTCCACTTTATGAACAACTCCTAATCTGCTTCCGTTGCAGGGTACAAGTGATCCTTATGTTGTTCTACAACTTAATGGTCAAACAGCAAAGAGCCAAATTAAATGGGCGTGAGTAACTTTCATCCTTTTCTGTGTATGCTGATGGGCCTGGGGGGACCTCTGGGCAAGAATTTCCTCTTTGTGTAACATAAAAATAATGTATGCCAAATATACCATCACCTTCAGGGTGGTAACTAATGGGTTCGTTTGTTGGCAAAATATTTGATACACTTGAAGATTACTATGTTTTCATTCGTTGGTGCAGTTTCTGATTCCAGATCAATGTAGGACGAAGGAGCCAACATGGAATGAAGATTTCACATTGAACATCAGGAAATCTCTAGAAAATCTACTCCAGGTATGAAGAAGTAATGTGAGCTCATAGTGATATTGTACTCACTTCAAGTTGTGAATACTACACACGTCTTTGTTGTTATTATAATCCTGCAATTTGGAGCCACAAGATACTTTAACAAAATAAATAGACATGTACGGCTCTCTGGCAGTATAAGGCAACTAGAATACATGGTGCAAACTCTTTTATTGCAAGAAATAGATAAGCAACCTAACATAATATCATCCGATTTTAAGCATCCTGTAATGTTCCATTTTATCATCTATTTCTGTATGTCCAGGTATCGCCACAGTTGTTTATGCCTTTTGACATCTTGTACAATTTCACTCAATAGGTTGAGGCTTGGGATGCAAACCTTGTCACTCCACACAAACGCATGGGAAATGCCGGATTGTCCCTTGAAACATTTTGCGATGGTAACTATCTACCGCATATTGGAATTCCTTACATCAGATATATAGTTACTGTTTTATTATTTTTATTTGGAATTGTGATGACGACTTCTGATGTTGCTAATTGCATGTAATCTTACTGATCCATGGCACTGTCTGCCCTATGGTTATATGATTCATTTGTAAAACTCACTTTTGGGACAACCTTGTAACTACTCCATTTTTTAGGAAATAAACATGACATTACTATTGAATTAGATGGCCTTGGTGGTGGTGGAGCTATCGATTTAGAGGTAAGAATGTGATCCTTACTAGAATCTATCGTCATCGCTCTACTCCCTAGCGAAGGTGCATGCCACAGTGAACTGATCCTTGTCTTGCAGAGGGATAGGAAGTGCACACCATTTTTTACTCCCCAAGTCCTCTCTTATCTTTTTTCTCTTCATTCTTCTGTGAATAGCTTTATATAAAAGCAAAACCAGAATATTTTGAAGAGTTAACTATCATAAACATTTTTTCATACTCTACAGGCAAAGCCTTTTTGCTAGTCGTGGGTAAGTTGGTCATTTTAATCACATCTAACACCATGAAGTATATAGGCAACATTCACAAAATAACATTTTAATAATTATCAGGATCCCTGTTTATTATGTTGTTCTCCTGGCACAGATAGAATGGTGTATGGAGAGCCTACCTATTATGTTTTGTATATCAGGAATTTCACATCTTGTAGACTTTTCAGGTTTTATCTTAATTTTTATTATTAACACATCAGGTCAGGTACAAAAGTTATGATGACATTGAGCGTGATAAACACTGGTGGAGAACACCTTTTGTGTCTGACTTTCTTGCAAAGAGCAGCCTAGGATCTGCTCTTAGGACGGTCCTTGGATCTGAAACTGTAAATGCAAGTCAGTTTGTGCAATCTGCATTTGGTCAACTGAGTTCTTTCACTGACACGATTGCTCAAAATCCTTTGTCTTCGGATACTGAATCTGAGGTTTCTGAAAGGCCTGACGAATCCCCGGATAATTCTATTGGACCAAATGCACCTCAACAGCAGAAGATTGATTCAAAAGCTTCTGGGGACAATTCAAATTCTCAAAGTGAACCTGTATATACTGCTGAAGTTGTTAAAAGTGAAGGAAATATGCCACTTGATACGAAACCCGATGACTTCTGGAGTGCTTTCACCAACACACTTAACCAAAACGTTATAAAAAACTTTGGAATTTCTCTTCCTGAGGCCAAGCAACTGGATGGATTTGATTTATTAAATTCCCTTGGTTCGAAATCACGTGAAATTGCAGAACAGGTATATTTGGATTCTGGACTGGCAACATCAAATACATCAACCAGTGATGGCAGTGAAACAACTCCTGAACTTACACTCAGTGTTGATAATGAAGATAGCACAAGGCAAACTAAAGAGGCGGTGCAGGCTTCCTTTCCGGACATTAATGAAGTATCTCGGGATGTACTGTCCCAAACAGAGAATATACTAGGAGCTTTGGTGATCCTTTCTAAGAATTTCTCGTCGCAAGATAAGGGGTCAGAAATTATCAATGAAGCAAACATGAAAGATGGTTCGATTGGAGAAGAGCAAGGTGCTGCGGATACCATTGATAAGGCCAAAGATACAAAGAAAGCAGATGACACACGGCAGCTGTTCGCAAGTGCAGAGACTGCCGTTGAGGCATGGGCTATGCTTGCCACTTCAATGGGGCGTTCCAGTTTTATAAAATCAGACTTTGAGAAGATATGCTTTCTGGACAATGGTTCAACAGACACACAGGTGAGTAACAATAGTTGTTGTGCTATCAGTGAGTTTACTGTCTCCTTGCCCTTATGATGTGTTGCCTATGTTACCAAATTTCAACAGGTCGCCCTTTGGCGTGATTCTTCACGAAGAAGGCTGGTTGTGGCCTTTCGAGGAACTGAGCAAGTATGCAATGACATGAAGGACCCACTTGTGTTCTTTGAATAGAAAAGGCAACGATTAATTTGTTACACCTCTCAACTTATTTATTTCATTTTCCCTATGTCATTTCCAGACAAGGTGGAAAGATTTGGTTACTGACTTAATGCTTGTACCTGCTGGGTAAGACTCAACATGTTTCCATTTTTAATACTTACTATAATTGTGATGAATTTTACTTTATTGTATATTTACCTAACACAGCATATCTTGAAGTTGATTGCAGACTAAACCCTGAGAGGTTGGGTGGTGATTTCAAGCAAGAAGTTCAAGTTAGTTATATATTCTCTTCTCACTTGTTTTCCATTTCTTGTAAGTTTATGCTTGCCAACTTGTCATCTTACATTTCAGGTGCACAGTGGATTCTTAAGCGCATATGATTCTGTTAGGAACAGGATCATGGTTCTTATCAAACACGCCATTGGATATGTGTGAGTAACTGTGTTTTGTAACGAGTTAAGCGCCGCTTCTATTGTAAACTAAAGTACCCGTGCAGTCCAATATGAAGTGACAGGAGAACTTCAAGTTTTACCTTCTGCGCACGCTCTTGCTGTTCTCCATATAGATTTATTGCTGCCATGACACAAAGTAAATTATTGTGGAAAACAGCCGTCAAGGCTGGACAGCTCGAATGCTCCTGCTTTCATTGCATATATATCAATCTATTTTCCTTAATTATTTCTCTCAAACTTTATTCATGGAGCATCTCATTTTTGTACTGTAGGGATGAAGAAGATGCAGAAACCATAAGTAAGTGGCATATCTATGTAACTGGACATAGTTTAGGTGGAGCTCTAGCAACCCTTCTCGCTCTTGAACTTTCATCAAGTCAAATGGCCAAGTAAGATCAATTTGATACTGATTCATATACTTCTTGTTCCATATAGACCAGTGGTATCATTCAGTCCAGGATAAATGCTGAAAGAAGTGCCAGTTAAACATTTAACACAGGGGACTCTTTGTTAAGCAATACCACATACTTGGCTAAAGTGCTTTAACCCAGTTTAAGTGTCTTGCCCTAGCACGGCAATAGGTTCACCCATGTAACAAAAAAAGAGTGCATCGTCAGGATGCTCTTCATTGTATTTAAACTGTTAAAACACGAGGTGCTTAAGAGAGCTGGAAGTGCACAATTAATGGTTGACTTCCAACTTGTTTATGGTTGTGTTATAAAGGTGTTGCCATGTCACACCTGTATGCATACCATTACCTCTTCTCCTGCAGTTCGCAAGAATCCTATTTCCGTGCACCTTTTTCTAAAATTGTATGCTCATATTTTTCATGTCACCTTGTATAGGAATGGTGTTATATTTGTGACAGTGTACAATTTTGGCTCTCCTAGAGTCGGAAATAGAAGGTTCGCTGACGTCTACAATGCGGTAACTATCAGATCATTTACTAAATAGGAAGAGGCTGAAATGCAAGTGAATACTGTAACGTTTTTCTGTGCATAGTAAGATGATTATATATTTTTATTGTTCTGTTCCAAAAAAACCCTCTTGGATGATCCAAACTATATAATGTTATGGTTATGTTCCATTTTTTATTTTTGGAATATCCAAACTACGTAATCGACTGCTTATGCTTCATTTTCGAGTTGTGCAAATGAATATATGGTTGGATTATTTGTACATAATACACGTTTGGTGTGCACTACAAAAATTATCCAGTTCATATATTTTTTTTAAACGAAGGCCCAAGGCCTGGCTTTATATATAAAGCCACCACACGGTGTCACAAGGTTCATACAGAGAAGTCTTACCAAGCCCCATGGCTTACGTCCAGATACATGACACAACGCGACAACACCAACAAGAGATTAGGAAAACAACAGATCCTAAACCAGCACGGCACTCCTAGCTCCTGGTCCTCGCGTGAAGTCGTCTAGCCTCGTCCATCGCCGCGTCCAGCAGCTCCCTGTCCCTCGGTCTGACCAGAACCCTCCATTGCTGCATGAAAATTAGCATTTTATATATAGCATCAGCCGGATTAGAGTCCCTTCAGTAGTAAGCTTATTGCGAATATTCCAAAGCGCCCAGCACTGGGCCGCAAAGATAAACCAAGCTAATCTAAGAAGGGGGCCCGAGAGCCCTTGGACGATAGCTAGAAAGTCCCCTGCCCCAGCAGGGTTCCAATTGCACTGCGGCAGTTCCCTAACTGCTGCCCACAAGAATTTGGCAAGATTGCATGTGAAGAAAATGTGGTCACAGTCCTCAAATTCCCCACATAGGGCACATCGCCCGTTTGATGGCCCCTGTCTCTTAGCCACCTGGACACTATAAGGAAGTCGATTCCGAATAAGCTGCCAGAGGAACACCTTGATCTTAGGTGGAACCCTGGTTTTCCAAACCTCCTTGAAGTGTGAAAGGAGGCAATGAATGTGAACACTGACCAATTCCATTTTCTTATGTCTTGGCATGTTACTTTGATTAATTTGCTTCCCCTCCTTGGATAATTAGATTGAAAATTCTGTGGATGTTTGTATTAGTTAGAACTTGAAACCTACAGAAAACTTAGGCTTAGTGCACGGTTGCTGAGCTTATCTTATAATGTACTGCCGGAAAATAGCAAAGAAATCAAGAAAAGGTTGGTTAGCCTTTATTAGAACTTAAAACCTACAGAAAATTTAGGCTTGGTTGGTTGTTGGCTTGTTGCTGAGCGTATCTTCTAATCTATTGCAGAAAATAGCAAATAAAGTAAGAAAGGGTTGGTTAGCCAAATGGTAATAGGCAAAAGATGTCTGGAAAGACCAGATTATCATAATCCATCACAATGCTAACCACAAGCTTGTACTACTACCTCTGTTGACGTGATTTAACTTTGCTCATCAGTCTGGCCAATAATAAATGAAAAATGTGTCATACAAATTATATCATTGAAAACTTATTTCGAATACAAATTCAATAGTGTCATTTTTGTAGCATGTTATACATGTTTTGTTGAGTTAACTTTGATCTTCAGTATGACCAATAATAAATGTGAAATGTGTCATACAAATTATATCATTGAATACTTATTTTGAATAAAAATTCAATAGTGTAATTTTTGTAGCATGTAATACATGTTTTGTTGGTCAAATTGATGGTCAAGGTTGAATCTCAAAATGGGTGTGCGCCATTAAATAGGGATGAAGGGAGTAATATCATAGGTTAGATTGGATTTCATTTTGGAATGTGAAATATAGAAAATAAATGTATCCAAGTTGCAGTCTACTATGCAGAAGAGAATGGACTAAAAAATACAAAAGAAATAAATAACATTCCTTGTTTATATAAGAGGATACAATTTTACAACCGGGTAAGAAAAATACAAAATAAAATAAATAATGTTCCTTGTTTGCATCGAAGGAGACAGGATGCAATTTTACTACTGGGTAAGATGTTTTCAAATATCAATAGCTATGTGCTAACCCCGTTTGCTTTGGATCATGTGTAAATATCTCATTTATGTATTAAGTTGACAATGCAGATGCCAATCATAGCCTCTTCTAAAACCAAATTGATTTTGCAGAAAGTAAAAGATAGCTGGAGAGTTGTCAACCACCGAGATATCATTCCAACGGTACCACGTCTTATGGGCTATTGCCATGTGAAAGCACCAGTTTATCTTAAATCTGGAGATCTAACAAATGCACTGGTGATAGTTTTTATAACTTACCCCATCTCAGTCCTCTTCTACTCTAATAGTGTGTTTGGTTCAGTATTGTCAACATTCCCTGTTTTATCCTTGAGATCTTCAATTCTCACCTGAAACCATTTGTATTCTGACACAGGTAAACAAGGAAATTTTAGATGATGAAGACCAAGGTGATGAGATTGGGGAGTACACCCCTGATGTCCTTGTTAGTGAATTTGTGAGTGTTCTTTGGCTCCTTACCATAGCAACAACTACCACTGATTGCCAACTGAAAATCGATATGTTAATCTAAATGGGAAGTTCTAGAAGATGTGAATATTAGTTTATAGGAGCAAAGAATCCAATGACTACTGGTTTGCTACAAAGATACTTGGCTAGAGAAAACATCAAAGAGAACAGATGATGCATGACTAAATAAAATTAATGTTGCTCAAATTATATTTGACAAGTTGGGCATGTTAAATTCTCTTCAGATGAAAGGAGAGACGCAGCTTGTGGAGAAACTACTCCAGACGGAAATAAATCTACTCCGCTCAATCAGGGATGGTTCAGCTGTTATGCAGCACATGGAAGACTTTTACTATGTCACTCTTCTAGAGGTTTCGTGCATCGTCTAGCTTGCCATCTGCTTAAGAACATATTTCTGCTATTTTAGTACACATCTTATGTCAAAAGCTTCTCCAAGAGAAGATAGCTGAATACAGAACAATTGAATTGATGCAGACTGTGAGATCAAGGTACCAAGTGGCTGATAACACAAATCAAGCATAGCACCAGTTGACTAAGTAAAGTTGTGTGATGGAACTGCCCAGCCTGATTCATGCTGGATGGGACAGGATATGAAGGTATCCTTTGAATCAGGGCATGAACATTTGAATAGTTATGTCTACATTGTTGATGTTATTGAAATATTTTCATGTAAGGTTTCAGCTCTGTCTATATTGAGATCCAGAGTTGCCAGTACCTGTTTAATATGTTACCATGGAGATGAACTCGATACTCATAGCACCTTAGGCTGGTTTTATTTTCATCATATTATTTTTTTAAAAAGCAGGCATGCTCATATCATTCAGATTTTCTTGCAGTACTCCTCACCTGCAACCGCACACCCCTTACCTAGTGACTGGTATGTTTTGATCTTTTTTATTTGCGACAAAAGTTGTTACTACTCCCTCCGATTCATATTACTTGTCGTTGAAATGGATGTATCTAGCATTAAAATATGTCTAGATACATCCATTTTAGTGACAAGTAATATGGATCGGAGGGAGTACTTCTGATCGTGGTGTCTGATGCTGCCTTTCAGCCTGCAGGCTTATTGGTGTCCAGCTGCCTTTGACAGAGATGAGCTAATGGAGTATTTGCGACCAAAGAAAATCTGATACAGAAAACAAAAGCATATCCTAGTCTTCCAACCTATGTCAAGATATTTCTGACTGGTCAAGGTAACGAATTGAAAAGTGGTGTCAGAAGATGTGAATCCTCCATCAGAATCCAGTGTGTAGTGCAAAACCTCAACTAACCAGGAAAGTGAGTGAATGTGCAGGAACACTGTTAACGTCCTGAATTTCGTGTGTTCAGTTCAGATTTAGGACAAAGGATGTGACGCTATATGATCTCTAATTAACAATGATGTATTTTGTCTAAATAAATCTGTTTTGGAGTTAATTTAGCCAAAAGAAATATGAATGTAAATTGTGGCAATCTATTTTGGTACTTTGCCCTCCAAGCCCCTGGATTTTTTATTGGATTCTTCATATTTGAGTCAATTTACTGGGATTTCCTAACAACTTTTGAACTTCTTTCGAACTTGGTTTTGAACCAAAACGCCATGGCCTGCAGACTGGCCATGGCGCTGCCTTGACATGCACACCTGCCATAATGATGCAGCCAACAACCCAAGCCCCTTCAAGCGTGATCACTGTCCCTGTCACCATTTTAGATGGCAAGTTGTGCCTGGCGCCGGATTGAGGGGACATTTAAAGAGAAAATCAAAGGTGTACACCATTCTGGTAAACAATCTTGGACGACAAAGGGAGTAACGATGGTTCACACTAGCTAAGTATGTATGGTTGTTTTCAAGTGCTGGGCGCCAAAACAATGTGCAGGCTAGACAACCAATAATTGGAAGAGAATTGTAAAACTTTTCCAATAAAACCTAAAGAGGTGCATCTTAGGACGCAAAACCAAGGGCACTCTGGTAAGTTGAAATCTCAAGAAATAATTAACCTTGTTCAGTTTCTCGTGGGCCTACGGATAAGTAGAAGGCAAAGGCAATATAACCAATTCTGAGACATATATGTAATTATACTTTTATTTCGGACATGTTACCCTAAAATTTGTAGCAGTGATCACCAGAGTTTAACTTAGTAAATGAATATCGATTTAGATTTTTTTTTTGTCTCTGTAAGCCTGTAAGGCAACTGAAAGTACAACAAGCAAACAAATAAATAAAAATAGACATTTCCATGTACATTAACATTTCTATGATTATGATTCTACAGGTCATGCTAATTGCATATTGCTGATTCCACAAATAGAATAGAGGTATGCAAGGGTACAAATTCACGAAATCAGGCAGGTATTCCTGATTCATGCTTTATCTGGGAGAAACTAGAGAGCATGGTTGATCTTTTTTTTTCAAACCATGCAGAAGAGCTGTATGTTATATAGTAAGAAGAGGAAAGGCCAAAGAAAATAGCCCGAGTACAGCAAACTTGCTTTTACAGATGAGAAGCCTGACCTAGACGACAAAAAAAAAAAACCCTAAAACCTGCTCGAAGACCTTACAGATGAGAGCATGGTTGATCTTGAATTTGCTAACTCCACAAGTAGTTCAAGTGCTACATGAAATAAAATATCAGTTAGATCAACACAAGGTTAAAGAATAGCGTGTTCTACTGTCCATTTTAGGAATATAAACCTGTTTCGAAGGACACTTGGGTTGTTAGTAATTTTGGAGATACCAACGTTCCGAAGACTGATAGTGCTTTTGATCTCGCCCTTTGAACCTAATGGGCAAAATTAAGGAAAAATCAATATAATTTAAGCGTCTCAGAGTTACACAACTTTCAACTTTAGGACCATTGTGGGACCTCAGTTTATTGCGCCTGAGTGAATCAGTTATTCTTCGTAGTTCAAAAAAATGAATGTGCAATTACATGTTTACTAGTAGCAACAATGTAAACTTGGGTAGAATCATCACAGGCCAGACTAGCTTGAAAAAAGGATCTCAAACCCAAGTACAACTATTAAACTGCAATATTGTTGCATTGATACTTTACTATCAACAGGTCTAGCATCCGGCATATTTGGAACCACTAAGAACATAAACTTGGTTTAATTGGCTTACACTGATTCAGCATAACTAGTGCTCTGTTTTTTTGTTGCTTTTAAGCTGTCATTGACCGTCAATTGTGATCACTTTTTAGGAGTTGCCTATGATTTTTTCCCATCATATTTGCAAACAATAATATGCTTTTTTATCGCACTTACCTGACGGCTACCGTCAACACCAATATAAGACTTTGCGGTAGCTGCATCAGATTCAGTGCTGCCATCTATTTAACAAAAAACAATTGAAGGTGAGAAAGAGAAATAAATCTACAAATATCAACACTAAGTAGAAATAATGCACGAGCTAGGCCAAGCGCCGTCGCAACGACGGCAACGGCGGAAACAACAACCGCAATGGAGGAGGCAACGGTGGTAACAACCGCAACCGCCGTAACAATCGTCCCCAGTGCCAGATTTGCCGATACTGGGGGCATGAGGCAGTGGACTGCCGCAGACGCTACAACTACGACAACCAGCGTGTCGGCAACGCCGCCTCGACCTCCGCCTCCTCTCACGAGCCCGGCTAGGTCATGGACTCAGGGGCAACAGATCATCTGACGACTGATCTCGAGCGTCTCCACGTTCACAAGCGCTACAGCGGGAAGGATCATGTTCAAGTGGCTAATGGTGCAGGTTTGTCTATTGCCCATATTGGTAACCCGTATTTACCCGGTTCATCTCTCCACTTGAAAAATATCCTTCATGTTCCGCATATTAGCAAGCATCTTCTCTCTGTTTATCGTCTAGTATGTGACAATGATATTTTTGTCGAATTTCATCGTGCTTTTTTCCTTGTTAAGGACAAGGCCACGAGACGGGTCCTTCTTCGCGGTAGAAGTCACAGTGGTCTCTACCCCATCCCGTTTAGTCGCGTCTCATCGGCGTCTCGCCAGGCGTCCTCTGGCGTCAAAACCTCCTCTTCGCAGTGGCATCATAGGCTTGGCCACCCCACCAATAATGTCGTGCAAACTATTGTTCGCCAAAACGATTTAGTGTGTTCTTCCAATAATCAGACTTCTATTTGTGATGCTTGTCAACGTGCTAAGAGTCGACAATTGCCTTATAATACTTCTCATCGTGTTTCTACTATGCCTCTTGATTTGGTTCATTCTGATGTTTGGGGTCCTGCCATTGCATCTTCGGGAGGGTATAAGTATTATGTTAGCTTTGTTGATGATTACTCTCGTTTTACCTGGATTTATCTCCTAAAAAACAAGTCTGATGTTGAGCATGTCTTTTATGAGTTTCAGTCTCACGTTGAGGGTCGGCTAAACACCAAAATCAAAGCTGTTCAGTCTGATTAGGGTGGCGAGTACCATAAGTTGCATCGCTATTTTCAGCGCACGGGCATCTCTCATCGCGTGTCGTGTCCTCACACATCGCAGCAAAACGGGATTGCCGAACGCAAGCATCGCCACTTGATAGAAACAGGTCTCGCGCTCCTGGCGCATTCCTCTCTCCCACTTCGTTATTGGGATGAAGCTTTCCTGACCACCTGCTACCTCATAAACCGCATGCCCACTCCTGTTTTGCAACAGGACACTCCCGTCTATCGGCTTCTCAAGGTACAATCCGACTATAGTTTTCTCCGCACCTTTGGTTGCGCATGTTGGCCTAGCCTACGCAAGTACAACGCACATAAGCTCTCTTTCCGTTCCACTATGTGTGTTTTCCTAGGGTACAGTCCGATGCATAAGGGCTACAACTGCTTGGATCGCTCCACGGGACGTATTTATATTTCTCGTGATGTCGTCTTTGACGAGTCTGTTTTTCCCTACGCTACTCCTGGTGTTCAGGTCGATGTATCCACTCTCGAAGATGCTCTATCGTTTCCTTCCGATGAACCGGTTACGAGTACTACTATGCGTAATTATGACCTGTCTTATTTGTCCACTAACGTGCCTGTCACAGGCAGTTTTCCTATTGTGCTACAGGAACCTCCCGTGATCGACGTGCATGGCACACGCCCTGCGCCTGCGATCGACGTGCATGGCGCACGCGACTCGAGGACGCCCGGTCCCGTGATGCCTCCACCGTCGCCCCGTGCCACGCACACCAGTGGTCTAGCCTCCTCTCCTAGGCCGCCCAGCGCCTCGCCTGCTCTGGCCCAACCCGACGGCTCCGTCCCTCTCGCAGGCGATACCTAGCCCGTCTCTGCTCAGCCCACGTCGCCTCCTGTTGAGAGCCCTGTCTCTTCAACCGCGACACCCTCAGCTGAGCCTGGCCATGCTATGGTCACTCATGCGCGGGATAACACGCGTCGCGAGAAGCAGTTTACCGATGGCACGGTGCGTTATGATCTGGGACGCCGTGCTTTTCTTGCTACGCCGGTGTCTCATCACGATGCCCTCCGCGAGACCGCATGGTGTGCAGCGATGGCAGACGAGATTGCTGCTCTTCATCACACCAAGACTTGGGTCATTGTTCCTCGCCCTCCTCGTGTCAACATTGTTGGTAGCAAGTGGGTGTTCAAGACCAAGCATCGTCCAGATGGCTCTGTGGACAAGTACAAAGCACGCCTTGTCGCTCGCGGATTTACTCAGCAGCACGGCATTGACTATGGTGGCACCTTCAGTCCTGTCGTCAAACCGGCGACTGTTCACCTAGTGCTCTCTCTTGCTGTCTCACGCGGATGGACTCTTCGACATGTTGATGTCAGTAATGCTTTTCTCCATGGTTTTCTCACTGAGGATGTCTACATGCAGCAGCCACCTGGCTTCGAGGATGATCGTTACCCCTCACATGTCTGCAAGTTGCAACGAGCCCTTTATGGTCTGAAGCAGTCTCCCCGCGCCTGGTATGCGTGGCTCAACGCTCTCCTAGATGAGCTTGGTTTTTGCTCCTCCACAGCCGACACCTCCCTGTTCACTTTATCCTAGAAAGGTATTCACATATATATGATGGTGTATGTTGATGATATTGTTATTGTTGGTTCTACTCCAGCGGCAGTTGATGGTCTGGTTCTTCAGTTGTCTGCTCAGTTTCCTATCAAGGATCTTGGTACACTGGAGTATTTTCTGGGATTAGAAGCGTCCTACAATTCAGGGGCCTGACACTCACTCAACGGAAGTATGCATTGGATCTTTTGCACAGTGTGAGTATGGAGAATTTTAGACCTACTTCTACACTGTTGGCGACATGAGATCGCTTATCTCGTGAGTCTGGTACTCCACTTGATGCTGATGACTCTTTCCGGTATCGAAGTGTTGTTGGAGGCCTTCAGTACTTGACTCTCACTCGTCCAGATTTGTCCTTTGCAGTGAATAAGATTTGCCAGATTCTCTCATAGCCCACCGATGTTCATTGGGAAACGGTGAAGCGCAATTTGCGATATGTGAAGGGAACACTAAGTACATGGCTGCTTTTTCGTAAATCTGCTACCACTAGCATAAGCATTTTTACTGATGCTGACTGGGTAGGTTGTGTTGACGATCGTCGATCCACAGGAGGTTTCGCAATATTTGTTGGACTGAACCTCATCTCTTGGAGTTCCAAGAAGCAGACGACTGTCTCGAGGTATAGTACTAAGGCAGAATATAAAGCTTTGGCAAATGGAGCAGCCGAAGCTATTTGGGTAGAGTCGCTACTCATGGAGTTAGGAATCTCCCAGCAGCACACCCCTATTTTGTGGTGTGATAATTTAGGGGCTACATACCTGACAGCCAATCCAGTCTTCCATGCAAGAATAAAGCATATTGAGATAGATTTCCATTTTGTGCGAGAGCGTGTGGCCGCTGGAGCTCTTCAGGGCAGGTTTATTTCTTCCGATGATCAGCTGGCTGATGTCTTCACTAAACCAGCCACCCGACAGATTCTAGACCGTTTCAATACCAATCTGAATCTTGTATAGAGTAGAAGTTCATATTGAGGGGGAGTGTTAAAATAGGTCTAGTATGTATATTAGTCTGTCATGTATTTGTACACATATTGTACCATTGTAATGCTGATCATTATATAAAGGAAGACATCGTGTGAGGCTACGCCCACGGAACCAAAGTGATTAGGGTTCCGTGGGCATAGCCTCACACGGTGTCGTCAAAAGTGATTAGGGTTCCATGGGCGTAGCTTCACACGGTGTCTTCCTTTATATAATAATCAGCGTTACAATGGTACAATATGTGTACAAATACATGATAGACTAATATACATACTAGACCTATTTTAACAGCAGTTGTTCCTCGGTACCTTAGTTTTAGTTGAGTACTATCTTGCGCACTGACAACATCACCGGAGTTTAATTCTTGTTGCAAACACCACTTCAATAGAGAAAAATGTGCGCTTGACTCTGAAACATGATTAAAGAGCAGACCATTACTTGCACATGAAACTATCATTGGAATAAGCTTTGAAATGAGATAGATATTATAGGATATTATTAAAATATACAAGAGAGATTATAGAGGATGGAATTTAGACTATCTGCTGGAGCCTTGAGATGGAAGAGATATAGAGGAATCTTTTGAAATAATAGTCTATAT
This sequence comes from Avena eriantha, assembly GCA_910589775.1. Taxonomy (NCBI): domain Eukaryota; kingdom Viridiplantae; phylum Streptophyta; class Magnoliopsida; order Poales; family Poaceae; genus Avena; species Avena eriantha. Next base: position 489,473,550 of record OU342740.1, read on the forward strand.
ATGGAGATACAGAGGATGAGATATAAACTAGAGTAAAATACATCGGACGCCATACAACTTGTTTGTGTAAGTCGAATTCATCCTTGTATTCACGAAATCGCCTGTTACGATCACTGAAGACACGATATGATGCAGTGTACGATCACCACATGGGTTGGCGCTACGTATCCGCATGACGTGGCAGTGTGGGTCCCGTTGGCAGTGGGTGTGACGGTCCATACGGTGGCTTTTTTTACAGGAAAACCCCTGGTTTGCAATTTCCCCCACCACTCTGCCTCCCTTTATTTACTTGTTCTTGTCCTGATGCTAATCGAAGAGGCCGAGGTGGGAAGAAACAGAGAGGCCAAGATGGGAGCTTGCACGCACGCGGACGCTTGTCGGAGAGAAGACGTTGCCTTCGGTCTTCGTCCTCGCTATAGTGGAGTGGAACCACCGCGGCTCTTCTCCGCTGGAAGGAAGCGGCCTCGATGGCTCCAACTCGTCGACCGGAAGTGTCTCCTCCGCCGGAGTATAGTAACATCGCAAACCCTAAATCGATCGCACGATTCTTGTCTGATTATTGAGAGAATCATCACATTGTTGTTTGATTTAGCCCATAGCTATGATGACTGCCAAAGATTTTTGATTTTGGTACGAATTTGGTAGGGGTTTATGTAGGGTTTTGGATTTAGTAAAAAATGAAACATTTGCTCTTGAATGTGGTTTCAAGGGTGAAAAACACTGAACTTTGCTGGTTTCTGGTTATAGTTTTGATAGTTTACTGGAGATCTTGCAGCTATCTATTCATAGTTCAGTTAACTGGATGTTGCTAGTCTTGTACATATGGATGCAGGGTCAAACATGGACCTCTTCTCAGTTGCAGTACATCACGGTGGTTATTTCCTAGGAACTAGTACTAACTGGTCATATGTGAGTGGCTCAGTAATTTGGTATGATGGTTGTGAGATTCAAAATTGGACTCCATCAGTTGTTGAGGATATAGTTGAAGACATGGGGTATGAAATGACTGGCAGGATTAAAGCTCACTATTGCATTCCAGTATCGTCACTAAGCAATAATGGTTTGAGGCAGATTAGGACTGAGCATGACATTGAGTTCATGCTTACATTTGTTTCTAGGGATTTCTATTTTGCTGTCCTTGTACTCAATTTTCTCCAGACAAAATTTTTTCTTCACTTTTGCCCTTGTGCTTCTCTGAAACTCAACAAAGAGCTCGAACGACCTCTGCCGTCAGTTTGACCATTAGCTGACGTGTGGGGCCACACCATGTGGGACTGCGTGGGGTCGGTTGGTCGGTAACGCGTTATGCTGACGTGTGGGGCCGCGCCATGTGGAACCGTGTGGGGCTGGTTGGTCAGGAACGCATTATGATGACATGTGGGGCCGCGTCGTGTAGAACCATGTGGGGTCATGTTTGGTAGTTACGTGTGCACCTCTCGCCTAAATTGACAGTTTTCTTTTTTATTGTTAATTGACAGTTTTAAGAGCGCCTTTTTCCTCTCTCGCGAACAGTATGTTTTTGCCCAAACTGGTAGCAAATCTAGAGCAACTTCTCTCTTCATTCATTGTTCCCTTTGACCCTTGTTTTTGTCTGATCTGGTAGCAAATCTAGAGAAATAAATCACACCAGTAGCATAAATACATTCATAAAATAAAAAAATATAGTTAAGCTGCTTACAACAGCTAATATTATAGGATATATTAGTGATAGATAGTATGGTACTTAATGGGGTTTAACACATTCGCTGCTCCACAGGAGAAGCACACAAGTTCAACACAAACAAAATAAGATACTTTACAGCAGCAATATCACACAAATTCAGCACCTCCTAGCCTCCACCTCCTCCCTCTGGCGCTTCCTCCACTTCCTGATGCCATGTTCCATGATCTTGAGCACCTTGGGCTTGATCGGGGGCATGCGACCCTTTGCGATGGCCACACGCTGGAGGTCGCGGAGGTGAATGTCGAGCACCTTGTGCTTAGCGGAGAAGGCGTGCACGTTCACGGTCTTGGGGTTGTAGGAGCTCATGTCCTCGGCATGCATCATGAGATAGTTGAAGTCGGTGGTGCCGAGTCTCCTTTTGTAGAAGGGGCACCTGTAGATGCCGCCAATGAAGTAGGAGTCATACTTGCCAGACTTCAGCCTCCTCAGCACCTAACGAACCTTGGTGTGCCTAGCCTCGTCGTCGTTGCTCTGCACCTGTTGGACCAAATAGTAGCGTGCATGATAATAAGGACATGATCGAGATCCCTTGATTATTGGGATTGATTATTTGCATAAAATTAACCAATTGAGATCCCATGATTATTTGCATAAATTAATCGAGTGGGTTAAATTCCCCAATCTCCAAATCTCAAACAAAATCAAATACTGATCCCAACTACATATCGGCGCTAGTATTAACTAGGGAATCCCTTAACTACAACTCAAAGCACAAATAAAATATGATTGAAATGTGAACATGCGAATTCATCGAAACACAAGATCTAACACAAGAGGATTAGCTGTTGTAAAAAGATCTAGCATCCAACGATTGAAATGCGAACAGCCGAACCCTAATAACATTAGATCTAGCATCCAACAATAGGAATGGGGGAAGAAAAAGGGAAGGGGAGCAAACCCTAGTTACCTCCAACCATGGGTCGACGATGCTGGTCGATGCGTCCATTTTGCATCACTATTCTATACCATAATTTGCTGCTATTCATTGATATATTTCATATTAAGAGATGATACTTATGCTATTTTATCTGTTTTTGCATGGTTGATGACTTTTGGAGGATGGACCGCTGAAGTGAGGATTCTGATGGAAAAGGCACTATTGGAGGCAAAATTCGCGAAGATCAGAAAATTCTGGAAAATACATGGAAAATCCTATTTTTCCAAAAGACGAAGGATGCCAGAAGGGGGAGTGGAGATGGGCCACAGGGGGCCCACACCACCCCCTGGCGCGAGCCACCCCTGGCCGCGCCACCAGGTGGTGTGGCCACCCTGGCCCACCTCCAGCTCTCCTCTTTGGCGTATATTATCCCCACGAAACCCTAAGCCTGGGGGAGTGACCACAGAAAGGTTCCGCCGCCTCTGCGGGGTGGAAAACTATAGAGAGAGAAAGATCTCTCCGGCAGACAGAATTCTGCCGAGGAAATTCCTTCACGGAGAGGGGAGATCGTCGCCATCAACACCGTCATCGAGCTAGACTTCATCGGGATCATCATCATCATCACCACCACCATCATCTCCACCAGCACCATAATCACCACTCCATACCGCTGTAACAATTGGGTCGAATCTTGCATAGTTCTTAGGGGAAACTTTCCTGGTATTGATTACTTGTTGTAGTTGATGCTATCGAGTGGAACCATTGAATTATCGTTTATGTTCAGATTGTTACTTATCATTATATCATCTCTGATCTTGATCCATATGATGTCTTGTGAGTAGTTCGTTTAGTTCTTGAGGACATGGGAGAAGTCATGTTATAGTAGTGGAATTGTGTTGAGAAAGATTCAATAGTTTGTTATTTAAGTTGTGGTGTATTTCTTCTAGTGGTGTCATATGAACGTCGAATACATGACACTTCACCTATATGGGCCTAGGGGAATGCATTGTGTGTTTGGCTACTAATCGTAGGGGTTACCGGAGTGACAGAAACCTGAACCCCCATTAGGAAACCTTTGCACAAGGGACGTCAGGATCTTAGAGTTTAAAGCTATGGTTAGGTTTCTATCTTAATTAATTTCTTGTACTTGCGGATGCTTGCAAGGGGTATAATCACAAGTATGTATTAGTCCTAGGAAGGTCAGTACATTAGCACAGGTTCACCCACACAACACTTACTGAACTAAAGAAGATTAATCAACTATATGAAGCGAAAGCACTTGACGATATTCCCATGTTTCCTTGAGAGCGTTTGGTCATCTTAAGTAATACAACCGGCTTGTCCTTTGCTAAAGAAAGGATTGGGCCACTTGCTGCATTTATTATTATTGTCTTTTATTTACTCGCACTTTATTTATCTGCATTATCAAAAACCCCTAAAATCCATTTGCTTAGTATTTACAGAGAATTCCTGATCCAAGACACTTGTCAACACCTTCTGCTCCTCGTTGGGTTTGACACTCTTACTGTCGTCGGATTGAGGACAAGTACGCCATGAGGGGGTCCTCGAGGCGTGCAAAAGAGAGGGGTGTGAGACGTACGGTGTTCCGGACGGTGAGCACACAAGTTTACCCAGGTTCGAATCCGCTGGCTTTGGACGGATCCTACTCCTGCTAGTAATCCAGTAATACGGCTGAGCCGGAATATGGGTTACAATGGTATCGCCTGTGTGAGTTGAGGGTCTAAAGTATTGCGTGTCTAGAGTGTTGCCCTAAAGGCTCTCCCTAGGACGGCTTATATAGATATCCGGCCTAGGGTTTACAGGAGAGATCAATCCGGCTACGACTAAGAATTGGTTATAGAGTACATCTTGAACTACAAGTAACATTATGGGCCTAAGTCGGTAAGTCTTCTGGGCCTTCCCGTAGCCGGATTGGACTCTGTCTTTTTCCCTGACTAGGCCGCCCGTGAAGCAAAGCTCTAACCCGAAGTGGGCCACCCTGGTCAGTGAGGAACTGTGAGGATACCCGGAAAGTATATCCCCAACAGCAGCCCCCGGAGGCCTCCAAGATCCAAAGTCGGATTTATCATCGTCTAGCTTGATCTTCGGCTTGCAGAATCTTGAAGGGTTCCTGAAACTTCACAACAAAAAATACGATCCGGGTCTTAAAAATAAGTCGGGCCTATCAACAGGTTACTTGGATTCTCCAGCTCGATTTCAAACTAAGCCGGAACTTGGTTTCTAACACCACCTGACACAAGTCATGGTCAAGTCACGTCATCTGACAGGCGTGCCGTCAGCACGACCGTTGGTGGGTCCGCGGTTCGCGGAACCGAGGCGCCATTTTAATGCGTGCGTGGATATCGAGGAGACGCAATCATCACGTGGGTCCTTCCTAGTTCCTTCCACGACGCGTGGCGGTCTATACTGTAGCATTTGCACGAATCTTGGCGCAGTTAGGTGGATATAAGGGGTTAGGATTTTTCCTTCTCCTTTCCACCAGTCCTTCGCTGTTTCCTTTCCTCCCAATCCTCCTGCGCGCACAGAGCTTCATCTTCTCCCCCCACAGAACTCCCAGCGCCGCCCCTTTTAGGTCAATCTCTCGCCGGAGAAATGGCTTCATCTTCTTCCTCCGGTTTGGCAGCAGCGGCGGCGGCGGCGAAAGCAGCAACAGAGAAGGAGAGCTTCCACGGGATCTGGATTCCCTGCGCTCTCAACGAAGAGGGCCTCAAGAACGTGGAGAAGGAGGGGCTTCTCACCACCGGCAACTGGCGGAGCGGCTTCGAGGAAACCGTCCCCAACCCGCGTGATGGCTAGCGGGTCCACTTCGGCACCCACCTCGATAGAGGTGTGTCTTTTCCTCCCTCGGAGTTCTTCTCCGAGGTGATAGATCATTTCGAAGTTCAACTCCATAACCTTCCTCCCAACTCTCTCTTAGAGATGAGTGCGTATGCTTCGCTTTGTGAGGGCTTTCTCAGCATTAGGCTGAGTTTGACTCTCTTCGCTATTATTTCCATGTCTAGAGAAATTCCATTACCGCCGGTGTTCCTTACATCACCGGCACTATCAGCTTTTCACTTAGACATGACTGGGCTTATCCCAAAATTTCAGCTAGTGACTCGGTCAAACAATGGCCAACCACATTTTTCTATCATAGGGATATTCCGGCTCCCGGCAAAGCTACTGCTTTGCCGACTTTTGTCGACAGAGCCGCCACGGCCCAACCTTCTTGGGACGAGGCTGCTCCGGCTCTCACCGACGATCTGATCCTCGCTAAGAGGCGGATCGAATATTTAATCAAACACAAGGTCTGAAGGGATCCGACTTGGTTCAGTGTTGGGTCTCTCATCGGATCCAGCCCCTTAGTACCACGGGGATCGACTGATATACTCCATCACGTCATCCAAAAAAGACTCCCTCCGCATCAGCCCCAAAGCCTACACCCCTCAAGGCTACATAAGCCAGATCAAGTGGCTGATCAAGGAGCGGATCAAGAGGAGAATTCCGGAGATTTCTCTGGACATGCACACGGCGGAAAACCCCGTAGTGCCGGTAAGTTTCCATCAGTACACCTTTTTATGTGTTTCAATCTTTAAGTTATATCGCAATACTGATATGGTTTCTTGTTTTTAGCTTGCTGACCTCCCTGAGTCGGAACTTGCTCCGCTCGAAGGATATCCTTCTGAGTTTTCTCAGGAGACAGAAGTGGTTCCATTGCCGGACCTTCGCTCAAGAAGCGCAAAGCTCCGACAGTGGCTGTTGGCACAAAGGAGGTGCCTGTTGTGAAGAGGTAACTTTCAATCACAATTTCCGCCTTTGTACCTTTCTTGAATTTCGTTCCGAGATGTAATGTTTCCAACTTTATTACATTCTCAGAGCAAAACCGCTCATCAAGGGCAAGGGGAAAGGGATTCCTTTGAAGCCGCTGCGACAGACAAAGCTCACCATAGCTTCCCCTACCGTGGCTCCTCCGACTCCTGCCCCTCAACCTTCTGCAGCTCCGGCGATCACTCCTTCTCCGGTGGTTGCAGAAGATCCGGCTCCTCCAACGGAGCCTGCGATCCTTGGGTCGCAAACTAACGTCACCATGGGTGCGTTAGATCAAGATAAGGCTGAATCCTCTTCGGGTAATGATCCCTCGGCAGAAACATTCGCTGAAAACCTCATCAGCAATCCGGGACTTGCCAAGTTTGGCCTGTCCCGAAATCTGCAGAAGAGATCCAGTGGCTAGCCAGGCAAGTCCTGGAGAAAAGCCATTTATCTCCCGAAGAAGAAGCGCAAGAATCAGAGGACGTCAAGTTCTCTGATCTTCTTGCTCAAGTCCGCCTTCGTGATGAGAGGATTAGGACTGGTGAGCTTCCAACAGTCCCAGTGATCCCTCTTACTCTTGCCGAGAAGGTGGCCGCTGAAGTGAACGCGGGTTTGGATAAACTCACCCGCGAACAATATGTAAGTCAGAATTCCAACTCTTGTTTTTCCATTATGTTATATCATATCCTCTAGCCCCCAAGCATGAAGTAGGATATATAATCCGGGTTTATGCTTAATTAGGATGCCAAAGAATGAACTAGTATAGCCCCCAAGGCTCATGCTGATATTTAGCAAAAATATTAGCCCGAGTCTTAAGTAGCTTTCTGACTTTGGGTATTCTGACTTACAGAAAGTATGTTCCTATAACCAGAAATTATTGACCAATGTCTGTGATAAGCGGAGAGAGATCAAAGCTCTCAGGCTTAAAAATGCTGAAGTTAAAGTAGCCAAGGATGAAGCCGAAGGTAAACATTCCGAGATTCAAACCTTTGTCTTTTGCTTTTTCAATGTCGAATTTTCCTGAATTGTTGTTCTTTTTGACTTACAGCGCTGGTGAAACAATCCATCGCTATGATTGAAGAGGCCGAGAACCTCAAGACCCTGGTGGTGGAGAACAAGGGACTTCACCAAGAGCTGGATAAGCTCAAGGCGGATCACGAAAGGAGCATATCTCAAGTCCTTGAATCCCCCTCCATGGCCACCGAAGAGCGTGATCGCAAGATCGCTGCTCAAGATAAAATAATGTCGGACCTCAAGAATGAGCTTGGCAGAGAGAAGGACATCTCCCAAGAACTCCGGGCTGAACTCCAGAGTCTCCGGGAGGAGAAGACCAAGATTGACGACGTCATTCTCGGTACGTTCCATCTGTCTGACTTATATTTTTTCTTTTCTTCGACTTCTATCAATTCCGGATTTTTCTTAACTTGTTTTGTGTATAGGTCCTCTGAACTTGACGGACTCTTCCTCCTCTGAGCCCCGCACCCACCGGCTTACCCAAGTCGGTGACTTGCTTCATGACTTCCGCCAGTCCCTTGAGGACATTGGCGAAGCTCCGAAGATTCCGGACATGCCAAGCATGTCGGATTTTCAGGTGCGAGACAAGGCCAAGGAGATGCCACAGCTTGTTCGGGACTAGAATATGTCCTACGCGCGGACTGCTGCGCAGAACGCTCTCACCATGGTCATGAGCCACCATGGAAACATGGAGATATGGCAAGTGACCAGAGGGTACTGCAAGGTAGATGAAGACGGCCAAGAGCAGGACCTTCAAGCCATCATGCACTCCTGCGCCGGATATGGGTGTCACGTGGCTGATCTGACCAGCTACGAGATCCCCTTCTTCACCTGTGTAGCTACTCCGCCTCCTCCTCCAGAAGAAACCGAAGAAGTTTCCGACGATAAACGCACCACCTCAGATGCAGACATCTCGGAACGATATCAGGGCGAAGTAACCAGCGAGCCGGCAGCTCCTTCATCTCCTCCTGCATCATAGACCAGAAACTTATGTATTATTCCGAAAAAAACATGATGCGTTTGTAAATATTAAGTACTATTTATTTTGCTAGTGCTAAGCTTGTGATCTATTCAGCACTTTTGGCTTTGGTTTTTTTTGTGTGCCTGAAATATTTTCATAAGCACTTGAATTTTTTCGTCTCTACTTATCGTTTATTTGGCTTTCTGCCTCGTCCCTTTCGTGAGCCGGCTAAACCTTCAGCCGGAAACTTTGCCGAGCAACGGAGCTCAATTGCTAAACCAGTTTAAACTCGGAAACAAAGCCGGCTTCCAGTACCAACAATTCACTACTCGGAAAATGCCCGCATCCAGCAATCAGACAAATAACCAAAGTAAAGACTAGAAATTTTAGAGTTATACCTGAGGGTAGCAGTTTTAGAATCAGAAATCTAAACCAGAACGAACATGAGCATAAATTACTTTCAAGCATTCTGGGATTTTCGACTATGACATGATCATTTGGAAATAAGATGGTAAAAAACTTCTCAGAAAAACTTGAGGCAACCAAAACTTTTATTTCTCAAAGAACATGTACATATATATAATTACAAAGAAGGATAAACTAAGAATAAAAGGGACGTAGCTGAGCAATATTCCAAGGTCTGTCTAACTCATCCGGATTTGTACTGCCTCCAGCTCTCTTTCTCTTCTTAGTAGCAGGTCTTTCTTTGACTGGCCTCATGTCGGTTAAGTAGTATGAACCATTGTGTAATACTCGACTAACTAAAAAGGGCCCTTCCCATACTGGGGAAAGTTTGTGCTTTCTTTGTTGCACAAGCCGGAGAACCAAATCACCTTTATTGAAAGATCTATTTCGGACTCTCTGGCTATGATACTTGCGTAACTTCTGCTGATAGGCTGTAGATCTCATTTCAGCAACGACACGAACTTCTTCGACTAAGTCGAGATCATTTTGTCGAGAAATCTCGGCGTCCTCTTCAATATACAAGGCCACTCTAGGAGAAGTATGAATCAAATCACTAGAAAGAACTGCTTCTGCGCCATAGACCAAGAAGAAAGGTGAGTATCCTGTTGACCTGTTTGGAGTTGTTCGTAAACTCCAAATTACAGAGGGTAATTCCTCTGCCCAAGCCCCCGCAGCACGTCGTAGTGGTGCTTCGAGTCTCGGTTTTAGGCCTTGTAGGATTAAACAATTTCCTCTTTCGACTTGTTCGTTAGCTTGTGGATGCACGACTAACGCAATGTCAAGCCGGATATTTTGCTCATTGCAGAATTCAGCCAATTCTCCCATAGAGAAGTTACTCCCGTTGTCCGTGATAATGCTATGCAGATAACCATACCGGATTATAACATCCTCGATAAATCTTTTGGCTGTTGCTCCATCACAACTAGTGACAGGTTTAGCCTCAATCCATTTGGTGAATTTATCCACCATCACTAAGAGGTGAGTAAATCCACTTGGAGCTCGTTTAAATGGTCCTACCATATCAAGCCCCCAGACCGCAAAGGGCCATGTTATAGGTATTGTTCGTAGCTGATCAGCCGGAACATGAGCTTGCTTGGTGTACTTTTGGCAGCCCTTGCACGTCTTGACTAATCGTTCGGCATCTGCCTGAGCTGTAAGCCAGAAAAATCCGTGTCTAAAAGCTTTTGCCACTAAAGATTTGGCTGCAGCATGGTGACCACACTCGCCTTCATGGATTTCCCTTAAGATTTCCACTCCTTCTTCCGGAGATACGCAGCGCTGAAAAACCCCAAAAACACTCCGTTTATGGAGCTCACCTTTAACAATAGTATAGGCTTTTGCTCGTCGGATAATCTGCCGGCTCAGCACCTCGTCTTCGGGTAATTTTCCGTCTACCAAATAATCGAGGTAGGGTTGAGTCCAGCTGGGAATTACAGCCAGAACTGCTATCAAAGGTGAGTCGGATTTGGTCGGATATTCCTCATCTACTCCCTTTATTGAGGGAACTTTGAGGTGCTCTAAAAAAGCGCCATCCGGGACCTCTCTCCGCGCAGAGCCTATCCGAGATAGTGCGTCTGCTTCCTCATTTTCTGCTCGGGGTATGTGTTGAACTTCAAACCCTTCGAACGATTTAGATAGATCATCCACGACAGCTTTATATGTTGCCATGTGTTTATTTGCATTACAAATATCCAAGACTTGCGGAGCAACAAGATTCGAATCTCCGTAATACATCAAACGTCGGATGCCAATATCCTTAGCAATCCGGATTCCATGCAACATTGCTTCATACTCGGCAATGTTGTTTGTCGCTGTGAAGTGGATCTGCAACACGTATAAAAGTTTATCTCCTTGGGGTGATTTGAGCACGACGCCAGCCCCTGAGCCCCCTCGAGCCTTAGACCCATCGAAAAAGAGGGTCCAATATTCTGACTCAGGGAGGATCATGTTCTCCTTTGTCTCTGTCCAATCAGCGACAAAGTCAGCAAGGATCTGGGATTTGATTGCTGTCCGAGGTTTATACTCAATATCGAAAGCTGAAAGCTCTATGCCCCATTTGGCGACGCGTCCTGTGGCGTCACTATTGTTGATTATATCTCTCATGGGAGCTTTGCTCACCACGATAATTGGATGCTCCTGAAAATAATGTCGTAGCTGACGAGATGCTAGAAAAACATTGTAAGCCAACTTTTGATATTCGGATACCGCTGCTTGGACTCTGTCAGGACCTCGCTGACAAAGTAAGTCGGACGCTGCACCAGGTGTTCCTGATTTTCCTCTGGTCTCTCCACCACCATGACGATACTGACAACCTTATTTGTCACAACAATGTAAAGCAACATCGGTTCTTGAGGTTCCGGTGCTGCAAGAATAGGAGCAGATGAGAGTACTCTTTTTAGATCTTGTAGTGCAACTTCAGCTTCATCCATCCAGACAAAATCCTTGGTCTTTTTCAGGAGTTTATATAATGATGCAGCTCTTTCACCAAGCCAGCTTACAAATCGACTGACCGCAACAATGCAACCAGTTAATCTTTGTACGTCCTTCAGGCGACTTGGCCTGGAAATATTGAGTATAGCCTTGATTTTGTCTCGGTTCACCTCTATGCCTCTTTGAGACACGATGAAACCTAACAATTTTCCGGCTGGTATTCTAAAGAAGCATTTTTTCGGGTTAAGCATGATGTTGTATTTTCGTAGATTGGCGAACGTCTCCTCCAAGTCGGAAATCAGCGTTTCCTTCTTTTTGGACATCACCGCGATATCATCCACGTATGCATGTACATTGCGTCTGAGTTGGTCATGGAGGCAACGCTGCATCGTGCGCTGGTACGTAGCTCCTGCGTTCTTCATCCCAAAGGGCATCGTAACAAAACAGAAGGTTCCAAAGGGGGTTATGAATGAAGTTTTGACTTTGTCAGATTCCTTCATCCGGATTTGGTGATAATCGGAATATGCGTCGAGAAAACAGAGGAGTTCCGAGCCTGCCATAGAATCGATGACTTGATCAATTCTAGGCAGAGCGAACGAATCTTTTGGACAAGCCTTGTTCAAGGCAGTATAATCAACACACATCCTTAAATCAGTGGTGTCCTTTTTAGGGACCATTACAGGATTGGCCGACCACTCAGTGTGGATGAACTCTTCTATGAATCCGGATAACTCGAGCCGTGCTAGTTCCTTAGCTATTGCCTTACGCTTTTCATCGCCAAACCATCGTAGGGACTGTTTGACATGTTTAGCGTTCGAGTTTACATTTAGAGAGTGCTCGGCATGTTCCACTCCCGTCATGTCAGATGGCTGCCATGCGAAGATATCTTGATTTGCTTGGAGGAACTTGACGAGCGCGCTTTCCTATGCGCTACTTAGGTCTATGCCTATCTGGGTCACCTTGGAGGGGTCGTCATCCTTCAATGGCACTTCCTTCGTCTCTTCTGATGCCTTGAACTCCAGATTTGGCGTTGTCACCTCCTTCTTCGTTGCGGGCATCTCGAACGGATCTATGCTCTTCTTGATCTCCTGGTACTCCTGGGCGTGCAACACGGATTCGGCAAAGGCGGCATTTCCATCCTCGCACTCTTGCGCTTTCTTCAGGTCTCCCCTGATGGTGATCACGCCGTTGGGACCTGGAATTTTCATCATATTGTAAATGTAACACGGATGAGCCATAAAAGCCCAGTAAGCCGGACGTCCGAATATAGCGTGGTATGCGCTCTTGAACGGGACCAGTTCGAAGGAAAGTGCCTCCGTCCGATAGTTCTTTGGAGTTCCAAAGGTAACATCCAAAGTAATCTCTCCCAGGGAATTAGCTTGTCTTCCTGGGACAACTCCGTGAAAAATCACAGAGCTATGGTTCAGTTGGGTTTCCGAGATCTTCATCCGGTGTAGCGTTTCGACATAGAGAATATTGATGCTGCTACCACCGTCCATGAGGGTCTTGGAGAAACCATAACCATCAATAAGTGGATTGACGATCAATGCGTATTTTCCTCGCCTGTGTAGCTTAGGCGAATGATCAGCGCGGTCAAATGTGATTGCCACTTCTGACCAGTCCAGATATTGGGGGACAGCCGGAACTGTTGCATTGAGCTCGTGGAGAACTCCTTTTTTGACCTTTGCTGGTTGAGATCCGAGGAAGGTGACATAAGTGTCTTTCTTGGTGGGAAAAGTTTTCTTCCCTTCCGGCTTGGGATTTGAAGCATCAGCTTCCTCCATGTCGGAATCTTCCTTGGTCTCTTTGTCTTTTTCGGGATTCTTATTTCCCTTCTTCCACTTAGCTTTATAGCCCGCGGTATCATCTCTCTTGATGTCGTCGTTAAAACGACATTCACTGTTGGTGTGGGATGAGCCCCCATTGGCGTCTAAGTGATGCACACATGGGTCATTGGCAATGTCGGCCCAAGAGTAGGTTTTGCCTGGTTGTTGTTCTCCTCTACCTTGGACCCTTGAAGTCCCACGGCCACGCCCGCGGCCTCCGCCGCGTCCTCCTCGTCCTCTAGACCCGGAAACAGTAGTAACCACCGCAGTTTCCGCGTTGGGTTTTTCTTCCGAGGTAGTTTTGCGCTTCTGAGCCTGTTGCTTTGTCTTTGCTGACTGAGGTATAGCCAGGACATTGAGTAATCCCACTACATCGTCGTCAGCATCAGCATACTTGCTCACTGTGTCTATCATCTCTCCCAAATCAGTAACCTTGTCACACTTCAAGCGGTGTCGTAGTAGACCAATTGGGAGTCCTGCGATGAAAGATTCAATCGCGGTTTGATCATTTACTCCTTCATAGGAGTTCTTGGTGTCGATCCATCGTCCGAGGTAATCCCGGCAAGTTTCTCTGGCTTTCTGGGTGCAACGCTGTAGGTCTCCGCCCGAACAGGGCCTCCGATATGTGCCTTCGAAATTCCGAAAGAACGCACTTTGCATGTCATACCAGTTATGGATGGTGTTCTCTGAAAGTTCATTGAGCCATGATCGTGCCGTCTTCCGCAGAATAAGCGGGAGATATAGGGTTGCGACCAGGCTGTTTCCGCCTTTGGCGATGCAACAAGCTTGGAAAAAATCCTGTAGCCAAGTGTCTGGCCGAGCAATGCTGTCGTAGGCTTGGATATGCCGTGAGATAGCAAATCCTTCCAGGAATCTTGTAGCTCTGATACGTGGTCCAAAGCACTTTGGGCCCACGTACATGTCATCGTTTTCATAGCGCCGCGCCTCTATGTTGGAATTGATCATGTGCCTTGCGTCGCTCGGGGATAGAGATCGTCCCGAATGTCTGCTGTGGCTGCGGTGCCTTGGAGCCAGACTTCGGCTTTTGCCACCACCTCCTCCACCACGTCGTCCTCCTTGTACCCCTTGGGAGCCGTTGTGATGGCTGCTTGGTGGAGAGGGTGGGGCAGCTGAATTGTTTCTGGCTGATCACCGGCCTCCGCCCGGAGCATCATTATTCCGGTTTCGGGGAGGATCTTGACTACGACGAGCCCCCTGCCGGCTCGTACCAGCATGGTTTCCGTCGTTCCTTCGTCCGTCGTTCCCACCATGGTGAGGCTCAACCGGACGGCTTGCATGTCTAGGAGGTGGCATTTTTTGGCGATACTCCTCCCGACGTTTCTCTTTATCTTCTCCCCTTCGATCGTTAGACTCTCGTCGGGAAGGGTTCTTCGGATTCAGTGGAGCAATCGCATCTTTCTCAGCCTCTAGAGCCACATTGCTCCAGTTACGCGCAGTTCTGTGTTGCTGTCCCGATGATCCGGTTCTTGAATAATTGTCTTCCCGTCGTTCGGGGTTATGATACTGCGCCCGAACGTAATGGGATCTTACGCCAGCCCATGCCGGATCTGTGCGACATTGGTCAGAATCTGAGACCAGTTTTTGACTTCCGGACAGGGCAACCTTTTGCTGCTCCAGTCCCTTGTTGAGTAGTTTGATACCCAAACGGATCTCCTCCGGTCCTGGATTAGCCGATAGAATTTTTCGGGCTGCCACGGTATTCTGTACGGGGGTTGGGTAAACCCAATCTCGATTACTATCTTTCTGTGGCTTCCCCATCTCATCCCCAAAAAGGATGGCACGGACACGTGGGAATTGGTCATCATTGGTGTGACGCTTCCGTGTCTTCTGATGTAACCTAGACATGTAGTCCTTGTTTGACATGCGTTTCTTCTCCACCTCGATGTTCTCGGTTTCATTGAGGAGTTGTTGACGACGCGCTTCTAGGGCTTGCGCCCTTTTGTCCAGCTCATCCGCAGTAAGTTCTGCAGCTGTAGGGATAGGTGTGGCTAATGCAGCATCGATGAGTTTACGCGCACCTTCGGTGATCACGTGTCCATCCACCGATGCTTCTTTTTTGGCTCTTCTGGGATAAGTGATTCATCCGAGTCTTCCTCGGCAATCATCTCCTCTGTCAGAGGGTCTTTTGCCGGGGTCTTGTTCTTCTTGTTCCTCTTCTTTGCCTTCTTGGCAGCGCCGGTAGCAAAGACGGCTTTGGGTCCGTTTCCCGGAGTCAAGCTCTGATTGGTACTTTTGAACATCTGGACTTCGGGATTGTCTCCGACGTCCATGTCATCCTGCGCTTTGGGAGAGTTTTCCCCGGATCCTTCATCCATGGCTTCTCCTTCTTCTGCAGCTTTGGAGTTATACTCCTCTTCATATTCCGTGGAGAACTTTCAGAAATCTACTGACATCATCGATTCATCCAAGGATGCGGGTACGTTGGTGTTTGTCCCAATCGCCTCCAGCACAGAGTCGGTGTTTTCTCCAGCATCGACAGATCCGGATCCGGATCCGGATCCTACGTATCCGACGAAGTGCGTCGCGTGCTTCCTGAGGTACCTGCGGCCCTCGCGATCAGCCATGTCGAAACTTTTGATGGTCTCGAGGATTGCATCTGTGCTTTCGCCTTGCAGTATCATATGTCTTAGTGTGTACCTCAGGAAAGGCCTGTCTGTCCCGGCATCATCAGAGCCGAAATCAGTGTCGTTGATATGCTCCTCCTGAATTTCGACTTCCACGGGTGGGTCGATCTGGGATCCGGCCTCTCCAGAGAGATCCACTCCAGATCCAACTTGGACCGCTAGGTCTTCTTCAGGCTCGGATTTCTCCACTATCTTCGCAATTGGTGCGTGCTGGGTGGGATTAGGGTTTTCTGAGATCCGGAACTCTGCCGCCTCCGCGGACAAAGGGGACCCAGAAAATCCTTCTGCCTCTATCATCACCGCTGGGGTGGGTTGGGCAGGTTCAACGAAACCGATGTAAACATCGATCTCGCCAAAAGACATGATTGTGTAGGCAGTTATAGCCTCCCTTGCCGGAATCCAAGTCTCGTCGAGAACGATGAGAGGGACGTCGCTGGCGTAGAGGATGCGACCGACGACGATAGTCTCGCCGATGCCGATTCTTGCAGATTCCGCTTGGAACGCAGATCCGAAGCTCACTTGCCCCACGGTGGGCGCCAAATGTCGTCAGATTGAGGACAAGTACGCCATGAGGGGTTCCTCGAGGCATGCGGAAGAGAGGGGTGTGAGACATACGGTGTTCCGGGACGGTGAGCACACAAGTTTACCTAGGTTCGAATCCGCCGGCTTTGGACTGATCCTACTCCTGCTAGCAATCCAGTAATATGGCAGAGCCGGAATATGGGTTACAATGGTATCGCCTGTGCGACTTGAGGGTCTAAAGTCTTGGGTGTCTAGAGTGTTTCCCTAAAGGCTCTCCCTAGGACAGCTTATATAGATATCCGGCCTAGGGTTTACAGGAGAGATCAATCCGGCTACGACTAAGAATTGGTTACAGAGTACATCTTGAACTAAAAGTAACATTATGGGCCTAAGTCGGTAAGTCTTCTGGGCCTTCCTGTAGCCGGATTGGACTCCGTCTTTCTCCCTGAATGGGCCGCCCGTGAAGCAAAGCTCTAACCTGAAGTGGGCCACACTGGTTAGTGAGTAACTATGTGGATACTCGGAAAGTATATCCCCAACACTTACTTATCGAAAATACTGCGATACACCCCCTATACTTGTGGGTCATCAAGACTATTTACTGGCGTCGTTGCTAGGGAGTGAAGCGCTATTGGAGAGTGGAACTGGTAAAGGAAACTTCTACTGTGAGTACTGTTTATTTCTGTTAGTTACTTTATTTTCAATATGGATAATTCAGTTAGTTTCTTATTTCGTAATGCTACTACCACTGCTAAGGTAGTAGAAGAACCACCACTTGCTGAGAATGATACTTTTAAGATACCTACAAGAATTATTGATCGTGTTATTGATAACTAATATTATGGAGATGGAACTGCCCATCCCGAAGATCATTTTCTCTTTATACACGAATTATGCAGGTTGTTCAAGTGTACAGGTATTACCACAGATCAAGTCACGAATAAGTTATTCTCATTATCACTAAAAGGAAGAGCTGAGGAATGGTACAAGCTACTGAAGAATGGCCAATCTCTTGAATGGGAGGAAGTAGTGCCTCTCTTTTATTCAAAATTTTATCCTCCTAGTGAGATTCATAAAGATTGGAATCAAATATACAACTTTTGGCCTATTGATGGAGAGAGTACATCTCAAGCTTGGGGGAGATTGAAGTTACTAATGCTCAAATGTCCTATTCATGAGCTCCCTAACAATATTGTTATCAATAACTTTTATGTAAGACTTTCTCTTCATGATAAGGATCTATTGGATGCTTCTTGTGCTGGATCGTTTACACGCATGGAAGAAGGAGCTAAATGGGATCTTCTAGACCGTATTCAAGACAATGTTGAAGCATGGGAGAATGATAAAGGACGAAAGTCAGGTATAAATTATGATTATGAATGCATTTAATCTTTTATTGGAACTGATGACTTTCAAAATATTAGAAATGCTTACGGTCTTGATTCTCAGGCTATTGGAAGTTATTTTAAAGCTTTTGCTTCTTATATTGAAATTCCTAAAAAGAAGTGGAATAAGTATCATGCACCTTATAAAGATATTGTTAATTGTGTTTGTGCAAGAAATACTGAAGTTTATACTGCTAATCATGTTTTACCCGAACCTTAGATTGAGAAAATGCCTTTCCCAGTTAAGATAAAGGAACACTCTATGATAGCTAATATGATTAATGAAAGTACAAATAAAGCTGTTGAACCTGATGAACAAGTAGCTGTTTAACCTATGATAGCAAGTGTGAAAGACTTTGTCACTAAATATGAAGAAGATGGGCACACCATTCTTTGTAAGGATACTTCCAATATTGGTTCACAAAGTAGTGTTATAAGAACTAGTGTGCCTGTGTTTTCCATTAGAATAAGTGATCATTGCTACAATGGTTCTTGTGATAGTTATATAGTTAAATTTATGCATGATATTGAAAATTACTATGAGAAAGGGAAAAGTGTTCTTATGCATCTCAATGATATTAAGTTTCCTCGCTTTTTGCTGAAAATCTTTATGTTGCACTTGTTTTGCCTTCCTATGCTAGCAGTCCCTGGTTTCAAGAATTTGTTTGCTTACAAAATCCCCTTGCATAGGAAGTGGGTTAGACTTAAACATGTGTATTTTTGCTTCTTGATGCTCTCTTTTACTTCAATTCTTACTTTTAAGTGAGCATCATTAAAATTATCATGCCCATCTTAATGGCTATAAAGAAAGAGCTTTTTGGGAGACAACCCAATATATTTGTGCTTTCAGTTTGCTTTTGTTTATTTGTGTCTTGGAAGTTATTACTTTAGTAATAACATCTCCTTATCCTTTTTGTTTGGTTTTTGTGTCAAGATCAACCTCTAATGAGAGAGAAGTAATATTTGGAAAAGTTGTTGTCCCGAAACAGATTTTTGTGCTTCGCTGTAAAAATTCGTGAAAAATCTATATACGTCGGATTGAGCTATAATTTTTTGTTCTTCTGCCTCAGGTTAGTATTTAACTTTCGTTAGCTTTGTACTTTTTAAGTTGAGCAATAGAATATTTTCTAAAAAATTGATCTTTACCTGTTGGTCTGTTTTGATAGATTTCTGCCACTCTTGCATTTGCCTCTTAAATTGATTTCCTTTTGAATTCCTTTTGGGCTTTCAGAAAGAGTTGCTTCAGTAGCTTCTGTTATGATGGATTTCAGTTGAAATTGAACTTAAAAGGTTTATTACTTTGCATGCACTAATGTTGCTAATGAGAATTGTGTGAAGTTTTGTGTGAAAGAAATTTATAGGTTGGAGGAGAAAATGGTGTAATAAGATAGTGAAAGGTTTAATGACTCAAGCAATATGTGTATGAAGATGAAGATATTGATGTTATTCAAGCGGTGATTCCGGAAGAATTTATTAAAAACCAAGTTCAGAGACCTGCAGAGTCCGTTTTCGAATAGGTAACAGTTCTGGTAAGAAAAGGTCCACGAAAAATCTGTCAAGTTATATTTTTGCAGTTTTTATCTAACAAGGAAAGTAACGAAGCGAAAGAGGGACGGAAACAGAGCGAGGGTGGTCACACCACCCCGTGGCGCGAGCCCACTTGGCCACACCACCAGGGGGTGTGGCAGCCCCGGAGCCCGTCTCTGACCTGTTTTCTCCCAGTACTTTCCTTTTGTTGTTAAACTTCATAATATATAATCCCCCGGATCCCCCGAGGTTCGTATATCGTGTTTTCATTTAGATCTGTTTCTGACAGGTAGATTCTCAGTTTTGGAGCCACAATGTCTTCATCTGGATCAGCCAAGGAAGATTCCTCCGCGGATATCATCAACCCGTACATGCGGGAGTTGAAGATTCATCCCAAGGAGTTGTTGCTCGAAGATGGGGATGTGCATATAAAGGAGGTTCAGGGCCCTAAAGGTGAAGGCAGTCTAGAGGACAGGATGGAAGCACTGGAGCAAGAAGTCTTTAGGTACAAGAAGATGGCAGAACGTGAAGTGGATATCATCCATAAGATTAGTTCAGAACTTATCGCCGAGCACCAGAAGGAGACTACTGAGCTTAAGGATGAAATCCTCTCACTCCACCAAACAACCAAACAACTACAAGCACAGCTCTACGATGTACAAAATCAAAACTGTGAGTATGCGGTTAGTTTTAAACGCATAAGTGATGTGCCAGTTTCAGGATGTTGGAGACCAGAATGTCTTTTGTTGATGGGGAGCCCTTACCTTGGAAGTCGGACGATGACGAGAGAACACCACCACCACCGAAGGAGTAATTCGTCATCAGGTTTGGCATCCCCTTGGTTTGTTCCAAGCTTGGGGGAGTGTCACGGTATCATATCACTATCTTCTATCTTTTTACCTTTTTAGTAGAGTCGTATCATGAATAGAGAAGTTATCATGTAGGATGGTTTGCATTATGGAAGTGTCTATCCTCTAGTTAGATATCTATGTATCCCTTGGTGTGAGTTGCCGTTATGGAATATTAATGAGAAGTTCTTTCATTTACTCTTTTGCACATCTTATTTTAATTTTCAATTTCTGTTATATGATTGATCTTGTTGTTAGTATTGGTACCACTTTGGGATCATGAAGCAAATTTAGTTGGTTTTGGCAAACCTGGCTTGGTCAGCAACAACACTATTATGAAGATTGAATGAAAAAGATAAAAGTACTCTTAAGAAATATAATTTCATCATCTTTCTTTCTTGATTGGCTCATAAGCTTAGTATTCTCTAGTTAAGATCTTTTGTGCTTCCAAGGAAGATTGCATGTTTGTTTTTATCACCTGTATGTTTGTTTGTTTCCTTCAATTCGTATGCTTGCTACCGAGCCTTGCTAGCCAAAAACCTGTACTGAGAGGGAATGATTCTCGTGCATCCAATCCTTAAACCAAAACCTATGCCATTTGTGTCCACCATATCTACCTATTAGCATTATTGCTATTCCAAGTAAATTCATGTTTTTATTTACCTTCCGAATTAAACTTGTTATGTGAAAGTTAGTGATTAAAGCTCTCACAAACTTGATGGCACACTTTACTTTCTTGCACTTAATAAACTTGAACCATTGTGCCCATCTATGTTGCGTATATGCTTGCGCTTTATAAGTTGAAGTTAGCAGAACCATGTATCATGGGGAACGCTTTTAACATTGCACTTATATTCCGTTGATATCATGATTCTTTTGCTTATGGATCCTGGCGGTGTGAAATAAAAGGGGAACTTGTAAGATCATGGAGTTTGTATGTGTGTTAGAGAAACGCCTGGGCCGCTAGCCTAAGCCATGCCTAATCATGGTGGAAACTTGCAGCATAACCATAATGATCATTCTATGAAGCATCCTCAATAAAAACCTATGCAAATAGCAAATAAAAAGATCGCCGAGATGCTCATTGTCTGTTGCATTGTCATTTTGATATGGGATAGCTCCTGTGTCATGGGCAAGGGGTACCCTGTTGGCGGTTCTCTATGATACATATGTACTTACAATGACAAGAGCTTACTTGTGACTGAATTTGAGTAGCATGAGGTTCGATACTCGTAAGCAAGGGGCATGAGATTTCAACTTATAATTTGTCAATCATATCCTCATATTTGTTCACTTTAATCTTAATCACCTCAAGATGCTTATGATAGGGGCAATGAGAGCTGAAAGCTAATAAGTACCATAATTTTTGGAAGCTCTTTATGAAACTTGAAATCCCTGCTTCCCTCTGTGAAGGGACTTTCTTTTACTTTTTAGTCGAGTCAGTAAACCTATTCCCTTCTATCTCAACAAGTATTTTGAGTTGTTGTGTTTCATTCATTCATATGATGATTTATTCAATCATGTTTCTTATGTTCCTTGTTTTGCACATTGCTCTTATCGTAGTGAATATTACTTTGAAAGCTATCATTGAAAACCCATTATGTTTGAACTCCTGCAAACTGTTAGCTATCCTTTAACTAAGAGCAAAGTTTGCCATTACCAATTATGATTTACTTCATGTATCTTTATTGTGTTTCCTTTACTTATTGCAAGTTAAGTTGTATAATAGTGAGTTGTCTTCTATTATGATTTGTGTATTGATGAATGTGATGCTTCTTGTCTGTATTCTTATATCGACACTTCACTCCATAAACCTAAGATCATGTTTCTTGAGCTCAGTTTTCGCTTGGGGATAAGCGAAGTCTAAGCTTGGGGGAGTTTATACGTCCATTTTGCATCACTATTCTATATCATAATTTGCTGCTATTCATTGGTATATTTCATATTATGAGATGATACTTATGCTATTTCATCTGTTTTTGCATGGTTGATGAATTTTGGAGGATGGACCACTGAAGTCAGGATCCTGATGGAAAAGGCACTGTTGGAGGCAAAATTCGCGAAGATCAGAAATTTTTGGAAAAATACATGGAAAATCCTATTTTTCCAGAAGATGAAGGATGCTAGAAGGGGGAGTGGAGATGGGCCACAGGGGGCCCACACCACCCCCTAGCGCAGGCCACCCCTAGTCGTGCCACCAGGTGGTGTGGCCACCCTGGCCCACCTCCAGCTCTCCTCTTTAGAGTATATTATCCCCACAAAACCCTAAGCCTGGGGGAGTGACCACATAAAGGTTCTGCCGCCTCTACGGGGCGGAAAACTACGAAGAGAGAAAGATCTCTCCGGTAGACAGAATTCTGTCGGGGAAATTCCTTCTCGGAGAGAGGACATTATCGCCATCAACACCGCTGGAGGTCGCGGAGGTGAATGTCGAGCACCTTGTGCTTAGCGGAGAAGGCGTGCACGTTCACGGTCTTGGGGTTATAGGAGCTCATGTCCTCGGCATGCATCATGAGACAGTTGAAGTCGGTGGTGCCGAGTCTCCTTTTGTAGAAGGGGCACCTGTAGATGCCGCCAATGAAGTAGGAGTCATACTTGCCAGACTTCAGCCTCCTCAGCACCTAACGAACCTTGGTGTGCCTATCCTCGTCGTCGCTGCTCTGCACCTGTTGGACCAAATAGTAGCGTGCATGATAATAAGGACATGATCGAGATCCCTTGATTATTGGGATTGATTATTTGCATAAAATTAACCAATTGAGATCCCATGATTATTTGCATAAATTAATCGAGTGGGTTAAATTCCCCAATCTCCAAATCTCAAACAAAATCAAATACTGATCCCAACTACATATCGGCGCTAGTATTAACTAGGGAATCCCTTAACTACAACTCAAAGCACAAATAAATATGATTGAAATGTGAACATGCGAATTCATCGAAACACAAGATGTAAGACAAGAGGATTAGCTGTTGTAAAAAGATCTAGCATCCAACGATTGAAATGCGAACAGCCGAACCCTAATAACATTAGATCTAGCATCCAACAATAGGAATGGGGGAAGAAAAAGGGAAGGGGAGCAAACCCTAGTTACCTCCAACCATGGGTCGACGATGCTGGTCGATGCGTCCATTTTGCATCACTATTCTATACCATAATTTGCTGCTATTCATTGATATATTTCATATTAAGAGATGATACTTATGCTATTTTATCTGTTTTTGCATGGTTGATGACTTTTGGAGGATGGACCGCTGAAGTGAGGATTCTGATGGAAAAGGCACTATTGGAGGCAAAATTCGCGAAGATCAGAAAATTCTGGAAAATACATGGAAAATCCTATTTTTCCAGAAGACGAAGGATGCCAGAAGGGGGAGTGGAGATAGGCCACAGGGGGCCCACACCACCCCCTGGCGCGAGCCACCAGGTGGTGTGGCCACCCTGGCCCACCTCTAGCTCTCCTCTTTGGCGTATATTATCCCCACGAAACCCTAAGCCTGGGGGAGTGACCACAGAAAGGTTCCGCCGCCTCTACGGGGTGGAAAACTACAGAGAGAGAAAGATCTCTCCGGCAGACAGAATTCTGCCGAGGAAATTCCTTCACGGAGAGGGGAGATCGTCGCCATCAACACCGTCATCGAGCTAGACTTCATCGGGATCATCATCATCATCACCACTATCATCTCCACCAGCACCATCATCACCACTCCATACTGCTGTAACAATTGGGTTGAATCTTGCATAGTTCTTCGGGGAAACTTTCCCGGTATTGATTACTTGTTGTAGTTGATGTTATCGAGTGGAACCATTGAATTATCGTTTATGTTCAGATTGTTACTTATCATTATATCATCTCTGATCTTGATCCATATGATGTCTTGTGAGTAGCTCGTTTAGTTCTTGAGGACATGGGAGAAGTCATGTTGTTAGTAGTGGAATTGTGTTGAGAAAGATTCAATAGTTTGTTATTTAAGTTGTGGTGTATTTCTTCTAGTGGTGTCATGTGAACGTCGACTACATGACACTTCACCTATATGGGCCTAGGGGAATGCATTGTGTATTTGGCTACTAATCGTAGGGGTTACCGGAGTGACAGAAACCTGAACCCCCGTTAGGAAACCTTTGCACAAGGGACGTCAGGATCTTAGAGTTTAAAGCTGTGGTTAGGTTTCTATCTTAATTACTTTCTTGTACTTACAGATGCTTGCAAGGGGTATAATCAAAAGTATGTATTAGTCCTAGGAAGGTCGGTACATTAGCATAGGTTCACCCACACAACACTTACCGAACTAAAGAAGATTAATCAACTATATGAAGTGAAATCACTTGACGATATTCCCATGTGTCCTTGAGAACGTTTGGTCATCTTAATTAATACAACCGGCTTGTCCTTTGCTAAGGAAATGATTGGGCCACTTGTTGCATTTATTATTATTGTCTTTTATTTACTCGCACTTTATTTATCTGCATTATCAAAAACCCCAAAAAATCCGCTTGCTAAGTAACAGAGAATTCCTGATCCAAGACACTCGTCAACACCTTCTGCTCCTCGTTGGGTTCGACACTCTTACTTATCGAAAATACTGCGATACACCCCTATACTTGTGCGTCATCACTGGTGTCATAGGGGTTCTCCGACCAGATGTACTCCTCCTTCTCGTAGGAGCCCAATCGAGCAAGATCATGTCCTGAGTGTAATTTGAAGGGAAAGTGTTCAAGAGTTGTATAATTTTGGTATATGCATGTTTATGCATTACTTTTCACTTTCTAAAACTGATAAACTCTCAAGATTTTCTTAGCACAACATTATCATGTCCTAAGTGTAATTTGAAGGGAAAGTGTTCAAGAGTTGTATAATTTTGGAATATCCATGTTTATGCATTAGTTTTCACTCTCTAAAATTCATAAACTCTCAAGATTTTCTTAGCACAACATTATCATGTCCTAAGTGTGATTTTAAGGGGAAGTGTTCAAGAGTTGTATAATTTTGGCATATGCATGTGTATGCACTACTTTTCACTCTCTGAAAATGATAAACTCTTAAGATTTTCTTAGCACAACATTATCATTAAGTGCGTTTTAAAAGTGTTCAAAGGAGTATAGTTTTGGTATATGCATGAGACATAAATATTTTAGTTTAGCGAGCCCTTTAGTTTATGCATTACTTTTTACACTCTAAAAATGGTAATCTCTCAAGATTTTCTTCGAACAACATTATCATGTACAAAGTGTAATTTGAAAGTGTTCAAGAGTTGTATAATTTTGGTATATGCATGAGACATAAAGATTTTAGTGAATGCATTACTGTTCACCCTCTAAAATTATGAACTCTCTTGTACATAAAGAGTTGCATACTTTTTTTTTAATTTATAAGTGTTAAAGAGTTGTGTCATTTTCTTATTTCTTATACTTCCATCTCCCTAAATCTTAAAGTTTGACTTTCACCTCATAGATTCACTTGATTGCAACCGAGACACTAACTCCATAAAAAAATTAAATCATCAGAACGACTCCTCTGTCGGCCGCATTCTCCACAACAAGCGCCCTCCCCCCAGTTGAGCTCCCAAGTTGCGCCAATTGATTCTCCACAACAAGCGCCCCCTCTAATAAGAACAAATTGGTGCAAGATCTAACCTTCCCCGCCTGTCATAGTGCCATTGTCATCCTTCATACAGGTCAACGACACGACACCATACTGCGTCCAAGATGAACGGGAGGCCAAAGTGAAGATATATATAACTCATCGGCCGGAGAAGGGCTGCCATCGCCGGAGAAGGGCCACCGTCACTAGAGATGAAGAAGAAAGGAGAGGAAACGACACGGGCACGGGCGTGGGGCTGGCTCGGGCTCCCATCTTGCAACGCTAACTTGGGTAAGTTGTGGGTCCAATGCTCACATGGATAAGCTGTGGTCCCACATTGATCTGGATAAGTGGAGAGAGATGTCCACTACGGGACCTGACCGAACGTGGCCTCACTCGTCAGCACGTAACGGTAAGGCTGATGGACAACGATTTTAGATTGTGTGAGAGTTTAAGACAAGAGGTTGGGCAAAAGCGAGGAAAATTTTAGCGTCTAGGCAAAAGCGAGTACAACTAAGGAATCAGGCGCACGAAAATAGAAATCCCTTGTTTCTATTGGTCACTTGTTTCTGCAAGTGTACCTTGATCATGATGATAGTATAAGGAGGATTGATTGGGATGATGTAGTTCAGTACCTTGTTGCTGAGTTGCCCCCAGTAGTTAGCCTAATGAAGCCAAGGAACACAATTGAAGAGGAAGCAATAGAATTTGATGCTGAACAAGATAGAGGTGAAGAACCTGTGCCTATTATGATTGTGCCACCAAAACCTAAAATGGAAGAACCTGTATCAAGGAGGAGAAGTATAAGAGTGCAAGCTATGAAAGAACATAGCAATGAGGATTCAGAGACTGATGAAGATGATGATGATTCTGATTACAATGAATCAGTGATAGGATAGTGATAGTGACATCATAGATGGTGATGAGGATCTAGTTGGTAGTGATGATGGTGAAGCTATCAAGGATATGAAGGGAAGAAAGAAATTCTTTACTCATACATAAAAATAGGAAGATGACAATGATATTGATGAGGATGAAGCCATTTAGGCACTAGATTCTAATGAAGGTGGAGGAGAGCATGGAGCTAGCAGCCAACATTTTTGCAAGTGGAGCTGGAGAAGGTGCGGTGACCTAGCATACCACTACATGTTGTAGTATGCAAGTTGTTGACATAATGCTGATGGAACACTGTTCCACAAATATCACGTCCCTTAGAGTGGTAGAACATAAACATTGCGGGTCCACAATACATACGCACTTATTATTACAATACTAAAAGAATAGATACCATCAGTTTCTCAGACTTACAACCATCAAACAACTTACTTAAAGATGTTCCAACATAAGAAAGAAATATCCAAATTAATTAACATGGTGGGAGCTCGACAACTTATTAATTATATAAAGTTTTACACTGCTTGACTCCACCTAAGTACTAGGTACTACTTTAGCAACTACTCTGACTCATTTCCTTCAGCTCCATAGCAGATCTCGTAATCCACTCCTTCAACTCCTCCTGAAAGATCAGACTCTTCGTAGAAGATGTCATCTTGGCACTCTATAGCATACATTGGAGTATCTTCTTGTTCTTTAGAGTCTACGCAGGGGATCAAAGGAAAGGGTGAGTAACAACATTACATAGCAAGTTCATTATATGCAAGGTGGGAAGTTTGATGCACTATCTACAACCTTAGACTGTAAGTCTTAGCTTCTATGCGGTTTTCATAAATCTTTCTTCAAAGATTGATTTTATTATGAAAAACTATGCCCATTAGTCTTCACAGGTTGACCAGAACTTCATGACGTTCCTTTCCTTTCGCATTCGTAGCTCCTTCCTAGAACATGGAGTAACATGTCACAATTCTTACACTCTGCAGAGGTGCGTTGCTTTACCCATAAGAGATCAAATCCTTGTTGCACAACCAGGCGTACTTTCTGGTCCACAATTCCGTGATGTGGGGACTAGTAATTAATCGATCCAAGCCGATAACTGTTCTCCTTAGCAACCCCACATGCCAAAATGATCCTTCAGGCCGACCACATCTATGTTAAGCCTCCTTTTAGGCTAGCTACAACTCTGATAGGCCCCTGAAGAATCTATGAGCCGGTTGTGCCCCTAGCTGGTTCCATAAAAATGACCAACCGTACCTCTAGTAGCCTCTCACAGATAATCTAGACACCAAAATCATGGGGCTCTAAGGGTGCCCACCCATATGCTGAATCCACGCAAAGAATCACATTGTCACATTAATATCATCCGCTCGCATACGAAAGGAAGTAGATCCAGCTAACTTCTCTGTCCCATTCTAGATCTCATGGTTAACGCGTATTATACGACGCTAGAATCACTGATGTCATGGGTTATTAATCCCTATATGATAGACTCCACTACACATGGAACCCTAGATTCCATTTGTAGCTATAGTAAATTACCACCACTTAGGATGATAACCAATATTTCATATTATTCTGAAAATAATCTATAAGACTCCTATTTGCACATACGTGATAACACAACAAGTTGCAAATACTTTGAAAAACACATCAAAGGACATGAGCAAGTGATGAACTTGCCTTGTGACTGAAAGGGAGTGAAGTCTAATGCTTCCACTTGACCCTAAGCTCTTGTTTCTACAAAACACCATCATTGTTCGGTAAGAACAATGTTTAAAGAAGCAATAATGAATTATGCATAATAATGTCATGCAAAATTTTATTCTATTTTAAAACCCTTCTTTATATGTTTTACCCATATAATTAGACTTAAAAGATCCTTTTTAAGATTACAATTGTTTATAAGGTCATATGATTATTTCTTACTTAGAAAATAATTTTTAAGAATTAACACATGGCAAAACAAGTATTTTAGTTTTATAAATATATAAATGAGGATTTATAATTTTAGAAATCCTAAAACCTTTTGCAATAACATACTTAGTATTTTTCTAGTATATACTTACTCAAGATCTTAAATATGAATTTTATTTATTTTTAAGTATTTATCCTTATTTTTATAAAATTCCATAAAGGAATTATTGTCTTTAAATATTCAATTTAAGTTTTATCATTTCAAAAAGACAAAGTAGTATTTTTATTAGATAGCTTATATTTTTTTGAATATTTAGAGGTATCATATGTAATTTTAGGATTTTTCTTCATTTTTCTAGAGCCTAAATGCTCCTAGGGTTATATTTGGAATTTACATTTTTGTTAAAAACTTGGTCTCTCTTACTAGTGGGCCAGCCCAACCCGGCCTATTTGGCCCACTTCGGCCCACGGGGTTGTGAACCCAACCTAGCCCCTAGATCATGCCTGACCTAACCGTAATCCTCACTCGCTCGTTTCAGTCCTCTCCTCTCTCTAGCGACACTGCCATTGCTGCCACCATCGCTGCTCGATCCTGGCGAGCTCCGACAGTCCTAGCCGCCGTATTTGCCGACAAAGTTGATGCCAGTGCATCGACTGGTCCACCCTAATTCATCATGCGCTCTCTCCCCTAGCCGTGTTGAAATCGCACTGGTGATTAGGGTTTTGTCCCTTCTTCATGTGTCGTGCTTCTATGGATTCGTGGAGATGCCCTGGTGGTCTGACGACATGATGGTTTACAACGCCTCCACCCTTGCACCTCTATATCTACTGGCACGAATTGGCGTGGTGCAGGTGCCTCGGTACCCACCTTGCCGCTGTGTCATGGCTGCCGCCGACTACCTCTCTCTGCTTCCTCTTCTTGCTAAGCAAGGACCACGGGTAAGTTCCTCCTTCTCCTTCCTCTTTCCATCTCTCTCTGTATTGTCATGCTTAACCCAAGTTAGTTTTTTTTCATGTGCTAGGGTTCGTCCCCTCTTCCTCTAGTACTCTTAGTCCTAGCAATGGCTTGCTTAATATGATTACTACTTATTGTACCCTAATGGGTTTGGCCTTGTGTATTACTTAGTAAAAATGGTTGTTGTGCTCAGTTGATCTGTCTATGATGATTCACTAGTTGAACTGATCTCTTGGCTGTAGGCCTTAGTGATTCATGTTGATTACACTCTACTACTGATACTTGTATGTGACTGGTACCATCTATAGTATATCAGATCTTTTGGACATTATACTAGGATGATGTTCTTTAGTCTCTGTATTTATTCTATTTAGGCTATTGTGAGAAAGATTAATGTTGTCCAAGTGACAGTAATTATATGCTACTTATCTAGGCCTTTAGTACCTATCCTGAGTATTGGATATTGTTTCTATGATTCACTGGTTAACAGAGAATAGGATTTAGGAGGTATTCTAGATGATTTAATAAGGATTTAATACTTATCAGAGCAAATGATTTAGCAACTTGATTTGCTAAGATGCTTCTGTATTGTCAGTATGATAGAAATAAGCTTATAAATGATTCCTACAATTCTAGGAAAATGATTGTTTAAGATGTGACTGAAAAGAATTATAATTGCTATTAGATGGATGCCTCTATGAAACCTCCATTTGGATGGTACACAGTGGTAGCCTTTAACAGATTTTGATGGCTTAATATAATTGGAATTATGGTATTCGATTCATTCAAGTTCAAAGATTTAACAACTATTCTCTAAAAGTAGCTCTGGGCTAAGAATGCAAAAGACTGAGGCCCTTCTCTCCCCGAGAGAAGATCATGTGCTTAATTACCAGGTATGATTCTAGGCTGAACCTATTATGCAGTGCAGACAAGTTCTATGCTGATGACATGGTGGATGTGGTGCCCTTACCTCTGGTTGTGAGCTTGTCTAGCTCCTCCCTGTGAGTTGCTTGGTCTGCTTCTCCTTGCTCTAGTTCATGTCTTGACCTTGTCCTCCTTGATCTAGCTCCTGGCTTGACCTTGTCCAACACCTGATCCACTCCTTCCTTATGTGACCATGGTTGTCTTAGTATCTACTGGATTATTGGTGGATTTTTTGGTGATATGATGTGAAACTAGTGTTGAAATTGTGGTGATGTGCTTGCTGTTCTTGGTGTTGTGAAACGTGTTCAATAGAGAGATCTCTCTGTTGGTACGGCTCTGTTACTTATCTCCCATTTGGTTGTTCGTATGTCGAAACACGCTTGCATGCGGTGATGTGTGTAGTGTGCTTGCCTGCTATGCTATTGTGGATCAGTTCAAGTGAACTTCTTGGTTCTACTCTTTTACTTTTAACTTCTCCAGTGAAACTTGCCCCTTTGTCTTATTGTTAATGAGGTTGTACTGAGACTATGTACTGAATAAGAATAGGTATTGATTTTTGGTGAAACTTGCCCTTTTATAATTTTCTCAGTGATGAAATATTAACAGTGCATCACATTGTTCATTCTAAGAGCAAATACTAACACTAACCATTTGTTTTATTTTTGTTTTCTTTGTTTACTTGCACGTACAAAGTAACACAAGAATGAATAAGAAGATAGAAACTTAGTTTAGGAAATACTTTATGATTTCCTTTATTCTTTTGTAATTCTTTTTATTAATTTTTAAAGACAATGTAATATATGTATATTCAATAAAGAATTCCTTTTCTTTATTTCTAGAATTGTATTCTTTTTCTTTGTTTGTAATGATTCATTTTGTTATTTATTTTATTGTTGAATATTGTAAATACAATGTTTTATTGTCCCTGTATACACTCTATATTTTTCTTAATACTTAAAAAATAAAGATTTCTATTCTTTTATCTTGTTTTACATTATTTGCTTTATTTGAATTCCTTTAATTAAGTATTCAATATGTGAAATCAATAATATTTCAACTTGAATTATTATAATTTCCTTTAATAAGATAAGATCCTAAATACTATGATTTGAATCTATTTCAAATGTCTAATTAAAATTCAAACATCAAATTGAAATCATTTACCCAAAATAGTCAATTTTTCCTAGAGGTCATGGCAGAATTCATAATACTCCCTTGAATGAGCTAAACCCTAACACATCAAAGTGAGAGAAACCCTGATCCCTCTAATATTTTAGTTTGCAAAAAAATTACCCCAATTCTATAGATGAATGCATGCACATGCACATATTCCTATATCTACCCTTCGTTTTTTCCTAAACGGTGGGATGTTATAGTCTTTCCCCCTTAAAGAAAACTTCATCCCGAAGTTGTATTGGTGTGTACTTGAATAGTTTAGGATAAGCTTCTTACAAGTCATCCTCCTTCTCCCAGGTTGATTCTCATTCATGATGATGTTTCCATTGTACCTTGCAATACTTAATAGCTCGATTTCTCAACCTCTTCCGGTTCTCCTCCAGAATCTTGGATGGTCTCTCGACATACGTCAAGTCTGCTTGTAGTTCCAGTTCTTTATGTGTTATAGCATCTTCTGGTGCTTTCAAACACTTCTAAAGTTGCGATACATGGAAGACATTGTGGACTTCAGCTAACTCTTTTGGTAATTCCAAAGCATAAGCTACTACTCTATTTTGGATGGCCCAATGTATCTTGGACTTAACTTTCCTTTTACTCCAAACCTCTCGACTCCTTTCATCGTACTAACCTTAATATATACCATATCTCCTACTTCGGGATGCCATGATCTTCTACTTTGATCTGCATAGCTTTTCTAGCGGCTTTGACCTATCTTCAATCGATCTCGAATGATATCAATGATGTCTTTCTTCTACTTTATGTATTCTGGTGCAAAATATTTGTTTCCTCCAGGTTCATACCAACATATTGGAATCTACATTTTCGACCATAAAGTACCTCATATGGTGCTGATTTCAAACTGCTTTGATAACTATTGTTGTAAGAAAACTCTACCAACGGTAGATGTTGTTCCCATGAACCTCCAAAATCTAGAGCACATGCTCGAAGCATATCTTCTAAAATTTGATTGGTACTTTCTGTTTGACCTCCTATTTCTGGATAATAAGCTGTGCTAAAATCCAGTTTTGACCCAAGTACTTCATGTAGTTGCTTCTAGAATGCTGAAGTGAACATGTATCCTCTATTTGTTACTTTCTTCTTGGGTACTCCATGCTTGCTAACAAATTCCTTGACATATATATCTACTAGCTTCTCTGCATTGACTTTCTCATTCACTTGTATGAAATGTGAACTTTTAGTAAGTCTGTCCACAATCACCCAAATCATATCTTTGCGTTTCTAAGTCATTGGTAATCCAGTGATGAAATCCATCCCAATTTCCTCCCATTTCCATTCTAGAATCTCCAAAGGTTGCATTGGTCCTAGTCAACTTTGATATTCAGCTTTCACCCTCTAGCAAGTATGGCATTCAGATACATATTTTGCAATGTCTCTTTTCATGTTGTTCCACCAAAATAACTCTTCGAGATCCATATACATCTTAGTACTTCCCGAATGAATTGAAGAAAGTGTTTCATGTGCTTCCCCAAGTATTATCTCCCTGATCTCAGACACATCAGGTACACAAAACCTATTTTTGAAACCATAGAGATCCATAATCTCCCAAGTAAAATTTTGATGGTTGGCCTTCAGAAATCCTTCGTATTTCTTCTGAAATGAAAGGATCATCATGTTGATGTCGAATTATCTCATTACAAAGATCACTACTCCTTTCCTCAGTAACTCTCATGGTAGCTAATCCTCCCAAAGCAGATCTTATTAAGTGCCCTTGTAATCTTTCCAGATCCATCCTTAATTCCTTTGGCAGTTCCCTATTTGCTGGTTGAGTATCTATGCTCTTCTGACTTAAGGAAGCTACTACAACATTAGCCTTCCCTGGAGTATAGTTGATTGTAAGATCATAATCCTTGATCAACTCTAGCCAATGTTTCTGTCTCATATTTAATTCCTTATGAGTGCAGAAGTATTTGAGACTTTTATGATAAGTGTAAAGCTCACACTTCGTGCCGTAAAGAAAATGTCTCCAACTTTTTAAAGCAAACACCATTGTTGCTAATTTTAGATCATGTGTTGTGTAATTAACTTCATGTGGTTTAAGTTGTCTAGATCCATAAGCAATTACCTTGCGATCTTGCATTAAAAACAACCTAATCCCTCCTTGGATGCATCACGGTAAACTATATAATCCTTGTCGATTTCTGGTACTACTAGAATTGGTGCTATAGTTAAACGAGTATTCAACTCTTGAAAACTAGCTTGACACTTGTCATTCCACACAAATGGAGTATTCTTTCTTAGCAACCTGGTCATTGGTCCAGCTATTTTGGAAAAACCTTCAATAAACCTTCTATAATAACCTGCCATTGCTAAGAAACCTTTGATTTGTTTAACATTGGTAGTTCTTCCAATCCAAAAGTGATTGAACTTTTGTTGGATTCACAACAATTCCATCTTTGCTGATAACATGACCAAGAAATTGTACTTTATCCAACCAGAACTCACATTTACCGAACTTAGCATAAAACGTGTGCTCTCAAAAAATTTGAAATGCTATCCTTAAATGACCGGCATGTTATTCCTCATATTTGGAATATATCAGAATATCATGAATGAGTGCTATGATGAACTTGTCCAAGTATGGCATAAAGATCTTGTTCATCAAATGCATGAAAATTGTCAGTGAATTAGTCAATCCAAAAGGTACGACTAAGTACTCATGATGTCCATACCTTGAAACAAATGTAGTTTTAGGAACATCTGTAGGCTTAATCTTGATTTGATGATAGTCTGGTCTTAGAGAAATCTTGGAAAACACTCCAGCTCCCTTGACTTGATCAAATAAATCTTGAATTCTGGGCAAAGGATATTCGTTTTTTGATAGTAACATTGTTCAGATTCCTATAATCTCCGCACATCCATCGTCCTCCATCCTATTTATCAATAGAAATAGCGGGAGTTCCCTAGGGTGGTACACTTTCTTGTATAAAACCTTTACTAGCTAACTCATCAATTTCCTCTTTAATCTCTTTAGGACCCATCTTGTATGGTGCTTGTGCGATAGGTGTTGTTCCTGGTATCAGGTCAAGAGTGAATTATATTTCCCGATCTGGTGGCATTCCTGGTAATTCTACTAGAAATACATCCATAAATTCATTCACTATTGGGATATCTTCTAACTTTACCTCTCTCATGGAATTGAGTTGCAAATCCACAACTATATGAGTGTGTCTATTTTCCTGGTAAACTACTCTTCCTGCACCTGGAGTCTTGATCGAGACACTCTTGTCCTCACAGTTAATCTGGGATCCATGTTCAGTCATCCAATCCATTCCTAGAATTACTGCTATACCTTTCATTGGGATCACACATAGGTCCGCATAATATGGACAACTGCAGATTGTAATAACCTGGTTTTGTTTAATATGGTTAACTACTACGGTACGCCCTGTCGTTATTACGGTCACTGGGTTTTCTAACGCTGCCCGTCTAATCCCAAACTTATCAAGAAATTGCTCAGAAATGAATGAAGTAGTTGCACCAGTATCAAATAAAACATTTTCAGGATGGGCAAGTATACTGAGCATACCTATGATTGCCTGATATGAATTGTTCACCTCCTCCAGAGTTGTGCAATTCAGCTTTCCAGAAGGTTGGTTTCGCTTTCCATTGTTATTCTGTGCATAATTTCCACCTCTTGCCGGTGGTCCACCAGTTCCTACGGAACTATCTCCCTCTTTCACAGCCAACCTCATGCTGGTTTCTTGGGACAACCCGGTTTCATATGTCTCCTTTGACCACATCCATAAGATATGATTACTGGCTGCCTACACTCCTTACTATTATGTCCCGGAAGTCCGCAGTTGTGACAAATTATACTCCTCTTGGAAGATGGCGCACTCCTATTTGGATTATTGTTGAAAGGTTGAGACCTAGGTTTGAAGGTCAGATTTGGTGTTGGCTTGCTTGCTTGGACCTTCTTAGTCTCTCGCTTCTCCCTTTATAATCATCCTCGAAGGTAATGGCTGCATCCATCAATTGTTGAAATGTTTGCTTACTGGCAAGCCTCAACTGCATTTTCACAAACGGATTCAAGCCACGCATGAACCTCTTCTTCCTCTTTTCTTTAGTGTTTACCTTGTAAACTACGTAACAAGATAGCTGACTGTATTCTCTAATATACTTCATCACACTAGAATTTCCTTGTTGTAACTCCTCGAACTCTCTTCGCTTCAATTTCAAAATGCTTTATGGAACATGGTATTCCCAGAATCTCTGCTTGAACTCTTCCCAGGTGTATTATCTGTCTGGAAGTTGCATTGCTAGCTAATTCTCCCACTAGGATGTTGCATGTCCAGTTAAATATGGTCCATACCTTAGCTTCTCCTCATCATTGCACCCTACTATCTTCAACTTTCTCTTAGTGTCCACTAACCAATCTTCTATGTCCATGGGCTCTAGTGCATAAGCAAAAGGTATTGGCCTAGCATTCTGAAAATCATAGAGAATCACACCACGGCCTTCAGGTTCCCTTTGAGTTACAACCCGACCAAGCAGGTCTTGCATAAACTTGTTCTATGACTCCTACATCATTTGCATGTATTGCATGAAATTCTGTTCCATTAGTGACCTCATTGGTGGTGGTGGTAATGTGCCATGCACCCTGGCATCTTCATCCGCCTTTGCTTTAGCTTCACGCTTCTCGCGTTGTTGATCAGACTCGCTTGCTACACATGAGTCCATACCCCTCTAGTCCTGTTAGACAAAGCAAATACTCATAATTACACCATGCCCATGTTTTTTGAGCTCAACTTCATGCATGGAACTAGTCACACAAGGGAAACCAAATATGCATCATATATTATACATTACAAGCAAGATAGTTCATACAATACCATTACAACCTGATATAATACAACCACTACAGATTCATGTGAGTGCTACCTCACTTATTTAAATACAACAACCTATCAAGCATTACAATACGCAATACCAAACTTCTACTACTACCATAACATATTCACCTCGAGTGATCTAGCTCCTCAGCAGTTGCAACGCTCATCATACATGCCTAGGATCCAACCATGCTGACGTGAAGTCCGACGCACAGTCTGTGGAAAAAATGGCTTCCCAGATGGGATGTACTCGGTGTCTGAAGTATCAGGACTTGAGTCATCGCTTAGCCTGAGTGCATCTACTCCCTCTAGCTCATCAGAAACGTCCCCAGAAATAGGATCCTCATTAACATCCTCATGCGTCTCGTGCCCCCAACCTCCATAGTAGTCAAAAGAAAACTCATATGCTGACGCTTCCTAGGTACTTTGTTGGGTACGATAGTCTTCAGCTATCACAGGATAATGAACATTCTCTAGTGTAGGATAATGCATGGGTGAATCATACAGAAACTCCTCAGGTTCTTCTTCTTCTGTCTCCACATCTACAACTTCTACGTCTCTGCCATCAGTAGCATATGACCTAACTCCCATCCAGCTAGACTTCTCGGCATCCTCCTTGGAATAATCTAATGGCATAGGATTTCCACTAGATCTAACCGGTGAACCGAACCTCCACCCATCTGATTTCTTGATGGGAAGCTCCAAGTCAGTCCCCCAGTGAACAGTGTGGTACCAGGTAACTAGTATCTATATCATGATAATGGGTAGGCTTTGGTGCGAGTGAATAAGGATATGGTGTAAATGATGCTGGGTCTATGTGGATATATTTTTGTGTTGGACTGGTTGAACCACATGCTTCCTTATCTAATTGCGCTACCAACACCTCCCTCCTTCGAGGATCGGTGAGATCCTCCAGCATACTATCCTTATCCTCCACTATGACACGATGGGTGTTACAGAAAGACTCAACTAATTGTTTATATCGGTCCATGAACTTGGAAGCTAGAACATGATTCTTCTGGGATAACTCAAGGTGATCTAGTACTAACTCCGAGCTTATGGAATCGTGAGGAATCATAGTATAACCGGTTCCTGCAAAATCATTGGATGTTTGCTCCCAGATAGTGGCTATCGCCTCCACTAGTGCAACATGATATGCGGCCAAATGACTTCGACCTTCTCCAAATGGCATGAATAGCCTCAACCCAAGATTCTTTGGTAGGTGAATACTAATACAGTACTTCGCTATCATGTTCCCATCATAATACGTAAAGCTCTTCACTAGTGGGATGTCGGTCTCACATTCAAAAACCCTCAAAAGCTATCAAAGCTATTCGGTCAATTCCCCTAATAATTCTCGAGACTTTTCTCCTTCTTCCCTATAGTCTGTGTAGGGTACTTTGGTGCCATCCTAGTTGTATACAAAATATTTATAATTAGTAATGATGCATCATAATAAAGAATTATCGCACTAAAAGATACAACAAAATATTCCCAAGTGAATATCCATCATATTTTTAGAGAACTCTTTACCATTGCTCCTAGACTCCTACATGTATATCGCTTTACTAGGTTTCCAACCTAAGGTCAAAGCAATTGCTCTGATACCAGATGTAGTGACCCAGCATCCATTGCATGTCGTAGTACGCAAGTCATTGACATAACACTCACGAAACATCATTCCACAAATATCACGTCCCTTAGAGTGGTGCAAGAAAAATATTGTCGATCCACAATACATACACTTATTATTAAAATACCAAAAGAACGGATACAATTAGTTTCTCGGACTTACAACCATCAAACAACTTACTTAAAGATGTTCCAACATAAGAACGAAAGATCCAAATTAATTAACATGGCGAGAGCTCAACAACTTATTATATAAAGTCTTATGCTGCTCAACTCCACCTAAGTACTAGATACTACTTTAGCAACTACTCTGACTCATTTCGTTCAGCTCCATATCGCATCTCGTAATCCACTCCTTAAACTCCTCCCGGTAGATCAGGCTCTTCATAGAAGATGTCATCTTGGCACTCCATAGCATACATTGGAGTATCTTCTTACTCTTTAGAGTCTAAGCAGGGGATCAAAGGAAAGGGTGAGTAACAGTGTTACGCAGCTAGGTCATTATATGCAAGGTGGGAAGTTTGGTGCACTATCTACCACCTTAGACTATAAGTCTTAGCTTCTGTGATTTTTTCATAAACTTTTTTCAAAGATTGATTTTATTAAGAAAAACTATGCCCATCAGTCTTCACAGGTTGATCAGAGCTTCACGGAGTTCCTTTCCTGCTGCGTCAGTAGGTCCTTCCCAGAACATGGAGTAACATGCCACCATTCTTACACTCTACAGAGGTGTGTTGCTTTATCCATAAGAGATCAAATCCTTGTTGCACAACCAAGCGTACTTTCCCTTCCACAATTCCGTGATGTGGTGCTTAGTAATTGATCCAAGCCGATCACTATTCTCCTTCATGACCCCACATGCCAGCTATGAACACCTGAATTTTTAAGTCCAGAAGCCTGCTATGTCCTACATTGCAATCCCATGATTACCATTTTTGTGAGACATAACAGAATTGGTAGCACAGTACATCATCCATTACAAACCATAATAGTCTTACAAATAGTTGATCTCATGATCAAGTCTTAATACACATCAAAGCAGTGGAAATAAACGTAGTAGACTCCATCTTCATTATCACAAGCAATGCTGATGATGGGAGATGATCCTAGTTATCGTAGACCTCCTGCTGTTCGTCCTCCGGATAGTCCTCTTCATAGTCTGGACATGGGAATAGCCAGGGACAAAGCCAAGAGTACTCTTTAAAGTACTCGCAAACTATCACTAATGTAAGTAAGACAATTCTAGTAGGAATCCTAAGCTCTAGGCTTGTTTGCAAAAAGCTAGTTTTATTTCAGAAGTACTTAGGGGTAAAGCCTGTTTTAGTTATGTAGATTACTCAAGTGGGAACCTAGTTTTCATGTCAACAACCCTGTTGTGGTCAAGTCAAACTCATATTTCAAGTCACAAGTCATTTTGAAAACATCTAACAACAGAATAGTATGGCCACTCCAACTGTCCATGACCACGGACGTGGCTATTCGAATAGTTTAACACTCTGCAGAGGTTGTACACTTTCACCTCAAGATTCGATACATCCATCAGGGATAACCCTGAATCATCATACTTGGTATGCGGATAATCAATCCTAACATTTCAATTACACACCCTAGTATAGGCACCTCCCCTATGAGTTTGGCCTCCCAGCCATGGCCATCTGCCATCCCAGGAACTACATAAGTGGACATTCATATTCATGAGGTAGCCTCAACTTAACCTCTTTCCGCAAGGGAAACCATACTAAGACATATAAACTTCCAGTTAAGCCCTACCCAAATCATGTATTATGGTTGTACGGTAAAAGCTGGAATGGTATTGCATCCGAACCCAACCATCAGTTTTTATCAAAGTCAAGGCACATGCCTCATTCAGTTTCATCTTCAAATCATTGTGTTTCATAACCCATGTCAAAACATTTCAATAGAATGACTCATCATTCCAAGGTTTTCATAATCATTTACTCCAAGTGTTCCCATCTAAAGTGATCCATATTAGTTTAGCACTAGCAACTATCAATGAGGGTATCACTATTGAGGAGTGCTAATAAAGTGTAACTAATAATCCTAGTTTTATGCTCTTGATGGCATCTATCCTATTTCTCCACTAATCACAATTAATTAACTAGGTAAGAAACTTTGGTAAAGGTAAAAGAATAAAACTTGTAAGTAAAACTGGGAATTGGTAAGGTTGCATCTCCATAGTATGCATAGGGTATCTGCACAAGTTAGCTTGCAGGGATAACTTGCATAGTGGGCTTGCCTTGGTTGGTGCAGTTGTTGAAGTTCTCTTCTTCTTCTTCTTCATAGTACTCCTCTTCGTTGCCCGGGTCGGTACTAGCGTCTATAAATAAATACGAGGTATACAATCTCTAAACAATACTTAGCTATTTCTATTATGCACACAATGGTTCACACTAGATGACCTAGCATCATCTCAATCATCACATGAAATATTGGCATATTCTTATTTATCTTATTTTGGAATGCAATTTCTACTCATTGAAAAATACTTAAGATTTAATATTCTCCTATTAAAATATGGGATCATGTTGACACATGTCATCACCACATATTTCAATACTTGGGAATGCGATTTAAAGGGGTTGGCATATATTACAAAGTTTAATATTGCTATTTAATAATATTAAAGTGACTAGAAATGCCTATATAGCCTTCTTTTAATACTAGTCCATCCTTACTACATGTAAAACTAAATCTCTTTACTTATTCAGATAGTGAAGGGAAACGGGTAGGCTACACTAGCGTAAAATCAAAAATTTCTACCGCGTCAACCAGGAATACTATGGTCATAGATCACGGGATTACCGCTAGACGCGCAGGTGCGGAACTCGATGAAGCACGTTGCGGCAGTGTAGATGTTCTACGTCTCCTCCTCGTCCTCGTCCCACGAGCAGCTCCCCTTTGCGCGGCTCGTCCAAGTGCTACAGATGCAGCACCTCCGAGGTATCCACACGTCCGGAGTGGAAGCCGTCACACGCCAGACTGCTAGGTCTGCGCGTGCAACACAGGCGGAAGAGGAGTGGCGGCTGGGTGGAATGCTCTCTCCTTTTCAGCTCGCCTCACTCCCTCTTATATAGGCATCCCTGGTGGGCTTCTACATTAGCAGCCCATTAGCAGCCTAAGCCTGGTCTAATTCGGATCCAATCCTCATTAGGCTTCCAGCCCCTAAAGTGTGTGACCCTATAGGTTCATACACGTATAGACATGACGCGAGTACACTTACTCCGTCAATAGTTGGTAGCGGCCTCTAGCAAGACGTGCCAACTCCTAAACGCATATAAAGATCATTCGGACGAACCATCACAAGGTTGAGTACATGTCTTTCCCTTTGCCTCACGATATTTGGTCTAGCTCTAAGCTGACCTCTCTTTCTCGATACTGTGATTCAGAATCCCTTTACTAGGTTAACTCTTAACCATATGTAGCACGGCCATGCATTTCTGGATCCGATCACTCGAGGGGCCCAGAGATATCTCTCTCAAGTAGAGAGGGGCAAATCCCATCTTGATTGACCGATGCCTTGCAGCATGTATCAGGACAAACCCGAAAGCTACCTTTATAACTACCCAGTTACGGAGTAGTGTTTGATAGCCCCAAAGTAGGTCGATCCACATCTCAAGTACATGCGACAATCTCAGGTCTAAGGACAAAACGTACACGATGTGTAGTGAGAGCTGCAAGTATTATTGCTAGTCTCATGTTGGGTCAGTCCAACCCCATGTTCATAACATGTGTCCACATCATTGGTTTGACATCTCCATGTCAATGACTTGCGAAACATAGTCATTAACCAATCGATGTGCTAGTCTAATATTCATGTGTGTCCTCGCATGAACTCCGACTAGGGACAATTATTAGATAACCATACAAGTAAAGAGTTTCACAAACAATTCACATAATTGCCAATCAATACAAGTTGCCTGGTATATGGATATTCAAGGAACATTATAATAACTCATGGATACACATGAAATACAATCATCTCTATGATTGCCTCTAGGGCATATTTCCTTCAGTCTCCCACTTGCACTAGAGTCAATCTAGACAGTGTCTAATACCTATTGCTCTTGTGTGCGCTTCATGCGCAGGCTGCGGGAGTGGCTTAGTCAAGGGATCAGCAACATTTGAGTCCGTATGTATTTTGCATAACATGACACTACCTTCATCAATGAACTCACGAATCAGATGGTAGCGCATGCGAATATGTTTGTTCTTCTGGTGCTGTCTAGGTTCTTTGGCTTGTGCAATAGCACCATTGTTGTCACAATAAACGTCCAAGGGATTGGACGAGCCCTGAACCACACCAAGAGCGATCAGGAAATTCCTAATCCAAACAGCTTCCTTTGCAGCCTCCGAGGCAGCAATATATCCAGCTTCTGTTGAAGAGGAGGCCACTGTATCTTGCTTGGAACTTTTCCAGCTCACAGCACCACCATTCATGACAAACACATAACCTGATTGCGATTTCGAGTCGTCTGAGTCATTAAGGTAACTCGCATCTGTGTAACCCTTTACACTGAGTTCAACCTCACCTCCATAAACTAGGAACATATCCTTAGTCCTTCTCAAGTACTTAAGGATATTCTTTACCGCTGTCCAGTGAATCTCACCTGGATCAGCCTGGTATCTGCTCGTAACACTTAGAGTATAGGAAACATCTGGGCGAGTACATGTCATTGCATACATGATGGATCCAATAGCCGAAGCATATGGAACCCTACTCATGCGTTCTCGCTCATCAGTGGTCGAAGGACACTGAGTCTTGCTGAGTTTAATGCCGTGAGACATGGGCAAGAACCCCTTCTTAGCCTCTTCCATGCTGAACCGTTTCAACACTTTGTCAATGTACGTACTCTGGCTTAATCCAATTAGCCTCCTTGATCTATCTCTATAGATCTTGATACCCAGAATATATGCCGCTTCTCCCAAGTCCTTCATAGAAAAACTATTTTTCAATGAGGTCTTAACAGACTCGAGCATAGGAATGTCATTTCCAATCAATAATATGTCATCCACATATAAGATTAGAAACACAAGTGATTTCCCATTTTCTTTCTTATACACACAAGGTTCTTGTTCGTTTTTGGTGAAGCCAAACTCCTTTACAACTTCATCAAATCGAATGTTCCAACTCCGAGATGCTTGCTTCAGCCCATAAATGGACTTTTGAAGTTTGCATACCTTTCCAGCATTGTTTGGATCGACAAAACCTTCGGGCTGCATCATATACACGTCCTCAGAAAGGATTCCATTTAAGAAAGCCGTCTTGACGTCCATCTGCCATATCTCATAATCGAAATGTGCAGCAATGGCTAGAATGATCCGTATAGATTTAAGCATCGCTACGGGCGAGAAAGTCTCGTCGT
This sequence comes from Avena eriantha, assembly GCA_910589775.1. Taxonomy (NCBI): domain Eukaryota; kingdom Viridiplantae; phylum Streptophyta; class Magnoliopsida; order Poales; family Poaceae; genus Avena; species Avena eriantha. The sequence goes on from OU342740.1 coordinate 489,516,897, forward strand.
AGTCAACTCCTTGAACTTGTCGAAAACCTTTTGCAACAAGTCGAGCTTTATGGATGTGAACATTTCCATCCATATCAATCTTCTTCTTATAGATCCACTTGCACTCGATGGCTTTAAAACCATCAGGCAGGTCAACCAAGTTCCAAACTTGATTGTCTCCCATGGACTCTATCTCGGATCTCATGGCAACCAGCCATTTCTCAGAGTCTGGGTCCACCATCGCTTCTGCATAGGTCGCAGGCTCATCATTGTCTAACAATAATAACTCTCGCGCTTCGCGGAGCCTCGCCGACCTTCGTGGTTGTGGTGCTTCTATTGCCACGGGTTCCTCAACTTGTTCTGCTACAATAGCATCACTCGTAGAAGCATCCCCGACTGGCTCATCTTGAACTTCTTCAAGTCGCACCGACCTTCCACTCGTTCCCTTTGTGAGAAACTCTTTCTCTAGGAAAACACCGCTACGAGCGACAAACACTTTGCCCTCTTCTCGGTTGTAGAAGTAATACCCTAAGGTTTCCCTTGGGTATCCCACAAAAATGCACTTATCCGATTTGGGTGTTAGCTTGTCCGACTGAAGTCGCTTGACAAATGCATCACAACCCCAAATCTTTAGAAAAGACAAACTGGGATTCTTTCCAGTCCACATCTCATATGGTGTCTTAACTATGGATTTAGATGGTACCCTATTTAGTGTGAAAGCTGCTGTTTCTAGCGCGTAACCCCAAAATGATAATGGTAAATCCGACTGGCTCATCATCGATCGAACCATGTCCAACAAAGTTCGATTACGCCGTTCAGAGACCCCGTTTCTTTGAGGCGTTCCGGGCGGCGTGAGCTGTGGAACAATTCCGCAACTCTTAAGATGATTGCTAAACTCGTGACTCAAATATTCACCTCCGCGATCAGATCGCAAGGCCTTTATTTTCTTGCCACGTTGATTCTCTACCTCATTTTGAAACTCTTTGAACTTTTCAAAAGTTTCAGACTTATGCTTCATCAAGTAGACATAGCCATATCTACTGAAATCATCAGTGAAAGTAATGAAGTAGTGATATCCTCCTCTGGCTGTCGTGCTCATTGGTCCACATACATCAGTATGTATGAGTTCCAACAAGTCTGTCGCTCTCTCGGGAAACCCCGTAAAAGGCGTCTTGGTCATCTTTCCAAGTAAACAAGCTTGACATGTCTCGTATGATTCAAAATCAAACGAAGTTAGAAGACCATCACCATGGAGCTTCTTCATGCGCTTTTCACTTATATGCCCCAAACGACAATGCCATAGATAGGTAGGACTCAAATCATTTGGCCGAAGCCTTTTAGCACTAACATTGTAAACACATGCATTATCAAGATTTAAAATAAATAACCCATTCACAATGGGAGCATCAGCCACAAACATAGCATTCTTAGAGATTACACAACCATTGTTTGTACTCGCGAATGAATAACCATCCCTCATCAAACATGAAGGTGATAAAATGTTTCGACCCATACTAGGAATGTAATAACAATTATTCAACTCCATGATAAATCCTGACGGAAGGTGAAGTTGCATGACGCCGACGAACAATGCAGCAACCCTTGCTTTATTTCCGACGCGAAAATCCACTTCGCCTTTTTGCACTTCTCTAGTCCTTATTAGCCCCTGCATCGAATTGCAAATATGAGCAACCGATCCGGTATCAAATACCCAAGAGTTAACATAAGAATCTGCGAGAAAAATGTCCACAACATTTACAACAAGTGTACCTGAGTGGGAAGTACTCTTACTTCCACTTTTCTTCAAAGAAGCCTGGTACTTGCTGCAGTTTCTCTTCCAGTGGCCATATTCGTGACAAAAGAAACACTCAGTGTCTCCTGCAGGACCAGCCTTTTGCTTGGGTGCAGGGTTTGGCTTAGGGATCGTATCTTTAGCCTTGCCCTTCTTCTTCTGCCAAGAAGTGCCCTTTTTCTTGAAGCTAGGCTTGTTCTACACAGCCATCACATGGCTATGCCCTGCACACTTCTTAATGTCACATTCTGCTGTTTTCAGCATCCCACATAATTCATTAAGGCCCCTCTCCACCCCATGCATATGGTAGTTCGAAATGAAATGCCCATAGCTAGATGGAAGAGATGCCAAAATGAAGTCAGTGGCCAACTCTTGGCCTAATGGAAAACCAAGCTTTTCCAAAGTCTGACTGTAACCAACCATTTTGATCACATGGGGGCCTACAGCTGCTCCCTCTGCCAGCTTGCATTCCACAAAGGACTTAGCGACATTGTACCTCTCAGTCCTAGCCTGAGTCTGGAACATGTCCTTAAGCGCAACGATCATATCGTATGCTTCCTGATCCTCAAACTGTTTTTGAAGATCAGGTTCCATGCATGCAAGCATAAGACAACTGACCTCAAGAGATTCATCACATGCTTTCTTGTAGGCATTCTTAAGGGTAGCAGTTGCATTATCAGCAGGTTCATCCGGGATTGGGGTATCCAGAACAGTTTCCTTTTTCTCAGCCCTGAGAACAATTCTCAGGTTACGGACCCAGTCCGAATAGTTTGTTCCATTTAGTTTATCCTTTTCAAGAATCGAACGCAAAGCAAAAGGTGATGAATTGTTCGGTGCCATTGATCTACAACAAAAAAAAATATGCAAAATACTAAGCCATGTAACCATGAAAGAGTAAAACATATTAAACAATTTAATAGCATATACTCCCACTTAAATCAACATCCCTCTATTGATACTAAGTGATTCAAGATCCACAATTAACAAGTCGACTAGTGAGCTTTAGCATCACTGCTAGAAGACAAGGTAAATCGGTAAGCAACCTTTGCTAATCATATCACATATGACTCTTGTTGTTGGGTGACATCTCTATGTCAAACCTAGGCGCCCAACCTTTATGCCCCAAGGTCCTTAACTGTTAAGATGACCTTGTTAAGCTCACCAACCCTTATGCGTGTAGGTATCCGATACAAACCCATCCAGCCAAGGAAAACCGTGGCACCCTAATTTCATAGACCCACCAACGATTGTACAGGGCATAGGATGGTGCAAGGTTTGGTTGGGAGGGCATGGTTTAACTTAAACTTTGTGAGGGATCGTTCTACTTCTATCATCTAAGCATGCATAGTAGTAAAACATATAAGAATAGCATTCACATAGATGTGATACAGTATGGCCCATTTTCTCATGGTGATCTCCATCGCCATAGAACCTGTCCACCATGATGATCTCCATCTTCATGCTCTATGCGAGCCATCCTCCAAGTGATGAGTTCTCCAAGAACTAATACAAGCTATTACTCCTAACATCTAGTAATCAAAATTACATGGTATTGGGATCATCACAAGTTGGCACGCAGGCCATTACAATAATTGACAACACATATGGCTCCAGCCGTGTTGCCCAACTCACGACACGCAGGTCATGAAAAAATACATACATGCATCACATACATTTTTGGGCCATACTGATCACATAAATCCTGAAAAAACAAGTTGTGCATAGAATCGCATTCTACCGGATCATGTGAAATCGTACCACCTATGAACCTTAACGAGATACAAAAAGGGGGCTACAACTAAGGGGGGTCTAGGGGGTCTCCCCCTGCGGGGTTCGAAGGGGCAGCGCCCCTCGCGGTACCTTTAAGAGATCAAATCTATACATTCGTGAAAAATGAGAGATCAAATCTATACAATTTTCTTTAAGGATTTTGATCGGCAAATCCAATTTACCATAAACCGACCATAGTTCCGATTTGACCAAACTCCTTTGATCACGGTACGTCGATTCAGATCTAATTCCCGATTCGATCAATCATATTGATCTTCGCGTGATTCAGAAGGATTTATGTGTCACTGTCTACCCCGATGGCGGAAACCGACCGGTAGGGGTAAGTCGTTCGACGACCTTAGAATCACGATCACGGAAAGTAAGATCATAGATCAATCCAGAAACACCGCCATACAAACGATCATATCATTCATATCAATCTACATATCACCATATGCAAACTTCCCGAACCTATGACTGAATAGCATCGGCTCTGATACCACTGAAGGGAAACGGGTAGGCTACACTAGCGTAAAATCAAAAATTTCTACCGCGTCAACCAGGAATACTATGGTCATAGATCACGGGATTACCGCTAGACGCGCAGGTGCGGAACTCGATGAAGCACGTTGCGGCAGTGTAGATGTTCTACGTCTCCTCCTCGTCCTCGTCCCACGAGCAGCTCCCCTTTGCGCGGCTCGTCCAAGTGCTACAGATGCAGCACCTCCGAGGTATCCACACGTCCGGAGTGGAAGCCGTCACACGCCAGACTGCTAGGTCTGCGCGTGCAACACAGGCGGAAGAGGAGTGGCGGCTGGGTGGAATGCTCTCTCCTTTTCAGCTCGCCTCACTCCCTCTTATATAGGCATCCCTGGTGGGCTTCTACATTAGCAGCCCATTAGCAGCCTAAGCCTGGTCTAATTCGGATCCAATCCTCATTAGGCTTCCAGCCCCTAAAGTGTGTGACCCTATAGGTTCATACACGTATAGACATGACGCGAGTACACTTACTCCGTCAATAGTTGGTAGCGGCCTCTAGCAAGACGTGCCAACTCCTAAACGCATATAAAGATCATTCGGACGAACCATCACAAGGTTGAGTACATGTCTTTCCCTTTGCCTCACGATATTTGGTCTAGCTCTAAGCTGACCTCTCTTTCTCGATACTGTGATTCAGAATCCCTTTACTAGGTTAACTCTTAACCATATGTAGCACGGCCATGCATTTCTGGATCCGATCACTCGAGGGGCCCAGAGATATCTCTCTCAAGTAGAGAGGGGCAAATCCCATCTTGATTGACCGATGCCTTGCAGCATGTATCAGGACAAACCCGAAAGCTACCTTTATAACTACCCAGTTACGGAGTAGTGTTTGATAGCCCCAAAGTAGGTCGATCCACATCTCAAGTACATGCGACAATCTCAGGTCTAAGGACAAAACGTACACGATGTGTAGTGAGAGCTGCAAGTATTATTGCTAGTCTCATGTTGGGTCAGTCCAACCCCATGTTCATAACATGTGTCCACATCATTGGTTTGACATCTCCATGTCAATGACTTGCGAAACATAGTCATTAACCAATCGATGTGCTAGTCTAATATTCATGTGTGTCCTCGCATGAACTCCGACTAGGGACAATTATTAGATAACCATACAAGTAAAGAGTTTCACAAACAATTCACATAATTGCCAATCAATACAAGTTGCCTGGTATATGGATATTCAAGGAACATTATAATAACTCATGGATACACATGAAATACAATCATCTCTATGATTGCCTCTAGGGCATATTTCCTTCAGATAGAGCATGGCAAATGTGATTTTTGAGAGTTGGAATCAACTCAAAAGCATTTATGGTTGATTTTAGAAAAATGTTTGAAGTTGGAAAAGTCTCTGTCTTATTATTTTTACTATGGGTGATTTATAATTTCAAACGGTTTGAATCCAACGGGAGTATGTATAGATTTTCAATACCTTTCTAACAAAATTGGAATCATACAATTTGGTGAAGCACAACTCTTTGAATTCAATTTTGAAGTTACTGACAGAATAAGGTTTTGAATAAAATGAAAAATCTATATTTGAATTGTGGGCAAAGCGCGGGAATGCTAATGGGCCGGCCCAACTGCACGACGCGCGCACATCGAGCTGCTCCTGCGCTAGCCCCACCTGTCAGCGGCTAGTCTAACGCGAAACGGTATCAGTTAATCTGGACTGCACGATTAGAGCACGATCGACGGCTGAGCGTCATCGTCTCCGTTGCACTAAGCGCGTGAGATTCTAACCCTAGCGCTACGATGGGGGTCGACGGGGGCTTACCAGGGCTCCAGCTAGGTCCGACAATGGGGGCAAACAAACTTGTAGAGAACGGCGAGTCGAATAGTGGTCACGGCAGCTCCTAGGATGGCTCCAATCAACGGCTCCGTTCCACCACATCAGCGGCGGGCTTCGGTGAAATTTCGGCGATGTGCTGCTCACCTTGGTCCAGGGAAGGGTCAGGGGGGTTTCTGGGGGAGAGGTGAGTCGAGTGGTGTGCATTTGGAGGCTAGGGGAGGGGTCTATTTATACCCCGACGAGAGGAGCGGTGCGGCATGGCTCAGGCTCGTCAGCGACATTGCTACAGGGAGCTATCGTCATGGCTAAGGGCATAGGTCGACGCGGTATTCCCTGGCGGTCGTCATGCGCATAGTGGCAGGACGAGGCGCGGTCTTAATCGGACGGGGACGTCTATGCTCCGCTCGGGTACCGTGGGTGTTCGTCATGGCGTACGGTGGTCACGGGGCACGCGACGTCAAACGGGCATGTCTAGGAGGTTGCTGGCGGCGCGACGAATGGATTTACACAAGGGGAGAGCTAGGCACGGCATGGCTATACGGGGCGGCTCGGTGCTCTGGCGTGCGCTCGGCATGGCAGAGAGATAAATGGTCGCGCGAATGCTAGCGTTTCCACTGGCTGTCGTTGGCTGAGGCGTGGACTGGGGGGTGCGGTGAGGTCACGCCTATATCCTTGGGGTCATGGTAGAGGGCGGCGAGGCTTGTGGTGTCGTGTCCATGCTCGACCGGCATGGCACGCTCGGGTACGGGCTGGCACTGGTCATTGGGTCGAGTGAGCGGTGCTAGCTGCACGGGCTGGTACTGGGTGTGATCGTGGGCGAGTAGTGGAGTTGTGTTGAGTACAAGGATGATCACTAGATTGATCACAACACTAGATAGTTGGTAGACTTGTACTGTGCCTGCTAAGTGTTTGATTAAATGGCCGCATGAACTAAACATTTGAATTTTCAAATTATATTTGGTGAGGGTGTTGGTCATATGCTTGAGCATCTCTGGTTGCTAGGATTGGTCAAGTGGAGAAGGTTTGAGTTGTTTTTGAAAAAGGTTATCTAGATACATACACTTGATTCAATTTTGAAATGTCCCTCAAATGGATTTGAATTTGTTTCTGTAAGTTTGTAAAGGTCACTTGTGTTCATTTTCACTTGGTCTAGCAAGGGGAGAAAAGAAATAGAATTGTTTCTGTTTGAAATCATTTACTAGAGATGCCAAAGTGGGCTAGTGGTTAACTTTGGCAAAAATAACCATTAAGTCATATGCCTTAGTATTTGATTTTTTTATTGATTTGATTTTGTTTGGATTTGACCTAGATGATATTGTTTTGATCCTCAAGCTAATCTTTATCATCTATAACAATCAAACATGGCATAACAAGTGTTCATACATCATTCTCAAATACACATGCATTCATATAGGGTTTAATATTGAAAAGCTTTTGTTAACCCTAATTTTGGGTGATTGGAAATTGATAATCTTATTTAATATTTTTGAGATGTTACACCAACATGATCCTTCAGGCTAGCCACATCTCTGTTAAGCCCCCTTTAAGGCTAGCTACAACTCTGATAGGCCCCTAAAGACTCTGTGAGCCGATTTTTCCCCTCGAAGGTTCCATAAAAATGACCGGCCGTACCTCCGATAGCCTCTCATAGATAATCTAGACACCAAAATCATGGGACTCTAAGGGTGCCCACCCATATGCTAGATCTACGCAAGGAATCATAGCGTCACGTTAAGGTCATCCGCTGGCATACAAAAGTAAGAAGATCCATCTGACTTCTCTGCCCCATTCTAGACCTCCTATTAATGCGTATTATATGGCGCCAGAACCACTAATGTCATGGGTCATTAATCCCTATATAATAGACTCCACTCCACATGGAACCCTAGATTACATTGCTAGATATAGTAAATTACCACCATTTAGGATGAGAACCAATATTTCATATTATTGTGAAAATAATCTTTTATGACTCCTTTTTGCACATAGGTGATAACACAACAAGTTGCAAATACTTTGGAAAACACATCAAAGGACATGAGCAAGAGAGGAACTTTCCTTGTGACTGCAAGGTAGTGAAGTCTGATGCTTCCACTTGACCCTAAGCTCTTGTTTCTACAAAACACCATCATTGTTCGGTAAGAACAATGTTTAAAGAAGCAATAATGAATTATGCACAATAATGTCATGCAAAACTTTATTCTATTTTAAAACCCTTCCTTATATGTTTTACCCATATAAATAGACTTAAAAGATCCTTTTAAGATTACACTTGTTTATAAGGACACGTGATTATTTCTTACTTAGAAAATAATTTTGAAGAATTAACACATGGCAAAGCAAATATTTTATTTTAAAAAATATATAAATGAGGATTTATTATTTTAGAAATGCTAAAACCTTTTGAAATAACATACTTAGTATTTTTCTAGTAAAATATACTTACTCAAGATCTTAAATATGAATTTTATTTATTTTTAAGTATTATCCTTATTTTTATAAAATTCCATAAAGGAATTATTGTCTTTAAATATTCAATTTAAGTTTTATCATTTTAAAAGATAAACTAGTATTTTTAGTATATAACTTAAATTTTTGTGAATATTTAGAGGTATCATATGTATTTTTAGGATTTTTCTTCATTTTTCTAGAGCCTAAATACTCCTAGCATTATATTTGGAATTTACAGTATTTTAAAACTTGGTCACTCTTACTAGTGGGCCTGACCAACACGTCCTATTTGGCCCACTCCGGCCCACTAGGTTGTGAACCCAACCTAACTCCTAGCTCACGCCTTCCCTAACCGTAATCCTCACTCTCCCGCTTGCTTGTTTCACTCCCCTCCTCTCTCTAGCAATGTCGCGGCGCTACCAACATTGATGCTCAATCCCGGCGAGCTCCGGCCATCCTACCCACTGTGGTTGCCAACTAAGTTGATGTTGCTGTGTCGACTGGTCCACCCCGATTCATCATGCTCTCTCTCCCTTGGCCATGTTGACCTTGCACTAGTGATTAGGGTTTTGGCCCCTCTCGTTGTGCCATCCTTCAGTGGCTTCTTGGAGATGCCCTGGTGGTTTGGCGACATGATGGCTGCCAGCGCTGCCACCCTCACGCCTCTACAGCTATTGGCTCAACTCGGCGCGGTGCAGGTGCCTCGGTGCCCACCGTGCCACCATGTCGTGGCTGCCATTGACTACCTCTCTCTACCTCCTTTTCTTGCTAAGCAAGGACCACAAGTAAGTTCCTCCTTATCCTTCCTCTCTCTCCATCTCTCTATGTACTATCGTGCTTAACCCAAGTTAGGTTTGTTCATGTGCTAGGGTTCCTCTCCTCTTCCTCTGGTACTCTTAGTCCTGGCAATGGCTTGCTTAATATGATTACTACCTATTGTACCCTGATGGGTTTGGCCTTGTGTATTACTTAGTAAAAATGGATGTTGTGCTTAGTTGATCTGTCTATGATGCTTCACTAGTTGCACTGATCCCTTGGTTGTAATCCTAAGTGATTCGTATTTATTACACTCTACTACTAATACATGTATGTGACTGGCAACATCTATAGTATATCAGATCTTATGGACATTATAATGGGATGATGTTCTTTAGTCTCTATATTTGTTATGTTCAGGCTATTGTGAGAAATATTGATGTTGCCCAAGTGATGGTAATTGTATGCTACTTATCCAGGCATTTAGTACCTATCCTAAGTATTATATATTGTTTCTATGATTCACTAGTTAATAGAGAACATGATTTAGGAGGTATTCTAGATGATTTAATAAGGATTTAATACTTATCAGAGCAAATGATTTAGCAACTTGATTTGCTAAGATGCTTCTATATTGTCAGTATGATATAAATAAGCTTATAAATGATTCCTACAATTCCAGGAAAATGATTGTTTAAGATGTGGCTGAAAAGAATTATAATTGTTGTTAGATGGATGCCTCTATGAAACCTCCATTTGGATGGTACACAGTGGTAGCCTTTAACAGATTTTGATGGCTTAATATAATTAGAATTCTGGTATTTGATTCTTTCAAGTTCAATGATTTAACATCTATTCTCTAAAATTAGCTCTTGGCCAAGGATGCAAAAGACTGAGGCCCTTCTCTCCCTGAGAGAAGATCATGTGCTTAGTTGCCAAGTATGATTCTATGATGATCCTATTGTGTAGTGTTGATTCTAGGATCACTAAGCAAATGATGATGTGGTGGCTGTGGTGCCCTTACTTATGGTTGTGAGCTTGTCCAACTCCTCCCTGTGAGTTCCCTAGCCTGCTTCTTCTTGCTCTAGTTCTTGTCTTAACCTTGCCCTCCTTGCTCTAGCTCCTGGTTTGACCTTGCCCAACACCTGATCCACCCCCTCCTTATGTGACCATAGTTGTCTTAGTATCTATTGGATTATTGGTGGATTTGTTGGTGATCTGATGTGAAACCAGTGGTGAAATTGTGGTGATGTGCTTGTTGTTCTTGGTGTTGTGAAAAGTGTTCGGTAGAGAGCTCTCTCTACTGGTACAGATGTGTAACTTATATCCCCCTTGGGTTGTTCCTATGTCGACAACATGCTTGCATGAAGCGTTGTGTGTGCAGTGTGCTTGCCTACTATGATATTGTTGATCATTTTAAGTGAAACTTCCTGGTTCTACTCTTTTCCTTTTAACTACTCTGGTGAAATATCCCCTTTTTCTTATTGTCAATGAGGTTGTAGTGAGACTATGTACTGAATAAGAACAAGTACTGCTTTTTGTGAAACTTGCCCCCTTTATTATTTGCTCAGTGATGAAATACTAACAGTGTATCACACTATTCATTCCGAGATCAAATACTAACACTAACCATTTGTTTTATTTTTGTTTTCTTTGTTTACTTGCAGGTACAAAGTAACACAAGAAGGAATAAGAAGACACAAATTTAGTTTAGGAAAATAGTTTAGGATTTCCTTTATTCTTTTGTAATTCTTTTTATTAATTTATAAGACAATGTAATATATGTATATTCAATAAAGAATTCCTTTTCTTTATTTCTGGAATTGTATTCTTTTTCTTTGTTTGTAATGATTCATTTGTAATTTATTTTATTATTGATATTGTAAAGATAATGTTTTATTGTCCTTGTATACACTCTATATTATTTTTAATACTTATTATATTCTTTTATCTTTATTTACATTATTTTCTCTACTTGAATTCCTTTAATTAAGTATTCAATATGTGAAATCAATAATACTTCAACTTGAATTATTCTAATTTTCTTTAATAATATAAGCTCCTAAATACTATGATTTGAATCTATTTCAAATGTCTAATTCAAAATTCAAACATCAAATTGAAATCATTTACCCAAAATAGTCATTTTTTCTTAGAGGTCATGTCAGATTTCATAACACCCCGTTGAATGAGCTAAACCCTAAACCATCAAAGTGAGAGAAACCCTGATCCCTCTAGTCTTTTAGTTTGCGAAAAAATACCCCAATTTTATAGATGAATGGATGCAGATGCACATATTACTATATCTACCCTTTGTTTGTTCCTAAATGTCGGGATGTTATATAAGGAGAAGCAAATATCACAGAAGAAGAAGCTTGAACTAGAAGAGAAGCAGAAGCTAGCAGAAGAGAAGAAGAAGCAATTAGCAGAGAAGGAAAAGAGGAAAGAACTAGAAGAAGAAGAGGCAAGGACTAGAAGAGAAGAAGAACAAGGAAGCAGGAAACAAGAAGAGGTCAAGGTCAAATGACCCTGTAGATGTGTAACCTATCCTGAAGAAGAAAGTAAACATGTTTGATGAATTTGGATGAATTCATACAACATGAATACCTATTGTCATATTCCTAGATGATGTTGGGCATGCAATAGCTATTCAGACATATGTTGCCTTCTCTGGATGATCTTGGGCATGTTACTATGAACTTTTGGATACTATGATGAATTTGCACCTATCATTTTGGATAGCTATTTAGAAGTACTGGCCCTTTGTGTTGTAAAATTGCACCTATCATTGTACCAGCTAACATGACTATAAATATGTACTTCTAAAATGTAGCCACCTTCTAAATTGTAGCTACCTTCTAAACTGAAAATGACAACACCTGCAAACATCATAGTGACAATGCTTAACATAACCAGATGACGACACAACTTCATTACATCAAAAACTTGTCCACTTCATTACAAAATAAACTCCTCCAGGATCATAGTCGACCTGCCATGCTTAACATAACTAGATCATAGTCAAACATAGACACCACTGACAATCCATTACCACTACAGTTCAAACTACTTCAGCTCATTACATCCAGACATAGAGACCACTGATTGCAGCATCAGTTCTTCAGGATGAGAACAACAAAGTGACATAGGTATGCCCTACTAGTACCTGTGATTGGCCTATCTGGTTTGGCCCAGCGGGAGTCCCATGTGACAGTCCGCTACTAATGGCGAAGCCCATGGCGATTCAGGTGACATCAAGCCCATGAAGTACTCGACTCCTTGGCGGATACGTCAAAGACTAGATAGGAAACTTAAAGGGTTAGCCCTCAAACTTGTAACTGACTCAAATGTATCCTAAGACCTGGCCTCCCATATAAAGGCTAGGAGGGAGCAGCAAGGAGAACATCCAACCTCTCGCTCATACATCGCCAGATTCAATCTGCACAACCCTAGCCATCTCGGCTCCATTGTAACCTTTGGTTCCTTCATCAATCAAGAACAAACAAGCAGGATTAGGGTTTTCCCTCTAGGGGCCTGAACCTGGGTAAACCTCATGCCCCTGTGTGGTTGTTTGTTAGCCGACAAAGTCTCTAGCGTGCTACTCTTCCTCAAAAAACCAAGTCCATAAATTATGGGCATTGACGTGATCACCCCACGTCAATTGGCGCCATCCGTGGGAAGTTTGTGCACTGATGTTGTGACTTTGGTGACCCCTTCACCAATGATCTTCGATTCATCGACATTAGAGGAACGGATCTTCTTCAGCTCCCTCAACTTCACCATCCACATGTTGGCCATACGTCTGGCCTTTGACTTCCTCAATAACGGAGCGAATATTGCTATTGGTGATCTCCACTTTCAGATCAGCAAGATCGACACCCTCCGCCTTCTGGACCAGATCCGCTCGGTTCCAGAGTAGTCGACGCCACTGTTTATTGCACCTGCCTCGTGGATCCCACCTCTGATCGATATCCTCAGCGAGCTCAATGTCGCTTCATCGACATACAACACAGATAGCAACAGCAGTTGCGACTCCGATCTATGTGACCCACTGACTAGAAAGGATGCATATGGCTCTGATCTAGAAAGTGGCGGAAGCAATGACTACACCAACCACTACATGTGGGACATCATCAATGCCAACACCAGCGACAACACCCGCAGAGATACCAGAGACGAAAACAGTGCCAACCGCAACAACGTCAACCACGGGAACACCAACCGCCAACCACAATAATGGCGGCGCTGAAGAATGCCATTAGATCCACCTCACGGATGACGAGTGGAACCAGATCACCGGGCTTGACCTGGTGGAAGATGCACTCGTGGGTGAACTCGACAAGGAGCCAAAGAAAACATCTGTGGTGCTCACAAGGAACCACTCGCCACCTCATGACATAGACCCGCCATGACAATGCCGCAGCCTAGGGCGAAAGGATTATGATTATGCCACTCGTAACAAAATCACGTAGCGCAAGGTCCATAAACTACGCATGAAACATGCCTACACCTCCGAGTTCGAATATGAAGACACAGAGCTTTGCGGTGCCAGGTGCTTCAGCCGCGCCATACAACAAACTCGGATGCCGAGGGCTTCATGCTACCCTTGGACAACCCTAAATTTGACGGCTTCCAAGAGCCGAAAACTTGGCTGGATGATCACATGCAGTCTGTCAAGTGCCACGGTGGATCCAGGAACACAGACATGCAATGTCCGCAGCTGCAACTAAAGGGCGCTCCACGTGTCTAGCACAACGGCCTCCCCTCAATATCAATTCGCAGTTGGGAGGAGTTGGTGTACAGTTTCGTCCAAAACTTTAGAGGCACCTACAAACACCCATCATTAATCAAAGAATTCAAGGCCTGCACCCAACGACCTGGGGAATCCCTCTGGTCATACATCTAATGATGATCCATCATCAAGAACTCCACAAAAGACATCTTCGAAGAACGAACAATCGATGCATTCAACAGTGGCATGCGCCGCCGAGAGCTCAAGGAGGAGCTAGGGCGCACCAAGCCAAAAACCATTGACCACTTGATGGACATCGATAATCGCTAGGCAAATGGTGAGGACACCCTCAACAAAAGCCGATCATGCTCGAATGATGAAGACGACCAGGTTCACAAACGCGACTGTCAAGGAAAGCGCAGGATGCACGGTTATGAGGAACACGAATGAGTCGACATGATTGCAACTGGCTACGCCGACAAGCGTGACAATGGCAACCGCAACAGCGGCAACAACTACCGTGACACCGGCAAAACTACCCAAGTGTGGCAACATCGCACTCGCGATGACGCACCACCCCCTGGAGCGACTGACGGGTCACTGCAACATCCACTTGTACATCGACACCAAGGATGGCAAGAGAAAATCTAGCCACCTCCTCAAGGACTATCACGAGTTCCAAAAGCTCCAGCACGCTTACTGTCGTGGTGGTGTCATGGCAGATGCCATGGATAGGCTAAAGATGGGGCCAATATGCACTAGAGGAATCCAGGGAGGGATAGTGCGGTGATTCCACACATAGATGCTTTGTATTCACTAGGTTCACAAGGTTTACAATGCCCCTCGAGCTGTCTTGGGGAGAGGAGGAAGAAGGAGCTCTCTTACTCTCACCACTAGCTAGCTCCCAGGAACCAACTACCAAATGCCAACTAAAAGAGATCAACCCCTTCTACAGATGCCCTAGCCCTCCTTATAAAGGGGTGGCTAGGTCTCCAATTAGGGCATACGTTGAGGCATATTCCATGGAATATGCCTCTTCCCAAAATAGCAAACCGACCAGATCACTTTTCGCCATCGTATGCCATGCAGAGGCTACGTGAGCCTCTGCGGTGCCAGCGTCATCCGACACAGGCAGCGTCACCCTTGTCGGCCACGCCCCGGTGGTCCTTCCCTCTGTTCGCTTCGCTCATGCTCCAGCGTACAGTGACCACCTTTTGACCAGCGAGATACCTTCCTTCTCTTGCAAGCCTGATATAACCCGGATCATGCCTGGTTAATCCGGCCACGCGGGTACCTGCATATAAATTACATGAAACCTGTCGGCATACGACATACGTCGGCCGGGACTTAGTTAGGTGGACATCCTCCGGTCCGGGTTACTCCGTGATTCGGCCTGCCTTGAGGTGACCCGGCCAGCATTCGCTTTGACCGTGCCGTACCTCGGCTAACTCGGCCTTTATACCCCGGCGTGACCCTACCCGGGGGTATCCCCCCTACATTAGTCCCCGAAGCTGGTGCGGTCTTAGCAGCTCCAGCTGCTAAGGCCACAACAGGTTCAATTTACCGAGCCTTTTGCTCCCTTTTCCGAGTTACCTCATAGCCCAGATTTCATTGGCTAGCTTTTCCCTTGGCACATTCCGAGTTTTCACTCGCTAGCCGGGTCACCCTTTAGTTTTTCGGGTTATCTTTCCTTCTCTCGTATGCTTCCCCATGTGGAGGGTAATCATTACCTTGCCTCATTTTAAGGGCCTGCGCCAGTTACTGCCGCAGTTAATGTTAGGTGTTACTGTTGCACACGTCACGTCGCGTCTGTCTCCTCATTAACTATATCACCACGTCACGTCGTGGGATTGCCTGCGGCCTGTGGCCCTTCCTGTGGCCCGCCTCTGATTGGCTGACCCGGCAGATACACGGCCACACCGTGTGGCCTCGCCGCACCATGCGATCCCACTAGCCCCGCCGGGGCGTGGTTAAATAGGGGAGGGGCGTGCCCCTTGGTCTTTTTCCCCTTCACACGCCCATCTCCCTCTTCTTCTTCTTCTTCTTCTTCTTCCTAGCGACAGCGCCGCCCCCGCCGCACCATGCCTTTTCACATCTGCATCGCTGCCGCTCCCGTGCAGCTCCACCGCCACGGGTCCGCGC
Organism: Avena eriantha; assembly: GCA_910589775.1. Taxonomy (NCBI): domain Eukaryota; kingdom Viridiplantae; phylum Streptophyta; class Magnoliopsida; order Poales; family Poaceae; genus Avena; species Avena eriantha. Next base: position 489,532,857 of record OU342740.1, read on the forward strand.
CAGTCCAAGGCACTTCCCCCACCTCCTATAGGGCCGGTGAGGACAGCGACCTAGACATGACTGAAGAGGAGCTCACCGTCGTGGAGGAAGAGATGGAGGAGGGGGCGGAGAACACCGAACGCGGCGCCTAGGCTGGTTCCTGGGTGTGCCAGGACGACCTCGACTGGCTCTACCACACGCGCCGCATCCCCGAGGGCGTGGTTGCCCGCCTCGCCTCTGAGGAGCTCGCTCCCTCACCCAATCCTGGTGAGTTAGTCGTGTTCCTCTCCCATTTCCAGTGCGGCTTCGGCCTCCCCGTCAGCGATTTCTTCCATGACTTCCTTGATATCTATGAGCTTCAAACACACCATCTCCCGGCGAATGCCATCACATCCCTATCTTCCTTCGCCTCCACCATACAAGGGTATGTTGGATTGTGGCCCACTAAAGAGCTCTGGATCCGGTTCTTCAGTCTACGAAGAAACGTGATTCTGAATAAGCAGCTTGACCCAGAGGACAAACAACTGACACAGTTCGGTGTTTCCTCCATTTCACCTTGGAAACTATCCGTCTTTCCCCGGGTCACAGGGCTCGATTCCTGTAAGGGCTGGGCCTGAACCTTCTTCTATGTCAGAAACAACACGGATGAAGATCTGATCCAGCTGCGCCCCTATGCTCTGGGTCCTCCTAATCCGGATTTGTGGGACCGGGTCTCCAAGAAACCCACCGTTTTGGCGAACCAAGTCAACAAGAGGTTCCAGGAGCTGAAGGATTTGGGGCTGCGCAACGAGGACGTGATGATCACTTTCGTCCGCGGCCGGATCTCCCTATAGGGGTTCCGCGCATAAAAACATTAAATTTTACTCTACATCCCTGAACCCCTGAAGCTGCCAGGACCTATCTATTAGTAATACAGTAACAGGAGGGGCTTTTCGCAAACTTACCCTCGAAGACCGAAAAGCCTTGTCAACACTCAGGAGAGCGTGGTTGATGTAGACGAGCCGAAGCTGACCTCAAGGTCATGATGAAGTCCTTGCGCTCCTTCTGGCTCCAACGACTTGAGTGCCTCAAGTGTGACACCTCGTGGGAGTTACACATGTCCGGTGCCTGACGATGACTCCCGCTTCCCCGATCCAGCAGCAGTTTCGGAAGTAGAGCTCCCGGATCCGAATCCCACGGCGCGACGGCGCTCTGCGGTGAACATGTCTCTCGCTCGCGCAGTCCAGACTTGGGACCACGGTCACGAGAGAGAGAGAGGGACAGAGAAAATATCAATTAGAGGTCCTCCCAAAAGTGGGGAGACCTTTATTGATTATTGGGTTTGTATTTTCTAGGCCAAATACCCCACCTTATATAGGGGGAGGGGAGGTACTACCTCCCCTCAAGTCCCGAGGTGGGACTAAAGGAGAGGAGGGGGAGGAGAGGCCGCCGGCCAGCCCCTAGTGGGCCCCGCGGGGGGGGGGGGGTCTAGGCCCAGCCGGCCAGCCCCCTTTCCCCTTCTCCCTCTCTCCTTTCCCTAATGGGCCCTCTCCCTCCGGAAATTGGCCCATTAAGCCTTTGACCATTAAATTGAATTTTCTCTTTATTAAATAATTATGAATAAATGATTAAATCAATATTTAACATTCATTCACACATTATCTAATCTCCATGGCCATGGAACACCTTCCACCTCCACTCCGGACATCCTCCGGACTTACCGAAACCCTTCTGGTTTTCTCCCTTCTTTTCTTCGGTGATTCTACCAATCCTATAAACACTCCCTAAGCATCATCTAGCCCTTAAGCGTGATACCCTCTGGTTCGGGAACACTCCAGACATGGTCGGGACACTCCCGCACCAATGATCAACAGAGGGACCTGGATGGCCATGTGACCCCTGTGCGCTCCACGAAGATCTTTTGTTGTTTGAACCAGGACAGTCGTGTCTTATTCCCTTTGTCATTCGATACTTGCATTGCCCGAATCTGATCATTGACATCACCATGTCGGGTTCAATCTCGTTCCTAAACAATGATACTTAACTCATCCTGACAAGTGATATCCTCGTGATCCAATCACACGCTGCGCAGCTATTGGATATAACTTCTCCGAGTGGGCCCGGACAAATACTGCTCTCGACATATATTGCCTCTACGGTTTCCTATGAATACCTGAACACACCTTTATAACCACTGTTTTACCAGATGGCGTTTGATGATATCTAAGCACCCTCGGGAGACAGTGATTGATATAGCCTCACGGTCTAATGAATAGTCTACGAGGATCCATTTCTAATCATCGTAACTTGAACTTCGTGACATGATCGGGTCACGATGTTTAGGTTGGGTATTGGTTCATCATCTCATTCTCCGAATAAGATGACCTCATTTCCAATTGGCATAAATGCCACATGATCAGGAAACATGATCATCTGTTGACCAATGAACCAGTGACTAGAGTTTCACTGGGAACCCCTGGTTGTTTGTATATCACACGTGTATTGATGTTTCCACTCAATACAGTTATAGCATGATATAAAACTTAATCATAAACTATATGAAATATGATAATAGTCCTTACTACTATTTGTCTCTAGGGCATATTTCCAACAGTCTCCCACTTGCACTAGAGTACAAATACGCTAGCTGCATTTGTTCTCAATCATTGGCACCATATATCTGGTACCCTGAACGTGTTTGCTCATGGAAGAGGTTGAGTCTTGGGTCTGTACTTTACAGTCCCAAATCGTTTACAACTTACTAATGCCACCTTGATTGACATTAATACTCTATCATCACATGATAGCATCTGTGTGTATGCATCGTCGCTATGGCAGCAGAACGAGGCCTGATTCTAGGAGCCTACAGTGACGTTAGATCAACCTCGACGGCTTTCTCATGGGCACTGTGCCCTGGGACACATCATTCTATGTTAAAAGCGAATTAGCCCCGCCCTAACATTATACAACACTTTAGATGGTACCCTTATCTATTATTACAAATGTATTCATCGAAACACTAGTGCACTCTGTGCAACTTTCGATGTCTTGTTCACCTCGCTTCCTATTTGACTTTTATTGGTATCTACAGGAGTTTCCAACATATTCACTTATAACATAACCCTTTATGTTTTAAGATATGTTATCCTTTATGGATTTGGAAAATATGTCCATAGTTCTCTACTAGACACTGCGGACAAACTTAGCTCACGTTCCGTGATTCGAACTTAATCACTTTCAAATGTTCCTTAATCGGATCACATATTATGCTAAGTTATCATCATGGTTTCTAAGATAGAACCTATGTCTCAACATAGTGGATGACGATCATCCTTTTCTTTCTTTCAACCATTGATGTTAAACTTAATGCTATTCCTAATTTCAGTTATTAAGGACTAGTTCCTTAATTAACTTCTATTCTGAAACACTTTTCAGAATCCCTTAAGGAATACTACATAATATCATAATACACCTATTATCAACTTCTACATCTTATAAATCATCATTTATAAGTATTTGCACTTTCATCCTTAACTTACTTTAAGAATTACTCCTATAAGGTCCCACTCAAACAATGTTGCTAACATATTTGGGTATGAGTCAGTACTCTTACTCAAACTATGTTCCTACATATTTGAATTTGAGTCTTACGTTGCTCCCACTTAAAAATGTCAATCACATATTGTTTCATGAAGACTTTCATAGCTCCCACTCAATTTTATGCAAATTGCATATCTCCTTCACTATTTTGAATAACTTCAAAATCCTTTGATCAAATATCAAACTTGGAGATTTACTATGAGATACTAGTACTTTACTAGTTTTAAATCCACTAGACATTTTAGCACACATGAATCAAATTCATTTCGAATTCATCCTATTCTTGATAAATTGTGCTTTTGTCATTTACCCCTTTTCCTACTATGGCTTTGCAGTCATTTGGGAAAATTCCAAGCAACTCCTTTACTTGTGAGATTCAGCAACGAATTGCTTTCTAATCTCAAGGGAATTTTGTTATTAGGATTTCTCATAATTTAGTTTACCATTATTTCCTTTGTAGTTCGTAGGTATGTCATATTCCAAAAATCATGACAAGTGATTCACAAATGTCTCCATACAAGATATGGATTTACATTTTGAATCCTACTTCATGTAGTCAATAACAATAGTGGAGGGAAAAACACAATGATCAAAATCATTGATTCTTTCCTTCTGTGAAGAGAATCATTCAGGACTGTTGTCTGTTGTGCTTCTCAACACTCTGATGCAGGGTTTTGAATCCTCATCGTGTTTTACACTGATATCCATTTGCTCCATAATTGAGAAACATCACTAGAAGTGAGCTTTCTCAAGAATGCACCAAAATCCAAGCAATACAAGTTTTGCTTTCCTTTTGGTTTAGCTATGGATTTCGTATTCAAAGTTTCCAATGAATACCCTACAAGGACTTATTCGCTATTGTTTTGGTTATATCGAATAACCCCAAAACTTTCACGAATTCAAATGGTTCACTAATTCTAATTGAGCGTTAACTATTTCTAACTAATAGTCTCTACATATACTCTACAACGATTTGTTTGGTGCCTTCTATTCAACCCCTTTGATATCTTATATCATATTGTGATGCTTTGTATTTTGACGTTTCAAAACACTTTGCATTCCACAATTACTTTTATGCCATTCTTATAAAGTCGAATTTCATTACTATTGATCAAATCATAGCAATTGGATTCTCTTTTATATTTATAACCTTTGTTGATGAAACATTTTGATCAAATCAAATAGTTTCATATTCATGTTTCCTTTGGTAAACTTACTTTACACATTTAAACAATCATTTAATAATAATTACCATTTTCCGTTAAAACCCAATACATCGAATATGTATTTACTTCTAACAATTCATTAAACACTTTGTATTCAAGTAATACACAGTGTTCAAGTTATTTTTCCGAACTTAGCATGATTTATATGTGAGAAGAAATCGAATGACTTTCACATATTATCACATAACTTTGAATTTAAACAATGGTTTCATTCATTAATGAAATATCATTAAGTTGGGTATTTTAAACAAGGCATTTTAATGTTTTACAAATGTTCATACATTATCAATTAGTTTCAAACAATAAGGATAATTCCCATATAATCAAACAAGATATGAACGTGAATAGAAGTCATTCATACAAGTAGAACAACTGATTGTTACAAACTGATATGAATAACTATCTCACGAAGTGTGAGACAAACTAAAGAAGTTCACAATCTCTTGATTACAAAAAATCATCCTATACACAAACTAAATGATAAATGTCGAGGGAGTGTGTCGTCGGCTGTCATCATCATGCTCGCCATCAACACGCAATGTCACCTCCTCTCTAGCAAGCACCTCTATGCAGAAGGACCTGTTTTCAGTAAAACAGAACAAGTATCAGATATACTTAACACTGCAATGTGTTTGCAAGATTATAACATTTATAAAACTGTATATCAAATATATACCTTTGTCGTTGACGACTCCAGCGACATTGGGTTCATCTATCACATTTCTGAAATGTGATATGAACTCAAGGAAATCCAGTGTTTCCGTGTCACCTCTCATAACGCAGATCCTGACTTGTGCTTGGAAGCTTGGAGAAAGCGACCGTAGCACAACTCCCATCGCAAATTAGCTTGAGTACCAGTTGTCCAGGTAGTATGCCAGAATCATATGCGCATCGTAGAGGCGCAGTAAGTGCTCATCCAGTGAGGTGCCCTCCTCCATATTTATGGAGAGGAAGTCCCCCATCAGCTCATACTCCCACATGCGCACTTGTTCCACAAAATGTGCTCTCAGATGTGCCATGACCATTCGGGGCGTGAGACTCCCCACCATTGGCCACAGCCCATCCTCCATTCCGAGGCGCATGGTCACTGATATAAATGTGGCCATCACACGACGCCGACAACGCAGATCCCGCTGCTCCTGGGTCTCATGAGAATAGGGTGGCTCCAAATACATCTCGCAGGTCATGTAGTCAGCTACATCGTTCTCCCCAAGGAGATCAAATAGGCGTACGACCCATGCAGAAAAGTTGGATCCATCTAACTTGAGATTTTCTCCTTTTAACCAATCGTCGATAGGAAAAGTAATATCGGCAGAAACCATTTTCTACATTTATAATTCCAAAAGGAATTTAGACTAAGTTTATAATTAAATGAGTTAATAATAACTCCACTCAGAAACACCTATCCCCAAAGAGGGTTCCTAGTGATAACATGACCCCTATCAGCCACATCTCCCCCGATCATTACAGCCATCAATGTGGGTTCAAGGGTGGACGCTAAACGTCGGTCACATCATTCATGCGACTCATGCTCGATCTTTTGACCATCCGCGTTCCGAGGCCACGCTTCTCTAGCGTGCTAGGCTCGCCAACTCAACCTTAGTGTATTCGCTGTGCAACATGGCTTGCACCCACTGTATGCGAACGTAGATATGTCTGACACCCGATCATCATGGCCTGCCTCATACCAAAGAACTTTCTTGGTGGTGCACACTAAGGGGGACCACAATAGTTGGTTATTTTAACAGGGATCATCTTATTAGGCTACCATCGAGTATCTAATACTAGCACACAATAAGACATACAAACAATAACATTGAATGTAAATGCTATGTGATATGGTTCTTCACGTCGTGATCTCCATCCGTCGTCACCGGGTTCCGGCGCCAGGGTTCCGGCGCCGTAGACACCAGGGTACCAGTGTCATTCCGGCGTGGTAGTTCGTCATTACCGTGACTATCTACTACCATGTAACAAAAGGTAATTACTTTACCTTTGCCACAACCATATCACAAAGCAACGCCCCCCTGTAAAACAAAGTTAGACGCCTCTACTTTATCTTTGCATGTTTTACGTGGCTGAATGGGCTTTCGTACAAGAACCGTTCTTACCTACGAACTTTCAGCACAACGCTGATCAAGTAGTTGTCTCTACTACACCCCTTTCGGGGATCTCCGTTGCAAATGGTATACCAACTAATGCGAGAGAGACAGACACCCTCCTAAGCCACTTTATACGGTACAAGCCGTATGTCAAGCGTGGACCAGTCTCGCGAATGAACGTGTAAAGTCGGTTGGGGGCCGCTTCATTAAGCATTACTGCGGTATACACAAGTACACGTGGGAGGGTAACAACTAAAAGATCAACGCCCACACGCTACATCTCGTGTGTTCTACCCGTACTAGCATTACTACACATAGATCTAGCTCTGATACCACTGTATGGGTTCCGCGCATAAAAACAATAAATTTTACTCTACGGCCCTGAACCCCTGAAGCTGCCAGGACCTATCTATTAGTAATACAGTAACGCTCGAAGACCGAAAACTTACCCTCGAAGACCGAAAAGCCTTGTCAACGCTCAGGAGAGCGTGGTTGATGTAGACGAGCCTAAGCCGACCTCAAGGTCGTGATGAAGTCCTTGCGCTCCTTCTGGCTCCAACGACTTGAGTGCCTCAAGTGTGACACCTCGTGGGAGTTACACACGTCCGGTGCCTGACGATGACTCCCGCTTCCCCGATCCAGCAGCAGTTGCGGAAGTAGAGCTCCCGGATCTGAATCCCGCAGCGCGACGGCGCTCCGCGGTGAAGATGTCTCTCGCTCGTGCAGTCCAGACTTGGGACCACGGTCACAAGAGAGAGAGGGGGGAGAGAAAATATCAATTAGAGGTCCTCCCAAAAGTGGGGAGACCTTTATTGATTATTGGGTTTGTATTTCTAGGCAAAATACCCCACCTTATATAGGGGGAGGGGAGGTACTACCTCCCCTCAAGTCCCGGGGTGGGACTAAATGAGAGGAGAGGGCGGGGAGGCCGCCAGCCAGCCCCTACTGGGCCCCGTGGGGGGGGGGCTAGGCCCAGCCGGCCAGCCCCCTTTCCCCTTCTCCCTGTCTCCTTTCCCTAATGGGCCCTCTCCCTCCAGAAATTGGCCCATTAAGGCTTTGACCATTAAATTGAATTTTATCTTTATTAAATAATTATGAATAAATGATTAAATCAATATTTAACATTCATTCACACATTATCTAATCTCCGTGGCCATGGAACACCTTCCACCTCCACTCCGGACATCCTCCGGATTTACCGAAACCCTTCCGGTTTTCTCCCTTCTTTTCTTCGGTGATTCTACCGATCCTATAAACACTCTCTAAGAATCATCAAGCCCTTAAGCGTGATACCCTACTGTTCGGGAATACTCTAGACATGGTCGGGACACTCCCGCACCAATGATCAACAGAGGGACCTGGATGGCCATGTGACCCCTGTGCGCTCCACGGAGATCTTTCGTCGTTTGAACCGGGACAGTCGTGTCTTATTCCCTTTGTCATTCGATACTTGCATTGCTCGAGATCTGATCATTGACATCACCATGTCCGGTTCAATCTCGTTACTGAACAATGCTACTTAACTCGTCCCGACAAGTGATATCCCCCTGATCCAATCACATGCTGCGCAGCTATTGGATATAACTTCTCCGAGTGGGCCCTTGAGTATCTTCCCGTCACATGGACGGACAAATCCCGCTCTCGACATATATTGCCTCTATGGTTTCCTCCGAATACCTGAACACACCTTTATAACCACTGTTTTACCAGATGGCGTTTGATGATATCAAAGCACCCTCGGGAGACAGTGATTGATATAGCCTCACGGTCTAAGGAATAGTCTACGAGGATCCATTTCTAATCATCGTAACTTGAACTTCGTGACATGATCGGCTCACGATGTTTAGGTTGGGTATTGGTTCATCATCTCATTCTCCGAATGAGTTGACCTCATTTCCAACTAGCATAAATGCCACATGATCAGGAAACATGATCATCTGTTGACCAATGAACCAGTGACTAGAGTTTCACTAGGAACCCCTGGTTGTTTGTATATCACACGTGTATTGATGTTTCCACTCAATAAAGTTATAGCATGATATAAAAATTAATCATAAACTATATGAAATATGATAATAGTCCTTACTACTATTTGTCTCTAGGGCATATTTCCAACACTCCCCTCTCCAGAAACGCACACACAGGCTTTGACATATGAGTTGGCGTCTTGACCCCAACCGGACTTCCTCCTTCGAACTAAACAACACCGAGATATTCCGTCGGGTCAAGGCCCTTTTCACGACCGACAAGGACTTCTCCGCTGACTAGGAGTGGGGGATCGAGCATTACTGCCGGGACAAGCCTCCTCCCGCGGTAAGTCTCGTGATTCAATCCCTTTTCGAGTTACATTCTATGTCAGAGTATGATGTTTATCTGATCCTTTGCATTTCCTTCTTAGTTGTTCCTTCAGCAAACCCTCGAAGATGGCCCCGAGCCTTCCCTCAAATGGGCGAAGGATCGTCTTGTCTCAGACGAGGAGAAGCCGGATCAGGAGATGTTCCTGCCGTTCCCAGATGCTACCAAGCGACCCACCGATAACTTCTCTTCCTTAAGAGATTGGCCTGATGATGAAGATGATTCTGATGTTGAGGTGATGGAAGCGTTTGATGCTGTACCCCTGTCTTACGCCTTTTCAGCTTCAGCTAACCCGACTGGGCAGATCCACGAAGATCCTCCTCTCGCCACGGGTGAGCCTGTCCCAGCCGCGTCAAAGAAAAGGGCAGCTGCTTCTGCTGCTTCCTTCGGACCTGCTAAGACTACCAAGAGGCGAAAGAAATCCGCAGACAAGGCCGCCACACTAAGGTCACGACCCGGAGAGCTCGGAAGCCCAAAGAGCCCTTGAATTCTGATGAGTAAGTCACTTCTCTCTTTGTCCAGTTCTCTACTTCGTGCTTTGCTATTCACATGCTTTTCCTTTGTTTTAACTTATCATTCATCGTTTGGTTCGGCAGGGCTACGGTGGAGGTTCCTCAGAGCGGATCGAGCATCTCCTCCTCCTTCCGGCATAGCCTGTCTACCCCTCGTGGCGATGATATATGCCCGCTGAGCCCCATTCAGGAGGGTTCAGTGGCTGCTCCGGGTTCGAGCCCACCTCACCTAGAGGAGGGCAACCTTGGAGCATGGGGAAGTGGCTCTGCCGAGACAGCGGTTGCTCCTAGATCCTCATCGGCTCAGCCGCAACCTGCCACCACCGAAGTACCAACAGCACCACTGCCAAGACCAGCACCAGCACAAGCACCAGTGCCAGCACCAACAGCAGCTCCACAAGTACCAACAGCAGCACCAACTCCTTCCGCCTCGTCCGAGTCTTCCAAGACTTGGAGAGAAGGCCCAGTTAGCACCAAGGTTGCACCCAAGACTAAATTCGCGGCTCAAACCTCAACCTCTCAGCAGCAACCTAAGGCCAAGAAAACTTCTGACGCCGCCAGGGTAGCATCCATCGAGGCTGGACAGTGCACGCTTGCGTCCATGCTTCCGAAGAAAACTCCACCGAAGAAGGATGTTGCCCCGAGTCAGCTAGCACACAACTTGCATTGCACACCAGCCCCGCTGCTGCCCAAGTTGAAAGGAGGGAGGCCCACGCCAAGGGTTTGATCGCGCCCCACATGCTTAGCGGAGAGCGCTATCCCCTGGCCCTAATTGAATATGTCAATAACTGGAACAACGCGGAGTTCGTCAATCCCACCGACGATCTTCTGGAGAAATTTGGGCCTGCGGAGTTTAGTGCACAAATGAACATAGCGGCTAAGGCTATCAACCTCGCCGGGCGGATGATGGAGGTACGTTACTTTGTCTTTTCTTTAGCGTGCACAAGTGCTTAGAAATATAACCATTAGTCCCCGAGCCTCCGGGGGAGTAACTTGTTACTCGGTCAGATGCTCCTTAGAGAACTAGCGTAACTCCTTAGTAATTTCGAATATGCACACACCTAGAGCCAGGTTAAGTTCCACTTGGCCCGGATTTTGTATACTTCGAATATGCACACACCTAGAGCCAGGTTAAGTTCCACTTGGCCTGAATTTTGTACACTTCGAATATGCACACACTTAGAGCCGGGTTAAGTTCCACTTGGCCCGGATTTTGTACACTTCGAATATGCACACACCTAGAGCCGGGTTAAGTTCCACTTGGCCTGGATCTTGTACACTTCGAATATGCACACACCTAGAGTCGGGTTAAGTTCCACTTGGCCCGGATTTTGTACACTTCGAATATGCACACACCTAGAGCCAGGTTAAGTTCCACTTGGCCCAGATCTTGTACACTTCGAATATGCACACACCTAGAGCCGGGTTAAGTTCCACTTGGACTGGATTTTGTACACTTCGAATATGCATAGAACTAAGTCAACTTTGCTTTTCTCAGGTTACCACCAATCGTTGGAGCGCTGAGTTTCAGCGCCTCTTGGACACACACAAGGGGCTGCGCTCGAAACATTCTGCACTTCTCGCTTAGTTCGACAAAAGGGGATAAGTTTCCTCTTTGCCTTTTTCCTATCTTTCTTTGTCTTTCCCTGCCGTATTAATTTGTCATTCGGACCGCGCAGCCGGGGTAGAGGCCGAAAACAAAATCATGAGGAAGAAGTTGGATGAGATAAAAGGTAACTAGGTTTGGCTAATCTCCTTCTGCGCTCTTTCTCCTTTTCTTCTTGGGTCGGCAGATATTCATACCTCGGCTTTGCCGGGTCAACAAACTATTTCAGCATATCTTGAAGATAGTGTGTCCGTGCCTGATATGATGCTGCACTCGAACAAGCAGGGCAGCATCAGGCCGAACTCAAGAAGAATGATGATGAGCTCGCCCAACTCCGAGCCAAAGACGATGAAATTTCCAAACTCAAGGCTGAAATGAAAAAGCTCAAAGCGCTCCATAAGGCTGAGATGGACAAGGCTGGCCAAGATTTCACTAAGGAGCAAGAGCGCCTCAACCTCCAACTTGCAAAGGATCAAGAACTACTGAAGGAGGCTGACGTCCAGCTTGAGTCAACAAATGCCGAACTTGAGCAGCTCCGGACGAGACGTGATAATTGCACCAAAGAGCTGACTCGGATCCATAGCCACGTCTCCCGTAAACTCCTTTCCTAAAGTTGACGTGAATTTCTCCGAGTTAGGTTCTTTTACTTATTTCACTTGTTTTGTCTGCAGATAAATTCCCAGAGGGCGATGTCATTGCATCCAATGTCGTTACCAAGTTTCGCCAGTAGAGAGGTACTCCATCTGGTCCTGGCTCCATTCCTCTTGACCTGGAGGATCTGATAGTCAGCTTATCCTCCCGAGTTGAAATCATGAAGAACTATGGTTCGGGTCTCCTAGATTCATCTGTCCGAATCTTCCTTGCCCTCTGGTCTGATAAGGATGTTCCGGAGGCATCCACAGCTCTGATTGCCAAGTTAATGGAGTGCGAGACCTAGCTTGACCTCTGGAGGGAATCTGCCACACGTGCCGGAGCTAAGACTATCCTCCACTTTGTTCTCTCATGGTACAAAAATTTAGACCTGAAGCTTCTCAAGCGCCTGCACACCGGATCAAAGTGGTCAATTGACCCGGATTGGGTAGCTCGGCACAAGGCTTGCACTCACAACCTCATCCAGTTTGCCCCCGTCCATCAATGGAATGAAGGACCAAGCTTCATTGACGCTGTTGACGACGAATATGTCGAAGATGGCTCGGGCAACGATGAAGGGGACGAAGCTTCAGATATTTAAGAAAATGAAGACGATGAAGCTGAGGCCAGAGTTCCACCTGCTGTTGCTCCTTGAGCGTAAAAAACACTTTGAATTTTATCAGATCCCCGGTATGCCGGTTGCAGCTGTATTGAGTACACAGATCATATTTCGCTACTAAGTTGCTTATGCTAGATTAACTTGGGCGTAGTCCCCAAGTTTCATTTTCTTGTTTCTCCAATTTCCTAGCTCGGCTCGTGCCTACCTTGATTCGGCTTTGTGACTTACGAGACCGAGTTTCAAAAATTGACTTAACAATACTTGGAAACTTTAGGATTAGTCAAAATAATCCAACACGGTAAAGGTAAAATAAACATGGGGTTAATCCGAACAATAAACATTGGCTCGATTACGTTCCTTTCCTTAGTCGTTTTTCGTGTGCTGTGCATTTCCAAACTTGTTCTCTTGCTTGCCATGAAGCCAATTCTTGTTGGACAGCAGCAAGTCGAAGAGTTGAGTTTTTGGTGCTCACACACTACTAATCCGGCTTAGGTAGAAGCAACTTAAGCCAGCCGACATAAAAATAAACAACTAACACAAAGGATGAATAATATTACTAAGGCAGTCCCCGAGTTACTGCTCAAGGTGCCAACATCTCATTGATAAGCTCATTGCCGACATACATACCGACATATGAGAAGACTCGGATACACACACTTCTTTGTTAAGTGTAGAATGGACGAAGTAGAGCTACATTCCATGGATGCTTAGATTCCTCACCGGACCTGTCCGCCTTATTATTCTCATGTGGTTTTGCATCGATGAGATAATAAGAGTCATTGTGCAATGCTTTGCTCACAATGAATGGCCCTTCCCATGGGGGGGATAACTTATGCATGCCAGCAGTACGTTGTACCAGCCGGAGTATCAGATCACCTTCCCAGAAAACTCGGGGGTTTACTTTCCGGCTATGAGAGCGTTGGAGATTTTGCTGATATATGGCGGATCTGGACAATGCCAATTCTCTCGCTTCTTCCAGCAGATCAACATCATTTTGCCGGGCTTCTCGCACTTCGGCTTCTGTGTATAGGGCGACCCTAGGCGAATCATGCTCTATGTCGGCTGGTAATACAGCTTCTGCCCCATACACCAAAAAAATGGCGTATAGCCTGTTGATTGATTATGAGTTGTTCTTAAACTCCACAGTACCGCTGGTAGTTCTTCTATCCAGCACCCCGCTGATCTTTGCAGCGGCTCAATGAGCCGGGGTTTTATTCCGGATAACACTAATCTGTTGGATCTCTCCCTCTTCCGTTTGATGCGGGGTGGGCTACTGAGGCAACGTCCAGCCGGATCTTTTTATCTCTGCAGAATCGTGCAAATGCTCCTTCAGCAAAATTGGTGCCATTATATGTTATTACACTGTGAGGATAGCCATATCTCAAAATGATATCTTTGAGGAATGTCACTGCTGTAGCTCCATCACATATTCTTATCGGCTTCACCTCAATCCACTTCATAAACTTGTCCACCATAACCAATATATGGGTCATATTTCTTCTTGCTAGTTAAATGGGCCAACCATATCCAAACACCATACGGAAAATGGCCATGTAATTGGTATGGTCTTGAGCTCCGACATTGGCATGTGTGTCTTGGTAGCACACCTTTGACAACCATTGCATTTTCTTACCAGATCCTCTGCTTGTTCCAAGGCACTTTGCCAATGAAACCCATCCCGGAAAGCTTTTGCTACCAAGGCTCTGGACGAGGCGTGATGCCCACATTCCCCTTGATGTATATCTCGGAGGATGTCAAGCCCTTCCTCCAGGTCAACACATCGTTGGAGGACATTTGTGACACTTCTCTTGTATAGCTCGGAATTGATGATCGTGTATGCCTTTGCCCTCCTCTGAGTTTGCCTTGAAAGCACTTCTTCACTAGGCAAAGTCCCATCTTTCAGGAATTGGAATATGGACAGTGCCCAAGCTGGTATGGCTCGCACCAAGAACACTTCCTCATCAATTTCCATTTGATCCACCGGCATAACCTAAGCCGGATCACGCTGCACAGTCCCCAGGTCTTGCGAAGCAGTCCCCGGGTTTGCCGAAGCAGTCCCCGGGTTTGCCGAAGCAGTCCCCGGGTTTGCCGAAGTAGTCCTCGGGTTTCGTGAACCACTTCCCACATCAATGTCCATGGGCACAGCTTCCAATTCCGGATTTGCCGGGATATAAATTGATTCGGACTCTGGGGATGGCCTGATAGGGTTTTCTGAGGTGCTCTAGCGCTACCCCTGGCGGGATTGCTTGTCGGGTTGATCCGAGTTTTGACAGTACGTCGGCAACCTCATTTTCTAGCCGGGGTACGTGGTGAAATTCACATCCCTCAAAGTATCCTGATATCTTCTGCACATGAAATCTGTACAATGCCATATTTGCATCCAAAGCATCCCAATGCCCTGAGACTTGCTGGACTACCAGATCGGAGTCACCAAAGCACTGGATCCGGCGTATTCCAATTTCTTTTGCCACTTTGAGCCCATGCACACGTGCTTCATATTCTGCAACATTGTTTGATGCTGCGAAGTGGATCTGTAGCACGTATTTCAGCTGGTCCTTCTTGGGCGAGGTAAGCACAACTCCGGCGCCTAATCCGGTTTTTGTTTTTGATCCGTCAAAGTGCATTCTCCAATAGTTTAGATCTGGCAACGGTGGCTCATATTGCACCTCGGCCCAATCCACAAAAAAGTCGGCCATAGCCTGAGACTTGATCGCTTCTCTCCTATCATATTGTGGAGCATAAGGGGCTAGCTCAATTGCCCATTTTGCAATCCGGCCACTTGCATCCTTATTGCTCATTATCTCAGAAATGGGGGCTTCACATATTACTTTGATGGGGTGCTCTTCAAAATAGTGCTTTAGCTTCTTAGCCGCCATATACACACCATATGCCATCTTCTGATAGTGAGGATAGTTTTGCTTTGAAGCTGATAATACCTCGCTTAGATAATATACTGGCCTTTGCGCTGACTTACCCTCCTCGTCACGCTCTACCACAATTACTGCACTTATAACTCGGTTGGTTGCGTCTATATAGAGCAACATTGGCTCCTTTGATAGTGGAGAGGCTAACACTGGTGCAGTGGCTAACATTTTCTTTAATTGGATAAAGGCTTCATTGGCCTGTGGCGTCCAAATGAACTTGTCCGACTTTTTCATAAGTTGACAGAGAGGTAGTGCCTTTTCTCCCAACCGACATACAAACCGGCTTAAGGATGCAAGGCAACCAGTAAACTTCTGGACATCGTTAAGACACTTCGGCAATTCCATTCGCTCTATGGCCCGGATTTTAGTTGGGTTAACTTCGATACCTCGGCTGGAGACAAGGAATCCGAGTAATTTTCCAGCCGGGACACCGAAGGTACATTTCTCCGGGTTAAGTTTCATTCGGAACCTCCTTAGGTTCGCGAACGTTTTCCTGATATCATCAAGGAGCGTTTTGCTTTCCTTGGTTTTTATTACCACATCATCCACATACACTTGCACATTCCAACCGATTTGATCATGTAAGCATTTTTGCATACATCTTTGGTATGTTGCCCCTGCATTACGTAAACCAAAAGGCATGGTGCGATAGCAATAAGCCCCGTACGGGGTAATAAACGCAGTATTTATTTGATCATTTGGGTTCAGAGGTATCTGTTGGAAACCAGAATATGCGTCTATGAATGACAACAGTTCACACCTAGCAGTAGAATCTATGACTTGATCTATCCTTGGCAGTGGGAATGGATCTTTTGGACACGCCTTATTCAGGTTCGTGTAATTGATGCACATACGCCAAACCACTGCCACATTCGGATCATCTTTCTTCTTTTCCACCAATACCAGATTAGATAGCCAATCCGGGTGAAGCACTTCCATGATGAACCCGGCTGCGAGGAGCTGAGCTATCTCATCTCCAATGACTTTTCTCCTATCTTCGGCGAAGCGGCGGAGAGGTTGCTTCACCGGCTTTGCTCCGGGTCTCACATTCAAAGAGTGCTCTGCCAACTCCCTCGGAACACCTTGCAAGTCCTGTGTGGACCAAGCAAAGATATCCCGATTCTCACAGAGGAAGTTGACGAGCTCGCTTTCCTATTTGTCATTTAACCTGACACCAATCGTTACGGTGCGCTCTAGGAATAGATCATCAACAGGCACTTTCTTGGTATCCTTTGTTGCTTGAAATGAGACACTTCCATGCGGGTTACTCAGCGCCGGCATATACTGCTGCGCGGATTGAGCCAATGCCGCCACTTCCTAGATCTTTCTTTTCTCTTGCGCGATTACGAGTGACTCGGCCAAGTTAGACCCAGCTGACGCACACTCAATGGAATGTTGGAAATCCCCAGCTATGGTAATTACCCCATTTGGCCCAGCCACTTTCATCTTCAAGTAACTGATGTGAGTACTTACCATGAATTTGTTCAGGGCTGGCCTGCCGAGTAACGCGTGATATGCGCTCTCCAAATTGACAACCTCGAACTCCAACTTCTCAGTTCGGCGGTTATCTCTCGTACCGAACAATACTTGGCATAATGCCATGGAAAGTTGTCCTTGTAGCTGGAGCATGTTCTCCGAGATACCCAACTTGCACATTGTATCCACGTACATAATATTGATGCTGCTACCATTATCGATCAGTACCTTTGAGAATCTCACTTTGATATTTGGCCCAATGAACGTTGGGTCCAGCACTAGCGCATACGAACCAGGGCTTGGCATGAGCTTGGGATGGTCTTTGATACTCTAGGTAATTTCCTGATCTGACCAAGGCATATACCTCGTCACCGCTGGCATAACTACATTCACCTCCATATGTCGACGTTGCAAGCTCTTTCTATCCATTCCCTTCGTGGTAAACACGCAGTAACTTTGGTGATGCTCTCTGTATTCGTTTCTCCCCTCATTACCGGGATACCTTTGATCTGGCTGATGCTGGTTTTCCACCTGATGCACTGCATCCCTTCTCTCATGGTTTTCATACCTTGGCGGAGGTGGTGGCAACATTAACTGTTGCGTGTTCACTCCTTAGAGGAGTTGTTGCCGGGGTAACTCTTGCTGAGGCTGATCGTTCCGAGGTGCCTGAGCATTCCCCAAACCACCTTGTTCTATCTTCCTCATCCACTCACATTGCCGTGTTGTATGACCCGCTGGGTTACTCGGATTTGGCGTGTGAAATTTACACGGTTGATCCAGCATTGCTTCATACGTATACCTCGGCCTTTCTTTCTTCTCTTGCCACTATTTCTTTTGTTCGGGCGTCCAAGTTTTCTTGCCATCATTTCTCGGGGTCCACTGTTGCCCTTCGGTTTTCTGATGCTGATTACTCCCTGCTTCGGGTTGGTCTTGATTTACCGCAGTAGCTTGTTGCAAACTGTAACGGTAATCCGGTCTATCATCTCTTCTCTTACTCCGGTAATCATTTCGCCGGGATGATCTGGCTCCATTTCGCTAGTAGTACTCCTCACTTGACTCGTTTGCCATAAGGCGGGGTTGAGTCGGGTCACCCAAAGCATACGAATCAGCAATCCGGATCGTCTCCGCCAGTGTAGTTGGCATATCCCTTTGTAACCTTTGCCATAGCATGCTTGCATACCCGCACCCTTGCGCAAACCAAGCTATGGCATGCGACTCAATCACGCCCTCATTTTCGCACAGTGCACCAGCGGGTTATGAATTCCCAGTATGTCTCATTTGGCCTTTGCTTGCACATTGCTAGGGTATGTGGCCTATTCGGCCTCTGATACGTGCTCAAGAAGTTACTGCCAAACATTTCCTCAAAATCAATCCAGCAGTTGATACTTCCGGGTGGTAAATTGTTTAACCATACCCTCGTTGGCCCCTCCAGCATCTGAGGTACATATCTCACTACCCACCTCAGATTGCCTGTGGAAATTTTCACTGTTGTTGCGTAATTAATCAACCAATCCTCCGGCTTGGTGCTGCCGTCATACGTCTTCGTGCCTCTGGGTAATTGGAAGTTAGGTACTGGGGGTTCTTTCATGATCCGGGGCCCAAAGCACGCTGGACCCGGAGGACCTTGACATTAAATTTGCTCCGACCTATAAAGCCGATCCAGCTTTAACCTGGCGTCATCAGGCATCAAGTTCCTGCTTCCCAACCTTGATCCTATCACATGATAGTCCGGCCTAGGGTATCCTACGTTCACCATTTCCGAATCACCATCATTGTACCTATGTTTCTCTTGTGGAGCGCCCCTCTATTGCATACCTTGGCCGACACTTCGCTCTTGCCGTGGTATATTCCGCTGCTGCGGTTGCCCTGCTCCCGCCGAGTTACGCTGTCCGGCATTACCGTTTACAATGTTTCTCTGACCGGCATTGCCTTGGCCGTGGTAACCTCGGCCAGCTTCACCTCGGCTGACACTTCGTCGATCCTCGTTTCCCTGCACTTCTTTTCCTTTCCCTGCCCTTGCCGGGTCATATGGGACTATCTGTTTGTTCCTCCTGGCCGAGGTTACCACCTCCTCTCTCCTAGGACCACCATGAGGAGATGATGTGGCTCCAGCGGACTTCTCCGGGTTACCCACTGCCGAATAAACAATCTTGGAAGCCCCAGCTCTTTCCAGGTTAGCCCTGAGCAACTCCTCATTATGTCTGTTAACTAACTCATCGACCCTTTCCTGATGTCTTTGCCGGGCTTCACCCGTCAAGCCCTCTAACTCGGATGCAGCTGCATCTGCTGCTCTGAGGTTCTTTGTCGGGGTGTTGTACTTCAGCAGCCCCACGGACAAAATGTTCTCTGATTCCTCAATTCTAGTATCACCTTCTTTGTTCATTTCACTAATGAGGTTTCTCCCCTTCACTTTTACAGCATCTACCTTATTTGCCTTTGCGTACTCGCGCAGTGTCATGTTCAGCGACTGCTGAGCCGCGGCTATCTTTTTTGCACCCTCCAGTATTTTCTGCCTAGTTTCCTCTAACTCGGCTTGTGCCTGAGCCGGATCTACCACTGTTGCTACTGGGCTTGCTAAGCTATCTATTGCCTGCTGCAACACATTCTCTGGCCTCTCTAGCGGAGGACCTCTACTTTTCCTCGGTGCTTTGGGTGTTAACTCCGGATCTGGTGCTGGATCTTTGCTCGTGCCAGGCGCCGTCATCATCACCTCGGTGCGGTCATGGGAGCGAGTGGTACGCGCTCCGTAAACCGCGCTAAGGGGTGGCTCTCCTCATTGGCAACGTGCCGCAGATGAACGCACGACACATCGATGCCGACGTAGATCTTGTGAGTGCCAAGCTTGATGAAGATGCCGTTGTGTGGAAGAGGACGCGTGCCGAAGCATCCAGCATTGTCGCTGACATAGTCCAGCGCTCTGAAGCATCCAGCGTTGTGTGGAAGAGGACGCGTGCCGAAGCATCTAGCGTTGTGTGGAGACGATGCATTCACCGTTGCCAATGAGGTTTCCCGTTCGGATCTTCACTGCTGCTAGCGCCGCTAGCCCCACGGTGGGCGCCAACTACCGTGGTGGTGTCACGGCAGATGCCATGGATAGGCTAAAGATGGGGCCAATATGCACTAGAGGAATCCAGGGAGGGATAGTGCGGTGATTCCACACACAGATGCTTTGTATTCACTAGGTTCACAAGGTTTACAATGCCCCTCGAGTTATCTTGGGGAGAGGAGGAAGAAGGAGCTCTCTTACTCTCACCACTAGCTAGCTCCCAGGAACCAACTACCAAATGCCAACTAAAAGAGATCAACCCCTTCTACATATGCCCTAGCCCTCCTTATAAAGGGGTGGCAGGTCTCAAATTAGGGCATACATGGAGGCATATTCCATGGAATATGCCTCTTCCCAAAATAGCAAACCGACTGGATCACTTTTTGCCATCGTAAGCCATGCAGAGGCTACGTGAGCCTCTGCGGCGCCAGCGTCATCCGACACAGTCAGCGTCACCCTTGTCGGCCACGCCCCGGTGGTCCTTCCCTCTGTTCGCTTCGCTCATGCTCCAGCGTACAGTGACCACCTTTTGACCAACGAGATACCTTCCTTCTCTTGCAAGCCTGATATAACCCGGATCATGCCTGGTTAATCCGGCCACGCGGGTACCTACATATAAATTACATGAAACCTGCCGGCATACGACATACGTCGGCCGGGACTTAGTTAGGTGGACATCCTCTGGTCCGGGTTACTTCGTGATTCGGCCTGCCTTGAGGTGACTCGGCCAACATTCGCTTTGACCTTGCCGTACCTCGGCTAACTCAGCCTTTATACCCCGGCGTGACCCTACCCGGGGGTATCCCCCCAACACTTACGCTAAGCTGCAGCATGACGCAACAAATCAAGGATACACAACGGTCCTAGGGCCCGTAGTATATGGAGCACCACCACTTCCTGGGCTACCCCCACCACCAGAGGCTGCGGCGGTTCATAACAACGGAGCAGAGCGGTACCCACGCCCACTTGTAAACATGGGCATAATTCAGAAGGGACGCCCTTCCAACAGAACCTAGAAGACAATCTCTTGCCAAGTGAACATGTCCGTCACTTCTCCACCCTTCATCCCTGAATACCTCAGTAGATCTAAATCCTGTATCACCTTTGACAGATCTGACACCCGTTTCAGGTCCAATGACCAAGCCATGCTACCTTGGTACATGAAGCTCAAATCGGTGGCTACGAGATGAGCAGGGTCTTCATGGACGGAGGCTGGGGCATCAATCTCATCTTTGCCAGCAGCCTAGGTGACATGCGAACCCCCTCTCTCTAGCCTCAAACTGTCCGAGACCTCCTTCCACAGCATCGTCCCAGGAAAGGGAGTCTACCCCCTGGCAAGATCTACCTAGACGTCATCTTCAGAACACCCAACAATTTCAGGCGCGAGCGTCTCAGCTGGCAATCCCAATATCACGCCATACTTGGGCGAGTGGTATTTGCAAGATTCCTGGCAGTGCTGCACTATGCATACCTCATGCTAAAGATGCCAGGGCCTAATGGCGTCATCACCATCCAAGGAAGCTTCACAAGATCCTACAACTGCGACAGGAAGTTTAACAAAATCTCCCAATCTTTCGGCATGCAAGAAGAGCTGGCGAGGCTCAAGGAGTCGACGGACAACAGTATTCCTCCCAGAGCCCAGCAGAATGCACCCGAGAAGTATTTTGACTCCATAGTTGACACCAAGGAGATCCAGGTCCACCCGATGGACCCCACAAAGATGGCCCTCATCGCCAACAACCTGAGTTTTGCATAGGAACTCACGCTCGTCAAATTCCTCCATGAGCGCTGGGAAATCTTCATTTGGTGTCCTGCGAACATGCCAGGATTTCCCAGGGAATTCGACAAGCACGCACTCAACATGTACCCGGATGCACGACCAATCAAGAAATCGATGTGTTGCCTCTCAGAAGAAAAGTCCAAAGTTGTGGGCGTGGAAGTCAACAAAGTCCTAGACGCTAATTTCATCTGCGAGATCAAGGAAAGTACCTTGGTAGCTAACCTCGTGCTGGTGCCAAAAAAGGACATAGATAGAATTCAGATGTGTGTGGAGTACTCGTCCCTCAACAATCACTGCCCGAAGGACCACTTTCCACTATCACGGATCGACCAAATCATCGATTCCACCATAGGGTGCAAGGGCCTCTCCTTCCTCGATGCCTACTCAGGCTACAATCAGAATCAGATGAAAGTAGAGGACCAAGAGAAAACAGACTTCATCATGCCATTTGGGGTGTACTGCTATAACACAATGCCCTTCGGGCTGAAGAATGTAGGAGCTACCTACCAAAGGTGCATGCAGGCCTGCCTGAAGGACCAAATCGGTCGAAACATCCAAGTCTATATCGACAACATGGTTTTCAAGACCAAGGAAAGCACATCGCTCATCGATGATCTCCAAAAGACCTTTGACAACCTCAACCGATACAGGATGAAGCTAAACCCACTCAAGTGCGCCTTCGGCGCCCCATACGGACAATTGCTTGGGTACCTCATCTCCACAAGGGGAATAGAGGCGAACCCTAAGAAAATAAAGGCCATACTGACCATGCAGAATCCATAGAACATCGAGGGAGTACACCAACTAGTCGGATGAATCACAACGCTCAATAGGTTCATCAGTCGGATGGGCGACAAGGTCCTGCCTTTCTACCAACTTGTCCGAAAAAGGACAAGTTCGAGTGGACTAATGAAGCACGAGAAGCCTTTGACAACCTCAAGCAACTACTGTCGACCTCGCCTGTTTTGGTAACTCCCAAGGAGAAAGAGCCAATGTTGATGTACATAGCTGCCACCAACCAGGTGGTCACCACCGTGCTCGTCATGGAACGGGAGGAAGAAGGCAAGATCCATGGGGTGTAGCGACCTATATACTACCTTAGCAAGGTACTCATGCCAACCAAGCAACGGTATCCGCACTACCAGAAACTAGCATACGGTGTCTTTATGACGGCGCGTCGACTGCGCCCCTACTTCATGGAGCACCCGATAGTCATGGTCACTGATGCAACGTTGTTACACGGCCTCAACAACCCCGAAGCAACGGGGCAAGTAGCCCTCTAGGGCATTGAGCTGTCCCCACGAGACATCAGCTATGAGCAACGCATGACAATCAAGTCGCAGGTGCTTCCGGACCTCCTAGTCCATTGGATGGAGCTCCAGATACCAGAAACCCTAGACATGTTAAGTGTCTGGACGATGCACTTCGATGGCTCCAAGCGTCAAGAAGGAGTGGGCATCGGTGTCATCCCGACATCCCCGCAAGGCGATAAGATGCGATACGTGCTTCAGATGAAGTTCTACACATCCAACAACGAGGCAGGGTACGAAGCCTTGATCCATAGGATGCGGATGTCCAAGGCATGCAGTGCGACGCGACCGACGATATACGGCGACTCCAACCTCGCCGTATGTCGTGGTGGTGTCACGGCAGATGCCATGGATAGGCTAAAGGTGGGGACTAATACACGCTAGGGGAATCCAAGGAGGGATAGTGAAGTGATTCTCCACACAAAAGTTTGTATTACTTTGATTCCAAGATTACAAGTGCTCCTAGAGCTGTATTGGCGAGAGGAGGAAGAAGGAGCTCTCTTACTCTCACCCACAGATCGCACCTAAAACCCTAGCAAAACCAGAATAGCGGAACCCCTCTATAGAAACCCTAGCCCCCCTTTTATAGAGGGAGCTCGGTCTCTGCCTAGGGCATACGTGGAAGCATATTCCTAAGAATATGCTTCCTCCCAAAGTAGTAAGCCGACCGGGGTGCTTTTCCCCCGCGTCACACATGCAGAGGCTACTTGAGCCTCTGCGGCGCCCGCGTCAGCCGACATGAGCGTCGTCACCCTTGTCGGCCACGCTCCGGTGGTCCTGCTCTTGCTTGCTTCGCTTAGGTAGTGCGTATCGGGGCTTCTTTTGACTAGCAAGATTCCTTCCTTCTCCTAGAAGCTAGACATGATCCGGACCATAGCTGATCCGGCCACGCCCGTTCCTGCATACAAGTAAAACAGGCATTTCTGACTTACTCTTTAAGTCGGTTGAGACTTAGTCAGGCGAACACCCCCTGGTCCGGGTTTCCTCGTGATTCGGCCTGCCTTTAGGTGACCCAGCCAACATCCGCTTTGGCCTTGCCGAACCTCGGCTAACTCGGCCTTTATACCACGGCATGACCCTACCCGGGGGTATCCCCCCAACATTAGTCCCCGAAACTGGTGCGGTCTTAGCTGCCTTGGCCGCTAAGGCCACATCAGGTTCAATTTCGAGCTCTGGTCGTTATTTCCGAGTTACCTATTTACCTCGGATTATATGGATTTACGTTCCCTTCGCACATTCCAAGTTTTCACTTGCCTGCCAGGTTACCACTTTAACTCGGACCTCATGGTTTTACTTTCCCTCTGCACATTCCAAGTTTTCACTTGCTGGCCGGGTTACCATAGTTTTATCCGGGTCTTGTTTCCTTCTCTCGTACGCCAACCCATGTGAAGGGTAATCATTATGTTGTCTTATTATAAGGGCCTGCACAGTAACCGCCACAGTAATTGTCAGTTATCACTGTGTGCGGGTCACGTCATGCCTGCCTCCTCGTTTATCGCATCACAGTGTCACGTCACGAGATCATCTCCGCTCTGTGGCCCGCCGTGTAGCTCCCCACTGATTGGCCGAGGCAGGTCATACACGGCCACTACGTGTGGCTGATCCACAGGATGCGATCCCACTCACCCCTCGAGGGAGTGGTTAAATAGCGGAGGGGCGCACCCCTTAGGATTTTTCCCCTTCTGCGCCCCTCTGCCCTTTGCTCTTCTCCTTCGTCTTCCTTGCGACCGCGCCGCCGCCAGTGCTCCCAAATAGCAGCGTCGCCGCCGCGCTTTTCCCTCACACCTCTGCATCGCAGCCACCGGTACGCAACTCCCTCGCCATGGGTCCTTGCCAATCCAGGCCTCTGCCCCCCGACGCCGCTAGCGCCAGCGAGGGCAGCGAAGATCAGATGACGGAGGAGGAACTCATCGTCGCTGAGCAAGAAATGGAGGAGGACGCCGCAGCAGCGGACCGCGGTGCGTGGGCCGGATCTTGGGTCTGCGAAGATGACCTGGATTGGCTCTACCGCACTAGGTGCATCCCTGCCGGCATTGCGGCTCGCCTTGCCTCCTCCGAATTGGCCCCCTCACCCAATCCGGGTGAATACGTTGTGTTCTTGTCCCACTTCCAACGGGGCTTTGGTTTGCCGGTGAGCGACTTTTTGGGGACTGGCTTAGTACCTACCAACTCCAACCGCACCATCTTCCTGCCAACGCCATCACTTCTCTTTCCGCCTTTGCTTCCACGATCGAAGGCTATGCCGGACTGTGGCCCACGAAGGAGCTATGGATCCGGTTTTTCGGCCTTCGTCGCAACGTCATCCCAAACATCCACATCGATTCGGAGGACAAGCAGCTCACTCAATTCGGAGCTGCTTCCATCTCACCCCGGAGGCTTTCCGTTTTCCCCCGGGTCACCGGGTTAGAGTCCTGCAAAGGGTGGGCTCGGACTTTCTTTTACGTCCGGAATACCGGCACCGAAGACTTAATCCGGCTGCTCCCCTATACTCCTGGTCCACCTAACCCGGAGTTGTGGGATGCCGTTCCTAAGAAGCCCACGGCCTTGGCCAACCAGGTCAACAAAAGGTTTGCGGAGCTGAAGAAGCTCAGGCTGCACAACGAGGATGCTATGATCACTTTCGTGCGCAATCGAATTTCCCCCCTCGAGAAGTGCACCCACAAGGTGTGCCACATGAGCTTTGGCCGCGACCCCAATCGGACCTCATCCTTCGAGTTGAGCAACACAGAGATATATCGCCGGGTTAAGGCTCTCTTCACCACCCACAAGGACTTCTCCTCCGAGTGGACTTGGGGAATTGAGCATTATTGCCGCGATAGGCTTCCTCCCGCGGTAAGCTTCATGTTGCAAACTTACCCCGGACTAATTACGTGTCGGTTATTGTTGCATTTTTGACTCTTTTGTTCATTCTTTTCCTTAGCAATTTCTTCAGCAGACCCTCGAGGACGGCACCGATCCGACCCTTAAGTGGGCGCCAGACCGGGAGACTCCGGATGAGGAAGAGCTGGACCAGGAGATGTTCCTCCTGATGACCGACGCCACGAAACGACCCACAGGTAAATCCTCTTCTATTAGAGATTGGCCCATTGGCCCGACGATGAAGATGACTCGGATGTCGAGGTGATTGAACCTGTTGAGGATGTCCCCCTTTCTTTTGCTTTTCCGGCATCAGCTCACCCCGGTGGTCATATCCACGAGGATCCTCCCCTTGCTACGGGCGAACCTGTTCCGGTGGCACCGAAGAAGAAGCGCGGGGCTGCTCCAAGTTCTTCCTCCAGACCTTCTCAGCCCGCTAAAAGGCGAAAGAAGTCCGGGGACAAGACTGCCTCCAAGCCAGCAGGCAAGGCCCCAGCACGAAGGGCTCGGAAACCCAAGGAGGCCCAAACCTCGGATGCGTAAGTCATTCTTCCTTCTGTAACTTGCTCTTCCTTACATCGTCGTAATTTCTCTTCTGGCATTATTTGATTTTGTAGGGCTCCGGTGGAGGTCCCTCAAAGTGGATCTAGCATCTCTTCACCGCTTCGACCTAGCCCTTCTCCCCATCGTGACGACGAGTCACGTCCGCTAAGCCCTATTCCAGAGGGTTCTGCGGCCGCTCCGGGTTCTGCTCCACTTCGGCAAGAGGAGGGTAACCTTGGAGCGGGGGAGACCGGCCCAGCCAAGGCGACGACATCCACCACTTCGGCTTCGCCGCAACCAGCAGCCACTGAAGCTACCTCGGCTCCAGCATCAGTTCCAGCACCAGCAACTAGACCAGCACCAATACCAACTCCGGCATCAGCACCAACTCCGGCTGCGAAAACATCAGCGGTGGCACCAAGTCCAGCAACAAGAGCACCAACGCCTAGCTCCTCTGCCTCGCCCGAGTCTTCTCAACCTCGGCGAGGAACTACCCCGGCCGCTCCTAAGGGGAAATCCGCTGCGACGACTTCCTCTTCCCAGCAAGCCAAGGGCAAGAAGGTTCCGAACGCTACCAAGCCAACATTCGTCGAGGCTGGGTAGCGTACCCTCGCATCAATGCTTCCCAAGAAAAGCTCCAGCAGCGAAGGACGCCCCTGCCGAGCCAACTGATGCACAGCAGATGGTTCTGCACACCAACCCAACCCTTGCCTTGATTGAAAGGAAAGAAGCACACACGAAGGGCTTGGTAGCGCCCCATATGCCCATCGGTGAACGGTACCCTCTGAGCTTGATTGAATTTGTCATGAATTGGAATAAGGCAGAGGTAGTTCAAGACGCTGATCTCCTGGAGAAGTTCGGCCCCGCCGAGTTTTCCGCCCAAATGAACACAGCCGCAAAGGCAATTAACCTCGCCGGGCGGATGATGGAGGTACGTCGCTTCCCCTTTACATGCTGTAGATAATAACCATTAGTCCCCGAGCCTCCGGGGGAGTAACTTGTTACTCGGCCGGATGCTCTTTAGAAAACTAACGTAGCTCCATGAGAACTTCGAATATGCACACACCTAGAGCCGGGTTAAGTTCCACTTGGCCCGGATTTTAGTACACTTCCAAAATATGCACACACCTAGAGCCAGGTTAAGTTCCACTTGGCCCGGATTTTAGTACACTTCGAATATGCACACACCTAGAGCCGGGTTAAGTTCCACTTGGCCCGGATTTTAGTACACTTCGAATATGCACACACCTAGAGCCGGGTTAAGTTCCACTTGGCCCGGATTTTAGTACACTTCGAATATGCACCAAGCTGACTTATGTTTCTGTATCCCTTTCAGGTGACCACCAATCGCCGGAGTGCTGAATTCCAACGCTTGCTGGATACCCACAAGATGCTACGCGCAAAGCAGGCTGGACTTATCACGGAATACGAGAAAAGGGGTAAATTTCTTCCTTAGCACTTCTTCATTTTTCTTCATCTTCCTTTGCCGAACTAATCTCATCATTCGATTTCCGCAGCTGGGGTGGAGGCTGAGAATATTATTATGCGGAAAAATCTAGAGCAGATCAAGGGTAAGTCATTTCTGTCCGACCTTGCAGTGCTTTCCATTTCCTTCTCTCCTTGGCTCGGCAAACATTCATACCTCGGCTCTGCCGGGCCAACACACTATTTCAGCATCGCTTGAAGATAGTGTGCTCGTGCCTGATATGATGCTGCATTTTCCCGAACAAGCAGGGCAGCACCAAGCCGAGCTTAAGAAGAAGGATGACGAGCTTGCCCTTCTCCGGACCAAGGACGATGAGATTGCCAGCCTCAAGGCTGAGATGGAGAAGATGATGGCCCAACACCAATCCGAACTTCAAAAGGTTGGTCAGAATTACACAGAAGAGCGCGAGCGCCTCAATCTCCAGATCGCCAAGGACCGGGATCTTCTCAAGGAGTCCGGCATCCAGCTTGGGTCGGCGAACCCTGAGCTTGAGAAGCTTCGGAAGAGACATGATGACTGCACCAAGGAGCTGACCCGGATCCTCAGCCATATATCACGTAAGTTCCTTTCCCTTTTCCAACCTACTTCTCCGGGTTACTTCATATGTCTTTTCTTGACCTTCCTCCTTTGCCTCGTTTCCAGGCAAATTTCCAGAGGGCACTGCTATTGCGAGCGCAGTAGTTGCCAACTTCCGCCGAGAAAGGGGTACTCCGGCCGCTCCTGATGGTGAAGGGATTCCTTATGACCTGGAGGACCTGTTGGTCAGCTTGTCATCTCGCGTGGAGCTCATCAAAAATTACAGCAAGGACATCCTCGGCGCTGCAGCTCGCATCTTCAACACGTTCTGGCCCAGCGAAGATGCCCCGGAGACCACCGCACTTCTCATTGAGAAGCTAATGGAAACCGAGACTCAGCTCGACCTCTGGAGAGAGTCCGCTGGACGTGCCGCAGCTGATACCATTCTTCACCACATACTCACGTGGTATGAGAAGATCGATCTCAACCTCCTGACACGTCTGCGCATAGGATCCAGATGGACCAATGACCCGGAGTGGGTAGCTCGGCGCCAGGCTTGCGCATATAGCCTCATTGAATACGCTCCCATTCATGAATGGGTTGATGGGCCAAGCTTCCTGGAAGCCGTTGGGGACGAAGAGGTTGAGCACGATGAAGATGGCTCGGACGATGAAGGAGAAGATGACGCCTCGGACATTGAAGGCAGCGAAGACGATGCCGAACTTCCTCCTCCTGCAGCTCCTTGAGCGGAAACACTTAAAAATTTATCAGATCCCCGGTATGCCGGGTGGAGTTGTATCCCAGACACATGTGATATTTTGCCACTAAGTTCTTATGCCAAATTAACTTGGGCGTAGTCCCCGAGTTTCTTTTTCTTGTTCGTTCAATCTCTTGGCTCCGTTCGTGTCTACCTTGATTCGGTTTTACGACTTACGAATCCGAGTTTCAAAAATTGTCTTAACAATACTGGGAAACTTTTAGACTTAGCTCAAAAATAAAACTGCATAATAACTTGAAAATAAATACAGGGTTAGTCCAAAAAACAAACGTCGGCTCGAATAACTTCTTTTCCTTAGTCGTTTTTCATGTGCTACGCAATTCCAAACTTGTTCTCTTGCTTGCCATGAAGCCAATTCTTGTTGGACAGCAGCAAGTCGAAGAGTTGGGTTCTTGGTGCTCACATATTACTAATCCGAGTTAAGTAGAATAACTTATTCCAGCTGACGCACCAAAAACAACAAACATTATTAAGGCAGTCCCCGAGTTACTGCTCAAGGTGCCAACATCTCATTGATAAGCTCATTGCCGACATACATACCGACATATGAGAAGACTCGGATACATACACTTCTTAGCTAAGTGTAGAAAGGACGAAGTAGAGCTATATTCCATGGTCGCTTAGATTCCTCTCCGGACCTGTCCGCCTTGTTCTTTTCATGTGGCTTTGCATCTATAAGATAATAAGAATCATTGTGCAATGCCTTGCTCACGATGAACGGCCCTTCCCATGGGGGGGATAATTTATGCATGCCAGCAGTATGTTGTACCAACCGGAGCACTAGATCGCCTTCCCGAAAGACTCGGGGGCATACTTTCTGGCTATGATAGCGTCGGAGATTTTGCTGGTATATGGCGGATCTGGACAATGTCAGTTCTCTCGCTTCTTCCAGCATATCAACATCATTTTGCTGGGCTTCTTGCACTTCGGCTTCTGTGTATTGGGTGATCCTAGGCGAATCATGCTCTATGTCGGCTGGTAATACAGCTTCTGCCCCATATACCAGAAAAAACGGCGTATAGCCTGTTGATCGATTCGGAGTTATTCTTAAAGTCCATAGTACCGTTGGTAGTTCTTCTATCCAGCACCCCGCTGATCTTTGCAGCGGCTCAATGAGCCGGGGTTTTATCTCGGATAATACTAATCTGTTGGATCTTTCCACTTGTCTGTTCGATGCGGGATGGGCTACGGAGGCCACGTCCAGCCGGATCTTCTTATCCCGGCAAAAACGCGCAAATTCTCCTTCCGCAAAGTTTGTGCCATTATCAGTTATGATACTGTGAGGATAACCGTACCTCAAGATGATATCTTTGAGAAACGTTACGGCCGTAGCTCCATCACATTTTCTTATAGGCTTTACCTCAATCCACTTCGTAAACTTGTCCACCATTACTAGAATGTGAGTCATATTTCCCCTTGCTGGTTTGAACGGGCCAACCATATCCAAGCACCATACGGCAAATGGCCAAGTGATTGGTATGGTCTTGAGTTCCGACATCGGCATATGTGTCTTGGTAGCATACCTCTAACAACCATTACATTTTCTCACCAGATCTTCTGCTTGCTCCAAGGCACTTGGCCAGTAGAATCCGTGCCGGAAAGCTTTTGCTACCAAGGCTCGGGATGAGGCATGATGCCTGCATTCCCCCTGATGTATATCTCGGATGATTTCAAGCCCTTCTTCTGGGTCAACACATCGCTGGAGGACATTGGTCACACTTCTTTTGTATAGTTCGGAATTGATGATCGTGTACGCCTTTGCCCTCCTCTGTGTTTGCCTAGACAACACTTCCTCAGTGGGTAACGTTCCATCTTTCAGGAATTGAAATATAGGTAGTGCCCAAGCTGGTATTGCTCGCACAGGGAACACATCCTCATCAATCTCCATCTGATCCACCGGCATAACTTCAATCGGATCATGCTGAGCAGTCCCCGGGTCTTGCGAAGCAGTCCCCAAGTTCAGTGAAGCAGCCTCCAGGTTTTCCGAGGCAGTCCCCGGGTTTCGCGCACCACTTCCCATGTCAATGTCCATGGGCATAGCTCCGGATTCTGTGTCCTCCGGGACATAGATTGAGTCGGTTTCTGGGGAGGGCCTGATGGATGGTTTCCTGAGGTACTCTAATGCTACACCCGGTGGAATTGCTTGCCGGGTTGACCCGAGCTTTGACAGCATGTCGGCAGCCTCATTTTCCATCCGGGGTACATGGTGAAATTCGCATCCCTCAAAGTAACCGGATATCTTCTGCACATGAAATCTGTATAGTGCCATGTTTGGATCCAATGCGTCCCACACTCCTGACACTTGCTGCACCACCAAATCCGAGTCGCCAAAGCATACGATCCGACGTATCCCAATCTCTTTTGCCACCTTGAGCCCGTGCACAAGTGCTTCATACTCAGCGACATTGTTTGATGCCGTGAAATGGATCTGGAGCACATATTTCAACTGGTCCTTCTTTGGTGATGTGAGTACAACTCTGGCACCTAGCCCGGTTTTGGTTTTTGATCCGTCAAAGTGCATTCTCCAATAGTTCGGATCTGGGAGTGGCGGTTCATATTGCACCTCCGGCCAATCCACGAAAAAGTCCGCCACAGCTTGAGATTTGATGGCCTCTCTTCTGTCATATTGCGGTGCATAAGGAGCTAGCTTAATTTCCCATTTTGCAATTCTGCCACTCGCATCCTTGTTACTCATTATCTCAGATATGGGGGCCTCACATATGACCCGGATAGGATGCTCCTCAAAGTAGTGCTTCAGTTTCTTGGCGGCCATGTACATGGCATATGCCACCTTTTGATAGTGTGGATAGTTCTGCTTTGAGGCTGACAACACCTCGCTCAAGTAATACACTGGCCTTTGCACCGACTTACCTTCCTCGTCGCGCTCCACCACTATCACGGCACTTACAACTCGGTTGGTTGCGGCTATATAGAGCAACATTAGCTCCTTTGATAGTGGTGAGGCTAGCACTGGTGCCGTGGCTAACATCTTCTTCAGGTGGGTAAAGGCTTCATCGGCCTGCGGCGTCCAAACGAACTTATCCGACTTTTTCATGAGTTGGTAAAGAGGCAATGCCTTCTCTCCTAACCGACATACAAACCGACTTAACGAGGCTAGGAAACCTGTGAACTTCTGGACATCGTTAAGACACTTCGGCAGTTACATTCGTTCGATGGCCCGGATTTTGGTTGGATTAACCTTGATACCTCGGCTGGAAACAAGAAAACCAAGCAATTTCCCAGCCGGGACACCGAAGGTGCATCTTTCCGGGTTGAGTTTCATCCGGAACCTCCTTAGGTTCGCGAACGTTTGCCTGATATCGTCAAGGAGCGTTTTGCTTTCCTTGGTCTTGATAACCACATCATCCACGTACACCTGTACATTTTGACCTATTTGGTCGTGCAAACATTTTTGCATACATCTTTGGTACATTGCCCCTGCATTACGTAAACCAAATGGCATGGTGCGATAGCAATAAGCCCCATACAGGGTAATAACCAGAGTCTTTATTTGATCATCCGGATTCAGAGGTATCTGGTGGAAACTAGAATATGCATCAATGAATGACAACAATTCACATCCAGCAGTTGAGTCTATAACCTGATCTATTCTTGGCAGCGGAAATGGATCTTTTGGACACGCCTTGTTCAGGTTCGTGTAATCGATACACATGCGCCAAACCACCGCCACGTTCGGGTCATCTTTCTTCTTCTCCACCAGCACCGGATTAGACAGCCAATCCGGGTAAAGAACTTCCATGATAAATCCTGCAGCTAGCAACCGAGCTATCTCATCCCCAATGACTTTTCTCCTATCTTCGGCGAAGCGGCGGAGAGGTTGCTTCACCGGCTTAGCTCCGGGTCTCACATTCAAAGAGTGCTCGGCCAACTCCCTCGGAACACCTTGCAAGTCCTGAGTGGACCAAGCAAAAATGTCCCGATTCTCACGGAGCAAGCTGACGAGCTCGCTTTCCTATTTATCATTTAACCCGGGACCAATTGTTACAGTGCACTCTAGGAACATGTCATCAATAGGAACCTTCTTGGTATCTTTCGTGGCCTGGAAGGAGACACTTCCATGCGGGTTACTCAGCGTCGGCATATACTGCTGGGCGGACTGAGCCAATGCTGCCACCTCTTGAATTTTCCTTTTTTCTTGCGCAATCACAAGTGACTCAGCTAAGTTTGACCCGGCTAACGCACACTCCATGGAACGTCGGAAATCCCCCGCAATGGTAATCACCCCGTTTGGTCCGGGCAACTTCATCTTCAAGTAGCTAACGTGACAGCTTGCTATGAACTTGTTCAGGGCTAGCCTTCCAAGTAATGTGTGGTACGCACTTTCTAAGTTCACCACCTCAAACTCCAAATTTTCGGTTCGGCAGTTATCCCTCGTGCCGAACAAGACGTCAACCCGGACCTTGCCTATGGGCTCACAAGAAATGTCGGGCACAATACCATGGAAAGTTGTCCTCATGGCCTGCAGCATGTTCTCCGAGATACCCAACTTGCGCATTGTGTCCGCATACATGATGTTAATGCTACTGCCATTGTCGATCAATACCTTTGAGAACCTTACGTTAATGCTAGGTCCAATGAGTGTCGGATCCAGCACCAACGCATACGAACCAGGGCTTGGCATAAGCTTGGGATGATCCCTGATGCTCCAGGTGATTTCCTGATCGGACCAAGGCATGTACCTCGTCACTACAGGCATCACTGCATTCACCTCCATATGCCTACGCTGCAAGCTCTTTCTATCTGTTTCCTCAGTGGTGAACACACAATAGCTCTGATGATGCTCCCTGTACTCATTTCTCCCCTCATTTCCGGGGTATCTCTGATCCGGCTGATGCTGATTTTCCACTTGATGCACTGCATCCCTTCTCTCATTGTTATCATACCTCGGCCGGGGGGAGGCAACATTAGCTGTTGCGTGTTCGCTCCAGAGAGCAATTGCTACCGGGGTAACTCCTGCCGAGGCTGATCATTCCGGGGTGCCTGAGCATTCCCCGAACCACCTTGTTCAATCTTGCGCATCCACTCACATTGCCTCGTCGTATGACCTGCTGGGTTATTTGGATTTGGCGTGTGAAACTTACACGGCTGGTCCAACATTGACTCATAAGTATACCTCGGACGGTCTTTCCTTTCTTGCCACTCCTTCTTTTGCTCTGGTGTCCAAGTCTTCTTGCCATCGTTTCTCGGAGTCCACTGCCCTCCAGTTTTTTAGCGTTGACTGCCCCCTGCTCCGGGCTGATCTTGATTCACAGCTGCAACTTGGTGCGAACCGTATTGATGATCTGGTCTATCATCTCTTCTTTTTCCTCTGTAGTCATTCCTCCAGGATGATCTGGCCCCATCTCTCTGATAGTACTCATCGTTTGACTCGTTTGATACGAGCCCAGGTTGAGTCGGATCACCCAAAGCATACGAATCTGTAATCCGGATCATCTCTGCCAACGTAGTTGGCATTTTCCTTTGCAACTTTTGCCACAGCTCGCTTGCATATCTGCATCCTTGCGTAAACCATGCTATGGCCTGTGATTCTATCACGCCCTCACACGAGATTCTCACTGTACACCACCAGGTTAGAAACTCCCGATCTGTCTCATTTGGTCTTTGCTTGCACATAGCTAGGGTCTGCGGCCTATTTGGCCTCTAATACGTACTCAAAAAATTGTTGATGAACATTTCCTCGAAATTATCCAGTAGTTGATGCTTCCTGGCGGCAAATTGTTCAGCCATACCCTTGCCGGTCCTTCCAACATCTGGGGTACATGTACAGCCCATCTCAGGTTCCCAGTGGCAATTTTTACAGCTGTAGCATAATTTATCAGCCAATCCTCCGGCTTTGTACTGCCGTCATACGTCTTCGTGCCCCTGGGTAACTAGAAGTTCGGTACCGGTGGCTCCTTCATGATCCGGGGTCCAAAACACGCCGGACCCGGTGGACCTTGACATTCGATCTGTTTCGACCTATACAGTCGATCCAGTTTCAACCTGGCATCATCCAGCATCAAATTCCTACTTCCCAGTCTTGACCCTATCACATGATAGTCCGGCCTTGGGTATCCCGCGTTTGCCATTTCCGAGTCTCCATCATTATACATGTCTTGCTCTCGTGGAGCACCTTTCTGTTGCATACCTCGGCCGGCACTTTGCTCTTGCCTTGGTATATTCCACTGCTGCGGTTGTCCTGCTCCAGCCGAGTTTCGCTGTCCGGCATTGTCGTTGACGGCGTTCCCTTGACCGGCATTGCCTTGGTCGCGGTTACCTAGGCCAGCTTCACCTCGGCTCACACTCCATCGATCATCATTTTTCTGAGCTTCTTTTCCTTTCCCTGCCCACGTCGGGTCATACGGGACGATCTGTTTGTTCCGTCTGGCCGAGGTTACTACCTCTTCTCTCCTTGGACCACCATGAGGAGACGATGTGGCTCCAGCGGATTTCTCCGGGTTACCCACCGCCGAATGGACGATCTTAGAGGCTCCAGCTCTCTCCGGGTTAGCTCTGAGTAGTTCCTCGTTTTGCCTGTTCGTGATCCGAGCCAGCTCATTAACCCTATCCTGTTGTCTTTGCCGGGCTTCACCCGTCAGACCCTCTAACTCGGACGCCGCTGCATCTGCTGCTCTGAGGTTCTTTGCCGGGGTACTATACCTCGGCAGCCCCACGGACAAACAGTTTTCTGATTCCTCAATTCCAGT
The DNA here is from genome assembly GCA_910589775.1 of Avena eriantha. Classification (NCBI taxonomy): domain Eukaryota; kingdom Viridiplantae; phylum Streptophyta; class Magnoliopsida; order Poales; family Poaceae; genus Avena; species Avena eriantha. Next base: position 489,568,887 of record OU342740.1, read on the forward strand.
ATCACCCTCTCTGTTCATCTCGCTCATGAGATTTCTTCCCTTCACTTTTACAGCGTCAACTTTGTTCGCCTTTGCGTACTCCCGCAACATCATATTCAACGACTGCTGAGCCGCGGCTATTTTCTTTGCACCCTCTAGTATTTTTTTCCCTAGTTTCTTCTAGCTCTGCCTGCGCTCGAGCCGGATCTACTGCTGCTACCACAGGGTTTGCCAAGCTATCCATTGCTTCCCTCAACACATTCTCTAGCCTCTCTAGTGGAGGACCTCTACCTTTCCTCGGTGCCTTAGGCGTTACCTCCGGATCTGGGGCCAGATCCTTGCTTGCGCCCGCACCTGGCGCAGTCATCATCACCTCTGCATGGTCAGGGGAGCGAGCGATATGCGTCCCGGGAACCACGGTGAGAGGTGGCTCCCCCGCCTCGACGACATGACGCGGATGAACACACGACACGTCAATAGCAACGTAGACCTTGTGCGCGCCGAGCTTGACAAAGAGGCCATTGCGTGGAAGAGGGCGCGTGCCGAAGCAGCCAGCGTTATCGCTGACGAAGTCCAGCGCTCCAAAGCGCTGAATGAGCCCGGAGACGATGCGTTCGCCGGTGCCGATGAGGTTTCCCGTCCGGATCTTGACCCCTGCTAGCGCCGCTAGCCCCACGGTGGGCGCCAACTGTCGTGGTGGTGTCACAACAGATGCCATGGATAGGCTAAAGGTGGGGACTAATACACGCTAGGGGAATCCAGGGAGGGATAGTGAAGTGATTCTCCACACAGAAGTTTGTATTGCTTTGATTCCAAGATTACAAGTGCTCCTAGAGCTATATTGGCGAGAGGAGGAAGAAGGAGCTCTCTTACTCTCACCCACAGATCGCACCTAAAACCCTAGCAAAACCAGAATAGCGGAACCCCCTCTACAGAAACCCTAGCCCCCCTTTTATAGAGGGAGCTCAGTCTCTGCCTAGGGCATACGTGGAAGCATATTCCTAAGAATATGCTTCATCCCAAAGTAGTAAGCCGACCGGGGTGCTTTTCCCCCGCATCACACATGTAGAGGCTACGTGAGCCTCTGCGGCGCCCGCGTCAGCCGACATGAGCGTCGTCACCCTTGTCGGCCATGCTCCGGTGGTCCTGCCCTTGCTTGCTTCGCTCAGGTAGTGCGTACCGAGGCTTGTTTTGACCAGCGAGATTCCTTCCTTCTCCTAGAAGCTAGACATGACCCGGATCATAGCTGATCCGGCCACGCCCGTTCCTGCATACAAGTAAAACAGGCATTTCTGACTTACTCTTTAAGTCAGTTGAGACTTAGTCAGGCGAACGCCCCCTGGTCCAGGTTTCCTCGTGATTCGGCCTGCCTTTAGGTGACTCGGCCAGCATCCGCTTTGGCCTTGCCGAACCTCGGCTAACTCGGCCTTTATACCACAGCGTGACCCTACCCGGGGGTATCCCCCAACATCGTACGTCAAACAATGAACAAGTGTGACGCCATCAGTGACAACATGGTTGCCTATCGCGAGCTCTACAATTCACTCGAACGGAACATTGATAGCTGTGAACTCCGGCACGTCAGCTGCGAAAGTAATAAGTAGGCCGACAAAATGGCCAACATCAGTTCCACTTGTGCACCCATACCACTCGGCATGTTCCTGGAGCAAATATGTGAACGGTCAATCAAGACCAAGTCATCCACCAGCCCATCAGAGCCCGCAACACACTCGAGAGCTACACCACCCGACAACCCGAGGCTTCTGCGACAGCAGAACTATAATCTTTATCCGAAGGGCCCATGGAGGTTATGCTCATCGAGCCCTCCTGGACTCAACCGTACATCACATACCTGCTGCGCAAGGAGCTACCAGATTACCCACTTGCCGTGCGACACATCACCCGTCACTCGAAGGTTTTCACCATCATCAATGACGAGCTCTACAAGCGAAGCATCACTGACATTATCTAGCGATGCGTCACCCATTGTGACAAAACAATCCTCCTCGCCATCCATGAAGGCACACACTCGTCATAAAGGCCTTACATGCAGGCTTTTACTAGCCAACTGCAGTGCGAGACACTAAAGACATCGTTGAGAAGTGCAACGCGTGCCAGAGATCAACAGACAAGCCACACGCACCACGCTCCGAGCAACGGCCAATACCATTGGCCTAACCCGTCGTGCAATGGGGACTCGATATGGTGGGCAAGCTACAAAAATATTCACCTAGAGGCTATGTATACTTCCTCATCATAGTCAACAAGTTTACCAAGTGGATCGTGACTACACCTATCACCAACCAAACCAGCACCGCCACTGTCAAATTCTTTGAGTCCATCGTGTCGTGGAAATGGCCACGGCAGTCGCTGCTATTGGCAGCGATTGATTGAGTTGGGGGCGAGAGTTGGCGGCCATCTGTGGTGCGAGATGGGGTGGATGCACATGGTTTACCCAGGTTCAGCCCCCAGAGGGTAAAGACCTACTCCTGCTAGATTAGATTGATGGAGAGCGAGTTACAGAGGCGGCGAGCTCGGCGTCTAAGTAGCGAGTCGCTTGAAGGAGTGTATGATGGAATGTAAGTCCTCAGGATACCCTAGGGAGGCTTATATATGAGACACCTTGCTAGGGTTTACAATTTACAACCGAACAAAATATGGATTCGGAGTCTTTGACCTAATCCGACTGGACTTCGAGTATGCTTTTGGGCTTCCAGTCTCCAGTCGCCAGGCCTTCTCCTCAGTCGCATTCCAGTCGCCGTCCTACAGGCCCACTCGTGAGACCTTTGGCCCAATCAGAATGTCCTGCTGGGCATACCCAGTTTGGCATATCCCCATCAGTAGTCCTCGAGGCCATCGTTGATTCAGACGCAGGTAGTCATTTGGCAGTCAGAGTAGGTGCGTCCAATTTGGACACCCAGTCGAATCGGCGGTGGACTCTACCAAGACCAAGGAAATTTTCCAAAGTTCTCGTTCGCTGCTTTGGCGAATGCAACCGCCATCAAGTCGTTGTTTCAGCGAATGGACATGGCTTAGTTGCAGGCGAGTCGAATGGAGGAGTTGGACCGTCAACTTGGTCAAACTATCCGTTAAATATTCCAACGGTAACTTCGGCACAAATACCATGGGTAACGGCTACCCGAGATTGGCGGGTAGCATCCCCTTATAAGGGGAATGTCAGATTAATCTTGCAGATCCTTCTCTGTAGTCTTCATTCTTGCACATCCATTTCTCCTGTCTTCCCTCGATTCACACCTTTCCAGACTAAGCGACTCCGTTTAACTTCTCGATGGAACCTCCGAAAGGCTCGTGGGGGAAGTCAAAGTGCACCGCGGTGCAACTCAGGTCCTTTAAGGACGCCGGGATCCTCCACAAGGGGAATTGGTGGATTCCCGCGTCTTCTGAGATCAAGCCGAAGCCACGCGCCGGCGAATTCATCTGCTTCCCAAGCCACCTGGAGAGGGGCTTGGGATTTCCTACCTCGCTATTCTTTCGGCGGTTCTATGCATACTATGCGATCAAGCCATCAGATCTCGACCCGCACAGCATCGAGCAGCTGGCGATCTTCGTTGCCTTCTACAAGTGCTAGCTTGGCTGCAAGCCATACTTCCTGTTGTGGCTGGAGCTTTTCCATGGCCGCATCAGACGTGAAGGCTCCGGCGGTCCGATCTTGGCGGCCGAAGGCATCACCTTTCAGGTGAAGCCGAAGGCCAACTTTGTCAAGCTCATGCTGCCAAAGAAGGTCGCGAGCGAGTGGAAGAGGATCTAGTTCACGTGAAGGAGTCCACTCCCTCCGGCGAGGTAGCATTGCCAGAGTTCGTCACGGAGAGAAGCGAACCCCGCCAGCTAGCGATGGATAGGCTCCCTGATGGCTAGAGGATGGCTGTCGTGGAGATGATGGACCAGGTCTAGAAGCTGAAGGACCAAGGTTTGTCCTCAATCAACCTATACAATTGCTGGCTTGGGCGGCGATTGGTCCCATTGGCGGCTCGGCCACACTGGATGTACGAGTACAGCGGAAAGAATGATCCTTCCCGGTCCAGCAAGGAATCATGGGACACCGAAGATTACAAGGCTTCCCTGAAGAAGATCACTGACGCGGAATTCACAACCATGTCAGCCGGGCTTGCTCCGTATGTGCCTATGAAGAATGAAGCCCCCACAGTAAGTTCTTCTCTATGAATTTAACTTCAGTCGTAATTCTCGTGGTGCGATTTGCAACACATCATCTGAAATTTATTCGTGTCCACTCTCAGTTGTTTTAGGTTTTGGAGGGTTGGCTCCTCCCACTCGACGAAGAGGTTCCCCACGAGTTCGAGGAGGGTGCCTCGGGAGAATCTTCTGAGGAGGAAGAGGAGGAGGTAGAGGCTCCTCCCCCAGCGCATGTGGCTCGCAAGACTCGCATGCAGAAGCAACGCGAGCTCGAGGCGAGCCACAGTCTCGAAGAACGTGAAGAAGGCGATGAAATCTTGCAAGAGAACACTTCTCGGTGAACGGCCACGTCGGCGAAACGCTCGCACAAGCCGAAGTCGCCAGCGAAAAAGGCGGCGTCGCCATCCAGGTCGGCGGTGGTGTTCGAGTCAGATGACGAGTCCGAGGACAACACGGCTGAGACCTCGCGCAAGATCCTAGAAGGCACGGTTCCGATGACGGGATCAGATGCTGAAGGCGCCGAGGCGGTGGTGGAGGTTCCTCTTGCAGCGATCGCACCACCAACTTCGACAGTGCCAGAGTAGGAAGCAGTTGAGGCTACCGCGTCAAAGTTGTCGTGGCCTTCGGGAATGGCGGCGTCTTCTGAACCGGAGGTTCCTGCGACTGCAGCCTCATCATCGAAGAGGCCCGCGGTGTCGTGGGCTTCGGAGGCCTTCGAAAGGGGTCTGACGCGCAAGCTAGGCCTGGAGTTGGATAAACCTGCCCATATCAGCACATGGTTGTGTTTTCTTCCGGTCGCCAAGTAAGACTCAGGTTCTCCCTTCTGATTCTGGATCCTATTTTTTCTGTGACTTCTAAACTGACTTTGGAGGTTTGTCAGGATCGGCACCAAGAAGATTGGTCGCCCTTCAGTGGCGAAAATTCCGCCAATCGCTACCGCAGGGGAAGGCGATCTCCCCAAGAAGAGGAAGCCTACTAAAGACGCCGCGCCTGCGAAGGGCGCGAAGAAGTGGAGGGGCGGTGCCAACGATGTTGTGGCAAGGGATAGCGCCAAGGGGAGTGATCTTGCTGCGGGCACCGAAGAAGTGGCGGTTACCCGATCGGAGCCAGCCACGGGCGCTCCAACGACGGAACCATCGGCTCCGACGACCAGTGCCCCGGCTAGAGCGTCAGCGACGTTTTCGTGCTTCATGGCGAAGGGGTTTCCAGGCATGGCGGAAAACTAGTCTCCGCAGAGCCCAGAGATCGTTGATGAATAAGTTGGGTCTCGTCGCGGGCGTACCTCCTTCATGGTCCCTTCAACGGACGCCGGAGAACTTCACAAGATGCTTGGCACTGCCATTCAGGTACATCCAGTCCCCGAGTGTCTAGTCGCTGAATTTCAGCGGCTAGGCACTGAGTTTCTTCTAGTCTCCAGTCCCCGAGTTCCTGGTCGGTGAATTTCAGCGGCTAGGGACTGAATTTCTTCTAGTCGCCAGTCCCCGAGTTCTTGGTCGCTGAATTTCAGCGGCTAGGAACTGAATTTCTGTTTTTGTAAGTGCTAAGTCCCCGAGTTCCTAGTCGCTTGCAGGGCTTGCAGAGGAGTCGACAGATCGACAGGCTGCAAAGGAGCGTCTGGAGCGTGATCTGCGCGTGGTGCAGGAGGCGAACCGGTGACTCCAGGAGACTGTTGGTGAGTACTTGATTCATTTTTTGGCTGCAAACTGTTGGTGTTCCGTAGTGTTGACAGTCGCTTCTTTCCTGTTCAGATGGTCTTCTGGCTGCGATTGCCAAGGTCCGAGAAGGATATGTCCCAATTGCCGAGCTGGACGTGGCGAATGGGCGTATCGACTCGCTGGTCAAGGACTTGGAGGAGGCAAAGGCTGCCTTGATTTCTTCTAAGGATAGAGCGAAGGCTGCGGTCGCTGCAGCTGAAGAGGAGCGGAAGGCCGTAGACTCGATCATCCTAGGGCTAGAAAACGATCACGCCGCCATGGAGAAGCACGTCACCGAGAACTGCCGGAAGCTCCTTGGTGAGTCACTGTATTTGTTTGCTTAACGTGTGCGGTTAGTCCCCGAGTGGGGGAATCCATAGCGTCACTGATGTCTGAAGTTGCAACGGTGATAGGGCAAAGCGACCCGGTGGTGCAGACCTTCAACGCCTCATAATGCGTGATTGTCGTGGTGAACGCGACCACTGCCTTGGCGTTGTGCGTTCAGCAGTTCTTCAAGGAATGTCCCCCACCGAGGTTATTCCTGGGGGACTGACTGAAGTGTGGAGCTATCTGGATGAGGTACCCAGCGTCGTGGAGTGGATGGCGCACTCAGCTTTCAGGCGCGAGGCCACCACGACATTGAGTCTAGGGCTTGCTCACTTCCCCGACGACTTCGACCTCGACGACGTCACCAGCGGCTACCCTTTGGCGACTGGTACGGTGGAGATGTCGGAGGTACTGAAGCTGACCACCAAGGCCGCCCCCTTCGCTGATCGGGTGTTGGCAATGGGGGACCTTCTGCCGTACCAGGAGACGATGGTGGCACCAAGCGACCTCGAGCTGGAGCATCGTGATCTAAAGTCGGAGCAGCCCTTCCGGTCGGCGTTGTCGAAGTCGCTATTAACCTACCCAATGAACTCGTGGCAGCCATTCGTTCGTGTCAATGGTGGTGTGGACGCTTCTTCATTAGGGCCTGCGAAATAGATAGCTTTTCTAGGCGATTTGTAAGATATGCCAAGTGGCGACTGCCTGTAATATGAACAATATTTTGTATGAGAGTAAGAGGAGTCAATTGACTCGCAATGCACGCTTGATTTTGAGGTGTGTTTAACTTTTGTGTGAACGAGTCCCCGAGCTTGTCCGCCCTTTAATGGAGTATAACTCGTTTGTATACGTATGTGTTTGCTTTGGTTTTCGTTCTTTGTCCTTTGCGTTTTCTGAAGGGGCGAGTCCCTAAGCGCGAGTGGGATTGTTTGTAGGCGAGTCCCCGAGCGTAGTACTTAGCCGTTTTGGGCGCATGCCTCTTGCGAGTTACTGATGCGTTGTTTGTAATGCGTCACCTCCCCTGGTTCGGAGAACCAGTCGCTGGGCGAGTCCAAGGCAGCTCTCTTACTTGGTGTGTTCTCGAGCCGCGTGAGGTTTCCACTTTTGCGGAGTCCCCGTGTGTGGTACTTAACCGTTCGAGTCGCTTTGCTCGAGGATGGGAAGGACAGGTCGCTATGGGAAGCGCATACCTGTCGTCTTGGCCCGGTGGGCCAGTCGAGCTAGGCGACTCCGATGGTGGCTCCGGGTTGGCGTGTTCGTGGACGACACAAGGCCTGAATATTTTTGGTGCCCTTGGGCCGCACTACTTAGCTGTGCCAGTCGCTCGACCAAGGGTTGACTTCCGTGGGTAGCATATTGCTAATTGTACGAGTGCGAGTGGCACAAGGATATGGCGAGTAGACACAATTTGTGTGATCCGAATAAATTTCATTATATATCATCTGGGTACAAGTTTGAGTTCTATGTATAGAACTTTTTGAGGAGGTTTACATTCCACGGTCTCCCGACCTCGAGCTGGCCATCGCCTCGTATGTCGATGAGGTAGTAGGCGTCGTTGCCAAGGACTCGCCCTATGGCGAATGGCCCCTCCCATGGGGGAGAGTTTGTGCATGCCATTCTTGTCCTGGGCCAGTCGTAGGACCAAATTGCCCTCCTGGAAGGTGCGGGTCCGGACTCGGTGGCTGTGGTAGCGGCGGAGCCCCTGCTGGTAGATGGCGGTGCAGGAGCGATCCAGGTCACGTGCCTCGTCGATCTGGTCGATGTTGTCTTGGCGGGCGATCTCGTTTGTCGCCTCGACATAGTTGGCGACTCGAGGTGAGTCGTGCTCCAGGTCGGTTGGCATTACGGCTTTGGCATCGTACACCATGAAGAATGGTGTGAACCCCGTGGAGCAGTTGACGGAGGTGCGGATCCCCCATATTACAGAGGGGAGCTCTTCAACCCAACATCCTAGGGTGCGCTCGAGGGGCACCTGGAGTCGCGGCTTGATCCCGTGGAGGATGCTCTGATTGGCGCGTTCTGCTTGGCCGTTCGACTCCGGGTGGGCGACTGAGGCGAGGTCGAGTCATATGTCGTCTTCTTCACAGAATTGCCATGGCCCCCTTGGCGAAGTTGGTACCGTTGTCCGTTATGATGTTGTGCGGGTAGCCATACCGGTAGATGAGCTCGCGTAAGAACTTGGTGGCCGTCTTGCCGTCGCACTTTTTGATCGGCTTGGCCTCAACCCATTTGGTGAACTTGTCAACTGCGACAAGGAGGTGGGTGAAGCCGAATGGGGCCTTCTTGAACGGGCCGACCATGTCCATGCCCCATACAGCGAATGTCCATGTGATGGGGATGGTCTTGAGTGCCGAACCAGGGAGGTGCGTCTGGTTGGTGTACTTATGGCACCCGACGCATCGTTGGACGATGTCGGTGGCGTCAGCATGTGCTGTGAGCCAGTAGAAACCGTGTCGCATGGCCTTGGCGACCAGCGACTTGGCGCCGGCATGATGGGTATATGCCAAACGGTGGGGCGCCACTGCCGTGGAAATGGCCATGGCAGTCGCTGCTACTGGCAGCGATTGATTGAGTCGGGGGAGAGAGCTGGCGGCCATCTATGGTGCGAGATGGGGGCGGATGCACATGGTTTACCCATGTTCGGCCCCCGGAGGGTAAAGACCTACTCCTGCTAGATTAGATTGATGGAGAGCGAGTTACAGAGGCGGTGAGCTCGGCGTCTAAGCAGCGAGTCGCTTGAAGGGGTGTATGATGGAACGTAAGTCCTCAGGATACCCTAGGGAGGTTTATATATGAGACATGTCTCTAGGGCTTACAGTTTACAACCGAACAGAATATGGATTCAGAGTCTTTGACCTAATCCGACTAGGCTTCGAGTATGCTTTTGGGCCTCTAGTCTCTAGTCGCTAGGCCTTCTCCTCAGTCGCATTCCAGTCACCGTCCTGTAGGCCCACTCGTGAGACCTTTGGCCCAATCGGAACGTCCTGTTGGGCATACCCCATTTGGCATATCCCCATCACATCGTCTACAGGTTTGGGGTGCCACACAACATCATCACCGATAATGGCTCCAACTTCACGTCGGAAAAATTGCAAGGATTCTATGAAGATATGGGCATCAACATCAGCTATGCTTCAGTGGCACACCCCCAACCAACGGCCAAGTCAAAAAGGCCAACAGCATCATCGGCATCAAGAAGTTACTCCTTCGGCCTCTCGAACGAGCGGCGGGAGCATGGGCCAAGTAACTTCCCTTGGTACTATGGAGCCTATGCAAAACTCCAAACAACGCCACAGGCTACACGCCCTTCTTCATGGTGCATGGCGCGGGAGCGGTGCCACCCGCCGAAGTACGCTACAACGCCCCACGGGTGGTTGCCTACAGCGAAGCCGAATCCACAGCCACACTCGAAGACGACATCGACTTGCTGGACGAGGCACGTGGCATTGTTGCCACTCATTCGGCAGTCTACCAGCAAAACCTCTTCAACTACCACAACCGACGCATGTGTCCAATTTCCTTCTCTAAGGGAGACCTCGTGTTGCATCTCAAGCAGAAAGTCCATCGGAAGTTCGAATCCTCCTGGGAGGGGCCGACATCATCACCGAAGTAATCCTAGGTAGCGTCTATCGCCTCAAGGACGTAGAAACTAGAGTTGAATTCGCCAATCCCTAGAATGTCACACAACTGCAATGTTTACTCAGCCAGGCTACTCAGTCGAAACATGTACTTGCTACCTTCTAGGAAATAAAGATAAGTTACTCAACCATGAGTTTATTCCCTTTATTTCCTGCATAACACACTTAGGGGCTACGCCTCCTCGATGGCTTTGTCCCATAGTCGACACTTCCTGCGATAGCCTGAGTAGCTGACTCTACCCACAATCAAATCCTTGAAAGCTCCAACCCAGTTGCAACTCAACTGACAGGTTGGCAAGGTACTGAGATCAAGGGACATCAGGCAAACGAAAGGGCCTATCTATGGTGTATTCACATCAATATATGAATACACCAAACATACAACAAGTTACAACATGCCATCAGGCCAAAACTCCCTTCAAGATTACATAAATTTTACATGTTGTACATATTCTATGCAGATCAAAATCTATCGTTGTCGCTGAAGTATAACATTTGTACGCTCATCGAAGATGCGGATGATGCTTCTGATGGTTGGGCAACATCCCGATAATGCGGCCTCGTGTTCTAGGCCAAACCATGCGGAGGCTTTGGAGGTCCTTATTCAATGGCCTCCAAGCTCAAGTGCGGATACTGCATATGGACAAGCGGAAGGGCAGCCTCGCACCCGTGACAAGTTGTTGTCGAATGCACTCCCGCACAACATTCATGTACCAAAACTTCCTCAATAGCACAAGAACACTGGAGAGAGCATCATCCAACGGAAACATCACATTATATATGTTCACGAGAGATGATCGCGCACTCTTCAGATAATCAAAAACCCTCGAGTGGTACGCTCTGAGTCCTTACTCGAATCAACGATTCGACAACGGACTCGGGGGCTACTGCTAACAGGAGCGCTAGTCACACACCCGATGTACCTTCGGGTCCAGTGTAAAGCCCATTAATCAAAAACCCTCGAGTAGTACACTATGAGTCCTTACTCGAATCAACGATTCGTCAACGGACTTAGGGGCTACTCCCATAGGGAGCGCTAATCGCGCATTCGATAAAGTGCGCCCACCAATGGCATCCGCAAGACTCATCCGGAGGAATTCGGACCACTGACTTCAAGTAATTGGCAACTATAAGTCCTTGCTCGATTATACAACTCGAACAGACACTTGGAGGCTACTCCCATAGGGAGCGCTGGTCACGCACCCTACGGAAAAATAAAATTTACTTCTATGGTCCTCTGTGTCGACTGCGTCCACAGTGCTGATCTAATTAGTGGCAATCTAACCCACTGGCGACTCCGCCCACTTCATAGTACAATGTCAAGTAAAAAGACGACGTCTCCTTGGCCACTCGAATCGCTTCCGTAGTGACCAAAGTTCGGATGCTACATCTATGGGGCAAAGATAAGACCTACAGATATAACTAGATGGCCTAGCAATCGCATCCGCTGCGCTCTACCAGATAAATACCGCGTCCGCATGCGCGATGAAAAAACCCAACGGACGCATTGGGTGCATATTCATTACTACTGGAATTCAGCTCGGTAAGGCCTCCGCGGCATGAGTCAATTTAGACCAGCAATTTCCGGATTTGAGTCCGAGGACTCGAGTTTGAGTAGATGGCATTGTTTTTTCCCGAGAGCAATTAACTGGTCCTGATCCGTCGGATGAACTAGGCACGTGCATCAATCATCCCTATGAATCGAATGATATAACCCGATATACTTCATGTGTTAAGCACACACTTCTGATGACTAAGGACTTATAAGTATCCATTCGAATCTACGATTCAAATGAACACTCCGAGGCTACCGACATAGGTATGCCCTATGAGTACTTGTGATTGGCCTATCTGGTTCGGTCCAGCGGGAGGCCCATGTGAAGATCCGCTACTGACAGCGAAGCCCATGGCGATTCGGGTGATATCAAGCCCATGAAGGACTCGACTCCTTGGCAGATACGACAAAGACTAGATAGTAAACTTAAAGGGTTGGCCCTTAAACTTGTAATCAACTTGGATGTATCCTGAGACCTAGCCTTCCCATATAAATACCAGGATGGAGCGGCGAGGGGGACATCCAATCTCTCGCTCATACACTGCCAGATTCAATATGCGCAACCCTAGCCATCTCGGCGCCATTGTACTTCGGTTCCTTCATCAATCAAGGATAAAGAAGTAGGAGTAGGGTTTTCCCTCGGGGGCCTCAACCTAGGTAAACTTCGTGTCCCCATGTGCTTGTTTGTTAGCCGACGAAGTCTCCACTGTGATGCTCTTCCTCCAAACCCAAGTCCATAAACTATGGGCATTGACGTGATCACCCCACGTCACATAGAGAAAAACAACGAAAGTCATCATGACATCGTGTCATCGTCTTGCGCCATCGGCACCACTTCTAGCTACATTTCCTACTCCCCACTGCTCCGCAAACCTATCCTTCCCCAACGCCCGCTCCAGATCTTTCCTCCTCTCTTCAGCCCACCCAACAGTTTCCACTTCTGTCTCACTGCTCAGCACATTGTTCTCAGAGAGATAGTACACATACTCATGCTCCCAATGCCAAAAATCACATGTGCTCTGTCAATCGAATGGACAAACACCCAATCAATCTAATGCAATACAGAATCAGATTTGCCTTAAAAAGGGAAAAAATTCTTCAAGTGCCTTACCCCATGATTCTTGCATTTGTAGAAGATCTAGCCAGTGTGCTCATCCTTGTGTGACGTGAACTGCTTCACCTGCCTCTCACGGTCGGGGCAAGTAAACAAAGGAACCGCTAGAGCTGCTTGCCCACCACGACGATACGAGACAGACTTGAAGCCGTTGCTTGTTGAGATGGCGGACAACAGCGAGCTCATGGAGGAACAGACGAGAGGGTGGACGAAGGCGACCTCGAGGACGAACAAAGGAAAATTGGGGGATTTGAGGAGGAGAGGAACGGAGGAGAAGGACGGCTTTAACTCCTGCACGGTCGCGGTTTTAACTCCAGGGGTTATTCTGCAATAAGTACAGTCGGTCGGAAGGCTTCGCTGCCAGATGGGTTCCACGTCAATACGTATGTGATATGTAGCGCCAGCGTCTGCAGTGACCGTATGTTGCATCGTACCGTGACTTCAGTGACCGTCACAGGCGATTTCATGAATACAAGGACAAATCCGGTTTATACGGATGTATTTTACTCCATAAACTATCTGGTACACTCCATGAAAAAACAATGATGATTGCCCGGCAGTTCTAACTCAAATACATACACAAGCGGCCACCTGGTGGTTGCAAGTCTGCAAAATAATCTCACCGCTCTGTCCTCCTCAAGCCCCTGTACCGTCGCGAGGCATCGAGACTCCTCCTGACGGTGGCAAAAAATGTAATATTTTGGGTAGAATCGAAAACTATAAATGACGTACCAAACTATCAAACTATCAAGATCGTAAGCTTTTTAATACTAGTATAAAGATTATCGGAACAAACAAACTTCTAGTCAGATACTACCTCTATTCAGGAATTTAGCTAGAGGCTGCAGATTGACTGATAAATACTAGAGCTCGAGAGCCAAAGACACTTACCGTGTTGTGATCTACATAAAAATTGACAAAATCCAATAAAGTTTCTGAATTTGAAAAATGCATTACAGATCTACAATCTTGTCATTTTTATGTAGCTCAAAATATAAAGTATTTAAAGTTGATATTTTACACATTCGTGGAAAATATAAAGTATTTAAAGTTGATATTGTTCAAAAAAAAACTCACAAATGTGATTTTTTTTAAACTAGCAGGAGCATTGGTGTCCGGGAGCCAAAAATCTCCACTCTGGTAAGTGTCTTTGGCGCTCGAACCCCATTGCTCCTTTCGTTTAAAAATAAAAAAAGTAACATTTACTAGTTTAAAAAAATATGAAAATAGTAATATACATAGTCAGTGTTGCATCTCACAAACATGCAAAATGGTAACGCAAAATTTGGGTAACTCAATTCCAAATCCAATAGACCAACAATTCTTATCTTTAGAACATTCTGAGCCATTTCCGAACATGAATATGACAAGACATTATGGTTTTCACAAGAATAAGTTGTGCTGCAGCTAGAAATTGAATTAAAAAATAGAAGGGTTGTGAACGACATATTTCTCCCAAAGAAATTACAAAAACAAAACGAACACCTGCATAGTGGCGAAAAATGAAAAAGCCCCAACGGATTGCTCAAATTAACATTTTTATCTGTTCATCGAAGTGCACCTCTTTGTACATTCTTAGTCTGGACTCCACTCGTGCAATGGCGATTAAATGAACTTTTCAAACGTCGTATTTGCTATAGCTTAGAGCAAATTTCTTATGACAACTGATCGTGGACTAGCCTTTGTTGCTGTTTGTTTGGCTTCTGCCTCGTAGCTGGCTTTCTCCTTTCATCCTATGAAGGCAGAGCATGAATCAAGAGAATAACTCACAAAATCCTATCGTTCATACCATATCCACGAGCTGTACATTTATCAACACATCCTATCGAGCATTGCAAAACAATTCACGGGGTATTCTATTTGGCAACAGGGCACGAGGCCCAGAGATGTTTGATGTTTCTATACACCAACTTCATCTTTTGGTAGGTATCCATCTTGCTTGAGATACCACAGAGCCCCCTGAGCAGCATGCTCTTGTGCGGCCTTCTTCTGTAGTTTAGCATCACTGTAGCACTCCAAAATTGTCTCCGAGGGTCCCCTTATTTGAACAACAACCTTGTAAGTGAACCTGCGTGAATTCATGCGTGAAGTTAGCAGTGATTCGAAAATAATTGGTGTTTCACAACATTATTCATAGATAAGGCGAACTTCAATGAGGATTGTCTTTCCGTAATACAAGAACACCACAGACACATCAATGCAAAGTAGATAACACCTTTCCCAGACTTATGATTGATGGCCTAACCAGTCAGATATTAACAAATATTCTTGAAACATATACCATCCGAACTCCGGAATGCTGCAGCGCTCTTTACTTCTAAAATAGCTTTTCCATATGCTTAAGGCTAGGCTGTGGAGCGAGCAACTACACTCCGGCCCTCAAACTGTTTAGCCCAGTTCTCAAATAAGGTGCTCCTTACCACCTTAAGTACTCTGCATAAGCTACCAAATGCCAGGTACTACTCCCTCCGTTTCAAAATATAAGATGTTTTTAGTGTGTATAAAAAGGTCTAGATACACTTCATTCACAAAGCTAAAACATCTTATATTTTGAAACGGAGGGAGTACTACTTAGACAAAGCTTGAGGCTAACTTTCTGCTTAATCATCCTTTCCAGAGCACACTCCGAAAAACTAGAAACCTAGGTCCAAAATAGACATGCCACTCTACAAACCAGGATAAGATAGCAACGATAAAGAACTTAGATATGGACATAAATAACGATCGATAAGAGACATATATTTTACACTGGACTCTGAAAAAAGAGAACAGGGAGGTTCTAATTCACTGTAATTTGTAATTCATGCAAGTTAATATTTGTTCTCCTTCAGTAAGTAGTTGACTTACTTTCGAAGGTGGCTTGGCCCTTCTTCTTTGCACAACTCAAATTCAGGGGGTTTCCAATAATTTGCAGCACATAATTCAAAAAGGAACGACCTTGCTGTTTTATGTACCATGTCACCTACAAAGGAGATTAAAAGGGTTATGACATTGCCTTCAAAATTAGAAAGAAATTTGAAGTGTGAACACAGTTGTTATATATCCTGCAAAGTTTAGCAAACTCAACAAAAAATAGGATCTCCATATATTTTGGTCCATTAATTTTATATCTCCCACACTATAATCAAGTTGAATGCACAATAAACTGTTGGATGAAATATGCAGTTGCTCCCTTGTATGTGAAACTTTGTTGTAAAATGTTTCAACACTAAATTTACACCACAAATGCTGTAAACTTCGTGCTTGAGAACTACCAGACACTTCCTATCTTCAAAAGAATATTAAAATATAAAGCATGGAAAGGCTGCCTAGAATTCCCTTCCCCACACCCCACAATGTGTGGGAGCCTTCAGCCCTTTTATAATCATGGTTAAAACACAAAACAAATGGCTCGTTCATACAAAATTTAGTTGCTCTTTCACCAGGTAAGTGAAGTCAAAGTCGAGAGTTCTGCATGTTTCAATTAACTCTCTAAGAGAGCATAACAGTGCATAAAACAGTAACTTATGAGATTTAGGCATTACCATGAAACTCCTTTTTATTATTTTTCTGGGTTCCCTTTGGTTGACAGCCATTGTGCATTGCAACCTTGAGCTGATTATTCCTTTCGTTATTGACATCATCCTTGGAGAAGTTGGTATCACCTGCTATTCTTTGGTTGGGGGTTTTAGAAGTCCCGACAATCGAAACTTCTGTATTTTGAAAGGAGATGTTCGCATCCCTTTCTTTGCTTATCTGCAGACCCTTTATTTCTTCACATATGTCAGCCTCAACTTTGATTGGTTCTTCATCATAGCCAAGTAGTTCTGGTTCTTTCTTTCTAGCATCACGCAAAATCTCTTCCAATGACTTGTTTTATGTGTGTATCCATAATTCTGCATGAATGCACAAGAATTCACAAAAACAGTAAGATGGATCTGGCTTTTAAGAAACATGATCATTCAGATTACCTCACATCACATGACAAATGAATATCCAATTTGTGTCAGAATAAAGCAGGTAACATAACAAGTGCTTTGCTTTGTTCAGTTATATGAGATAAATTAATAATTTATATAACAAGTTTTCACAAGACACAAATCACATAAAGACAAACTAAATACAAAAAAATATGACAAGGCACTAAATTTGTGAGCTGAGCAATGTTCCTCAAGAAGGATGACTCAGACGAGCACAATTTCGATAAGGGGACATGTCTGTTGGAGTCTGATTCAATGTATTAAGATATATTTAAAATTAAGAGTCTGATTCAATGTAGATAAAAGTTTGTCTGATTCTAGTCTATTCAGAGTCTAACAGTATCCAGCCTTTGTTGGTTGTACTTCAGACCATGTTCTTCTAATATTGATGGATTTCAATAGAAAGAGTACCACACAATTATTTCCTCTGCGACATGGTATAAAGCCTGATTTCTAGCCTGACCCTAATTACAACATCGTTGTTCCCACTAACCAGCCTCTTGTAACTTTAACAATATCGTCAGGTTGCCATGGTGTAGTGGGTGGTGGCAGCAGACCATCCACGCCGCCCCCACCACCGTGAGGAAGGGCACCTCTCCGGTAATCATGCTCACAGCTTGGTGGATCTGGAAGTAGCACAACACGTTCATCTTTGACAGTGCACCAGCCAAACATCACTAGCCTATCAACACGGTCAGGACTGAGGCGCAGAATTGCGGTGTCTAGCGCTTAGGGCCATGGCTTGTAATTCCGGGTGTGGCCCTTTCTTGGGCTTGTACATATCACCCTTTAGCATAACTACATCAATACGCAACAAAAGTCAAAGGCACCAGACATAGACCATCACTACAGGAAGCGTTTTTTGTGCACCCAACTGGAATGGCTTGAACTTCACAACACTGTGGCAAGTTCAAAATAGAAGGGAAAGGAACCAAAACGTACCTTCAGTTTACGAAGTACTTCTTGTGCAGCCAATTTTCTAGCGACTTTTGAATTCTGGTTTGCTGCAGCACAACTTATCACCTCAGTGTTTATGTTAACTTCCACTTTGACAAGGTACTCTCTGTCGACCTTCATAGGTTTGGGAAGGCCTAAGTTAAGTTCGTGACTTTGACAAAGTTCTCGAATTTCTCTCATGGGATTCATGTGCATGTCGGAGAAGCTCAAAACTGGCTTTAGAAGCATAACCACTAGCTTCCAAACATAGGTCAGGTTAAATCCTGAATCTAAAAGAACCGCAGCAACACAAGATTCGACAATATCACCAAGAACCTGCAGTAAAAGGATATAAACTTTTGACCATAGAAAAGATGTTATGTCATATGCGATTGCCAAGGACATTCTATAATCAAAATCACTTGGTAGCAAAATTCACACAGAAATCAAATATATTAAATTTAAGAACTAGTTACCCAGGAAAATCATACAAACATAGTGCTCAAATAATATATGATTCCATAATATTTACAATTATTGATAACATATACATTTACTTTATTATCATAAGATTTAGGGTTGAACCCTACTATCCCATCTCAAATACTTCAATAATAACAGTTTTTTAGCAGTAGCCAGAAGTCAACGCTGTTCTTCCTCTCTATGCTAAAAACAGGTTATCAAAGAGGTGTAGAAGTTACAAGGATGACAACAATACCTTTGGACATGCTGGTTCTTCTTCCAGGTCTTTCTTTGAATTGGGAAGTTTAATATAATTCTCAAACTTGTTCACTGCTGCTGAAAGATAATTTGAATCCTTTATAAGATACTTATGGATACATTTCTTGATAGCTACATTCGCAAGCGAGTAATTACTGACAGCTAATGATTTTAAATCTGTTATTTGTCCAGGCGTTAGATCAGGATAACTTGAGTAGAGGTACGAGGTTATCAAATATTCCAAAACAGCATCTCCGAGAAACTCCAATTTCTGATCAAATACACAAAGAACATAGGCAGGTGAGAAAATTGTTGATAATCACATCAATTCACTAATGTGACACACGGAAAAAAAGAACCTCTGACCTGGTAGCATCCTCCAGAATGTTTATTGAATGAAGGATGCACAAATGCTTCGAGAATTAGACCCTTGAATTTGAACTTGTAACCAATCAATTTTTCAAGCTCAGCAACGTCGGTGTGGTTCATGAGAGATAAATTGATGGAACTTGCATCTAATACTCGATAAAAAGATGAATCTTCAAAATCAACATCTATTCCCATCCAGTGAAGGAATGCAAATGCAGCTTTGAATCCGCCTTCAACAAGAAATGCTCCTACAAGCGATTCAACAACATCCGCAATCGTTTTCCTGTGCAACCAATGATGCGACTTTGTACACCTCAAGTTGCAGTTTTCTTGTCTATCTGAATTAATATTCTTCTGGTGTATACTCACTTCCGTGTCAGCGTTGCAAACAACTTTACAAGGCCTTCCCAGTGCAATGAACTGTGTCGGTTCAAAGTGTTGGTCCCTTATGTACACCTAAGTTTACATACACACAAAGGAGAACTTTCTGTTACACTGCAGAATTCATGGCAGACAGGGGACATTACATGTTCGTGTGGTGAAAAGAAATTGTTACAGAAAGAGGAGTCAAAAACCTCTATTAAAATGTTACAACGCAGCTAAACATATATTAAATAAGAAGGATGTACTTAAACAGATCATAAGGACAAACAGAACTATTAACAGCTACCATAACCATGGATGAGCAAGATAATACAGAACACATCAAGGCTATAATGTTGCTATTCGGATAAGGTGTGTATTGGTTGCCATTGGGAGGGGCTAAACATGTAAAAGTGCTAAAGGTTGATGAGCAGGTAATCCGTTGTGCTCTGCGCAAGGTGGAAAAGAGGTGGTGGTGGGGTCCAGCCATCAGTGGGAGGCATTGATGTGGTCTGAAAAGGTGACAGCCACGGGCCAGATGAGCAGTGAGACAAGTAGTAAATGTTGGAGGAACTTTTTTTTAACATGTGAAAGTATGGCAAAAATTAAGAGCGCTAAGACGACGCGCTTTGATGTAGTGTAATATTTGTAACTATTCCTAGTTTTGCAAAAAAAAAAAACTATTCCTACTGGCGAGGCTAAAGAATACATGGCTATCGTGTACACTGTTGACAGAGAAATGCATCTTTAAGTTCACTGCGTGACTATCTGGCAGATTGCAATTGATCTTGGTTTTCATGTGGTAATTGCAGTTCCAATTTAACATCTATCATGGAGGCCGTCTTAGAGAACTGATTCATTCTCTCCAGGGTGGAAACTCTTGATCAAGCCTTCGTTGGTTAGATCTGGCAACAGTGATCCACTTTGTTATCTTTGGTTTTGGAGATTGGAGTTGTGCACACTTCCAAGAGAAAAACACAATGCTGACAGAGAAATGCAGCTTTAAGTTCACTGCGTGACTATCTGGCAGATTGCAATTGGTCTTGGTTTTCATGTGGTAATTGCAGTTCCAATTTAACATCTATCATGGAGGCTGTCTTAGAGAACTGATTCATTCTCTCCAGGGTGGAAACTCTTGATCAAGCCTTCGTTGGTTAGATCTGGCAACAGTGATCCTCTTTGTTATCTTTGGTTTTGGAGATCGGAGTTGTGCACACTTCCAAGAGAAAAACACAGGTTCAGTTCCGATAGTCACATTGTGAGTCTGTTTAGAGGTCTGGCAGACTGTGAATTTATCTTGGTTTTCTTGTGGTAATTGTAGTTCATAAACCACTGATTCATGCTTTCCGGGTGGTAACCCTTGATCAGGCCTTCACTGGTTGGATCTGGCAAAAGTTATCCTCTTTGCTGTCATCAATGTTGGATTGGGCCTTGACTTGTTGCATCTGATAATGAGGGTACGGCCGTCTCATGAAGTGGTACTTACTCTCCGGGATAACTCTAAATCTTCCCATCATTGGTTCTATCCAACAACATCGTCGTACATCCATCATCTCCTTGGGATATGTCTCGGAAGATGGTGATCTGATGTCTAGGGTGAATGCCCTTGTTTTGTCCTTCACCGGTTGGACCCAGCATTGGTCCTTGCCTCCTGGTAGTGTAGTAGATGTTCTGGCTTTTAATTTCCTCGATATAAAGGGTTGGTTCTGGGAAGTCAGCAAAATTTTGACAATGCGTTCATCACTTCACTCTCTGTAAGCTGATTAGTTCTGCCTTGATGCCTTTGGCATCATTTTGAATAAATTTGAAGGTTGTGTACATCGATTGATGCATATGCCAAGGAGATCCTCTCGTCCTTTAATATATAAAAGCTGTTGTGTAGAGCAGAGGTACCAATGGCAGGTCCACACGGGAGCCATATGCCACCAGCACTGTCGCCCAAGGACAAGCGCAGGGGGCAGAGCTCTAATCCTTTACGTCTTAGTTTTAAGTCGTATTAGACTCGGCTAGTCCAGCCAAACCGGTATGAGAGGTCTGGTTACACTAGCCCAGTTGAGATTACCTTTTTATTCAAAATGGGATGTACTAAGGTTTAGAGACCCTAGCTATAGGGGTTACCAAATGAGTTGTATCCAGACAAGAGTGCTGAAGAAGATATAGCCGGGCACTATATAAACTCAGAGGGTGTAATCAATCGATTAAGTAACGAATTAGAAGGATTATTTCTTCTCCCCCTACATGTTCCGGAATCACAGAACACAAGGCATAACATCAGCAGAAGATGAGCCTACTGGACGTGGTCTATATAACAAATAAGGATAACGTAAACCTATAGGTCACAAGAAGCTTAAAAGGCAAACAGATACTGGGTCACTGAAAACACCGTCTAACCTGCAAATTTCTTCTGATTGATAACTCGTATAAATTTGAGTTGTTCACTATAGCAGAGCGTCTGCTGGTCAATTGCCCTTCATCAAGTCCTTCATATGAAATAAAGTTGTGACGTCCAACTACATACTTTAAAAAAGCATCACCTAGGACTTCAAAGCGCTCCAAAGAGATCCTCTCCAAGCACCTTTCAGTGGTAAGTGCTTCAAGTATCTGAAACAAATGAAAATTATTTGCAGCATGGATAGGAAAATTCAAACTACAACTCAGCATGAAGAGTGCAAGAGATTGCATGACTTACACCAGAAGCGCTGAT
Organism: Avena eriantha; assembly: GCA_910589775.1. Taxonomy (NCBI): domain Eukaryota; kingdom Viridiplantae; phylum Streptophyta; class Magnoliopsida; order Poales; family Poaceae; genus Avena; species Avena eriantha. The sequence goes on from OU342740.1 coordinate 489,590,394, forward strand.
TTGAGAAGCCTCTGAGAATGAGGACAGCATGGCCTCCTTCAACTCAATAGCTACCAGCAGATTCTCTAACCGACACATCAAGGATGGTAACAAGGACAGAGAACTACACATGTCCTTTGAAAACCCAATTATTTTCATAGTGCATAGCTCTGGAGGCAACTCCACGAAGTGCTCCATCAGTTCACGACCTTCAAACAGAACCAATAAAATCAGAAAAGGTGACACCATCAGAAATACTATATCTGGATCAGGTCCATTTAAAGAATCAAAGCAAAGCAATATATTCCAAATAGGATTCACCAATGGCTTATGAAAGTCGAATTTCTTTTAAAATGGCTAGAAAAAAAATCTGCCAAATTTCATAGGGGAGAACACAAGGAGATCTGCTCTCCCCTATGTTGTTTATTCTCGCAATGGAGGTGCTCAATGCCCTTTCCACAAAGTTGGATGTCCTCAGCCTTTTTTATCCTATCGATGTGCTGGCAACTGGCATTAAGCACCCCATTTCGCTCCAGGCTGATGATGTGGCTTTGTTTCTGTACCCTTCCAAGAGGAACTTGGACAAGGTGAACGCAGTTATAAGAATCCCAGTACAAATAAGAATCCTACAATAATACAATTATCTCTCTAACAGGGCATTGTGTCTGCATGAGTGAAAAAACGGGCACCTACCTCCATCCACTGCTCCAAGGAGCAGATCCACCTTGCGTGGTCAGGACATTCATGTGTTGTAATATACTTCCCCTACAACTATTTGGGTATGCCCTTGCCAATCAGGAAGCTGCGCAAGCAAGATTTGCAGCATCTCCTTCACAATGTTTTGGCCAAACTGCCAGCTGGAAAGCTTGCATGCTTGGTTGGCTGGTCCTCACCTTCTCCTTTACCATCGACCATATGTTGTGGAATTGTGACCCTAGCTTTGGCTGACAAATGCCGTAGAGCATTCATCTGGAAGGGGACAGAGGCAGTGATTGTCGGAATGCTGCCTTGTGACCTGGGATAGGGTCTGCGCACCTACGAAGCATGGGTACTTGTGGCTTGGCCTCAAGCTACAGGGAAATTCCATCAGATCAAGTGGATGTGGCTGCACCGTACGTACCATCCAGAACCTCGGTTGTGATGGATAAGTCTCTGTCCTATGGTCTTTGTGGGACAGCACACATGGTCCTTGTGTCAAGGACTAGGAGTTAGAGATAGAGCATCAAGGACTGGTTGTTAGATAGAGCATCCTTGACTGCTGCCTTTAGACTAGCATCTTAGACTAGCATCTAGCATATTCTTGGCTGGTTAGCAGCCTATAAGTATGTATCCCCAACCCCTCAGGTTGGTATGGCATTTGTGTGAGTTTGTGTGAGAAATAGAAACCAGAAAATTGCCCCAACTCCTTGTGTCATCCTCTCCCTCGATGAGAGTTAGAATTCAGCGACTAACAAGTGGTATCAGAGCCAAGTTAGTTTGTAGCCTGAGCATCTCCTGCTCATCTCCTTCCCCGGCAGTAGCAGCAGCTCCGGCTGCCTCTGCTCACTCCTCTCTCTCTGTGCAGACGAGCAGCAGCTCGTCGGTTGCAGCCCCCTCTCCACCCAGCAGCTCCCCAGCGGCGAGCCATGTCCGCAAGCCACTCTCAGCACTCGGTAACCTCGAGCACGCGGCGTCGGCAGGAGGCCGAGCTCGCCGCGGCAGCAACCGCCGCGGCGGCAGCAAGGGCGTCGAGGCTGGCAGCAGCAGAGCTGGCAGCAGCCAGAGCGGAAGTGGAAGCAGCAGCAGCGGAGGATGCAGCACGTGAGGCAGCGGCGGAGGTCCAGGCTCTGCGCGGCAGCATCAGCGGCTCCGTTTCAGGCGACGGCAGCGTCGACGGAAACCACGACGCAGCCGGCGAGCGGACAGCGCGGTGGGCCGCCGAGCATGCCCAAGCGCACGGCGGTGGCGCTCCCAGAGGAGGCACGCACGGCGGTGGCGCTCCCGGAGGAGGCACGCACGACGGTGGCGCTCCCGGAGGAGGCGCGTGCGGCGACGGCGGCCGAAACGACCAAGACCACGGCCTCCATGAGGTCCGGACTGTGGTCAGGGACGTTGGTCCCGGTGTTGGGTGGCCTACCCTCACCAAAACCAACTACGTCGAGTGGGCCGCGGTCATGAAGGTCCGGCTCCAAGTGCGGCACATGTGGGAGGCAGTCCAGGATGCCAACGTCGATCACCATGAAGATCGACGGGCGCTGGACGCCCTCCTCGCTGCAGTCCCGCCCGAGATGCAGTTCTCGCTTTCCAACAAGCGGACTGCCAAGGAGGCTTGGGACGCCATCGCTGCGGCACGCATAGGCAGCGACCGCGCCCGCAAGTCCACACTGCAAGTACTTCGCAAGGAGTGGGAGAACCTGGCCTTCAAGCCAGGTGAGGACGTTGATGACTTTGCTCTCCGTCTCAACACTCTGTTGCAGAAGATGGTGCAGTTCGGCGAGGACACCTACAACGAGGAGAAAGCTGTCGAGAAGCTTTTTCGCTGCGTTCCCGAGAAGTACAGGCAGATGGCTCGCTCGATCGAGTCTCTGCTGGACCTCTCCACGATGTCGATCGAGGAGGCGATAGGTCGCCTCAAGGTCGTCGACTCTGACAAGCCACAGCCTCAGTCAGGGTCCATCACCACTGGCGGGAAGCTACTTCTCACTCAGGAGCAGTGGGATGCCTGCCAAGGTGATAGGAAGAAGGGGGAGCCTTCTTCCACGACAGGCGGCCGCAAGCGCGGCAAGCCTCGCAAGGCGCGCAAAGACGCCCAGGGCGGCGCCACCGGCAAGCAGAAGCCGGCACGAGACGACAGCTGCCGCAACTGCGGCCAGCTTGGCCATTGGGCCAAGGACTGTCGACAGCCACGACGCGGCCAAGCCAACTTCGCACGGGCGGAGGAGGAGCCGGCTCTGTTCATGGCACATGCAAGCATCGAGCTAACTCCAGCGGCACCAGCCGCGGCGGCTCTCCACCTTGACGAGCCAAAGGCACACGCCCTCCTCGGCGATGGCTCCGGCGGCGACAGGACTGACGGGTGGTGCCTAGACACTGGCGCTACCCATCACATGACTGGTCGACGGGAGTTCTTCGCCGAGCTCGACCCCAGCGTGCGAGACTCCGTCAAGTTTGGGGATGCCTCCGCCGTGGAGATTAAGGGCGTCGGCTCCATCATCTTCACCGCCAAGACTGGAGAGCACCGGCTGCTCACCAGTGTCTACTACATTCCCGCGTTGAGGAACTCCATCATCAGCTTGGGACAGCTGGATGAGAACGGCTCGAGCGTGCTGATCAAGCATGGGATCCTACGCATCTAGGATCGCCATGGTCGCCTTCTTGCCAAGGTAACTAGAGGTGCGAATCGACTCTACGTCCTCAACGTGCAGGTGGCACAACCCCTCTGTCTCGCCGCCCGTCGGGACGACGAGGCGTGGCAGTGGCACGAGCGCTTCGGGCACCTTCACTTCGAGGCTCTGAAGCGGCTCAGTACCATGGAGATGGTGCGAGGCCTACCGTGCCTTGACCATGTGGAGCAGTTCTGCGACGTCTGTGTGATGACGAAGCATAGGCGGACCCCTTTTCCCCAGAGGGCGAGCTTCCGAGCCAAGGAGAGGCTCGAGCTCGTGCACGGGGACTTGTGTAGCCCGGTGACACCGGCCACACCGGGAGGACGACGCTACTTCTTGCTGCTCGTCGACGACCTCTCCCGCTACATGTGGGTGATGGTCCTCGGCAGCAAGGGAGAGGCTGCGGACGCCATCAGGCGCGTGCAGGCTGTTGCAGAGGCGGAATGCGGTCGCAAGCTGCGCATGCTGCGCACCGACAACGGCGGCGAATTCACAGCGGCTGAATTCGCATCGTACTGCGCTGATGAGGGCATTCAGCGTCACCACTCCGCGCCGTACAGTCCACAGCAGAACGGCGTCGTCGAGCGGCGCAACCAGATGGTTGTGGGGATGGCCCGGTCCCTCCTCAAGCAGAGAGGGATGCCGGCTGTCTTCTGGGGAGAGGCAGTGGTGACGGCCGTCTACATCCTCAACCGCTCGCCCACCAAGGCGCTCGACGGCAGGACGCCGTACGAGGCTTGGCATGGGCGCAAGCCGGCGGTCTCCCACTTGCGGGTCTTCGGCTGCCTCGCGTTCGCCAAGGAGCTTGGCCACATCGGCAAGCTCGACGACAGGAGCATTCCGGGAGTGTTCATCGGCTACGCGGAGGGCTCGAAGGCCTACCGCATCCTCGACCCGAAGACACAGCGTGTGCGCACGGCGCGAGACATTGTGTTCAACGAAGGGCGAGGATGGGCGTGGGACAAGGTGGTGGATGACGACTCGACTCCGACGTATGACGACTTCATTGTCGAGCACGTCCACTTCGAGGGAGCTGGGGGAGTAGGTAGCTCTTCTTCGCCCAGCATGCCTACCTCAGCCCCCGAGTCTTCATCGACCCCGGCAGCACCACCCTCTCCGACCACGACTTCAGCTGCGACGAGTCCTTCGTCGACTCCAGCACAGCCGGCGACGCCTCGTGCTCCAGCACCGACAGCCACCCCTCCGGGGACGTCTACACCACCAGCTCACGCCGAGCACAGCCCGGTGGAGTTCGCTTCCCCGCTCCCTCATGACGAGGAGCGCATCGACGCGTACTACGACGACGAGCCGCTGCGGTACCGCACGATGGAGAACCTTCTCGGCGACCAGCCGGTGCCGGGACTGGTGCCACACGACCTGGAGGCGCAGTTGCACCTTGCGTGTGATGAAGGCGAGCCTCGGTCTTTTGCAGAGGCCGAGAGAAACGCGGCATGGCGCGCCGCGATGCAGCTGGAGATGGATGCGGTTGAGCAGAACCGCACCTGGGAGCTTGCTGACCTCCCTCATGGTCACCGCGCGATCACCCTTAAGTGGGTGTTCAAGCTGAAGAGGGATGAAGCTGGCGCCATCGTCAAGCACAAGGCTCGTTTGGTGGCACGAGGTTTCGTGCAGCAGGAGGGGGTCGACTTCGACGACGCCTTCGCTCCCGTGGCACGGATGGAGTCCGTGCGACTCCTCCTTGCGCTGGCTGCCCAGGAGGGCTGGCGTGTCCATCACATGGATGTCAAGTCGGCGTTCCTTAACGGTGACTTGAAGGAGGAGGTCTACGTGCACCAGCCGCCGGGATTTGCGATCCCCGGCAAGGAGGGCAAGGTGCTCCGCCTGCGCAAGGCTCTTTACGGCTTACGGCAGGCACCGAGGGCGTGGAATGCCAAGTTGGATTCCACGCTAAAGGGGATGGGCTTCGAGCAAAGCCCGCACGAGGCAGCCGTCTACCGGCGGGGCAATGGAGGAAATGCCCTGCTAGTGGGCGTCTACGTCGATGACTTGGTGATCACCGGCACCAAGGATGCGGAGGTGGTGGCGTTCAAGGAAGAGATGAATGCCACCTTCCAGATGAGTGACTTGGGGCCCCTCTCCTTCTACCTGGGAATCGAGGTGCACCAGGACGACTCCGGGATCACGCTTCAACAGACCGCCTACGCCAAGCGCATCGTTGAGCTAGCTGGGCTCACCGACTGCAACCCAGCCCTCACTCCGATGGAGGAGAGGCTGAAGCTCAGCCGCGACAGCACGACGGAGGAGGTGGATGCTACGCAGTACCGGCGTCTTGTGGGGAGCCTTCGCTACCTCGCCCACACACGGCCGGACTTGGCATTCTCCGTCGGCTACGTTAGTCGGTTCATGCAGCGACCGACGACGGAGCACCAGCAGGCCGTGAAGAGGATCGTCCGCTACATTGCGGGGACTCTCGACCACGGTCTCTACTACCCTAGGTGCCCTGGGGCGGCACACTTCGTCGGGTACAGCGACAGCGACCACGCCGGCGACATCGACACCAGCAAGAGCACAAGCGGGATCCTCTTCTTCCTCGGCAAGTGCCTTGTGAGCTGGCAGTCAGTCAAGCAGCATGTGGTGGCCATGTCTAGCTGCGAGGCCGAGTACATAGCGGCCTCCACCGCTTCCACTCAGGCGCTCTGGCTCGCTCGACTGCTTGGTGATCTCCTCGGTCGAGACACTAGAGCGGTGGAGCTCAGGGTGGACAGCAAGTCCGCTCTGGCCCTGGCGAGGAACCCCGTGTTCCACGAGCGGAGCAAACACATCCGGGTAAGGTACCACTTCATCCGAAGCTGTTTGGATGACGGGAGCATCACGGTGAGCTACATCAACACCAAGGATCAGCTTGCAGATCTGCTCACCAAGCCTCTTGGGCGGATCGCGTTCGTCGGACTCTGCTCCAGGATTGGGATGGTCCAGCCTTCCCACAAGACGACGCACAAGACTTAGGGGGAGAATGATGGATAAGTCTCTGTCCTATGGTCTTTGTGGGACAGCACACATGGTCCTTGTGTCAAGGACTAGCAGTTAGAGATAGAGCATCAAGGACTGGTTGTTAGATAGAGCATCCTTGACTGCTGCCTTTAGACAAGCATCTTAGACTAGCATCTAGCATATTCTTGGTTGGTTAGCAGCCTATAAGTATGTATCCCCAACCCCTCAGGTTGGTATGGCATTTGTGTGAGTTTGTGTGAGAAATAGAAACCAGAAAATTGCCCCAACTCCTTGTGTCATCCTCTCCCTCGATGAGAGTTAGAATTCAGCGACTAACAGGTTGGTGCCGATGCAGCATGAGGAAGTGGTTTAGGAGATGCCACGGGCTTCAGCCAAGATTGTGGTTGAAGGGCAGCTCACATTGTTTTGAGAAGATCACTGGATTGACGGCAGCCAACAAAGTCCGTACTACCAGAACTGTCGCTCTGACCCTGGAGGATGAGTTCCTCTGGCACTGGTCCTCCAACATCCAGAATTCTGCTCAGTTGGCCCAGTAGCGGTTGAGGTTTGTGGCATCTCACCCTGCACTCGGCCAAACACGACAGCTAGCTCCAACATTGAATGATTTCTTGGGAGAATGGTGGCAAGAGAGGCACAGAGGATCTCAAGGATAACTGCAAAGAAGTTGGCTCAGTGTTCAATGGTCACCTTAGCCATGTGGTCGAGTTGATCTGCCAAGGATAATTCCTACGACCTAAGCTAAATGGTCACCTAGCCATGAGATCAATTTGGAGATAAATAAACAGTTGAATCTAAAGGTGAGAAATGATCTGCTTGCGGTTGCTGACAGCATCAAGGCAGAAGCAGAGCGTTGGTGTCAGGCCTACCGCCATCTGAACCACCATGAGGTTGTAGGATAGAGGTCTGTGTTGTGAATGGCCTGTCTTGTCTTTTGGGGTTTTTACTTTCACAGGGCATGCGGTAGCTTGTGCCGTTTCCCAAAGTCTTGTACCTTGTCTTGCTTCTCTTAACACTATGTTTGGATGCACTCAATTAGGCCTGAAATCAAGGAATTGGAATTGGACATCAAATCCAGCTGTTTGCTTTGTCCTAGAATTCGGCCCTGGAAAAGATGCCCCAATTCCACATGCACCCCGCACGTGGTGTCCTCCCGTTCGATCCAATTCGAAGCCTCCGACCTCCGAATCGTTAAACGAGTCCCGCTCCCGCACCGCGTACCGCTTCGTCGTCTCCCTGGCGCTGGAGTCCCGTGACGCCTCCTTCCCGTCTTCATCGCCGCGTAGGTATGACCGATGTCGTCCATTGCCATCCTCGCCCGCCCCTTCCCCAGCCTTCACCCTCCCCATGAAAAGATACATAAATGCATGTTTGCATTTTCTATAGAAAAAATTGCAGACGGCCATCACAAATATATCTTCACCTTAAGGCAATTTGAGCACTTGAGGTATTTTAATACTTGGTAACATGGTGATGGTTTCATGAAGAAGAACCCAAATCAACAGTAAATAAAGATGCTAGTTTAAAGGAACAACAAATGTAACCTGTGGTCTCCCGTAGTCTGTCATGAAGCAAATTGTGCAGGTTGAAGAGCTGCTTAGCGTGCAGAAGTGGCTGCTCAGGATGGGATAGATTGATACCAAATCTGATTTCAACAGTCCATAAGTTTATTAGCAGTTAAACAGAAATATCACAACCTTTCTTTTTTTAAAGTAATTAAAGTTGATTGGTCAACAGAGAACAGGCTAGCAGGGGAAATTAGGATCAGTTTGCTCGTCTCTACCACTCGATGGCATTATCAAAGTGAATGTGGATGCAGCCTTTAGAGCAAACGAATTTACGGGTGCACCCTGGGTAGTAGCACATGACCATGATGGTTGACTCACAGTCGTAACGGCTACTTGGTATGACTTGGTGCCAATTACTACTGAGGCGTTGGCATATGTAGAGATGGATCGCTTCTGGCCCGACCCCTCCAGGTGCAGCATGTCTTGGGACTGCCTTCCTTGATCCCGCTGTGGAATGGAAGACAAAGGGAAATCACAAGGCAAGTATCCTGCCGATCTTGAACCAGATTGAAGAGCTAAGGGAAGCTAATCTCGCTGCTAACTCCTTACCCAAATTAGCATCTCTGGCTGAATCAGACGGTGTCTGACCCTCCCAGGTTCCGGATTATGTAACCTCATGTTTCAAGCATGATATTTCAAAGCTCTTGATTCACAAATAAAAGATCAGCTTGCTGCCATGTTGATTTATTAGCCACGATTTTACATTGAAACCGGTGTGTTTTTAGGCTGTAAGTCCTGATCGCACTGTGCTACGCAGAAATATCATGGACCATGCATACCTATGCATGAGGGGAAGGAGCTAAGCAGCTCAGCAGAGCATCCTGCCTTGTCACTCAAGACAACTGAGTTCCTAACCAAAGAAGCAGGTCGGTTTCACTTGCATAACTGTGTGGGTACTTGTGTAATTTGTATTTGTTTCTTTTGCATGTGTTGAAGCTTTATGCCTCTTCTATACTATAAAGCAAAGGTGCGCGGTTGGGTGTGTGTTATAGAAAGAAAAGAAAAGAAAAGCTACCTTACAGGTGCCACTTTTTAAAGGCTTACAGCCAACTTAAAGACAGGATGCAATACAGGGACATAGAGCTGAATACTTAATATCTTCACTAGAACAGGGAAGTTGGTGGTCGCGGTCCTTCATCCAACTTTCCATCCCCACTCCACGATCACCCCAACTTATTAGACACCGCTAGATCTAATCTGCCCCACTCACTCATCCCACCTCCCCACACCACTCGTTCTCACACAAAAAATGTCTCATCCCATCTACCAACAGAATGGAAGGCAAGAAAGGAAAAGTTTGTCTCAGATTGTAAGGGAAAAAAAGGAAGTTGTGATTTGGTATTTGCTTGGGAAGGAAACGACGAACAAAACAAAGGTTTATTTTGGAGAAAAAATCCTGCAGAGCAGTTACACGCGTACGCATGGTGATGTAACGTCTTGAAATGTCTGGCATATCTCTTTTTTTTCTGAAGCAGCAATATAATTTATTTTCTTTCTGTAGCAACGCACAGGTACTTAGCTAGTAGTAATATTGTATAGAGGTGGATAAATGGAGTGTCAAAACATCAAACTTGAGAAAGACCCTATTGTTATATTGGTTTCAATTCCTGAGGTAAATCATTACTCATGTTGTATTGCTCTAGGTACTAGTATTCATGGCAATCTTGGGATAGTACATTCCAGTTACATATCATATGATTATTACATGCACTACTTATATAGTCATAACAAAACAAAACAATACATAGAGTGGCATGTTTTCTCAGAAAAAAGGTCATAAAAGCTTCTTACAGGGATTTCAATTGGGGTACTCCAATGATACTATATCTTTGACTGCAATGGCCTACTTTTCACAACATTAAGTAGATACACATTACCACACTACAAATGAAATTTTATAACATGAAGATACACAGCCAAGCTTAAGATAGCGCTATCTTACGATTGATGTGTAGTTACATATGCCCTAGGGAGTGCTCAATCATGGTAGCAATGTAAATAGAACTGTAAGCCAAGAAGGGGGAGTGCAAATAATATATCTCTTTATTACCTTTCCTTGTAATGTTCTTCATAAGTTCCACCGTTGTACTCACTTCTAACATTTAGTTCGTCCAGAATGGCATCAATGACAAAAAATGTCTTATTATGGGGAGCAAATATTAAACTGCCAACAACATCAGTTTTACTGTAGATACAGTCAAGAAGCCTTAAAGACTCATCTGGCAAATATGATCCATTCACAGACATGCCAGTTGGATCTTTAAAAATCGGTGATGATAAACAGCGCTCAACTGTTGGCCAGTCAATCGAAAATATATCACCATATACTTCCTGTTTGATTGGAAGCAGCAGGTAAAATGTTGAATTAATCGGTAACGTTTCACCATTGCCCAACTTAACATGAGACAGAGTGAACTCAGATCTGTCCAGAAGAATCTTCAGAAACATTTCTTGGAAATTGCGTGCAAGCACCATCTGACATGAAAAAACACATTTTAGATGACATTCAAGAAAAGATCGCGTGCTAACACATGGAAAGATGAGCAAGATGATACCTGTTCTTCATCAAATGATACTGTTCCTAAATGTCTCATTCCTGCTTTCACAATCCTCCCACGAGCCAGATGCAAATCAACCTCCAATTTTTCAGCTTCCGTCGGAAGGGGATTGATCACAAAAAGACCAAATATCCGATAGTGTCTATCTGCTGGTATGGGAATAAACTGAACATAGTATAAATGCAAGTTCAATAGACAATCCAGTTTGCATCTTGAAGGTTTGAGAACTGTGGGAATTAACATCACATGAAGCTCTTCTCTTAGATCATCTGAAATATGGAAACAACAATAGTTGAGCGGCTTGAGCCAAATCACCAGTATTCTGACATTGTAGGAACATCGTTTACAGAACCATACCTTCATGTTTGTTGCTTGTGGAACCATTTGCTGTTGATCCCTTGTTCTTTCTTGAACCTGAACCAGGCAAAAGAAAATCTGTCAAAGCACCCAGTTCATGAAGTTTCATGCATGCTTTTAAGCATGCATCCCTCTTAGCCTCATCGTTTGATTGACACGATTGGCCATCCACTTGACGAAAAGCAGCATTTGGTGGAAGAATTACTCGGCAGATTATTCCCGCAATGTCATCAATGTATATGAATGCTGGAGAAGGATTAAAGAACCTTCAAGAAGTTGAGTTATATTACTACAACAAAGAATTGATCGATGATAAAGCATGAGTATCAACGTGTTGACAAACACAACAGCCCTTACATACATATCCTTGGGAAGGTTGTAGCAGTAGCGATGTAGTAGAGATACGCTGCAAGCTGTGCTAATGGAAGCACCCGTTTTATTCACTTGATAAGTGTTCTCCTCAAGGTACTCAAACATATCATTCGAAGTTCTGAAGTCTATCTCTCCATTCATAATAATCTCACCATCAATATAGTCATTAAGCAATTTTTCCTGAGAATGATTTCCCCTGTATGTATCAGAATGAATAAGAACGTGAACCAAAATCAAGGACTAACATACATTCAACTCTATAATATTAACACCAATTGTCCATCTATGCAATAGAAAAAAAATCACCTCTCCAGAAGAACAACATATTTAGATTTAGTCATCCGGGCTCGTCCCCTGGACTGGATAAAACTGGCAACAGTTTCTGGAAGATCAAACCGCACAACAAGGCAACAAGTCTGAATGTCAAGACCCTCTTCACCTACGCTAGTAGCAATCAAAAGATTCACCTGAAAACAACAAAAGCAAAGGAATTGTGATGCAAGAAGTATAATAGATGTAAAAGTATACAGACAAAATCAGATTCCAGTGGTCTGTCGCAACTAATTTACTAAATAACTACTAACTCAGGGAAAATATAAACGTAGGCCTAAAGCCCTATGCTGCAGAATTCCAATCCAGGATTGAACACTGTTTGAAGTCAAAACGACCTACTAAAACCCTATGTTGTTACTATCTGTAGTCTAACAAAACTATAAAAAACAAGAACCAATCCTTCTGTCTGTACTGTGTCAATCATTGTACATGGTGAGTGGCTGCTCACACAGCCGTTGTGGCATTGGAGATGACCAACACCACTCTAAAATGGCTTATACTTCTGTACCAGTGTTCTCCCAATGGTTGGCTAAAATTGCTGACTCAGCTGGTGGATCACAGAGTCAGAGTATGCTGGCCCCTGATGTTTTATGCCAACCAGCTATATTCATAATTAGGTGCAGAAATTTGAAAGAAAAAAATCCACCTGGCCAACAAACAAAATCAGTACCAGCCACCTAGCTGTGATAATCCTCCCAGGTATGCTAAATTTACACCCCACAGAAGATTTTGACTTCCTAGTAAAGAAAAAGCAGATCAAGAGAAAATGCAGGATGTGACATACTCAAAATAGCTATCCAAAAGGTATGATGCCTAATTAGTATACCTTGCCAGAAGAAAACTTTTCAACAATAGCATCCATCTTGTGCCTTGACATGTTCTTTGGTCCCGAGTGGCATCCCACAAGGAACTCACATTTCCAAAAATCAAGGCATTTCAAATTTTGGAGGATACGTGCTATCGCTCTCGCAACAGTTATTCTTTTCACAAAAACTATGCACTTCGTGTTTTCCTCTATCCTGCTTATTAAAGAAACCAAAGCAAAATAATTATGATGATGAGAAGACACAAATGTTGAAACTTACTCTCAAGAGGTTGTAATTAAGATGTTCAAATTGTGGTTTTCAGTTAGATTTCTTCTCTCATTTTTTACATTTTCAGGAGGAAACAGCAGCTCAGTGGAAAGGGAATACTACTACCCCATAAGTAACAAGGATTTCTTTACACCCTAAATTAAGTACAGACACTCATGTACCGTAATGTGTCCGTACAAATCCTGAAGCAGAAAGAATATCACAGGAAAAAAATAGCAGCACTGACGACTACGCTCACCTGTATCCTGAGAGAACGTTAATAAGAGTCGTAAATTTATTTGAGAAGAAAGGTTCTTCTAGCGTCCCTAGATCAAATGAATCATCATGTGTACCTAGAAAGCACATCTTGTCAGATTCACGCACTGCTAGTCAGAAAAATATATGCATTCAAGCTGGAACCTATATCCAATCAGAGGCTGTATCTAAACGTACATGACCTCAACGACTCCAGTACTGATAGGTATTAAGTAAACTGGAAGCTATCCCAAGTTCTGGTTCCCTAGCAGAAAATCCAACAAAACTGATGCATTCATAGATCGAACGTGTTTGTGTGTAAGCCCACTGATAGGCCATTACACCCACAAGGCTACAACACAAATCACACCCCTAAGTACTATTCTTCACAAGTGATAACAGTGCGCAATTTGTCTGCCCCTGCCTTAGCCCATAGTGCTTACCCTGCACAGGTAGAGTCTAGAAGCGTAGCAATGTTGGGCCTTGCACCATTGAAGACCCCAGGGTTTCACTACTTCCAAATGCACCACGCTGTAAGCACGGTCAACAAAGATAAGCCTTTTCTTTGCAAGGATGGAGTGGATTCGACAGCTGATTTCAACCAGCCTATGAACTCCTTGCCAATGGATGGAGGTTACTTTTGCAAATATAAATTCAAGGATTTTTCACAAGTATTCATCTTTGGATTCTAAGTGCCACATATATATATAGTTCACAAGCGCAAATCCCAATCTACCACATTTGAAAACGTTTGAAACAGCCAAGATCCAATGATGGTAGGCAACAGGTGAAGTCCTGTGTTAACCACTCCAGTATGCTCCCCAAATCAGTTGAATTTTAAAGTTTTAAGGGAGGTTTTCCAAGATCTACTGATTATTTTGGGATGATAATGAGTTCGCATTCTCTTATGCATTGAAAGAACTGAACTCTCTTTCTAAAATTCAAATAATGAACAGCATTACACATAGGATATCAAGCCAGCCTAACCAGGATCATTTGTTGGATAAATGATCAAAAAGTATTTCCAATACAAGATCTTATAGGAAGGTTGGCCAAATAGATATAGGACCTAGGCCAGGGGAAAACAAGCAGCCCAAGGTGAAGTTGGAGAACAACTCACATTCTAATATGTTGCAACTCAGAATAGAAATTGCTTTTTTAAGGTAATGATGCTTAAATCTGGTAGAAGTGCCGTTGGTGTCAAACTCCTTTTGTTCCAAATCATCACCATCAAATGACATAAAAATCCTTGCAGCCTGCGCTAAATCAAATAAAGTAGAGAGTAACATATGTGTAACGTTCTTAAAAAGGTATAATCCAAGGCAACAAAAGAAAACTGAAATCTCTACTCGTACAATAAATGAGAAAACAACCAAGAACGCTAGCAGTGCCAACTGTGACAGCTAGATACAAACAAAGGGTTATAACTTCCGCAGCTACAAATTTGATGGCAAGACCCCAAAGCCTAGAGACCAGAACTTTATGTTGAATATTCGGTCGACAGTCCATATGATACATTGTGTTCTCATGGTTAAACTTATTTGTATTTATTTTCATAGTGGCTTTACTCTTAACTCTTGTTGTGATTTCATTGTTCCACGAATCATTTATCGTACCATTGTTTTTTTTCACGCAATACACATGAATTTTATTAAAAGTTAGTGGAATATTAACTATAAAGTAACAGAGTACTTCTCTACAGTTAATTGGAACGCTAGCTAATTACCATGTGCTGATACAGATCAATAAATTAGATTGCCTCAGCATGTCAAACCTATGTCATCTTGCTCTATGCGACACCCTTGGCTTCATCTCAGTTCTCAGCTGAGCTTCGCCTTGGGCAGGATTCAGAGTCATTTGAGGGTGACCAGCACCTTCGGCAGATTTGAAATTTTGAATTTGGAATCGGCAGATGAAAAGGGCAGCTGCTGGGGCCACCGTAAAGGCATATCACTTTTGCGAAATTTTGTGACCCCCATGTCAGGAGAGAAAGAGAAGGCAAACAGACTGCTGCCACTGATTGACATCTTTATCTTCTTTTTTAAGGTGGGTAACTGATTGACATCTTTATCAAAGTAAAGAATTCACATGAATGATGGAACGCTCCCCATTTATTTCTATAACGCCAGAGAACTAACCAACACATTTCTTGCGAACCACGGGAAGTCAATGGCACCATGTATTAACTACTTGAACATTTGTAGCACCACAAAGATCCATTCGGAACATTTGTTACAAACTAAGAGAACATCGCCTATGAACCATAGGTAGGAAAGCTCACCAAAAAATAGTATCATTTTCTATTCTGCAATATGTTTCTTAAGAACTATATTTAACTAAACATAAACTAATACTTATCTTGTATTTACAGAAGTTCCCAAAATAGACACTTTCCCATAAAAGGAAGGAAGAGCGTCCTACAATAGCTATCAAGCACCCCAAAAGGAAAAAAAATATTGGACTATAACCAACTAAAGAAAAAGGTCGTTGTGACGTAAAGTAAATCAGACAGAAAGACATTTCGTTATAGAACATATGACAACAGTATCAACTTACTTGTAAAGCTCCAAATGAACCAAGTTCTTGCAAACAGAAAACCAAATTTTCATGCAACCTCCATAGAGATTTTAGTTTCTTCTGAGAATCCTTGAAATCGCATAGGCTCTCACGTAGTATGCATTCACTCTGTTTCAAACCCATACAAACAATAATAATGAGACGGAGAACAGAAAACATAAGCGTGTCAACTGAAACAATGATAATCCACTGGCTAAACCTGAAGCTTCGAACACTCAAGTTCTTTGTTGTAAGTTACAGTAAGGTTAGAGTGAGTAAGTGGGCCATATGCGTACACCTCCATATCAGGAAAAGCAATCACACTTTCCAGTTCTGCATTATCAACCGAGCAGACCTATCCAACACAAGAGAAGTTTTGTGAAGCCAAATGTCAATAAACAATATTCCTAAATCCCAGCAGAGCTTTTTAAAGGGAATACTAGTAGCATGTACCTTTGCATGCAGTAATTCCTCAAGACTGTTGATACATTTGGTGTAATTAAGCTTATTTGACCCGCCTGTCATAGAAAACATAAGTAAGACATCTATACAATCACAAATGGTAAAAAATCTTACATGTGCTCAGAAGATGGAACGACTATAGCCAAATCTGATACTACAGTAGTAGATGAAGAACATACAGTAAGCAACACTAGAGACCAACCAAATATTTCAAGTTGTGCAATGTGGTCCAACAACCATTTTCTGAGATTCTTGATAAAAGTTATAGCAATTTATATTAATCTTTAAAAAATAGTCCCCATGGCTGGTACTGAGGTGATTGGCGGGGGCTCCCTCAACCTACCCCTTCAATCTCGCCTCACCGCAGTGGCTGATGCCGAGCTGATCCAATTGCGCAACATTGTACCTTTATCCACCCGCCTTGTGGCTGGCAACAACGACAAGCTTTTCATGCCCAACGGCATGCACTACACTGCCTCCGCAGCCGAACCATTCTCTGTCGCTCCAGCATTGACCTATCTTGGCAACATTGACTAGGACTGGCTTTCTCCAAAGAAACTTCTGTATTCCACGCCATGGCAACACGTGCACACGCAGCTTCCTCTTCCGGCGAGGGTGGATTGGTTTATCCTGCTGCACTTTCTGTGTGGTAGCAGATGAGGATCTTTCCACCTATTTAACTGTACCGGTGCAGGTGCAGGCTCTGGTCCGGCGTGCTCTCTCGCCGATATCTGCGAAACTTACGTGTGGTCCATTGTGTGCATGCACCACTCCATCCATCACACCTTGGTCCTTCTCCTGCCTGGGTGCTTTGGAAAAGCAGAAAACCATAGGAAGAGTCTCCTATCAGGCACTGTTTGGGGGATGGTCCTGGGGCACACCACCCTCCAGGACTCGCATCTCCAACATCGCCTCAGTAGTGGCCGGCTGGCCGAGTGGTGCTTCCACGAGTCTGGCACAAGTCATCTTAGATTCCTGCCTTGTAAATATCCTTGTACATACCGAGTTTTTTGTTCAATAATATTATTAATAATTCAGGTGGGGGTTCCCCCCATCGTTGTGCGCCAAAAAAAAGTCACAACAAACCAGCGGCGCATCTCATGTCTTTCATGTGTCATTCTTTCTTTTAGAAGACATAAATGTAATTTTAGGTTTTGAATTTTATTTCACCGTGCATCACAATAGGGCATTCTGTTAAGACAACAAAACAAAATTGTATCTTTCTTTATAAAAGAAATAAATGTAATTTCAGGTTTCGAATTTCATTAGACAAAATCATATTTTCTTTGCTGGCACTCTCTTCCGTTGGACGAATTTTTTTGTCAATCACCTTTGCACAAGCCGAGAACAATAGGAGCAAAACAAAACCTAGTACTCCCTCCGTCCCAAAATATAAGGCATCTAAGGATTAGTCAAAAGTCAAATCTTACTAACTTTGACCAAATATTTAGGAAACAATATCTACATCTACAATATTAAATGGACACATTAGTAAAATATACTTTATGATGAATCTATTGATATTGATTCAGTATTGTAAATGTTCATATTTTGTGTATAAACTTGGTCAAAATTAGAAAACATTGACTTTTGACTAATCCTTAGGCGCCTTATATTTTGGGACGGGGGGAGTACATCCCTAAAGCATGAGCCATTTCTCACAAGAATCTTCATCTTGATAGTGAACTATGTTAGATATCGATAAATGCATAAACTTGAATCTAATGTTAGCACTGTTGATTAAAATAAGAATTATGCAATCCCAACTTGACTGCAAGGTTGTAAATCCTAAGGTACATTTATGTTCAGGGACTTCCACATAATTATCTCGAAAAATTTGGCCACATTTACCATGCGCCATAAAATACCAAAAGCAAAACTAATGACTCCAAAGTAGGATACAAACATTAACTGCATATAAAAGAGGGCAAGAGTATTCCAGAGAATGTGGTTGGCTACCAAAGGTAATTTAAAAACCATAGTCGCGCAGCACTTCCTGATTTTTTTCGATAAAGGGCGCTTTTATTAGACTCAAAAGTAGCACTTCCTGATAGGATGGATATTACATTATGATTACCTTTTCCCATTACTGGTGAAGCAGTCATGCCAAAAATGCGAGGGGGCTTCACAATGTTACTAATGTAGAATTCCTGAAACAATGTTACAAATGTTTCTCAGACTGCAAGTTCTGCTGTTCACTGAAATGTTTAAATAGTACTCCCTCCAGTTCTCTAAAAGCTATCATTTTAGACATAGGTAGGGTCAAATTTATTCAAACTAGATACCTGAAAATCATATACTAAAAACTGTCTCAAAAAGCTTCTACAGAATACATAATACATAATTTGTTATTTCAGGTAATTTCGTTATTTTCACTAGAAATATTGCAACAGAAATTAGCAGTCCAAAATCGTGTTTTGTAGACATGCCAATGTCCAAAGTGATAATTTCTAGGAAACTGAAGGGAGTGATATTCAACACATATTAGCAGTCATCCAAATTCTGCTTAAGTTAATTGCTTAGCAGTTAATTTGATCAATTAGTTGTTCCATCTTTCAACTAGCAACGTGGACAAGCCTGAATATCTGCATGACGCTATACTGTTTGATGATGTGATGACCAGATGTTGACAGAACCAGGAAACGAGTGGTCATCAGATTAAGGCTCGAAGTAACAACAAATAAGAATATTCTAGGAGATTTTTTTAATTGGGCACCATTTGCACATAAAATAGGTAATTAGGTGCGCTATAAGTTGACCACCACAATATATAGAACGTCTAGTGTCCATACTGTTAGAACTGAATATATACTTACAAAGATTTAGCGTCTTTCACCATAATATGTTTCGAGCAAACATATTATATAGTCACATAGGGAAATCTATATAAGTGGGTGACTTGAAGTAGTGAAGGAATTAGGGTAAGACTTAGATAAGCCAGGCTGAATTCTCGAAACCTGTCATTCCCCATGCCCAAGTCGCACATTCAGATCTAGCACTTTGGCGCGCAACATTCTCACGTGCATATGTGGATATCTTGTAGGCATTGTCATTATGGCGCTAAGACGGTTTGATGCTTCTCTTTTTTTTAAGCGAAAACAGCAAAGGAAGCCCCTACAACTATTTGTTTGCTAAAGAATAAGAACCCAAGCTCGTGTTTGGGAGGTCTTGAAACCAGGTGGTTGGGTGGTACATTCACCCCCTAACCAAGTGAGGTAGGCTCACTTCTTTGGTTTGACACTTCTCATGGTGGTTGCAAGACCGGTGGGGATCAGCTGGACCTACGGCGGTCATACGACTATATCCACATTGTGCTACACCAACTAAACTAGCTATGTGTACACTGACTATACTCGCTAAGGGTATACCGACTATACTTGCTACAGGTATACATGTCTGATGGTAGTTCAGTGAAACAGAACTGTAGAGGTTCCTTGGTGTCACGTGGCAGAATTTTTTTTATTTGCGATAGTACATCTCTACATAATCATAAGTTGTATTCACATTTTAAGTATGGTCCCTAGAATGTACCTACACGCAATTTCTTATATATGTACCATGGTGGGTTCATTTCGATTCAATTCTGCATTTCCTAAACATGACCTGCATGCATGAATTCTCCCATCAGCATGTACCAACCAATTTACACACGGGTGAAGTTCTGTTAACAACGGAAGGCAACTCTTGCCATGTGGATGTCATTTTATCAAAAAGAGTTCAAGTGAAAAGAAAAATCAATGATGCACAGGTACCATAAGTAGGCCAGGAAACGACAAATGTAAGTATTCTAACATCTGTAGATATGTGTGCCTTGCAAATTGTACTGCAGCAAGAAGATCTTCACATTACCTTCATAATCTGTGCATATGGGTGCCGCTTTTGGGCCTGTGCATGATGGCATTCATCAAATATCAAAAGTGCAATTGAGTCCATCTTGATGAAACAATGCCGCAAATTATGCAACAAAATTTGGGGAGTCATTACAAGAACCTGCAATGGCAGAGATAGTACAAATTAGGCACAAAACTATGCACTATGTTTTGACAAAAATGGATGCGCAGATTATTAGACTAATGGTATGTTGTTTACATGTGCGCGGAATCAGGTCTCTTATTGAAAAGAAATTACGTGGGCTTAAGCACGAACCTCTGGCTGAAATTTTAATCCAAATCATCGGGCATCATAAACTAATTTATGATAAGGCCTACAAACATCTACTTTCATTCCCATATACAGAACCTTTTCCAAACTGGAAGTCATTGTGATGGATCTGCAAGGAGAATGTAAAATTTGAACTTTTCTCCCAATCTTACCTCAGACTCCCCCATCTCTTTCTCCCAATCCTCATGATCTCTAGAGCTTCTACCGTTCCCATAGTAACTTTGAACTTTGAAACTGGTGGAATTTGCAATCACCGCTGCTTGCTGTAAAATTCGAAGATCAGGTTCTATTTTTAGTGAATAAGAGCACCAATTAAACATATACAGTTGTGCTCAGCCTGGAAATGCAGTTATAAATCCTCAATTCCATAACTTATCCTATAATGTTATGAGCGAAGTACATAGTAATTAATTATAAAATCCCCATGCAACAATGACAAGTAATCAGGAGCACCTGCAAGTTGCTAGTGCCTACCAGCTGTGCGATTCTTCCCCAGAAAATAGAATAGAAACTATAGTAAGAAGGGCCAGAAAATCTACCTGGCGAACAAGGGGGACGGTCGGGGCGAGGAAAATGCAGACGTCACGACTGGGCTTGCGGATGAGGTGGCCAAGTTCGTAAATGAGAAGCACAGCGATATGGGTCTTCCCGCATCCTGTGCCGAGGTACACTATGATGTTCTCCTCAACAGCCCTCTTGCAAAGATCCAGCTGATACCTAAAAGCACAAGATATAATGTTAGTATTCGAAATTTCCGTATAGCGAAAAAAAAAAGTAAGATATATTGTTGTTATCCAACATTTCGTTACAATCTAGTGAAACAGTGCAATCATTGATCAACAAAAGCTAAGGTAATGCCACACAACACCAATTATTTGTCTCCTGACATTTTTTTGGTGATTCATTGGTAGAAAAGAAGGTTTCTGTACAAATGTACAAGCTCGAGACGAGCCAACACCCCATACAACTCAACCCGCTAGACCTAAGCGACAGAGGGGATCAAAGCGTATTGATTGTTTGTCTCCTGACATATAAAGGCAGAGTAGCAGAAACTACACCAGTGACAATTGTATTAAACTTTCTTGCCACAGAGTAGGCATGCAAGCGAGGTAAGCAGGGTGCACTGCAGCGTCGCCGCGAAATCTCGGTTAATTATTAGTCCATTTTCTTTGAGAAACAATTATTATTAGTCCATTTATGTATCCACGTGTTCTTCTATCAGGCATTGCCAAGGAGTAACTGCGACAGGTTTTCAATGCCCCATCCACCGGTATCAATAGTGAACATGAAGAGCCACCAATGGGAAGATAAACAGTGCTTTCACCCAGCAAATCTCTGACAGGGTCGAGTCGTAGGGATTAAGAATGGGGATCGCTTTGCAAACACCTAAACCGCGGAGTATTATATTGTGCAAGTATAACGCAACCCAAACCTGAAACCCTTCAGAATTAATCACGAACTGATGGGTGCTTTAATAAATAATCAGATAAAATTAATGCGAAGTGGGACGAAAATCGAAACAGTGGACTGGAGCCTGAACTGCTAAACCTAAGGGTATCTAAACAACAACTTAAAACAGCCAGCGCACATCCTGAAACCCATCTAAAACCTTCATAAAAAGCTTTCTAATCAGCAATGGAGGGATTAATCAACCCTCTGAGACGGAAATCTCTGTCAAACAAACAACAGTGATTCCGCTTGGAGCCCCGCTACTCCACAGCTTCGCCCAAAACAAATCCCAAACACGTAAGGGACGCCGCGAAATCACAAGTAATCGGGTGGGGAACGAGCGGGGGCGCGGTGGGTTAGGGGTTTTGCTTACTTGCGCGCAATCGTCCTGGGGTCCTTGAGCTCCCCCGTGCCCGCCGCCGCGGTGGAGACGTCGCCCGTGGCTGGAGGAGGAAGCTTCCCGCCGACGCAAAGCCGTCCCTCCATCTCTCCTCCCGAGGCGTAACTGCTCGAGGCCGCGGAGGGGGGCTGCAAAGCGAGGGGAGAAGGACTGCTCGGAGAGGACGAGGAGTTGGGGGATGCGTAAATGAAGTAAAGCGCAGACAGATGGAGGAGGAGGGGGCCGAGCAAGTCGTGTCGCCTCAGAAAGAGGGGGGCCCTTCTCGCCGAGCACGAGACGAAGCAGGGAGAGCACGGGACCCACCGGTCCTCTCGCCGTCGCTGACAGGTGGGGCGGAAGACGGACTGCGGCGGGCTGCTGCTCTCGTGCTCGTAGGTGTGCGTGCACTAGATGCGGTGGTACGAGACGGAACGGGCGGGCGGTGACGCACTGGCGATCTAGCCCGTGGGCCGGTGTACCGGCCGGGCGGCAGTGAAGGGTCATCCGGGCCCGGCTAATCAGCTTCTTGTGTGTGACGCGATAGAACCGCTCAATGCAGTCGAGCAGCTCAATCTTGCCGGCTTGAAAGCCCTTCTGCCAGTGATAAAAAGCATCTCCGAATACTCCGATGCTCCGGACTGAACAACCGCTCTAGCCATTTATTGCTCCGTATAAATCATGTCCAATGAAAGGGCGACTACTAGGCCTAGTGCTAGTGGAGGAGTAGTACGAGCAAGTACTCCCTCCGTTCACCTTTACCTCGTGTCCTAGGCAAATAGCGCATACCAAGGTAAGCATACTGTGAGCAAAAGTAGAGAGAGGTTGGACGAAATCACCCCTGCTAGAGGCCCACACCCACCGCACTGCCATAAAAACATGCATGCATGCATTGGTGGTGGACTAATGGCCTCCGGTAAAATTGATTGTATGTCTGCGCCTAGGTTAGCTAGCCCATCTGTATTTCTTGCATGCACGCGCGCGAGCACTCCCGCAGTCCCGCTTTGCATACCTTTTGCGCGCGAGCAAGAAACGCATGCGCGCCATTTTCTCTTCCATTCAAAACCAGCTCAAAGCTTGTTTAGCTGTGAAATTAAGCAAAAACTGCTAGAAAAATGAGCGCCGAATTTTTTCGTCCAAATTTCTGGTGGCAACTTCAGAGCGCTATTTTCTATTTGAATTTTACTCCTCTCTGTAAAACAACCCGGTGGTGAAAATAGAGGAACCATTCTCTAGTGCTTCCACTTCTTTCTTCTTCTCTCATGCTTGCTTGCCATGGACAACGATGAACATATCGGTTCCAATGGTATAGACCTCAATCAACCAATCAACTGGAAAGAGATCGACGAAGAGTATGATGGGGACATGTTTAACCTCGAGTACGTCTACGTCTTTGAAGAGAACTAAAATAATATATTTGTGCTTAGTTAGATAAGAGAGAAGAGGATTGGGCTCTTAGTTAACACCCAGCTGCAGCACGTGCTCTAGGCACTATATCAGAGTGTAAAGTAGGTCATACATTAATAGAATACTATATTTTTATCTCTATCTATTGTATATGTAGGCAATTAGGCTGACTCTAGATGACACGTACATGGCTTATAGCGAGCAGCTGGCTCTACTATTGCCCTTGCTCTCACTTATGTCATGGTAAAAAAAAAGGTCTATCTGGCGCAACAATTAATAAAAGAAGAGTTGTTATTCTTCTAAAAAAGGTATCTTATTATTTAAAAAAATTAAGCATTACAGTAGGTCTCTACACAAGTACAATGCAATCAGCCCACCC
This sequence comes from Avena eriantha, assembly GCA_910589775.1. Classification (NCBI taxonomy): domain Eukaryota; kingdom Viridiplantae; phylum Streptophyta; class Magnoliopsida; order Poales; family Poaceae; genus Avena; species Avena eriantha. The sequence goes on from OU342740.1 coordinate 489,614,014, forward strand.
AAATCCAGTATCCAAAAACCAAAAATAAAACAGACAAATTAATGAGAAACTGTTAAATGCCTAAGATGGTGGAGTGTCTATCTGGAAATTACGTTATCATCCATGTCTGATAAAAAAGTTCCTCGCCATGTCTTCTAGATATGTACCTCCGTAAACAGATGGTAAAACTCCACACGATATATAGACGACCATAAACAGAGTGTATCAGTACACCGGTGATAACCTACAACAGAGAGATTTTTATAATTAAACACTATCATTTAGACATAGTCATAGCGACGAAATTAAGGCAATTGCTCTCGCTCTAAGAAGAATTATGTACTTGATCTATACCATGTAGCCAATTTCCAAAAAAATATTGCCAACACTACTCGGTGGATACAAGACTGAAGCTGCTTAGATTACTCACCATATAGAACGAGCAAAATTGTATTGATAAAAATAGGTATTTGATTATCCCATCATGTTGATAGAAAACACATGTCTTACTCCAGGGTCAATTTCGCCTAACAAGATTATCTTTACTAAGTAATCCCCCGACGAAGAGATACCAAGCAAAGATTTTGTTCTTTAGAGAAACTAGATGACCTAGTGCGCCACTGGCGCCGAGCAAGCCTCGCAGTGCCGGTCTCAAGGTAGTAAAGGCGCCCATTAGAAGCGAGATTCGATACAAAGACAAAGTAGGTGCTACTGTTGTCCTCTGAGTATATCTAAAACTTACCAAAGGTATTGTGCACTAAAGGGGATAGTGAAGTAAAGAGTATTCCCTGCCCCGGGGGTCTTAATTACCACTGCTTAGCTTTCAATTTGCCTCTGATTATCAAATTAAATGTGAATAACCCGTCCTCCTCTTTTTTAAACAAGGGGCACTTCCGGTTCTGTGTGTGCTTCAAACAATTTTGTTTTCTCTATATTACCATATCTCTAGAGTCAATAATTTTCTATGAGGAACTACTGAACTCAATCACGTGTTGTCGTTACTCAACAGTTTTCTGTTGAGGTCTATCCCGTAGAGGTAGTCAAATTGGATAAGTGATCAATTTCTAGGTTTCGTCGTAAACCTAATTGGATCAGTCGAAGAACACCATGCGTTGATGGGTGTTGAGGGCCCATATTGACTATCATGAGATCTTTTCTTGTAAACGGTAGACTCATAAGGGGTCCCAAACCCTGGGGATACGGTAATACATCTAAGAAATTATTCCATCTAACGTACTCTCCTCTGGATGCGGGAATAGCAACATGCACTAAATGCCCTGTCCAAGCCAAAGAACTTACCCCGAAAAGTCCTGACAAATGATGATTGAGACGAGATTCTGCGTTTTTGAACCACGAAAGGCTTGGTTTCCATTTGGGTTGTAGATATAACCAACCCGCTACTAAGGACCCGCGTGTATAGCTCCATAATAATAGTGTTTCTCCAAAAGAAAACTTTGTTGCTCCGCGTCTTGGACTAACCATCCCTTAGAGGGTATTGTTAAAAGATCCTCGATTCCTAGAGGCAGGTTATTATGTAAGAAGAATAGTAGAGTGGAGACAGTGAACTGAACATCGCACTAGAATAGCGAACTTAACTTAATTAAGCACAGTACTATATGTCAATTGGGAAGAATTCAGTAGGCAATAGATTGACTGATTGAGCCATAACCAGGTAGGCAGGATGGAGGAAAGCAGCGCATACGTCGAGCTACCGAACTATGTTAATTATGGAATACCGCCTATCTTTAGAAAATAAGATTGTCCTTGTACTTGCTCTCTCATTCATGGGAGTCCTTCGAGGGTATCCGATCTTAAAACTGGTTTTTCTTTCGCGCTTCCCCTAGCGCAAGCAGTAGTTTGACAGCGAGTTCACCTTCCTAGTAACGTTTCTTTTCATTTATTAAGGAAGTGAATGACCAAATATATCGAAGGCTTCTTAGTCATTCATTTCCTATCAAGCATATCGTAGCTAGATGTCATAGTGTGGTGGACTCGGTACCCTCCCGAGATATTAGTAGCTCTAGTCGGTATCAATGATCAGATGTCGGTGAATCGATTCAGAGGCCTATTTGTAAACTAGAGAATTGTCGATAGGGGATCTGCATGATAGATCATTCATTTGACTATTATGGACCAAGGGAAGGCCACTAAAAAGACTCACCATTCGAAATCCGCGTTGGAGGGTCGTACATGTATTTACGATAATTGCTTTAGGAGTAGGTGCCTTTTAGGATTAGGATTTGGAAGTACCGTTGTTTCCGTAGAGGAAGCCGAAGTGCACCATTCCTTCGACAATAACGAGGCTACAGGAGCACGTATTTGCATAAGCTCTTGTAATAAGTCCGGTTTTTTGGCATCAGCTATCTCAAATGTCATTTTTGGAAAGCATCTCTTCCCTTGTCTGCTCTTTACCCTGCAGCCTAGAGGGGAACTTAGACTGGCACTTTAGATGGCCGGCACTCCTTATTTTCACTCAAAAAAGCAGGAAAAAAGAGCAAATCTCGGAAACTTGTTTTTTGCCGTCGAAAAAGGCTGATACTATCTCTACTGGATTTTCAGAAAACGTAATGTACCTAGGGAACCCTATTGATCAGATCAGAGACTGAACCTAGTGATCTTTCTCCTGCTGGCAAGCATCGATACCTGTCTCCTAATGAATTGATCTTCTCTTGGGCTCTGATTCACACAATCGGAAAGCCCTTGCGATGTGGGTCACCCTTTTCCTCTATACATCTGTTCAGCAAAGGGGGCTTGCTATCTGCAATTGAAGGTTGGGCATACATATCTCTTATTCGTGCGGATCAACCTTTATTCCTTCTTTCCATAAAAGTGTAGGTAGAATGCGTATAGTAATGGTAGAGCTGATGTATGGCTAAGCAGGGTTGATGGAGCTCTTGGAAAGAAGTCAGTATCTAGCTTATCCCTAGTCTAGCACTCTGCTGTGAAGTCACAAACCCATTAACAAGCAAGACTGTTGGAAAATTCATAATTCATCAGTCAGTTATTTTAGAGAATACTAAAAAACAAGATAGAGTGAGATACGGAAGTGTAAAATAAAGTAGATTCCTCAGATGATACATGAGTCCCTAATTCCGAATCAAGAGATTGTTATTTTTGTGGAATTTGTCAATTGAGTAAAGTAATAATAGTCACGATATTGTTTTTCGTTGAAAAACCAACGCCGACGTCAAGATCACTCTCCTTTCTCTTTTCGGGAGCAGAGCTGAAAAAGATGGGAAATTCTAATGATTCTTTGTTCATTAGAATGTCGATTCCTCACAATCGCTCTTTGTGATGCTGCGGAACCATGGAAATTATGCACGGTACTTCACGGTTGAATGAATCAAAAAATACCTAAAAATACCTAAAGTTAAAGATTTATCAATGGGTAATGTTGCTCCAATACCTAACCAAAGAGCTACTGCAGTACCGATTAAAAAAACGGTCGTAGCTACTGGGCGACCAAAGTTCCCACGAGTGAATAGAAAGTTAGATCTACATGAGATCTCACCTGAATCGCCCCATCTATCCTCCTGAGGAGAAGTTTGTTTGGTTTCAAACTCCGATTCAAACAGGAGGAGTCCACTACTCTAAATATATTGAGGGCTTTGTGTTGGATCTGATGGTTGAGGGATAGGTACTGATTCTTGCCGGTCTGATTGCTGAGTTCCTCTATCTGTCTTTGGTTCGTCAATCCAAACAGAAAAGGAGGTTCATGGCCAAGGGAAAAGATGTTAGAATCAGGGTTATTTTGGAATGCAGCAGTTGTGTTCGAAAAGGTGACAATGAGGAATCGACGAGGGTTTCTAGATATAGTACTCAAAAGAATCGACATAATACACCCCGACAATTATAATTAAAAAAAATTGTCGTTATTGTCACAAGCATATGACTCATCACGAAATAAAGAAATAGGAACATCTATCGCGTGTTCGATCGAAAACTTACAGCAGCTTGCCAAACAAAGGCTAATAGAAAAAAGAATAGAGGTATGGCAGACATAACATCCACGATTGGGTTGAAAATAGCATAAGCTTTGGGCAATTTGGCAAAGACAAATGAGATACGTTGATAACTTTCCACAGCTGCTGCATGACTATGGAATTGATTCATTGTTATTGACCTAACAGCGTCAGGTATGATCATAGGGTCTGCTTCACAAGGTACCATCTTATACCATACTGTTATAACTACCCCTGTGCGTATTAGTGCAATATCGCAGATGCTTCGCGGAATGTTCCACAACGTGACAAGCTGCGTCAGACAGTATGTCAAGGCACGTCACCTTAAAACAGTGCCAAAGTGAAACCAATCGGGGCTTGAATTGGCATGATACTTCTCATGGTTGTTCCCGGTGTTACTAGATTCTAGCTTGTCGTCTCAGACTACAAGAGTCAATACGAGGCACATTACATTCCAATCCAATTTAAGGAAAATAAAGGAAAGGAATATGTATGTCTTACTAACAGCAGTTAGCAACACTAGCCATAGACTAGAGAACATCAGGCTCTACCAATTCGAGAGCACGGCTTATCGATCATATTCCAAAAGGAAGCTAGTTTGATCGCAAGCTTAGTCATCGATTGCCTTTTAAGCTGGATCCTTGGTTCTGCGGTGAGAAGCTGGAGCAAGGAGCTACTAAAGACACTCAGGGCGTGGAAAATTAGGGTTTCGAGCAACTACCTTTCCAAAGGCTTGCTTGATACGAGTGGAAATTTTACTGGACCGTCATAGACACAAAGGTAGACTCTTTCACTAATATTGGGCAAGCTGGAGGGAAGTGATCTCCAATCTAGTGTGAATCTATCAGTCAACAAAGCTCTGCCGTGAAATATCTGTAACTAGCTTGATTCAACCGTAGAGGAGATTAAATTTGGGCGACAAGAAGGTGGTCACCTGTTGTTAGTTAGGGGAATGTCACATCTTTGAGACGGATGGAATCCACAATAATCTCTAGAGGACCTCCAACTAATGACAACCCATGTGTATGACCGAGGCGTACGTACCGGACACCAGTAGTGAGAACACGGCACTAGCCAAGCTGACAGTTTTCTGGGTCTAGAAGGTAAATGGGCATGCGACGAAGCGAAGCGACGCCTAGACCGGGATAGAACAAAGATAGGTATGTTTACCTTGATTTTGGCATCAACCAAAGTCAAGTGGTCCATGTTTCCCCTTTGGGGACAAGGTACGAACTCAATTAAGAAATATAAAAGTTAGCTCAGTTCGAGGGGATGACCCTCGAATTATTAGGGAGAGACTTATGCTCAGTAAGGCACTTTTTTTCTTTTTCAAAGAAAATTTTGTAGGAATCTGATCGATTATGTCTACTTTTACTTGGATCGGAGAACTATTCCTGACTTTGCAGCTATCTCTTACCAGCTAATGGAAGAAGAGGACTAGCAACAGACAAGATTCGGGCACCCCCCACCTCGGCCGGACAAGAAAGAGTAAACGACTGTCTCGAAATACCCTCACTGGTGTTTCGAGATGGTTGGGAGGTCATCTCGACCGGGGAATGCTTGACTCACTTCCTCCCTTACCAGGATAAATATATTTCTCATGGATAAACATATCTATCCCGGGGAGGGAGAGAGAGAGAGGAGCCCTCGTAGGGAAGGTTAGGGTGGGGCAATTGAAGTGACCCGGAAGCACTATCCTATTATTCATTAAACTGATGACTTGGTTTAACATTGTTGGGGATCGGCGCAGAAAACAAAAAATTTCCTACGAAGGAACCCCAGAAACTAGCCTAGGATCTATCTATGTAGAAATGCGGTAACAGCCGGAGCGTAGAGAATACATACCCTTGTAGACCATACACGGTTAACGTTCCGCGGGGAATGTGGTTGATGTAGTCGTACTCGAAGCCGACCTCAAGGTCGCGGAGCTCCTCGCAGGTCACCCCTTGCTCCTTCTTGATCTTCATCATCTTCATCATGCAACAACTCCGGCTCACGACATTTAAGTGCCCCAAGTGTTGCGCCTCGTGTCTTCGTACACATCCGGTGCACGATGAGACCTGTAACACCCTCGAATCGGCCCTATGCAAGTTTTAGCCCTTTCCGCCAAACCCGCATAGAAACGATTCAAGGAAGCCCACCAGGCACTTTCGTGCGGGTGGAAAACGAAGTAATACCATTACGCAACAGTCCTCGATGGGACCCACAGAACAGATAAATACAACAACGACTCTGTGAGTCAAGAATACAGATATATTATACAAAGATCCAAATCACCTTGGAAACGATAGAGCGTCCGACTATGGACAAGATGCAAATGGGGCTAAGAGCCCTGAAGAATAACCAATGGCGTCCATAACCCTGCCCAGGCCAAGCCGGAAGGGTAACCCTGCTAACGACGGCGATCTCAAAACCTGCTAAAACAAAAGGGGTGCCGACAAAGGGCAAAGGAAAAAGAGGAGCGTCAGTACTAAGGCCAGTACACGGCCAGGCTAGAATTCGGCGGCTCCCGCCTACATAGGTATGGTGGACTGAAGCGGCAGCGCAGCAGCACTAAACAACCCATAGAGACTTTGTGAAACTGGCGGCTATTAGAGAGGGATAAGAAAGACCTATTCGGATCCAACCTGAGACTACACCAAACATACCCATCCTAGTGATTCCCCCTCGAGACCAACCGAGGAAGTCAGACCGAGGAACTCACATGGTTGGCAATTTTACTCATTCCGTTTTAGTTGCAGCACTTACTATTCAGATATAGATAGCATGAGTCATCCTGATAGCATAAGTAGTGGGCAGTTTTAGTTAACATTCCATTGTAGTTGGAACATTTACTAGTCAGATATAACTGTCCTGAGGAATCCCAAAACCCAGCAGTTGTTGGCACTTTTATCACATTCCATTGGAGTTGCAATACTTACTAGGCAGGTACAGCATGTCACGAAACAACCCAGATCCATCAGTTGTTGGCATTCTTAATATCCATTCCGTTATAGTTGCATCTGATTAGTAGTCACATATTAAGTCAAATTTATAGTACTACTTTAGTTATGCTTGTCTATGATCGAGATACTGTGCTCCAAGTCGTCCATAACCGCGGACACGGCTTTCAGAAAGTTTTACCCTACAGGGGTGCACAAATAGCAACACACACTCGATCAACCTCGGAAAAACCAACTCAAAACCCAACGAGGCATTCACGACAAAGCGATCACAGGATTCAGAAATATTTCAGGGGTCACCCCACTAAGCTACCCGCAACAAAGTTGGCCGGCTCCGGAACGGACCCAGGGTTTGTGTGGACGACTGTAAACGACTGGGAACCTGAAAGTGTGACTGGGCTTGTCGATACAGCGAAAACGTGTCACGGTCCTAAACAGTACAGGTGCTCCACGCACAATCGTAAATAAAGCAGTAAAGCATGGCATAAGTACAGGATAGTAATAAATCCCCAAACTACTTTGTGGCCCCAAGAAATAGAAATGAATCAAGCTCTAGCTCAGGGGGGTCCATAAGGCCTCCCGGATGTGGGTAGTGCGAATAGTCAAGGAACAAGTATCAAGTACTGGGGGTCCTACGGGACACAAGTGAGCGTGGAAGAACCAAATAACATCTATTGCCCACCGATGCATCTGCATTAGTTATATCTAGCATTTAAATAGTTGTATTTAAAGTCATGATCATCTCCACCAACAAGCATCTCCACCAACAACCATCTGCTAGCATTCCAACAACTGTGGTACTTGTCAACACGGGATCGCACCTGAGCATGCAACTACGACTCGCAAGGCCAGCTATCTACCAAAGACAGGTAATAGGAGGTGTCCAAGGAAATATAGAGGCTGCACGGGATATAACTGGGGTACGGAAACTAAAGCATCGTGACACGGATAGCAATAGATTAACAGGAGGAAATAAAGACTATAAATGCAAAATAGGTAGAAGGGGAAGATATGCTCGCCTAGGAAACACTACTGAAGGTTCATATCCGAAGAACTTGTCGATACTCGCATACACTCATCGGCCTAATCCGCGAAGAAGCAAAGCACTAAAAGAAATACCGGTTGCAAGATTCAATACTACAGCAGAAGATCCGACATGATTATGATATGATGCAGATGCGGTGCAATTAGGCAATATTAAGCGGAACCGTGGTCCCGATAAATGATATATGGTTCAAGTTGTTTAGAACCCCCGCAACTTAAATGTTGTATTAACAAGGCGAAATAGGACATCGATTCGCTACGCAAATTTAAATGGAGTCCGAAATAAGACAAAGGTATCCCGCAGATGGACTCCATATTTAATTATGAGGTGATTCGGCATAATGCCCCCAACCCACAGACAGGTATGCATGCATGACCAATTTATATGCAACAATTTTATATATAGCATTTATAAAATTAGGGGCTCGGGAAAAGGTTCACACATCTGGGTTCGGACGATCTTGGGGTTCGATGTGGTTCGGGGTCCGGTCTCAAGGATCTAGGGTTCGACGGGGATCGATCTCGGCGAGAACATTCTCGGACAATGGAGTAGATCTTGGCGTTCCGGGAAGAAGAACTTGGTTCGATGTCGGCGGCTCATCGGATTCGCCCTGGTCGGTGCCGATCTTGTCGTCGCGAAGATCTTATCGGGTTCGCGCCATCAAGACGGTCTTGGCATCCGGGGTGAAGTACTTGGCGTATCCGAGATGAAGCGCTTGTCGTTCCGTGTGGCGACGCTCTTCGGGTTCGGGTCTTCGGGGTTCGGGATTGGCAGGATCGGTCTTCAGGTCCGGGAATGGGCCTTCGGTTCTTTCTTGAAGATCTTGTGGTTGGTGATGAACTTGGATCGGTGGTGTCGCGAGCGTACATCTCTTCGGAAGATCTTGACAAGGATGCATAAAAATTGTCGAAGGCATTCTTCCGGGTCTCGTAGTCGTGGGGATCCGGTTACCAACTCACATCCTCGTGTTGTATCGGGTTCACGCAGCTAAACAAACACATCCTGACGATGAAAAGAAAAACAAACTGTAGGGACACATGAACTTGACTCGGGCCTACTTGGCCGGGCGTGCAGCTCCAGGAGACGGGCGCGCGGAGGGGAGCCGTCGGTGGCGCATCGGTCAGAGACGGAGGGGCCCTGGCGGAGCTCGAGCGGGAGGGAGGCCGCTTGGGGGAGAAGGACGCCCGAGGGTGGCGGAGCTCAGCCGGACCGCCGCGCGTCAGAGACGAGGCGGCTCACAGGGCGGCGGGGCCAGAGGTCGTGGAGGAGGGACCGACGTGGGGACGGGCGACCACGGGCTCGAGGAAGGGCGCCTCTGTGCCGAGGGGCCTGAAGAGAGGAGGGCGGCGGAGGGCGGGGCCGGGGCATGGCAGCGCGTCGGGCGGAGGAAACAGAGTGGAGGAGGTGGCGGTCGACGGCGGCTTCGGCCCTGGTGGCGGGGTCGAGCACGGCTCGGGGCGCGGACACGCGGTGGAGGGCGGTGGAGTGAGGACGACGCGGATGCGGCCGGCGAGGAGGTGGGGAAGGGGTTCGCGGTGGTGGTGGCGTGCGTGTCCGTCGCGTAGAGAGAGAGAGGGCAGGCGTGGGACGTGAGGTGGGGTGGGGCCAGGGTGTGGGAGTGCGTGCAGGGTGCGGGGCAGGCGGAGCGTGCGGTTGGTGGCTGTGGGAGTGGGCGGGAAAGGAAGGGGTGTGGGGCCAGGTGGGTTGGGTGGATGTGTGGAGTGATGAGGTGGAGGAAGCGGTGATGTGGCAGGCTGTGGTTGGCCGGGGTGAGTGGAGGGGGGCTGGGTAGGATAGAGTGGGGTAGGTTAGGGATTAGACTAGGTTTTATTTTAGGGCTTGGAGGTGGCCGGCCAGGCTTTTGGGCCTGGTGGGCTGCCTCCTAATAACAATTTTAAAATATTTTATTTATTTAAAACGGGGCTTTTGAAATCCGTCTGTAGACGAAACAAAATATTCCGGAGACCTGGGTTTTAATTTGAAATAAAGACGGCGCGTTTAGAAAACAAAAACAGACTTTTCGAAAATAGTTTTATGCAAACAAATGCAAGATGACATGACGATGCTCAAATGCAAGGTGGCATGTTGACATGAGCATGCGGTCATGATGATGCAATGCACAAAAACACCGCGATTTTCTAGTAGTGGTTTTTGCGGGGCGCCACAAGACCTTCGGCTCCCCGATCCCGCCGGGAGTGCGGACGTTGATATCCAGCTAGGAATCCCTGCAGCGCAACGGCGTACTACAGGTGACATGGGTATGCCCAATAGGCACTCGACTACAACCTACCTGGTGCAGCCCGACGGAAGGCCCACTCGACGAATTGCTAAGGTCCATGACGCCTATGACAGTTCGAGTGGTATGAAGCCCATATGGACACGGACTCCCAACGTACAAGACAAGGAAAGCTCAAGACTAGAGTTGTAATCTAACTTGTAACCAACTCTTATTGGTACCTGAGACCTAGTCTCTCCATATATAAAGGCTAGGTGGGTCCAACGAGAAGGTATCCTTCCCCCAACACGCTACGACACATAGATCTAGACATCGCGACTCCCACAATAGACAATAGATAGATCTACGATCTAGACATACGCCAGATCCAATCTGCGCACCACCGCCATCGGCGACCTTGTAATCCTTCGGATCATCATCAATCAAGAGCAGACAAGCAGGATGTAGGGTCCTCTATGAGGCCTGAACCTGGGTAAACATTGCGTCCCTGTGTGCTTGTTTGCTTGTCGTACCGAGATTTCCAGCGCTTCCTCCTTCTCCAAAACCCAAGTCCATAACAATGGGCATTGATGAGTTAAACCCTCATCAATTGGCGCCGTCTGTGGGAAACGTGAGCGCGCTAATGTTGCGATCTCGACGGCCTCAACACCTGCGATCTACGACTCGCCAATCTCTATGGAACAACGATGCGACTTCACCACCAAAAAGAAGGCGCCTAGTGCATAGATCTAGGCGGGATCAATATTCAATACTGGCGACAAGGTCGCCGCAGGCTGAATCATCTACTGGCACGTTCAAATTTGTCAGTGATTAGTCCAGTTGCTGCCGGTGTCTACTCAATCGCGTTTTCTTCGTCCTAACCAGTCTCGACTTGGAAATCTCCGTGTGCAACCGAAAGCGCCTGGAAAAAGATGGCCCGAAAATAGCTTCAAGATTAACTATGGATCCCACCATGATTTTAGCATATCTACCCGGAGTATTTGTCACCTCGACTACCGCGGGAATAGTTACTCCAGTATGATCGAGAAGTAAAGCATCAGGCAAACACAAAGTTCCAAGCCTGACACGTTTTGTTTACACGTGATAAGCAGATCAATCCACGATTGTGACGGGACATAGTCGGTTTCTGTGTCTGCTGTCGCGCGCGTATAAAACGATTGAGACAACACTGATCAATCTTGGCATCACACGAGGGGTTATACGTGGTCCACATGAAGCAAAGGACATGTACGTATATACAAGAATCTTGCGATGTATGTGCGTACACAGATGTTGTAGTAGGGTTGTGCATTAGTTTTTGTTTGGAGGCTGCTAGGCGCATGCGCGCGTACATGTTTAAACATACAAGGTTGAAATCAATCGTCTTGAGGAAAGTGCATGGAAATTGGTCAAATCTTCAGTAGGCGACAATGGATTATCTGCTTAACACCCGAGGGCTCAGCAGCAGCACTACAATACTGGCTTCACCATGGTTTTCTTCTTTATACTCGCAATTTCAGCGTGACCGAGTTTGCCATCGCCACCGAATATTCCGTTCCGTTGCATGATTCCGTCTACCACACGTTCGCTCCGTCGACTCCATGCATCGCATCAACTCCGCGCCTGGGGGCTCCTTCGGTCCAGCGACCCGCTGCATTCTCTGGATCCGGCGACTCGGGGGCTCCCTCGGCTCTAGTGATCTGCATTAGTCTTCGACTCGCTACGGTTTTCGACTCCGGCGACCTATTGAGTCTTCAACTCTAGAGACCCGCTGCGATCTTCGACTCTAGCGACTCGGGGGCTCCCTCCTCTACGGTGACTGACTACGGTCTCCGATTCCGCCCATCTATTGAGTCTTCGACTCCATCACGCGACTCGCTGCGGTCTTCGGTGAGGTGACCCGATACGGTTTTCGACTGTTGTGGCCCGTTACAATCTTCATATACGGCAATTCGTCATCACCACGCGACTCTGATCCGTGGCATCGACTACGTATGCTGCGTGACTCGCTGCCACGTCAACTACAGTCTTCGACTCCAGAGACTCGCTGCAATCTTCAGCTCCAGCGACTCGGGGGCTCCTTCGACTCTGCCGTACGACCCGCTTCGGTCTTCGACTCCACGCTCGGGGGCTGCGCCCACTTGGTCATACGACTTGCGACTATCGACCTGTTGCGGTTTGCGACTGCGATTGCGGTGACTCGTTACATCCTTCGGATGCGGCAACCCAATATAATCTTCTATTGCGGCAACCGGCCACGTCAGGTTCAGCGACCGCGACTCGGGGGCTTCCTCGACATCGACGATGCTCTGCATTCTTCAGCTCCAGCGACCCGCTACAGTCTTCGGCTGCGACGACACGCTGCGATTCTCGGCTCCGGCAACTCGGGGGCTCTTTCGGCTCCAGCGACCCGCTGTGGCCTTCAACTCCGGCAACTCGAGGACTTCTTCGACTCCGGTGACCAGGTGTGGTCCTCAACTCCAGCGACTCGGGGGGCTCCCTCAGCATTGGTGATCCAGCGACTCGCTATGGTCCTCGACTCCGCAGACCTACTGAGTCTTCGACTCCATCATGCAACCTGTTGTCGTCTTCGACTCCATCGACAATCCGCTATGATCTTCGGTTCTAGCAACTCGGGGGCTCCCTCTGCTTCGGCAACCGCCGCAGTCTTCAACTTCAACGACTGGCTGTGGTCTTCATATCGGGTGACTCGAGGACTTCCTTGACTCCTGCAACAGCGAGCCGCTACAATCTTCGACTCTAGCACGTGACCTGATGCAGTCTTCGGCTGCAGTAACGCGTTGTGGTCTTCGACTTCGCCTACTTGATGTGTCTTCGACTCCTTCACGCGACTCGCTGCCACATCGACTATGTCCGCGATTGCATCGACTTCATCCACAACGACTACCAATAAAGCTAAGTTACCCTCTATTAGAGATGCTTTCTTTCTTACTTTAATCGCACTCGAAACACTTGGGGGATGCGCCCTCTTCGAGTAACCTAATGTTCCGTCGACTCCGGGCACTCAAGCACCTCATACGCGACAGCCCGAGTAGCTGATTCTGCCTGATCGTCGAATCCTTGAACTCCGAGTACCTCGGCAAGGTACTGAGACTAAGGGTAATCGGGCTAATGAAAAGGCCTAGCATATCGTGCAAAAGTGTCGACTCGATTGGCACCAGAATTTTAGTTTACAAGCCAACAGGCAAATATTCTCTACAAGATACAAGTACTTCACAATTCTTCATGTTTTATGCAGCTTACAAGGATGTCAACTGTGTCGAGATATTCTATCGGGTCCTCCAACAGGAGTCAACAAAACAACTGGCTACACCATAAACTCAAGGCCTGCGTTGAGTCCCTCCTCGGATGGTTGCATCGCCGGATGCTACGAAAGGCGCAACCCTCAACGCGCACCTAACAGAAGCGACTCCGTTGACTCACCCGGCTAATCGCCGCATGACTCTGCTACGTCAACTCCAACTGCATCGTCGACTGCGTCTACAAGATACAAGACTCGAGTCTCTGCCCGAGTCTACGACTCCGCCAGACACTCGGGGGCTACTCCAAACTAGAGCGCTGGTGGCGCATATACAAGATCCTCGAGTGACATGCTCTGAGTCCTCACTCGAATCCACGATTCGACTAAGGACTCGGGGGCTACTCCTATAGGGAGCGCTGGCCGCGTACCCGAAGAAATTTGTGAAGATATCCAAGCATCATGAAAACCCTTCACTCGAATCTACGATTCGATTGTGGACTTCGGGTTACTCCCATAGGGAGCGCCGAAAGCAAATTTGACTGAAACCAGCAAACAAAAAGACGACAGCAGTCGCAAAAGTTATTTAGTCCCTGCCTGAATCTTCGACTAAAACAAGCAACAAAAGACGACAACAGTCGCAAAAGTTATTTAGTCCCTGCCTGAATCTTGACTGAAACAAGCAACAAAAGACGACAGTAGTCGCAAAAGTTATTTAGTCCCTGCTTGAGTCTTCGACTCAACCAGGCACTCGGGGGCTACTCCCATAGGGAGCGCTGGCCGCGCACCCTATTATTATTTTCTTCCTCGTACATCGTACTGTGTGTCGATAACATCCACACTCGAATGCTATGGCGACTCCGCCTCATATTTTCCCTACAAAGAGATTACGTCTCCTGGGCCACCCGAATCATCTCCGCGATGACAAAAAATTCGGATGTCGCGCTTACAGCGTGAAGATAAGACCTGAATAAGGCCTGGCAACGCATCTGCTGCGCACTACCAGAGATATATCCGTGCCTGCAGGTACGATGAATATGCCTTGACGGACGCGTCGAGTGCTCACACCCATACACTGGAATTCGACTCCTGTAAGGCCTCCGCGGCATGAGTCGAATTACGCCAGCAATTTCCGAATTCGAGTCCGGGGACTCGAGTTTGAGTAGGTAGCGTTGTTTTTTCCCTAGAGCAATTAACTGGTCTCGATCCATCGAACGCACCAGGCACGTTTACCATCATCCCTATGAACTACTATAATTTCGACTGACCCGATGAACTTTCGGGAGAAGTGCTTCGCACTCGACACAATTGTCGACTCCGACATCCTAATGAAAAGATCAAGACTTCTGAGTCTCCATCCGAATCTATGATTCACATGGACACTCGGGGGCTACTGACATGGGTATGCCCAATAGGCACTCGACTACAACCTACCTGGTGCAGCCCGACGGAAGGCCCACTCGACGAATTGCTAAGGTCCATGACGCCTATGACAGTTCGAGTGGTATGAAGCCCATATGGAGACGAACTCCCAACGTACAAGACAAGGAAAGCTCAAGACTAGAGTTGTAATCTAACTTGTAACCAACTCGTATTGGTACCTGAGACCTAGCCTCCCCATATATAAAGGCTAGGAGGGTCCAACGAGAAGGTATCCTCTCCCCCAACACGCTACGACACATAGATCTAGACATCGCGACTCCCACAATAGACAATAGATAGATCTACGATCTAGACATACGCCAGATCCAATCTGCGCGCCACCGCCATCGGCGACCTTGTAATCCTTTGGATCATCATCAATCAAGAGCAGACAAGCAGTATGTAGGGTCCTCTACGAGGCCTGAATCTGGGTAAACATTGCGTCCCTGTGTGCTTGTTTGCTTGCCGTACCGAGATTTCCAGCGCTTCCTCCTTCTCCAAAACCCAAGTCCATAACAATGGGCATTGATGAGTTAAACCCTCGTCAGCAGGTGTGCCTCGATCGCACAACCCAGACTTGGGGCCATGGTCACGAGGTATAGAGAGAGAGAGAAGGAGAAAGTCAACCAAAGGACTTCTCCAATTGTGTATTTGGTGTGTTTTAATCCCACCCATGGGCACCCCTTTATATAGGTTAAGGGGGTGTACCTTTCTCAAAGGCTAAGCCATGTGGGACTAATACTAAAGGAAAAAGGCAGCAGATTTTCGGACTGCCAAATGGGCCAAAAGAACTCAGCCCAAATAGCAAACAGAAAAATAGTTAAATAAAAGGAAAAGAAGAAAAGCACACAACAGCCTGGGAGGAGCCGGCCGGGTGGGCCTTGCGCGGCCCAACCCGCGCCTGCCTAGCTCCTACGGCCCGCCTAGTAGCCCGGGTGGCGGGTGGTGGTAGCTGGCCCCGGGTGGGCTGGCTCCCGCCCCGCGCGGCCCGTCGCGGCGAGCGGCTATCAGGGGGATGATCCCCAGGTACCCCAACCGAATAAGAAGCAAGACAGGCGGATCGCGTCCGGCTGACCAGATGCAACCGTACAGCGCAAGACAGGCCGACTATCCCTCGGTAGCCGAATCAACAGGAGGCAGCCGGATACGGCGACGTAGTCGGACTCAATCAATGGGACAGGGCGACGTGTGTATCAGTTGCACGGTACGCCCTGTACGGTGACAAGACTGGCAACTACCCGGCCATACCAAAGACTTTGCGTGGGTGACGCAGGAACAGTGGCCGGTGCTGACGACAGGCTCGCACGGCGTCCACTGTGCCTACGACAGCCATACCACTCGTACTCTGATGAGACAAGCCATATCGGACACTGTAGATGACTAGTCGGCTGGGACCCACTTGTGGGCCCGCCAGTCGGACTGGCCAGTGAGACCTTTACCTCTCTGCCTATATAAGGAGAGGCAAGGCCTCAGTAGAAAGGGTTGGTCTTACAGCATTTAAGGCAGTAGCTAGCGTATACAGCTCGAGGAGCACTTATAGTTCGAGTATTCCACATAGTCAGATCCGGCAGGAGTAGGGGCTTTACCTTACCACGAGGGCCCCGAACCTGGGTACTTCTTGCGTCCCGCTATGCTCGCTTGTATCTAATCCCGCCTACGGACGCCGTCGATAGCTTCCCTGCTAGTCCCCACACCTCTATCTAACCTCCTCAGGTACTGCCGTTCCCAATACAACGACACTTGGCGCCCACCGTGGGGCAAGATGGCTTCGACTGGAGTCACGTTCCGCATGGGACCCCGCACTTCAGCCAGTGAGCGTGTGGCCTCCGGCCTGGTGCTCACGCTCGGCAAGTTCGACTACGTAATCGACAACGCCTCCTGCTTCGTCGGAACCTCCTTCCCGGCGAACGGCACCGTTCTGCTATTCGGCGACCTTCCCGTCTATGTCGCCACTGTCCTAGAGCGTTTCCCTAGGGAAATCGTCTCTGTCGCGGGGCTGCCGCGCTCAGGCGACAGCGCCTCCGCCGCGTCTCGTGACGTAGAGGTCATGATGGCCGGTTCCAGCTCCCATCCCCGCCAGCCGCGGGAGCGAGGCACGGACGAGGTCGGAACTTCCGCTCTCCCGCAGCCCCGGAACCCGATGGAGGATGCCATTGATCGGCTCCTGACACCGGTTAACCTCGGGGATAACCCGGAGGAGGCGGAGGCCAACTTCAGCATGGAGAGACAGATCCTCCTCCATGAGGCCATGGAGCTAGCGGCAGCCCGCAAGCAGCTCGAGATCACCCGGCGCGAGTACGACCGCGCGCACGGCCTCACTCCGGCTACCGCGGAGCCGAGCCGGCGCGGCCAGGTACGGCGTCGGGGCGGCGAGCTGGGCGGTAGGTTGGAAAAGGACGGGGAACCGGACCCCGTGCCTGCCCTCACACGGCCCACCTACAGCACGCCCATCAAGAACTTGCGCGCGGCGCGAGCCGCGGCAGAGGAACTACCCAGCCTGGAGTGCGAGGAGCGAGCCCACCAGCACGCTCGCGTGCAGGACCTCCTCCGCGTCGCGGACGAGCAGGCCGGTGCCAACCGTCAGATGCAGGAAGACCTTAGCTACTCCAGGGGGAGCGGGCTACCTGCCAACAGCAGGGGCGCGCCGCGCGACACCCAGCAGGCGTCCTCCCCTCAGCCGCCCAGGGCCCGCAGTAGGCGTCGCAGCTCTGGCAACAGGGGCCAGCCGCGCCAGGAGCAGATGGTGAACAGCAACCCGCCACCTCCCCCTCCACCAGCTGGAGCGCCCAAACCAGCCGGTTTCCGTCTATCGGGCTGGGTGCGAGCGCCCAACCCGGATTGTCCGGATGCCCGCGACCGCATCGAGCTCCTCGCTCAAGCGCACGTCACGGAGGAGGAAGATTCGACCGGCCCGGTTTGTTTCGGACCTCGCATCCGGAACAAGCCGTTTCCGGATAAATTCTCCCTGCCCAGGGACACCCCCAAGTACGACAGCAGCATGAAACCAGAAGACTGGCTGACCGACTACGCTACGGTAGTCGGCATCACCCACGGGAACAAGCGCACAGCCGTGCGCTATGTCCGCCTCATGCTAACCAGGTCAGCGAGGACATGGCTCAATAGCCTCGTGCCCAACAGCATCAACGCCTGGCCTAACTTCGAGAAGGTGTTCGTCCACAACTTCAACAGCATGTACAGGTGCCCAGGGCGCCCGCGCGACCCGGCCTTGTGCATCCAGGGTGACCACGAGACCGACCGCGAGTACCTCGCCAAGTGGACGGAGCTGCGCAACACCTGCGAGGGCATCCTAGAGAGCCAAGCCGTCGGTTTCTTCATCGAGGGTTGCCGAGAGGGCACCATGCTTCGCCACCGGCTACTGTGTGACGAGCCGAAAACTATGGCGGAGCTCATGACGGTTGCGGACCAGTACGCCACGGCGGATGCCGCCATGAAGAAGCCCCTCCGAGGAAATGCGGACGGACGTCCGACTCCCACGGAGCCGGCTCGCGACCGGCCCAGCAATCCGGCTGGAGAAGCCGGATCCTCCAGGCGCCACGGCAACGACAACCAGTTCCATGGGGACCGCCAGGCTGGACAACAGAAGCCTCGCTACCACGCGCGACAGGTCAATGTTGTGGAGGGCACGCCCGACGCGCCGGCTAATGAAGCAAGGAGGCAGAAGCCACGGCTCACCTTCGACCAGATGTTCGATGGCCCGTGCAAGTGGCATAGCGGTCCCTTCAAGCCGGCTACGCACACCACCCGGAACTGCATCTGGACCCGCCAGCTAAAGGACCAGGGCAACCAGCCTCGTCCCCGCCTCCCCCACCGGGTGGACCTCCACCACCGGCTAGGGGAGCCAGCAATGATGGTAACGGCGGCAACGGCGGCAACAACAACAACGGCTACCCCCAGCCGCACGCTGCCTACCACATCTTCGAGACGGAGCAGGACAACAAGCACAGCCGCAGGCGACGCTCCAAGGAGGTCAATACCATCGCCTCTCCGGTCCCCCAGTACCTGAACTGGTCGGAAACCCCCATCACCTGGAGCCAGGCGGATCATCCTGAGCATCTACCGACTCCCGGGGGCTACGCCATGGTGCTCAACCCCCTCATCGTCTCCAACGCGCGCACTTGCCGATTCTCGCACGTCCTCATCGACGGAGGCAGCAGCCTCAACCTCCTCTATCAGTCCTCGCTGGAGAAGCTGGGGATTCGCGAAAGCGACCTGCGCCCGACTACCACGACATTCCACGGCGTACTGCCGGGGCCAGCCTGTGCCCCGCTGGGGAAAATCCAGCTGGACGTCATCTTCGGGACCGAGGAGAACTTCCACCACGAACCAATCTGGTTCGAGGTGGTAAATCTGACGAGCTCCTACCACGCTCTCCTCGGGCGCCCCGCCCTTGCCAAGTTCATGGCCATCCCCCGCTACGCCTACCTCAAGACGAAGATGCCGGGACCCCACGGCATGATCATCGTCGCCAGCTGCTTCAGGCGATCGATGGAGTGCGCTTCAGCCGGTTCCAAACTGGTAGAGGCCCTCATCATAGCTAAGGAGAAGCGCGTGATCATGCGCAATGTGGCCATGGCCCAGCAGGACATTCCGGCTAGCAGCAAGCCGGCTGGAGAAGGAGCCTTCCAGCCGGCAACGGAGACGAAGAGGATCCTGCTCGACCCCTCCGATCCGACCAAGTTCGTCACCATTGGCGCCGGCTTGGACAGCAAATAGGAAGGCGCGCTCGTCGACTTCCTCCGTGAGAATGGGGACATCTTCGCGTGGTCTCCCAAGGACATGCCGGGTGTGCCGAGGGAGTTCGTCGAGCACTCACTTCACGTGCGTCCGGATGCCAAGCCGGTCAAGCAACCGCTGCGCCGGTTCGCGGAGGCGAAGAGAAAGATAACCGGTGACGAGATCACCCGGCTCCTTGCAGCCAGGTTCATCATGGAAGTGTACCACCCGTACTGGTTGGCAAACCTAGTCTTGGTGTTGAAGAAGAACAAGACCTGGCGCATGTGTATCGACTACACCAGCCTGAACAAGGCATGCCCGAAAGACCCCTTCGCCTTGCCCTGTATCGATCAAGTCATCGATTCCACGGCCGGCTGTGATTTATTGTCTTTTTTAGATTGTTATTCTGGGTACAATCAAATCCGGCTAAACCCGGCTGATCAGATTAAGACATCATTTATCACCCCCTACGGGGCTTTCTGCTATGTAACCATGCCTTTCGGCCCAAAGAACGCATGCGCCACCTATCAACGATGTATGCAAAAATGCTTGCACTCGCAGATAGGCCGAAACGTGCACGCTTACATAGACGACATGGTCATCAAGACCAAGGAGAAGCGCACCCTCCTCGAGGACCTGGGAGAAACATTTGGCAACCTTCGCCACTACCGGATGAAGCTGAACCCAGAGAAGTGCGTCTTCGGAGTACCGTCCGGCTAGCTTATCCGTTTCCTCGTTTCACAGCGAGGTATCGAGGCGAATCCGGAGAAGATCGCGGCCATCGAGAGGATGCAGCCGCCCAGGAACCTGCTTGGAGTCTAGAAGTTCACCGGATGCCTGGCTTCCCTCAGTCGATTCGTCAGCCGGCTGGGGGAGAAGGCACTCCTGTTGTACCAGCTAATGAAGAAGACGGACAAGTTCTCCTGGACCTCGCAAGCCGACACCACGTTTCACGACCTCAAGCGCATGCTATCCACAACACCAGTTCTAGCCACATCGGCTAGTAAGGAACCAATGTTGCTCTATATAGCAGCCATTAGCTAGGTCGTCAGCGTCGTCCTGGTGGTGGAGCGCCCCGAGGAAGGCAAGGCTCAGCCGGTTCAGAGACCCGTCTACTACCTCAGCAAGGTTCTCTCCCTCTACAAGCAGAACTACCCCCACTACCAGAAGATGTGCTACGGCGTGTACCTGGCATGCAAGAAGCTCAAGCACTACTTCCAGGAGCACCCGATTAAGGTCGTGTGCACTGCACCCCTTTCAGAAATCATCGGGAACAAGGACGCCACCGGCCGAGTCGCCAAGTGGGCCATCGAGCTCGCCGCCTACTCCATCCAGTACGAACCCCGGCTCACGATCAAGTCGCAGGCATTGGCGGACTTCCTCGTCGACTGGGCCGAGACCCAGTATCTCCCACTGGTTCCGGATTCGGACCATTGGCGGATGCACTTCGACGGATCGAAGATGCTCGGGGGCTTGGGAGCCGGCATCGTGCTCACCTCGCCCGAGGGAGACCGGCTGGAGTACGTACTGCAGATCCACTTCAAGGCCTCCAACAACGTAGCCGAATACGAGGCACTGGCGCACGGGCTCCGGCTGGCCAAGGAGATCGGTGTCAGCCGGATCCTGTGCTTCGGCGATTCGGACTTAGTGGTGCAGCAGGTATCCAGAGAATGGGACGCCAGAGACGCAAACATGGATCTCTACCGGTTCCACATCCAGAAGCTCAGCGCCTCCTTCGATGGGTGCGAATTTCACCACATCCCCCACGTCAACAACGAGGCAGCCGATGGGCTCTCCAAGATCGGATCCACCAGGCAGGCCATCCCACCAGGGGTCTCCTTGGAGCACCTGTGCAAGCCATCCATCAACCCGTCGCCAGAATCGGACTCCATCGTCTGTGCAGGAACCGTTTCGGCTGACGGAACGACGAAAGCAGAGCCGGCAGAACCACCAAAGAAGAAGACCCGCACCAATTCTGGCCAGGCAGCGCCTTCCGGCTCGCAAGACCCGGGGGCTGCCTGCTCGCCTAGCGGCTTGGGGGCTGCCGTTCCGGGTACGCCACCCAGACGACCCCCCGACACCCGTCAACCAGAGGGCAAGAGCGTCCTCGTCATCCGGGAAGTGCCATCCTGGGCACAACCCTTCATGAGCTACATCACCGATGGATAACTTCCGGACGACGAGGTGGAGGCCAGGCAAATCCGGCGCCGCGCGCACAGATACACCATCATAAACGGCGAGCTGTACAAGCGCAGTGTATCCGGTATATTCCAAAGATGTGTTGATGTGGACACGGGCTACCGGCTACTCAAAGATATCCACCAGGGCGAGTGCGGGCACCACGCTTCGTCAAGGGCGATAGTTGCCAAGGCATTCCGCCATGGTTTCTATTGGCCCACCGCCCTCGAGGACGCTGAGCAGCTGGTCCGCGCATGCAACGGGTGCCAGCGCTTCGGGCAGCTCAGGCACAAGCCAGCTTCGGTACTCAAGACCATACCGATCACCTGGCCTTTCGTGGTTTGGGGCCTTGACATGGTCGGTCCCTTCAAGCGAGCCCGCGCGGGCATGACCCACCTGCTGGTGGCAGTGGACAAGTTCACGAAGTGGATCGAGGCCAAGCCTATCCGGAAGCTGGACGGGGCGACGATTGTTACCTTCTTCACCGACATCATCAACCGTTTCAGCTACCCCAACAGCATCATCACCGACAATGGCACGAACTTTTCCAAGGGGGCCTTCTCCCGGTTCTACAGCAACAAGGGCATCCGACTAGACCTCGCCTCCGTCGCGCACCCGCAATCCAACTGGCAAGTCGAAAGAGCAAACGGCTTGGTGTTAGCCGGCATCAAGCCACGCCTCATTGAGTCGTTAGAGCGGTCACCCGGATGTTGGATTGAAGAACTTCCGGCTGTGCTATGGAGCCTCCGCACCACGCCGAATAGGTCAACCGGCTACACGCCATTCTTCCTGGTCTACGGATCAGAAGCCGTCCTCTCCGCCGACATCGAGTTCGACTCCCCTCACAAGCTCCTCTACAACAAAAAAGCCAACCAGGAGGCGCGGGAGAACGGAGTGGACCTCCTGGAGGAGGCCCGCGAGCTGGCCTTGTCTAGATCAACCCTGTACCAGCAGCGACTACGTCGCTACCATTCAAGCCGGATCCGCCCTGTCGCATTTCACGAGGGCGACCTAGTTCTCCGGCTGGTGCAAGACACGAAGGGCATGCACAAGCTATCGCCACCCTGGGAGGGCCCCTTCATCATCAGCCGGGCGCTGCCCAATGACTCCTACTACCTCATCGACGTGCAGCAGCCGTGCAAGAACAAGATGGACAAGTCGGACGAGGAAACCGAGCGTCCCTAGAACGCGGCCCTGCTGCACCCGTTTTACACCTAGTCGCCAAGCAGTGTATGTATCCCGAAAACCCTATGAATGAAAATGTGGACCCCCACGAAAATCTCGGGGGCTCCTTGCTAGAAATGTGTATGCATCTGTTTTCCGGTCCTGATTTTCCGGCTCCGGCAACCCCTACCCGGGGGCTCGCCGGCTGGCCCGGCCTGCTAAGTCAACAAACCGGCCGAGTAGTGTGTGACGATGTCAGAGGCCCACTCTTCGTCTCAGCTACAGACCGCAACCCGGCTGTCCGGCTAGCAAGAGCAAAAGCCCGAGGCATCCCACACGAAAAACGGGGAGGAGACGCGACAGATCGGGTGTCCCGGCCCTGCAACTAGCTCGAACCAATCCAGATGCTAAGCCATTAGTACCGTGTGCAATGTACTATCAGCTCCCTTCGATTCCGGCTGCAGATCGCAACCCGGCTGCCTGGCAAGGACGCAGCGAAAACAGCAGAGCGCACGGGAAAACGACTAAGTGTCTAGAAAGGGACAAGCCAGTTTTCGAAAAAACAAGCCGTTTTCCGACTACAATTTGGCAGACTAACCTACTAACCTATGTGGACATGTGTGTATGCGTATGTACATTTTGTCTGACTACCTAGAGTCGGAATTCAGGAGAAGGAAAGAAGATTCGAAGTCCTTGCCTTCATCAAGCGCTCCGAATCTCGGGGGCTACACCCACTGGGTGCGCTCGCGCACCCCCAGTGGAATCTTGTGGTTCCCGACCGGCTAAAGGCGTTTAGTTGGTCGATCGGAGCCCAGGTGAGGGCAACGGCTGGAGCAAGAGAAGAAAGGAAGATTCGAAGCACCTGGCTACGCCAGCTACTCCGAATCTCGGGGGCTACACCCAGTGGGTGCGCTCGCGCGCCCCCACTAGAATGTTAGTTCCCCCGGCTGAAGGTGTTCAGCCAGCAAAAGCAACCGACTGAGATGAGTCTAGTCAGATAAATATAGAAGAATTGGGAAAGAAGAAAGATTCGAAGCACCTTGCTACGCCAACTACTGCGAATCTCGGGGGCTACACCCAGTGGGTGCGCTCGTGCGCCCCCACTAGAGGTGCAGTTCCCCCGGCTAAAAGTGTGTAGCCGGGGGAAGTAAGCCGGATAAGGTTAACCGGTGAAGTATTGAAAGAAAATTCGAAGCACACAAGTCAAGGGAAACTCAAGAATTTCAACAATGAAAAACAAAAGAGAGACGAAGCTCCCATAAGTTACCCGGCGTCAAAGACAGCCGGCACAAACGGACAAGGTTCATAAGTATGTAACACAAGACAAATACACCCGGCATCCCGGGGCGATAACTAAGCGGCAGGACCCTTGCCGCTGGGGAGTTCTTGGCCGGCAGAAGCTCCAGGCGACAGAGGAGGCACGAAGCTTGATCCGGTTCCGGCGCTGGCAGGTGGCGGCATCGGGACCTCCACATCAGGAGTAACAACGGACTCCGAGTCGGTGAGCACCTCGTCGGGATCCACGTAGTCGGCGATCTTGATGGCGGATCCGCGGAGCTCCGGATGGGCCTGGCGGATGGCGGCAAGATCGACCCCGGCACGGAAGCCACCGTCGATCTTCTCAACGCGGGCGTCCTTGTACCAGGAGAGCATGAGGGCCAAGGCCATCTCCGCTCCGGCCCGCGCCGCCAAGTCTCACAGCCGGTCCACCGCAGCCGGCACCTCCCCCACCTTCGCAGCTAGCTGTGCCATCGTCTCCGGAACCGGAGCCTCTGGCCACACAAAGGAGAAGATGTCCCGCGCCGCCTGGCGAAGCTTGGCAGCTTCCTCGCCAAGGAGAACGACGAGCTCCTGGGCCGTCGGCTGCGCTCCTGGCCAGTTCTCCTACAGCCGGTTGTAGGCCAGCAGGTCTATGCCGAGGTAAAAGGCTGTCAGACAAGAGAAGTCAGATCCGGCTACCAGATCCGGAAAGAAAGGAAGACAGGAAAAGGACTCACCCTTGGCAGTGTGGCCGACCTACATCAGCTCCTCCACCAGCGCCTTCTCCTTGGTCGCTAGCCGTTTGATCTCCTTCTCTTGGTCCTTGTTCTGGGCCTCGAGAAGGGAGAAGGCTTCGGTCCGGCTAGCGAGCGAGGCGTCGCGCTCCTTGATGGTGGCCTCCAGACCGTCCACCCTCGCGTGCCAATCCTTGTTTTGCTGCCGCATAGTAGAATTGGACATGCTCAGCCGGTCGTTCGCCTTCTTCAAGCGATCGATCTTGCACTGAGTGCACACAAGGATGGCTGCAACAAAACCGGCTATCAGTACCCAAAAAAAGGCAAGCCGGGTGAAGCAAACTTACTCTGGGAAGTCCCGTTGGCGGCAGCGAGCTTCTGCTCCAACGTTCGGTTCCCGCCGGCTGTGGCCTCCAGCAGCCGGATCTCCTTCACCGCCAGCTCGAGCGTGGCGGCAAGGTCCGACAGCGAGGCGGCGGAAGAAGCGTCATTGTCCACGACATTGACGGCCAAGGACTCCTTCGCCGTGACCACCGCCGTCTGCCATTCCTTCCCAGGCTCCTCGTCGGAGTTGTCGTTGCCAATGACGACGAGCTCCTTGCCAGCAGCCCCCCGCACGCCCGTGGAGGAGCCTTCCGGCTGGGGGACTTCCGGTTGGGCGGAGGCAGTCGGCTCAGCCCGAGGGGGAGGCGAAGGCTGCGCCTCAGAAGAAGGCGGGGCGATGGTCGGCGCAGTCGGGGCCCGGGGCGGCGACCCGGCTGGCGCGCGTGCCGGGCTCGCGGCTCCGAAGGAAACCAGCGTGCTAAACAGAAAGAGGAGAAGACAAGAGCAAAACAAAACAAAGTCAGAAAAAGAAGAAGAAGGGCAAGCAGACAGAAAGAGCCGAAAGAAAAAAGGGGGAGAAGGAACATACCCCGGCACAACCGGAGGAGGCCCTTTCTTCTGGACGAGACGGCTTGGCGGCAAAGCGCCGGACCGGCTCCTCCGTCGCGGGGCGGGGGGAGCCGGAACGGCTGGAGCCGCTCCCACCCGCCTCCCCGTCCGTCGCGGAGCATGTCACTGGATCCGTGGTTGGCGCGGCCTCCTTCTCGTGCACCTCCGCGTGCGGGTTGGCAGCTGGCTCGTCATTCCGGTTGGGGAAGGCGTCGCCGTCCCCATCCGACTCCTTGCCGGACCGTCGAGCGCGCGGCTCGGGCAGGTCAGGCGTGAATTCCTCGAGGGGAGCCGCGCCCTCCTCATGGATGATGCAAGGGAACATCTACCGAATATAAGAGATCAGCCAGACGAAAACAAAGAACAAGTACAAGAAACACCAAAAGAGCATCCGGTTAGAAGAGCTTACCCGGGGCGCGCGGTTCTCCCGAGTATAAGGCGCCAGGCTGAACTTCCAGTTCTCCGGCAGCCGTTCCTTGGCGATCGTCCACACCCACTCCTTCAGGTTGTGGTAGCGGGGATCACGGCGCGACAGCCGGGTCGGGTCCAGCCGGCCGGAGTAGTAGCACATCTTGTGCGCTCGCTGCTGCAACGGCATCATCAGCTAGGACATCCAGCTGAGAGTGACGTCCAGGCCGGTCAGCCGGTAGTGGACGAGCGAGCGCATGTGCTTTAGCAGCTCATCCGTCTCCGCCTTGTCGTCGTGGAACTTCAAGTCCCAGTTCTGCCGGCTGGACTCGACGTCCTGGAAGGCCGGCAGATTGATCCAGTCGATGTCGGTGAGGTTCTTCACGTAGAAGTACGACTGCTTCCACAGTCGTACCGTATCGTGAAGAAGGAATTTGGGGTAGCCGGTCTGCGAGCGGGAGTAGATGGAGGCGCCGCCGCAGACGACTAGTGGCCCTTGAGTGAATTGCACCTGCGGCCGGACTCGGAAGAGCCGGCAGAAGAGCCCGAGATCCGACTGGATCCCGAGGTAGCTCTCGCAGAAAGCCACGAAGTGCGCCAACGTTCCGATTGCGTTGACGCCGAGGTGGTGGAGACGAAGATCGAAGAAAGCAAGGAAGGTCAAGAGGAACGGGTTCACCGGAAGGGCGAACCCGCGTGCCAAGTGCGAAAGGAAGATGACGCGCTCTCCCTCTGCCGGATGCGGCGACACCTCCCCGGCCGGCGCCAGCCGCACCGCCACCTCCTCCACCGGCAGGAGGACGCGGGTGGCGCAGTACTTCGTGATTTGGTCCTCGGTGACGGCGGAGCCGCACTAGGCCCCGCGGTTGGCGGCCATTTCCGGTTGACGAGGGGGAGCGGCGACGGAAGATTGACGGTGGCCCATAGCGTCGACGACGGCGAGCGGGCGGCGCAGAGGGCAAGGGCGCAGGAGCAGAAGCAGCAAGAGAGAAGGAAACTGTAGCGGGGGAACGAAGGAAAGAAATTGCCTCCCCCGCGGCGTCCCTTTAAAGGACCAGAAGGGCAATCGTCGACGGGGCACGTGGCACGCTCCGGGCAACCCACACCCCAACCGCCGCCTAGATCCCGTGTGCCAGAGCAGGATGCGCAGAAGATCCTGGAGCGAGAACCGAAGCGCCAGACAGCAGTTTCCCGAGGCGACGTGCGACGGGACGTTACGCTGCCCGCCGCAGAGTAATGATGGCACGTGCGCGCGTGGCTGGCGTCAGCACTGACATCACAGGTAGCGCAACCGCCAAGCTCAGCCGGACACAAATTTAAAAGCAAGAGGAAGCGCGCGCACATTTCGCCTAAGGGCGGAATCCACACGCGCTCGGGGGCTAGTGTCAGGGGGATGATCCCCAGGTACCCCAACCGAATAAGAAGCAAGACAGTCGGATCACGTCCGGCTGACCAGATGCAACCGGACAGGGCAAGATAGGCCGGCTATCCCCCGGTAGCCGGATCAGCAGGAGGCAGCTGGATACGGCGACGTAGCCGGACTCAATCAATGGGACAGGGCGACGTGTGTATCAGTGCACGGTACGCCCTGTACGGTGACAAGACTGGCAACTACCCAGCCATACCGAAGACTTTGCGTGGGTGACGCAGGAACAGTGGCCGGTGCTGACGACAGGCTCGCACGGCGTCCCCTGTGCCTACGACAGCCATACCGCTCGTACTCCGATGAGACAAGCCATATCGGACATTATAGATGACTAGTCGGCTGGGACCCGCCTGTGGGGCCCGCCAGTTGGACTGGCCAGTGAGACCTTTACCTCTCTGCCTATATAAGGAGAGGCAAGGCCTCAGTAGAAAGGGTTGGTCTTACAACATTTAAGGCAGTAGCTAGCCTATACAGCTCGAGGAGCACTTGTAGTTCGAGTATTCCACATAGTCAGATCCGGCAGGAGTAGGGGCTTTACCTCACCACGAGGGCCCCGAACCTGGGTACTTCTTGCGTCCCGCTACACTCGCTTGTATCCAATCCCGCCTGTGGACGCCGTCGATAGCTTCCCTGCTAGTCCCCACACCTCTATCTAACCTCCTTAGGTACTGTCGTTCCCAATACAACGACAGCAGCCCAGCGCCGAGTCTGCCTGCTCCCCGTGCGCCCATGGGCCGGGTCGAGCTGGCTGGACTGCGGCGGCTGGTTGGCTGTCATCCGCCACCGTGCGGCGGTTAATAAAAACCGCCCACGTGGGCTGTTTCTTTTCCTTTGTCCTTTTGTTTTTTCTGCAGCTTTTATTCTAGGCCTTTTCCCTCCGGGATTTGGCCTAATATAAAAGTTGCCTTTATAAATCTTAATCTAAATATTATTTAGAATATATTAATTCATAATTAACATATAATAAATATATATTTAAATTCTCATTTATCCGAAAACACTTTTCCAGTCTTTTCCTTTATTCTTTCTCCGAACAACTTCTGATCTCTCCGCGGAACGATTTCAGCTTTCTCTCTTTCTCTACTGTGATTCCATCTTATAAATGATCGCTCTCATTGTACCCTTAAGTGTATCCTCTCACGGCTCGGGAATGCTCTAGACATGATCTGTATCAATGATCAACAGAGGGACCAGGGATATCCATGTGACCCCTATGCATTCCTGATGACAATATCGTTTGAACCGTCTAAATGTAGCATCCTCTTCCTTTTGTTTCTCGATACAACTTGTCCGAGATCCGATCATTGGTATCCCATACCTTGTTCAATCTCGTTCACAACAAGTTCTGTTTTCTTGTTACCGTGATATTACATCCCCGTGACCTAGTCACATGTTGCAACATTTATAGATGTAATCTCACCAAGTCGGTCGTACGTACCTTTACCCGTCATGTGGGTGAACAAATCCCGTTCTTGCAGTCACATGTCATCTACTGTTCCTTCGGAATACCCAACGTACACCTTTATGGCCACCGCATTACCAGATGACGTTTGATGCAGTCTAAGCAGCCTAGGGAAACCGTGAGTAATATGAGCTCACAGTCTAAGGAGAAGGAGTCTAGGTATAGTTATTGCAACAATGAACTAGATAACTTGATCGTGTTGCAATCATTCGAGGAATGTCCAACCACATCATTCTCCAATGATATGATCTCGTTGTCAGTCGGCATAAATGCCCATGATCTTGAAACCCAGATCATCTTCGTGACCAACGAACTAGTATGAATAGAGGCTACTAGGGACTTGGTTGTTTCATACCACACATGTACCAATGTTTCTACTTGGCACATTTATAGCATAATATGAAACTATTATAAACTAATTGAGATATGACAATAAAAACCTATTTATTATTTGCCTCTAGGGCATATCTCCTTCAAACATATCATGACTACAGTAATAGGGCTGTAGTGAGTCGGACACCTGATAAGCCGACATTCTTCTTGAAGGGGGCGAGACTAGACCAGAATATGAATGCCAATTTAAAGGTTATGAAGGGAATGAGATAACAAATAGATGTGTTTATTCGCTCCAATGACGATAAAGTCAGCTGGTTAGCGAGCATATCTATCTCATTTCACTTTATGACTTCAAGCTTTTGTCAAAGTTATGAGATTGGTATTCCGGGGAGATCGAGCTTAGCATATGGGGCCCCTATTATGTGCGAGAGGAATCGTGCACATCACCAGGAAAAAATCGTGCGCGTGTGTATATAGTAGCAGCATCCAAATATGCTTTGCAACTAACTATTGTGATGCTTTGCAAATCACTATTGAATTTGTCCATACGATCTATTTATTTCATTAATTACTATTTCCTTTGGGAATAGGAATTAGATGCCTATACTTTTTATAAATGGAAGCCCTATAATCATAAGCCTTTCTTTATTTAGCAGTAGTTCTTCCTTTCTTTTATTTGATTGTACATCAGGAAATAGCACAACTATTGACTTGATGGTTCTTCTGGTCAAGGATAAACGGTATTCTGACTATGCAAATCATTCTGATTTGATATTTC
Source organism: Avena eriantha (assembly GCA_910589775.1). Taxonomy (NCBI): domain Eukaryota; kingdom Viridiplantae; phylum Streptophyta; class Magnoliopsida; order Poales; family Poaceae; genus Avena; species Avena eriantha. The sequence goes on from OU342740.1 coordinate 489,644,251, forward strand.
TAACGGATCATGTGTATGATCCTACTTGACGTGTTATTCGCACGAGGATTGGACTATACAAGATGAGGTTTCCTCATCTAAATCCAGGGTTTCATCACCCTGGAACCTAATCCAATGTAGGAGCATTGGTTCTGGCTTTACCTAAACGGAAAGGTACTCCTTTCCTTATTCTTTTATTCCTTTCCTTATTTTGTATTTCTTCTTTTGAGGTACATAATTATTAAGGGCGGCCTTCGGCCTTACTTAAAATATGGTACTATCTATAAGGATACTGATGAGGGGAAAATGGTTTTCCCCCACGGTGCTCGGCCTATCGTCCTCTCACCTCCCTCCTCCCCAAAGCAAAGGTCAACCCCCTACCCCCATACTTGGGGGTTCTAAGACAAATATTATAAATGAAATGGAGTTGAGTTTTCTTTTGTTGGCTTCACTACCCCAACCCATATCAAGGGGCTCCGATAGAGATAATAACCATTCTTCCCTGGCTTGACTTGACGCCTGTAGCTGGCCCGGGCTCGGACTAGTTGATAAAACTAACTAGAAACCGGGCGTCTCTCCGTTTGTTCGGTCTTCCGCTCCCTACCCTACCCTCCATTCGATCAGTTCTCCTCTCTCACTTGAACATATATACTATTCCTCTTACGACCTCCCATAAGTCGGCCTCCCCTGGAAGGCACTTCGTGATGCTCCAAGATGAGGCATCTCTCCACTCTCGAGCCATTACGCTTGTTAACTTTACTTAAGCAAGCTAGATGTCTTGACTGCGCACTTTCACTCGCTCTTTAACAAGTAGCTCATTCTATGTGTTTTTGATGTTTGTTGACAACACATGTGTCAGACTAATCATTTGCTAAGTGAGTCACAGGTTTTAATAAAGAAAAAGCCTCTCGGTTACCCTCTAAAATGTTCTCTCAGGATATAGTTTTTCTAGGGCTTTTTGCTTGAGTCGTAGGAACACCGTACTATCAAGAGGGGGTCCATGTTGGAAAGTTTGGGTAGAATCATCTCTGTTTTGCAAAACCTCAAGCTTTTCCTCTGGTGGAGATATCAGGAGGTATCTGCCCTTGCGTGTGGCTTTCTGCTCTGTGTTGTCCGGTAGTACCGAATTGCCTAACCGGTAGTACCGCTCAGCGCCCGGTAGTACCGCTTGGAGGTACCGCGGGAGTCTGAGGCACGTTGGCGATTTGCGCCCCCCCTCTGTTCTCCCCGGTACCACTGAGCGGTACCACCCCCCGTCCGGTACCACCGCTCTGGTAAGTGGTAGTACCGCTTGGCGGTACCGTGGGAGTCTGTGGCGGGTTGGTGATTTGCGCCTCCCCTCTGTTCTCTCCGGTACCACTCAGCGGTACCACCGCCCCAGTGCGGTACCACAATTCTGCTAAGCGGTACTACCGCTTAGCGGTAACACCGCTTCACAGAGCATCTACCACCGCGGGGGACATAAGCCTAGCCAGCGCCAATCCGGTACCCTGTCCGGTACCTGTCTGGTAGTACCGCTCTTAGGTCCGGTACTATCGGTTGGCGGCTGGCTGCAACGGGCAGATCCCTCTTGAGGGTATAAATAGAGGCTTCTTCTCCAACGAGAAGTTTGACCCTTTTATCTCTCTCCTCCATTGTTCTTGAGCTTCATTTCTACTAGATCTCCCTCCCTAGCCCTCCAATCTCCTTGATACTTTGAGGCTTGGTGAAGGAGGTCTAGATCTAGGGTTCCACCAAAGCAAAGTTTATTCCCCCGTGTTTTCCTTTGTGGATCTTGTTACTCTTGGGTTATTTGAACCCTAGACGGAAGAGGTCAATCTCGGAGCTCGGGCATTTGTTGTAAAGCTTCGGGGTTGCGTTGGGAGACTCCGGTGTGTGGAGGTCTTCTCAACAAGTTTTTAAAGGTTTCGGTTGCCACCTTCAAGGTCACCGCATAGTGGATTGGGTGCTTGCCGTGAGGCGGGTGCTTGGGAGAATAGGGTGAGGCCTTCTATGGCGCTGGTGGTCTTAGTACCACCCACCCCTCCAACGGAGACGTACTTCCCTTCAAAAGGAAGGAACTTCAGGAAAACATCTCCGTGTCTTCTCTCGGTTACTTCTATCCTCTACTCTTTATTGTTGTTACTTGCTTGCTTGCTTCCTTTGAGTTCTCTCACCTAGTGCACATCTAGAGAACTTACTTTGTGTTTAGCCTTAACTTGAAAAGTAGTTAAAATTTGAGTAGCTCCTATTCACCCTCCCTCTAGTCGCCTATACCGATCTTTCAATTGGTATCAGAGCAAGGTGCTCTTGTTGGCTTAACCGCCTAAGAGAAGTATGGGTGATCCGAAGGGAAGTGAAACCACCTCCGAAGTAACACCCGTCTCTAAGAGTGAGCTATCCGCATCCATGGATACGCTTCGCCAAGAAATGAAAGACTTGCTTGAATTATATCTTGGTAAAAAGGATGTGGTTGTTGCCGATACCATTGATGACCCATCAAGTGGCTCAAAGCCGGTGGAAGATCCTCTCAAGGACTCTTCCAATGGCGATGAGGGAAATAAGGCAAAAGGCAACCCCATGGGAAATGTGCCACCACCGCTTAGTTATAATCATGCTCCTCTTCCCATGCCACATATCAATCATCGTGGCCCGCCACCTAAGCTTGATGTATCTAATTTCGCCAATTGGCAATATCTCATGCGCTCTCACTTCAAAAGTTCTAGTGTGCATATTTGGAAGGTTGTGGAGTTCGGCTTCTATCCACGCGACCCCTACAACATGACTCCTACCGAGGAAATCAACAATCAACTCAATGCCACGGCAATGGAAATTCTCCAAGATGCCTTGACTCGTGAGCAAATGACTCACATTCGGTCTTATGACACCGCCAAGGAAGCTTGGAGTGCTCTTCAACGTGTCTATCTCGGTAATCCAAGCATTCAAAACTCCAAGTTTGAAGAAATGCACTATGAAGCCGATGCCTTTGTTGGGAAGGAGGATGAGACTCCCGAGGATCTCTATCGAAGGGTTACGGCTCTTTCAATTAGGATGATCGATCATGGTAGTAGGGATGTGGATGACAAGTGGATCAAGCGCAAGTTCATTCAAGCCATCTTGCCCTTCCAACGGGAGTTGGCCAACAACATTCGCTCAAGACCGGACTTCTATGCCATGTCATCCCATGAAGTGTTAAATGAGTTTGTGGCTCTTGGAATCATGAATAAGACGGCGGATGATGCTCTTGCTCGTGCTCAGAGATTGGACTCTCCCTCTCTTGCTTTGAAGGCCAAGGTTCATGTCTATGAAGAGGATGTTGACTCCTTGGGGAAGATTGAAGGTGATGACGAAGATGTAAAGTGTGCTCTCCATGAGCAATTAGCTCTCGTCTCTAGAAGGTTTTGGAAGAACTAAGGAAGGGGCAATGTGTCAAAGGCTACCACAACTACCTCAAGACACAAATTGAGGACATGTTACAATTGTGGAGAAACCAACCATTTCATTGTCGAATGCCCATATGAGAAGAGAGAAGACCATGGTGGAAGACTTATATTGAAATCTAAGTTTAAGCCAACTCCCAACAAGAACTTCGTCAAGAAGGTCCAAAACAAGAATTTTGGGAACAAGAACTTCCCCAACAAGAAGGAACCTCAAAAATACGTGTTGGTGGCCCATGAAGAATATGAAGAGAACGATGATGATGATAGTGTTGAGGAAGATGATGGAGAGATTGTTGGAGTGGCCGCCATTGCTACAATTGCCACCACCTACTCCACCACCACCTCAACCTCTTCACTGACGTCCCTCTTCGATTCTCCCAATGAGAACAAGCGGGCATCCAAGTCTACGTGTCTCATGGCTACTACTACGTCAACGTCTTCACCACTCTTTGACTCTCCCAATGAGGATAAGCTCACCACCAAGGCCACATGTCTTATGGCTAAGGCCTCCATGGGATATGCTTCTGGTGGAAGAAAATGGGTGGTTGATAGTGGTGCCACGAGTCATATGACCAGAAGCAATGAGATGCTTGATGAGACAAGACCTAATACTTCCAATATGTGTGTCACTTATGGAGATGGATTAACATCTAAGGTATTGGGTTTGGGTAAGGTAGTGGTCACTCCGGATATATCCATTATGGACATTATGCTTGTCAAGACCCTTTCATATAATTTACTTTCCGTGCATCAACTCATGCTTATGGGCTTTAATGTCTACTTTACCCCGAAGGTTGTGGTTCTCATGTGGAGCAAGACTCTCTCTATAGCCTTTGTTGGGTATGTCGAGAACGATTTGTATGTGGTAGATTTCGATAAGAAACCCACACCATCCGCCACATGCCTAATGGCTAAAGGTGACGTGGGATGGCTTTGGCATCGCCGTCTTGCCCACGTCAACATGAGGTCTTTTCAAAGTCTCCACACGGGAGGCCACATCCTTGGTTTAAAAGATAACATGCGTTTTGTCAAAGATCGTGTGTGTAGGGCATGCATCGAAGGAAAGCTCCATGAGTCGGCTCACCCCCCAACTACAACCATTTACTCCGATGGGATCTTGGAACTCCTTCATATGGACCTCATTGGTCCCCCTTCTTTTGATAGTCTTGGGGCGAAGAAGTATTGTTTGGTTATTGTTGATGACTACTCAAGATACACATGGGTATATTTCTTCAAGAAGAAGAGTGTGACTCAACAAACCGTCATCAATTTTGTAAATGAAGTGCAACGCCAACATAATAAGAAGATCTTGGCCATTAGAAGTGACAATGGGATCGAGTTCAAGAACTACACCCTCGAGGAGTTTCTTGGTGATGAGGGGATCAAGCATCAATATTCCGCTCCTTATACCCCTCAACAAAATGGTGTGGCGGAAAGGAAGAACCGGACTCTCATGGATATGGCAAGGACCATGATTGCGGAATTCAAGTCTCCTTATAATTTTTGGGCCGAAGCTATCTCTACCGCTTGTCATATTGCCAACCGGGTTTATCTTCGCAAATATTTGGATATGACTCCATATGAGATTCTCACCGGCAAGAAGCCAAGCATTCACTACCTTTGGGTGTTTGGGTGCAAGTGCTACATTCTCAAGAAAGGTAACCGGCTATCTAAGTTCGAGTCTCGCACTATTGAAGGTATCTTTGTTGGCTATGCACCGGACTCTCATGCCTATAGGGTCTATAACAAGTCCACCAGACAAGTTATAGTATCCTCTAACGTGAAGTTCGATGAGAATAATGGCTCCCAAGTGGGGCAAATAGATCTTAGTGATGTAGGTGATGAAATTCCTCCTCAAGCCATAAGAATAATGGGTGTGGGATTTTTCTGCCCCGTTGAGGAACCCCTTGTGGTGGAAGGAGAAGGACAATGCTCTACTCAAGTGGAGCCCTCACCTACTCAAGATCTACATCAACCCCATAGTCATCAAGATGTCATTGTTGAAAAGATAGCACGTGATCAAGGTCAAGCTCATGCCAATGATGGGTGTTCTTCACCCCTTATTGATCAAGGTCAAGCTCATGAAGGTGATCAAGGTCAAAATGTCGAGCAAGCTCAAAGAGAGGAGCAAGATCCTTTTCAAGGTCAAGACGAGGATCAAAATAGTGGTGATGACCAAGTAGCTTCTCAAGAATCCGTTGAAGAAGCTCATGCTCGTCGTGAAGCAAGAAGGATCACCAAGCTCCTCCGTGAAGGAATTACTCTTGAAAATGTTGTTGGTAACCTTGAAAGGGGCATTTCTACCCGTAACCAAGTGGCTAACTTTGTTGGCCACAATATTTTTATCTCTTGTGTAGAGCCCCAAAAGGTGTATGAAGCGCTCAAAGACCCAGATTGGCTTGAGGCCATGCATGAAGAACTTCACAACTTCGAGCGCAACAAAGTGTGGTCATTAATGGAAAGACCCAAGGAGTGTCGTAATGTCATCGGGACCAAGTGGATCTTTAAGAACAAGCAAGATCCAAATGGGATGGTCATTCGCAACAAGGCAAGATTGGTGGCCCAAGGCTTCTCTCAAGTCGAGGGTGTCGACTACGGTGAAACTTTCGCCCCCGTTGCCCGTCTTGAATCCATTCGTATCTTGCTTGCATATGCATCTCATCATAACTTTAAGTTAAAACAAATGGATGTTAGGAGTGCATTTCTTAATGGTCCCTTAAATGAGTTGGTGTATGTCAAGCAACCTCTGGGTTTTGAGGATCCCAAGTTTCCGAACCATGTCTACAAACTTGATAAGGCACTCTATAGGCTTAATCAAGCTCCCCGTGCATGGTATGAGCACCTTATAAAGTTGTTGGTAGACCGTGGTTTCGAAGTTGGGCTAATCGACCCCACTGTTTTTACTAAGAGAGTTGGAGGAAACTTGTTCATATGCCAAATTTATGTTGATGATATTATATTTGGGTATCCTAACAAAGCCTTCAATGATGTTTTTGCTAAGATAATGACCGATGAGTTCAAAATGTCTATGATGGGTGAATTGCAATTCTTCCTTGGATTTGAAGTGAAACAATTGATTGGAGGTATCTTCATTAATCAAGCCAAGTACATTTAAGATATTCTCAAGAGGTTCGAGTTGATGGACTTAAATGGAGCCAAGACTCCCATGCCTCTCAAGTGTGATCTTACTCTTGATATAAAGGGTAAAGATGTGGATCAAAAGGTATATCGATCTATGATTGGTTCTTTGCTTTATGTTTGTGCATCTAGACCGGATATCATGTTAAGTGTGGGTATTTGTGCACGGTTTCAAGCCACCCCAAAAGAAAGCCACCTTGTGGCGGTCAAGCGAATCTTTAGATATTTAGTTGATACCCCAAACTTTGGCTTATGGTACCCCAAGGGCTCAAGCTTTGTTCTTCATGGTTTCACGAATTCGTATTGGGCAGGTGACAAAATTGGAAGGAAATCAACCTCCGGGGCTTGCCAATTCCTTGGTAGGTCCTTGGTGTGTTGGTCATCAAAGAAACAAAATTGTGTCTCCTTGTCCTCCGCCGAAGCCGAGTATATTGCGGTCGCTAGTTGTTGTGCTCAACTCTTGTGGATGAGGCAAACTTTAAAGGATTACGGTGTCACATGTGACAAAGTGCCTCTTCTTTTTGATAATGAAAGTGCCATCAAGATCGCCCACAACCCGGTGCAACACACCAGAACGAAGCACATTGATATTCGTCACCACTTCATCCGGGAGCATGTGAACAATGGTGATATTGATCTCTCCTATGTGAGCACCGAGAAGAATCTAGCGGATTTATTCACCAAGCCCCTTGATGAGAAGAGATTCCGAGAGTTAAGGCATGAGCTAAATATCATTGATTCGAGTAATGTGGCTTGAGATCATGCACCCATACCCATGCTTTATATGTTATTCCATCTTGATGTAGGCATGGACATAGGGGGGTGCGGTCCTAACTTATTGGGCCATCCCTCCCCCCATTATGCCCAAAGTGACCCAAATCATTCTCTTAATATCATTATGTGATATGTGAGCTTCAATGATGAGTTTTGGTAATGGGCCCAAGATACATCTTCGCGGTGCCAAGCCGAATATACTCATACATGTGGCCTAGGCAGGCCACCACCCTCTCCTCAGAGAGGTCGTGCTTTCCTCTTGTTTGTCTTTCGATTGTCTTTCTTGTTGTTGGTGACATGCACTCCCGTTTGGTTCTTGTGAGTTTTCGTCTATTTTAGAGTGCATTTGTCCCCTTATCTATGTGGTATCTCAACCCAAGACCCTTCCTCTTTCTCCTCAAACCCCTTCCTTCCGCACAAGAACCTTCCACTTAAAACTGCCTTTTTTCTCTGGTGGAACCGGTACTACCGGACGTACCGCGGTACTACCAGACCGAACTCGTTCCCAGGGTAATTCCTAGAAACTGGTTCTAGTGCGGTACTACCGGGTCGCCTAGCGGTAGTACCAGTCACCGGTACTACCGGTTTGTGTAACCGGTACTACCGGTTGGCGGTCAGTTATAGGGTGGATCAGGAGGGTGAGGCACCCATGTGCCTCATTTTCCCCAACTCCCCCTACTCTCTCTCGCTGCCACCGCCAGGGAAAAGAGCCCTGGAGTCCGCCGCCACCGCCTCCTCCACCGGATCCTCACCGGATCCGGTCTCCTTGCGGGCTCCTCCTACCTCTCCTCCTCCATGGACAACGGTACAAACTCCCCTCCCCATTCTCTCTTGCTTCTCCCTATGAGTCTAGATCCTCTTGATTCATGGCTAGAAGTTTGCATCTAGGGGTTTGTACTGCGTTTTCCTGTCATCTCCACCCCCTCCATGTCGGAATCGCATTTTGGGGACTAGGTGCCTTAGTTTCTTGGTCCGCTTGTACCAGATTCGTGCGGGCTCCCGATCGACCGGTAGTACCGGAGGGTTCTTCGGTACTACCGCTCGCGTGTGGTACTACCGCTTTGTGGTTCCGGTACTACCACTCTCGTGCGGTACTACCGCCCGTCGAGTCCGGTACTACCGGACCTGGCAGACGGCACCTACTTCCCAAACCATGGCTCTATGTGGTTCCTTTTTCCGGGTTCTTGTGCCCTTATCTCCCTGCTATCCTTCCTTTTGCTTTCACAGGTGCAGGTGGTTCTGGGGGTGGTAGGAAGCGCTCCAAGTCTCGCCATGAGATTGAGGAGGAAGGGTTAGAGTCCGAGCAGGAGGTTTTGCCTCAGCCTAGTGCTCGCATGAAGTTGAGGACTCGGGGTGGTCATGGCGGTGGTTCCAAGCGGTCTGCCGGTCATGGGGGCCCTCCTCCTCCTCCGCCCCCTCCATCCTCCGGTCGAACCAAGATTCAGAGTTCTGGGCCATCAGGGCCCCAACTGTTGTGTGATGTGTCTGATGCTGACTTTGCTGCTATGCGGTTTGAGAATCCTTATGGTATGAACCATGGCCGTGACAGGGAGGAGAGCTTGTTCTACACTAAGTTTGGAGAGCGTGTGTACAACGAGGTAATCATGAACAATGACAAGATTGTGCTGCCACAGAAATGGATTGACATGGCTCATCTGAACAAGCATCTTGATTACTTTGGGGAAGCAAAGGAAATTTGCACCAATGTCGGTTTGCTTCCCATCATGCAATTCCAGCAGGATTATGATCCGCCCATCATTGCTCAGTTCTTTGCCACTGTCCACTTCAAGAAGAATCAGACTAGGACTTTCATTTGGATGACTCAAGGTAGTGTGAAGCAGGCCACTTTGGCGGAGTTTGGTGCCATTCTTGGCTATGAGGATCGTGGTTTTGATACTTCGTGCGGTTTTCGGTGTCACAATAATGAGCACCCTATGAAGAAGGACGTCCTTGCTCCTCTCTATATTCGTGGTCGTGGTGTTGCTGGCAAGATCAAGGACCTCCTCCCCGCTTATGACATTGTGTATCGCATTCTTCGTGAGACTATTGCTCCTCGTGCAGGCAACCAAGATGAGATTCATGGTTTCTTGGTGGATATCTTGTTCCACGCCCATTCCAACCGTGACTCCGGTGTTCCCCTTGATGTTATGGACTGCATTTGGAATGAGATGGTTGTTGCTCCTTGCACTAGGTGGGTGCCTCCTTTTGCCCCGTACATCATGGCACTTATCATCTCCAAGAGCGAGCGTATTTCTCGGAACCTCTCTTCTCTCCACCTTGTCAAGCATCGGAGCAAGGCCTTGTTGATCAAGAAGCATGCCAAGCCCACCAACGCAGCCGGTCAAGAAGTGGATGAAGAAGGCAATGTGGTTGAAGGTGACTCGGGTCATGAAGATAGTGGCTGTGACACAGACTTTGTTGTATCTCGTTGTGAGCATGTGCAACCCTCATGGGCAAAGAGGATGGAAGCCAAGATCAAGAAGGTGTTTCACTTCCAAGTGGACAACCAAAAGCGCATGTATGAGGCCCATGTCTATGCCAAGAAAGTTGCTGCTCGTCAGAAGGAACTGATGGAAGCTCAACAGTTGACTGTCTCCGATGGCTCCGAGAACAACATCACTCCGGAAGAGCAATGGATCTCCATGCATAGCAATTGGGAGTTTGATGATGCCTCTTCCTCCTTCCGTGCTCCTCCACCCCATGGTGATGATGAGGAGTGATCTTCGGGGCACTAGTCTTGTTCTACTCCCTTTTTGGCATCTTGATGCCAAAGGGGGAGAAGGGCCGTAGGGTACGGGGAATTTGCATGGGAGGTCACAAGCTCGTTCTTTCTTTGATATTTGGTCTCTTGTGAACCTTTATTACCGCTTATTATTTGTGAACTCTGTGGGCTACCTATTTGTGTTGTAAGTCAAGACTATGTGGCTTTCTTATGGATCTATCGTATGTGACGTATGGGTATTGTTATATGGATCCATCTCGTGTGTGAATGCCATTTATTGTATTATGGCTCTAGTGTTATTCTCACAATGTGCAAAGGTATGAACTCCTCGCCTATCTCTATGCCTTTGCTCTTATTGTTGGCTTGTAAAATAAAGGGGGAGACCGGCTCTATTTTTCAAACCAAGTGCTCATCATAATATCTTTCATGCAAATGTGTGTTGTCATCAAACACCAAAAATGGGGAGATTGAAAGGGCATTTCCTATCCTATGTGTTTTTGATGTTTGTTGACAACACATGTGTTAGACTAATCGTTTGCTGATACGTCCATTTTGCATCACTATTCTATGTCTTAATTCACTATTATTCATTGATATATTTCGTATTGAGAGGTGATACTTATGTTATTTCATCTGTTTTTGCATGGTTGATGACTTTTGGAGCATGGACCGCTGTAGTCAGGATTCTGATGGAAAAGGTGTTGTTTGGAGGCAAAATTCATGAAGATCAGAAAATTCAGGAAAATATACGGAAAATCCTATTTTTCCAGAAGACTAAGGATGCCAGAAGACGGAGTGGAGATGGGCCACAAGGGGCCCACACCACCCCCTGGCGCGGGCAGCCCTAGGCTGCCAGCAGGTGGTGTGGCCACCCTGGCCCACTCCAGCCTCTCCCCTCTGGCGTATATCATCCTCCCGAAACCCTAAGACTCAGGGAGCAACCACAGAAAGATTCCGCCGTATCTGCGGGGCGAAAAACACCGAGAGAGAAAGATCTCTCCGGCAGACAGATTTCTGCCGGGGGAATTCCTTCCCGGAGAGGGGAGATCGTCGCCATCAACACCATCATCAAGCTAGACTTCATCGGGATCATCATTATCAGCATCACCACCATCATCACCATCAGCACCCTCATCACCATCTCCATATTGCTGTAACAATTGGGTTGAATCTTGCATTAGTTCATAGGAGAAACTTTCCCGGTGTTGATTACTCTTCGTAGTTGATGCTATTGAGTGAACCGTTGAATTATTGTTTATGTTCAGATTGTTATACATCATTATTCCATCTCTGATCATGATCCATATGATGTCTTGTGAGTAGTTCGTTTTGTTCTTGAGGACATGGGAGAAGTCATGTTGTTAGTAGTGGAGTTGTGTTGAGAAAGATTCAATAGTTTGATATTTAAGTTGTGGTGTACTTCTTCTAGTGGTGTCATGTGAACATCGACTACATGACACTTCACCTATATCGGCCTAGGGGAATGCACTGTGTATTTGGCTACTAATCGTAGGGGTTGCCGGAGTGACAGAAACCTGAACCCCCGTTAGGAAACCATTGCACAAGGGACGTAAGGGTCTTAGAGTTTAAAGTTGTGGTTAGGTTTCTACCTTAATTACTTTCTTGTACTTACGAATGTTTGCAAGGGGTATAATCACAAGTATGTATTAGTCATGGATGGGTCGGTACATTAGCACAGGTTCACCCACACAACACTTAGCAAGGTAAAGAAGATTAATCAACTATATGAAGTGAAAGCACTTGACAGTCTTCCCATGTGTCCTCGAGAACGTTTGGTCATCTTAAGTAATGCAACCGGCTTGTCCTTTGCTGCATAAAGGATTGGGCCACTTGCTGCTGATACATTATAATATATCTATAATTTTTGATGTTCCATGCTTGGTTTTATCTACTTTCTTGTGTTTTGTCCACACTTTGGAGTACTTTTCATATGATTCCTTGGACTAACCTATTAACAAGTGCCACAGTGCCAGTTGCCCGTTTTCTGCTGTTTTTGGTTCCTGGAAAGTCAAAAAATGAATATTCTCAAAATTGGACGGGACAAAAGCCAAAGTTGATATTTTACCGGAAGACTCACGAAGCTAGAATACGAGACCGAGGAGGGCCAGGGCCTGGCCACACCATGTGGTGGCGTGGGCTAGCCCTGGTCGTGCTACTAGGTGGTGTGGGCCCCTTGGCACTCCACCGACCTTGCCTCTTCGCCTATAAGAATGATTTTTGGCTAGCAAGAGAAGAATACCCTCTCAGTACAGGTTTTTTGGCTAGCAAGGCTGGGTAGCAAGTATAAGAGTTGAAGGAAACAAACAAACATACAAGTGATAAAAACAAACATGCAATCTTCCTTGGAAGCACAAAAGATCTTAACTAGAGAGTACTAGACTTATGAGAAAATCAAGAAAGAAAGATGATGAAATTATTTTTCTCTAGAGTACTTCTATCTTTTTCAATCAATTCTCAAAAAGTGTTGCTACTGACCGAGCCAGGTTTGCCAAAACCAACTAAATTAACTCAATGATCCCAAAGTGATACCAATACTAATAACAAGATCAATCATATAACCACTAATTGAAAACTAATACAAGCTATGAAAATGGGTGAATGATAGAACTTCTCATTAATATTCCATAATGGAAACTCACACCAAGGGATACATATCTAACGAGAGAGGGGACACTTCCATAATCCAGACCATACTTGATACATTGCAAACGTATCTATAATTTTTGATGTTCCATGCTTGGTTTTATCCACTTTCTTGTGTTTTGTTCCAACTTTGGAGTACTTTTCATATGATTTCTTGGACTAACCTATTAACAAGAGCCACAGTGCCAGCTGCCTGTTTTCTGCTGTTTTTGGTTCCAGGAAAGTCAGAAAATGAATATTCTCGGAATTGGACGGGATAAAAGCCAAAGTGCCTATTTTTCCGGAAGTGATCAAGTGCCAGAATATGAGACGGAGAGGGGCCAGAGGGTGACCACACCAACAGGCCGCGCAGCCAGGCCTGGCCCGCGCCAGGGGGTGGTGTGGCCAGCCCAGGCACCCCCTCGGCCTCCCCTTTCGACTATAAGATGCCCTCGGGACGAAAACCCTAAGTACCCGATCAAAAAATCCACGAAAGACTCTGTAGCCGCCGTCATCTCCATCCCTAGATCAGGAGGGATCTGAAGCTCTTCCCGGCACGCTGCCGGAGAGGGGAATTCACCCTGGAGGCTTTCTTCATCACCATGCAAGCCTCCAGTGTGATCCGTGAGTAGTTCATCCTTGGACTACGGATCCATGTAGTAGCTAGATGGCTGTTTTCTCCTCCTTTTTTGCTTTCATGTTTAGATCTTGTGAGCTCCGTTCATGATCAAGATCGTCTATTTGTAATCCATACATGTTGTGTTTGCGGGGATCCGATGGATATTGAGATGCTATTTCAGATTGATTATTGATTCTATCATGTCTTTGTTATTTGAGATCTTGCATGCTTTTCGTTGTTAGTAGCTATCTTGGTCAAGTAGATGCTAGCAACTCCAAGAGTTAGTATTTATGCTCGATAGTGGGTTCATGCCTCTGGTAATCTGGGGAAGTGACAGAAATCTCTAAGGTACTAGATATGTTGTTGCTACTAGGGAGAAAACAACAATCCTTTGTTCATAGAACAATCGTATTGTTTACTTTACACGCAGTTCGTAAAGCAATAATCTGTTGCTTGCAACTTAATACTAGAGGGGTTTCGGATGATAACCCGAAGGTGGATTATTAGTCATAGATGCAGTTGGATGGCGGTCTATGTATAATGTTGTAATGCCCAATCAAGTCTCAAAGGAGTCAAGATGATTAGTATATGCATGCATTGCTTTATCGATGTTTGTCAATTGCCCCACTGTAATTTGTTCAGCCAGCATGTTATCTATCTTAAGGAGAGCCACCTCTAGTGAACTATGGATCCCGGTCCTTGTCTTACATACAATCTACAATCTTTTAGTGCTTTGTGTTTACTTTCTGCAAACTATTACTTCTTTTCCATTCGATACGTTTAATCCTTTGTTTTCTGCAAAACACAGTGAGATTGACAACCTCATCGCAAGTTGGGGACAAAGTTCTGTGGTTGTGTTGTGCAGGTCTCCACGTTGCTACTAGCAATGGTAGTGCGCCCTGCCAAAGCTCAGCTAGCAACACCTTTGGGGTGTTTCCTTGCTCCTACTGGTTCGATTAAACCTTGGTTTCATACTAAGGGAAACTTGCTGTTGTGCTCATCATACCTTCCTCTTGGGGTTCCCAACGAGCTCTACATCAACATCGCACCAGCACTTTTCTGGGCGCCATACATAGAGCCATCAAGCATTTTTCTGGCGCCGTTGCCGGCGAGTCAAGGACATCTTCACAAGGGGAGTCCCTCATAACCAATCTCTTTACTTTGTTATTTTTGTTTTGCTTAGTTTCTTTTTGCTTTGTTTGCTTGTTTCTTTATCAAAAACACAAAAAAATTAGTTTTACTAGTTTGCTTTGTTTACCAAAAACACACAAAAATTAAGTCTCCTTTAGTTGTCACATCTTCCTTAGTTCACCATGTTGATCCCTACTTTCACCCTGAAAGACCTTTCAATTGGTAGTAGTTCTATAATTGGGAAAGATAAGATTGAAGAATTCTTCAATCATGTTAGTAAGCATGAAGATACTGAGGATAGATCCCTTGCAGAACTTGCTCCAAACTATGAGATTGCTGCATCTTCTTTAATTCACATGTTAGAAGCCAGGTTTGTTAACCTCAACCCCTTAATGCAAGTAATGTTTCTTAAGCTTAAAGAAATTGATTACCCTGAAAAAAGGGATTTTATTCTGGAAACGTTGTTTAAGGAGTTCTATGATGTTGCCAAGGAAGCTAGGAAAGTCTTTGAACGTTTCAATATGCTAGGCTCATGTGTAGATGTTATTGGTACACGAGAAAAGATTAAGAAAATCGAACCTAAGGGGGCGGAACCTAAGATACCAATACCCTTTAAACTAGTAGCAATACATGATGCCATAGAAAAGAATCTTGATTGGATTGTTCCTGCAAACCCTTTTGATGAGAATAGTGAACCTAAGAGCATTGAGAGAGGATCCTCTAGAACTTATTTGGATGATATACCTTGCCTTGTTGAAAATATTTCTGGTATTGATCTTAATGCTTCTTCATTTGAGAACACTTGATTCTTTCTTGCTTCTTATGCCTAACTTAAAGGCGTTAAAGAAAAGTAATTATTGGGAGATAACCCAAAAGTGTTAGATGAGTCTTGGAAGTTATTACCTCTGTCATAACCTCTCATTATCCTTTTTATTTGCTTTTTGTGCCAAGAGTAACCTCTAATGAGAGAGAAGTAATGATTGGGAAAGTTGTTGTCCCGAAACAGATTTCTGTGCTTCACCGTAAAAATTCGTGTAAAATATCTGAACGTCTTTTTGAGGTGTGCATTTTTGTGCTTCTTCCCCAGGTTGTTATCTAACTTTCTTTAGTTTAACACTTTTTGATTTGAGCAACATGAGGTCTTCGAAAAAATTCGTCTTTACCTGCTGGTCTGTTTTGACAGATTTCTGCCATTTTCTCCATTTGCTTCTTGTTGGTTCCTTTTTGAGTTCTTTTGGGGAATTGAGATTTTTTAGGGAAGTGCTACAGCAGATAATGTTCTAATGGAAGTTTATTTGGTGTTAGAACTGAACCTTAAGACTTATTTATCTTGAGTACACTAATGTTGCTAATAAAGATTGTGTGAAGTTTTGTATGAACAAAAAAATTCAGGTGTATGGAAGGAATGAGTAATGAGATGAAGGATGGACTAAAGCTCAAGATTGGGGATGACATGCGTGTCACCCCAAAATATCCAAGAAGTACAAGCGTCAAAGCTTGGGGATGCCCAAGGCATCCCCTTCTTCATCAATAAAAATCCCAGGTTTCTTCCAAACGCTTCATTTTGATTGTTTCATGCACAGTTGTGTTTTTCTTGGAGTGTCTTCTTTTTCGTTTTCGTTTTGGTTTTTCGTTTGCTTTGGTTTGCTTAGTTTTCTGAATAAATTGGTTGGACTCCCTCTTGCATACATTGGTTTGCAAATAGTTTGGTTTGGTTTGGAAAATAGTAGGAAAGTTCATGCTTATGTGGTAAAAAGAGCTTGTTTTTGGCTGTGGCCTATGCTCTGTCATGCCATGTTTGATATTGTTTTTGCTTTATTCTTAGTATTCTTTGCTATAGCATGACTTGTTACAAACAATTGAGATTGCTTAATGTGCCTTGGATGAATCATGCGTTGTTTTAGCATATTAAAGCATAGTATTGTGGTATTCTCCTCTGATGCTTTATTTGGGTTGACTTGGCGCATGCTCACACCATGTTATAACTATCTCAAGTCACCATATCCTTTATGATCCTTTATTTTTCAACTTGTAGTATCACTTTATGCTTTGATCAATGATGTTTTGTCGCTCTACAAGATTATGGCCATTATTGCTCTCTTAGTTTGTCGCTCCCAGTCTTTTGCTAGCCTCCACAACCAAGTATGAGTTACACTCGTGCATCCAACTCCCTAAAACAAGTTATTCCAAAGAGTCCACCATACCTACCTACTAGCTTATGCTATTCCAAGTACATTCATGCTTTTGTTTACCTTCCAAATTAAACTTGTTATGACAAAACTAGTGATTAAAGCTCTCACGAACTTGATGGCACACTTTACTTTTCTTGCCCTTAATAAACTTGAACCATTGTGTCGTATATGTTGTATATGCTTGCACTTATTTGTTGGGAATTATCCGAACCATGCTTTCATGGGGAACACTTTCAACATTGCACGTGGGACTTGTACCTA
Organism: Avena eriantha; assembly: GCA_910589775.1. Classification (NCBI taxonomy): domain Eukaryota; kingdom Viridiplantae; phylum Streptophyta; class Magnoliopsida; order Poales; family Poaceae; genus Avena; species Avena eriantha. The sequence continues at coordinate 489,661,129 of OU342740.1, forward strand.
GTTGATATCATGCTCTTTTGTATATGGATGTCGTCGGTGTGAAATGAAAGGGGAGCTTGTAAGTCAATGGAGTTATGTATATGTGTTAGAGAAACGCCTGGGCCGTTGGTCTAATCCATGCGGACATGGTGGAAACCTGCAGCGTAACCATAATGAGCTGTCTATGAAGCATTCTTCTTATAAAAAAAGAGTCCTATATTGAGAAAAAAGAGAAAAAAAGGAGATTATGAAAAGAGGAAAGAGAGAAAAAAGCACCATATTCCCATGGGAAATAAGAAGAATAGTGAGATGCTCGTTGTCTGCTTGCCTTGTCATTTTGATATGACGATTCTTCCGTATCATCGGGTAAGGGGTACCCCGTTGGCGGTTCTCAATGATACACATGTACTTACGATGACAAGAACTTACTGGTGACTAAACTTGAATAGCATGAGGAGCGGCCCTCGTATACAAGGGACATGAGATTTCTAACTTACACTTCGTCAAGCATGTACACCATAGTTTGTTCACTTTAACCTTAATCACTTCAAGATGCTTATGATAGGGGCAATGAGAGCTGAAAGCTATAAGTACCATAATTTTTGGAAGCTCTTTATGAGACTTGAATCGCTACTTCCTTTTATAAAAAAGGGCCTTTCTTCCACCATTATATTGAGTCTCCACCTTCTAACTTTATGCACCTTCTTTGAGAGCATAGTGGCCATTCTTAGTTCTATGTGCATTGTCCCAAGACTAGTTGATTGATGCATAACTTGATATTGCTTGGTTTAAACTATTGTATCTAGTCACTCTTTTGAACTTTGAAGGTGTGCTATGCATTTGCATTTGCTACTCTATTGAGGGACAAGATGAATACTATTATGCTATGTTTTCTTTATGTGAAACAAACAAACGTCTTGCAAAGCATTGTTATTCATGAATCTTTTGTTTGTGCCTTTTCATGTTGCATCATAGTTTCTTTGTCTTATTGCTAGAACTTTGTCTTTCATGTTATGATTGAAGTACTATGATCCCAGCTTTGAATGTTTTACAAATACTTTGATAAAGTCTTTGATGGTGCATGTCACCTCAAAAATTATTCTTTCTTTTTATCACTTACCAACTCGAGGACGAGCATGAGTTAAGCTTGGGGATGTTGATACATTACAAATGTATCTATAATTTTTGATGTTCCATCTTGGTTTTATCTACTTTCTTGTGTTTTGTCCACACTTTGGAGTACTTTTCATATGATTTCTTGGACTAACCTATTAACAAGTGCCACGGTGTTAGTTGCCTGTTTTCTGCTGTTTTTGGTTCCAGGAAAGTCAGAAAATGAATATTCTCAGAATTGGACGGGACAAAAGCCAAAGTTGATATTTTACCGGAAGACTCACGGAGCTAGAATACGAGACGGAGGAGGGCCAGGGTCTGGCCACACCATGTTAGCATGGATTAGACCAGCGGCCTAGCCCTGGCCGCGCCACTAGGTGGTGTGGGCCCCTGGCACTCCACCGACCTTGCCTCTTCGCCTATAAGAAGCCTCCCGATGCATAAACCCTAAATAGTCAAGCCTCCAGCCACGAAAAGTTCTGCAGCGCTGCCGCCACCGAAGGGGAGATTCGGGGGACAGAAAGTCTTTGTTCCAGCACCCTGCCGGGACGGGGAAGTGCCCCTGGAGCCATCTCCATCGATCTCCACCACCATCTCCATCACCATTGTTGATTCCCATGATGAGGAGGGAGTAGTTATCTCTCGAGGCTAAGGGTTCTACCGGTAGCTATGTGTTCATCTCTCTCTATGCGTGATCTTATTGAGATCATGAGCTTGTAGTCTATAGATCTATTCTGCCACTCAACTGCTTTATTAGATCTCTGCTCTCCCCATGTGTGTGAAAGTGGCAGCGTGCTCACCATGGTGGCACTTAGGCTAGAGATTACAAATACTTGTTATGAGTTATATTTTGAGTTGGATGTCTTTATGAAATTGTGGTGTTTGTTGGACTCGTCTAGTACTCAAGGTCACAGTGTGGGGTTTTCTAGATGGGAAAGGCTTACTTTGAGGTGTGTTGTTATTGCCCTACCAACGATTAGAGTGTCCAATCGGAGAGTAGTTCAGCGTAGTATCATAAAGAAGAATATATTTATATGAGAGTGTTCACTAGTGAAAGTATGATCCCTAGGCCTTGTTTCTAAGCATTCAAACACCATTTGCAAATAGATCTGTTACATGTTTGCTTGCTTCCATCTTTATTTCAGTTTTACTTTAGTATTTTCCACGCCATCACGCTATTTTCTATCACCGTTACCACTTATAATTATCTATACCACTTGTATTTCACTATCTCTTCGCCGAACTAGTGCACCTATACACCTGACAAGTGTATTGGGTGTGTTGGGGACACAAGAGACTTTTTGTATCTTGATTTCAGGGTTGCTTGAGAGGGGATACCTTTGACCACTTCCTCCCTGAGTTCGATAAACCTTGGGTGATCCACTTAAGGGAAAACTTGCTGTTGTTCTACAAACCTCTGCACTTGGAGGCCCAACAACTGTCTACAAGAATATAAGTGCGTAGACATTAGCTGCATCTATTCCTATTGTCTTTTATTTACTCGTACTTTGTTTACTTGCTTTATCAAAAACCCCTAAAAATACGTTTGCTAAGTATTTGCAGGGAATTCCTGATCCATACCACTAGCCAGCACCTTCTGCTCCTCGTTGGGTTCGACACTCTTACTTATAGAAAATACTGCGGTACACCCCCTATACTTGTGGGTCATCAAGACTATTTTCTGGCGCCATTGCCGGGGAGTGAAGCACTATTGGAGAGTGGAACTGGTAAAGGAAACTTCTACTGTGAGTATTGTTTACTTCTGTTAGTTGCTTTATTTTCATTATGGATAATTTGCTGAGTTTCTTATTTGGTAATGCTACTACCACTGCTAAGGTAGTAGATAAGCCACCACCTGCTGAGAATGATGCTTTTAAAATACCTACAAGAATTAGTGATCGTGTTATGGATAACTACTATGTTGGGGATGGAACTGTCCATCCCAGTGATCATTTACTCTTTATACACGAATTATGCGGGTTGTTCAAGTGTGCAGGTATTACTACAGATCAAGTTAAGAAGAAGTTATTCTCATTATCACTAAAAGGAAGAGCTGAGGAATGGTATAAGCTGCTGAAGAATGGTCAAGCTCTGGAATGGGAGGAAATAGTGCCTCTCTTTTATTCAAAGTTTTATCCTCCTAGTAAGATTCATAAAGATCGGAATCAAATATACAACTTTTGGCCTCTTGATGGAGAGAGTACAACTCAAGGTTGGGGGAGATTGAAGTTACTAATGCTCAAATGTCCCATTCATGAGCCTCCCAACAATATTATTATCAATAACTTTTATGCAAGACTCCCTCTACATGACAAGGATTTATTGGATGCTTCTTGTGTTGGATCATTCACTCGTATGGAAGAAGAAGCTAAATGGGATCTTCTGGACCGTATTCAAGACAATGCTGAATATTGGGAGAATGACAAAGGTGAAAGTCAGGTATAAATTATGATTATGAATGCATTGAATCTTTTATGGGAACTGATGACTTCCAAAATATTAAAAATGCTTATGGTCTAGACTCTCAAGCTATTGCTTCTTATTTTAAGGCTATTGCTTCCTATATTGAAGTGCCTAAAAAGAAGTGGAATAAGTATCATGAACCTTATAAAGATGTTGCTAAGAGTGTTCCTGCAAGAAATACTGAAGTTTATACTACTAATCATGTCTTACCTAAACCTTACATTGAGAAAATCCCTTTCCCATGTAAGATAAAGGAACATTCTATGATAGCTTGTATGGTTAATGAAAGTATAATCAAAGCTGTTGAACCTGATTAACAAATGGTTGATGAACCTATAATAGCAAATGTGAAAGACTTTGTTACTAAATATGAAAAAGAGGGACACACTATCCTTTGTAAGGATACCTCTAATATTGTTTCACAAAGTAGTGTTATGAGAGCTAGTATTCATGTGTTTTCTGTTAGAATAAGTGATCATTGCTATGATGGCCCTTGTGATGGATATATTGTTAAGTTTATGCATGATACTGAAAGTTATTATGAGAGAGGGAAAAGTGTTCTTATGCATCTCAATAATATCAAGTTTCCTCATTTTATGCTGAAAGTTTTTATGTTGCACTTCTTTTGCCTTCCTATGCAAGTAGCCTCTGGTTTTAACAACTTGTTTGTTTACAAAATTCCCTTGCATAGGAAGTGGGTTAGACTTAAATGTGTGTATTTTTGCTTCTTAATGCTCTCTTTCACCTCAATTCATATTCCTGAGTGAGCATCTTCAAAATTATCATGCCCATCTTAATGGCTATAAAGAAAGAGCTTTATGGGAGACAACCCAATTTGTTTTTGCTTTTAGTTTGTTTTTGTTTCTTTGAGTCTTGGAAGTTATTACTTCGGTAATAACCGCTCCTTATCCGTTTTGTTTGGTTTTTGTGTCAAGATCAACCTCTAATGAGAGAGAAGTAATATTTGGGGAAGTTGCGGTCCCGAAACAGATTTTTGTGCTTCATCGTAAAAATTCGTGAGAGATCTCTGTATGTCGGATTGAGCTGTAATTGTTTGTGTTTCTGCCCCAGGTTGTTATTTAACTTTCGTTAGTTTTGCAATTTTTGATTTGAGCAATAGAAGATTTTCTAAAAAAATTGATCTTTACCTGCTGGTCCGTTTTGACATATTTTGCCACTCTTGCATTTTTCGGAAGGAGTTGCTACAGTAGCTTATGTTTGATGGTTTTCAGTTGAAGTTGGACTCAAAAGGTTTTATCACTTCATATATACTAATGTTGCTAATGAGAAATGTGTGGAGTTTTGTGTGAAAGAAATTTCCAGGAAGTGGAGATAATGGTGTAATAGGGAAGAGAAGGGTTTTATGACTCAAGTAATAAGTGTATGAAGATGAAGATATTGATGCCTTTCAAGTTATAACTCTGGAGAGATTCATCAAGGACCAAATTCAGAGACCTGCAGAGTCCGTTTTCAAATAGGTAACAGACCCGCGGAGTCCGTTTTCAATACGACTCAAGTAATACTATCCAACTATATTTTTGCAGTTTTTAGTCAATAAGGAAAGCTACGAAGCGAAAATGGGACAGAAACGGAGCCAGGGTGGCTCACACCACCCTGTGGCGCGGGCCCACCCTTGGCCGCGCCACCAGGTGGTGAGTCCACCTCGGACTCCGCCTCCGACTCGTTTTCTCCCAGCACACCGACACTACCATTGCAAGCATTGGAGTGGTGACGAAACCTGCCAGGGAAAAGAAGACTCCAAGATGGAAGAACTAAAAAAGAATCACAAGAGCTGGGATCCACAAACTGAAATGAGTATGAGCCGTATTGAGCACAACTCGGAGTTGATTCGTACTCTCACCTTCGAGATTGAGGACTTGGGGAAACTAATCAAAGAGCTCATTGAGAGGATACCACCACCACCGAAGGAGTAATTCGTCATCAGGTTTGGCATCCCCTTGGTTTGTTCCAAGCTTGGGGGAGTGTCGTGGTATCACATCACTATCTTCTATCTTTTTACCTTATTAGTAGAGTAATATCATGAATAGAGGAGTTATTATGTAGTATTGATGCGCTCGACTTTCGACGTAGAGCTCGTTGGGAACCCCAAGAGGAAGGTACGATGAATACAGCAACAAGTCTTCCCTCAGTTATGAAACCAAGGTTTAATCGAACCAGTAGGAGCAAGGAAACACCCCAAAGGTGTTACTAGCTGAGCTTTGGCAGGGCGCACTACCGGTGCTAGTAGCAACATGGAGACCTGCACACCACAACCACAGAACTCTGTCCCCAACTTGAGATGAGGTTGTCAATCTCACCGTGTTTTGCAGAAAACAAAGGATTAAACGTATCGAATGGAAATAAGTAATAGTTTGCAGAAAGTAAACACAAAGCAGTAAAAGATTGTAGATTGTATTAAAAAGACAAGGACCTAGATCCATAGTTCACTAGAGGTGGCTCTCCTTAAGATAGATAACATGGTGGGTGAACAAATTACATCGGGGCAATAGACAAACATCGAGAAAGCAATACATGCATATACTAATCATCTTGACTCCTTTGAGACTTGATTGGGCATTACAACATTATACATAGACCGCCATCCAAATGCATCTATGACTAATAATCCACCTTCAGGTTATCATCCGAACCCCCTCCAGTATTAAGTTGCAAGCAACAGATTATTGCTTTACGAACTGCGTGTAAAGTAAACAATACGATTGTTCTATGAACAAAGGATTGTTGTTTTCTCCCTAGTAGCAACAGCACATCTAGTACCTTAGAGATTTCTGTCACTTCCCCAGATTACCAGAGGCATGAACCCACTATCGAGCATAAATACTAACTGTTGGAGTTGCTAGCATCTACTTGGCCAAGATAGCTACTAACAACGGAAAGCATGCAAGATCACAAATAACAAAGACATGATAGAATCAATAATCAATCTGAAATAGCATCTCAATATCCGTCGGATCCCCACAAACACAACATGCATAATTACAAATAGATGATCTTGATCATGAACATCTAGACATGAAAGCACAAAGGAGGAGAACTAGCCATCTAGCTACTACATGGATCCATAGTCCAAGGATGAACTACTCACGCATCACACCGGAGGCTTGCATGGTGATGAAGAAGGTCACCAAGGTGAATTCCCCTCTCCGGCAGGGTGCCGGGAAAAGCTTCAGATCCCTCCCGATCTGCAGATGGAGATGACAGCGGCTATAGACTCTTTCATGGATTTTTGATCGGGCACTTAGGGTTTACGTCCCGAGGGCATCTTATAGGCAAAAGGGGAGGCCGAGGGGGTGCCAGGGGCCACCACACCACTCCCTGGCGCGGGCCCAGCCTGGCCACGCGGCCAGGTGGTGTGGACGGCCGCTGGCCCCTCTCTGTCTCGTATTCTGGCATCTGATGACTTCCGGAAAAATAGGCACTTTGGCTTTTGTCCCGTCCAAATCCGAGAATATTCATTTTCTGACTTTCCTGGAACCAAAAACAACAGAAAAGAGGCAGCTGGCACTGTGGCTCTTGTTAATAGGTTAGTCCAAGAAATCATATGAAAAGTACTCCAAAGTGTGGACAAAACACAAGAAAGTAGATAAAACCAAGCATGGAACATCAAAAATTATAGATACATTTGTAATGTATCAACATCCCCAAGCTTAACTCTTGCTCGTCCTCGAGTAGGTAAGTGATAAAAAGAAAGAATAATTTTTGAGGTGACATGCACCATCAAAGACTTTATCAAAGTATTTGTAAAACATTCAAAGCTGGGATCATAGTATTTCAATCATAACATGAAAGACAAAGTTCTAGCAATAAGACAAAGAAACTATGATGCAACATGAAAAGGCACAAACAAAAGATTCATGAATAACAATGCTTTGCAAGACGTTTGTTTGTTTCACATAAAGAAAACATAGCATAATAGTATTCATCTTGTCCCTCAATAGAGTAGCAAATGCAAATGCATAAGACACCTTCAAAGTTCAAAAGAGTGACTAGATACAATAGTTTAAAACAAGCAATATCAAGTTATGCATCAATCAACTAGTCTTGGGATAATGCACATAGAACTAAGAATGACCACTATGCTCTCAAAGAAGGTGCATAAAGTTAGAAGGTGGAGACTCAATATAATGGTGGAAGAAAGGCCCTTTTTTATAAAAGGAAGTAGCAATTCAAGTCTCATAAAGAGCTTCCAAAAATTATGGTACTTATAGCTTTCAGCTCTCATTGCCCCTATCATAAGCATCTTGAAGTGATTAAGGTTAAAGTGAACAAACTATGGTGTACATGCTTGACGAAGTGTAAGTTAGAAATCTCATGTCCCTTGTATACGAGGGCCGCTCCTCATGCTATTCAAGTTTAGTCACCGGTAAGTTCTTGTCATCATAAGTACATGTGTATCATTGAGAACCGCCAACGGGGTACCCCTTACCCGATGATACGGAAGAATCGTCATATCAAAATGACAAGGCAAGCAGACAACGAGCATCTCACTATTCTTCTTATTTCCCATAGGAATATGGTGCTTTTTTTCTCTCTTTCCTCTTTTCATAATCTCCTTTTTTTTCTCTTTTTTCTCAATATAGGACTCTTTTTTTATAAGAAGAATGCTTCATAGACAGCTCATTATGGTTACGCTGCAGGTTTCCACCATGTCAGCATGGATTAGACCAACGGCCCAGGCGTTTCTCTAACACATATACATAACTCCATGGACTTACAAGCTCCCCTTTCATTTCACACCGACGACATCCATATACAAAAGAGCATGATATCAACTAGGTACAAGTACCACGTGCAATGTTGAAAGTGTTCCCCATGAAAGCATGGTTCGGCTAATTCCCAACAAATAAGTGCAAGCATATACAACATATACGACACAATGGTTCAAGTTTATTAAGGGCAAGAAAAGTAAAGTGTGCCATCAAGTTCGTGAGAGCTTTAATCACTAGTTTTCTCATAACAAGTTTAATTTGGAAGGTAAACAAAAGCATGAATGTACTTGGAATAGCATAAGCTAGTAGGTAGGTATGGTGGACTCTTTGGAATAACTTGTTTTAGGGAGTTGGATGCACGAGTGTAACTCATACTTGGTTGTGGAGGCTAGCAAAAGACTGGGAGCGACAAACTAAGAGAGCAATAATGGCCATAATCTTGTAGAGCGACAAAACATCATTGATCAAAGCATAAAGTGATACTACAAGTTGAAAAATAAAGGATCATAAAGGATATGGTGACTTGAGATAGTTATAACATGGTGTGAGCATGCGCCAAGTCAACCCAAATAAAGCATCAGAGGAGAATACCACAATACTATGCTTTAATATGCTAAAACAACGCATGATTCATCCAAGGCACATTAAGCAATCTCAATTGTTTGTAACAAGTCATGCTACAGCAAAGAATACTAAGCATAAAGCAAAAACAATATCAAACATGGCATGACAGAGCATAGGCCACAGCCAAAAACAAGCTCTTTTTACCACATAAGCATGAACTTTCCTACTATTTTCCAAACCAAACCAAACTATTTGCAAACCAATGTATGCAAGAGGGAGTCCAACCAATTTATTCAGAAAACTAAGCAAACCAAAGCAAACGAAAAACCAAAACGAAAACGAAAAAGAAGACACTCCAAGAAAAACACAACTGTGCATGAAACAATAAAAATGAAGCGTTTGGAAGAAACCTGGGATTTTTATTGATGAAGAAGGGGATGCCTTGGGCATCCCCAAGCTTTGACGCTTGTACTTCTTGGATATTTTGGGGTGACATGCATGTCATCCCCAATCTTGAGCTTTAGTCCATCCTTCATCTCATTACTCATTCCTTTCATACACCTGAAATTTTTTGTTCATACAAAACTTCACACAATCTTTATTAGCAACATTAGTGTACTCAAGATAAATAAGTCTTAAGGTTCAGTTCTAACACCAAATGAACTTCCATTAGAACATTATCTGCTGTAGCACTTCCCTCAAAAATCTCAATTCCCCAAAAGAACTCAAAAAGGAACCAACAAGAAGCAAATGGAGAAAATGGCAGAAATCTGTCAAAACAGACCAGCAGGTAAAGACGAATTTTTTCGAAGACCTCATGTTGCTCAAATCAAAAAGTGTTAAACTAAAGAAAGTTAGATAACAACCTGGGGAAGAAGCACAAAAATGCACACCTCAAAAAGACGTTCAGATATTTTACACGAATTTTTACGGTGAAGCACAGAAATCTGTTTCGGGACAACAACTTTCCCAATCATTACTTCTCTCTCATTAGAGGTTACTCTTGGCACAAAAAGCAAATAAAAAGGATAATGAGAGGTTATGACAGAGGTAATAACTTCCAAGACTCATCTAACACTTTTGGGTTATCTCCCAATAATTACTTTTCTTTAACGCCTTTAAGTTAGGCATAAGAAGCAAGAAAGAATCAAGTGTTCTCAAATGAAGAAGCATTAAGATCAATACCAGAAATATTTTCAACAAGGCAAGGTATATCATCCAAATAAGTTCTAGAGGATCCTCTCTCAATGCTCTTAGGTTCACTATTCTCATCAAAAGGGTTTGCAGGAACAATCCAATCAAGATTCTTTTCTATGGCATCATGTATTGCTACTAGTTTAAAGGGTATTGGTATCTTAGGTTCCGCCCCCTTAGGTTCGATTTTCTTAATCTTTTCTCGTGTACCAATAACATCTACACATGAGCCTAGCATATTGAAACGTTCAAAGACTTTCCTAGCTTCCTTGGCAACATCATAGAACTCCTTAAACAACGTTTCCAGAATAAAATCCCTTTTTTCAGGGTAATCAATTTCTTTAAGCTTAAGAAACATTACTTGCATTAAGGGGTTGAGGTTAACAAACCTGGCTTCTAACATGTGAATTAAAGAAGATGCAGCAATCTCATAGTTTGGAGCAAGTTCTGCAAGGGATCTATCCTCAGTATCTTCATGCTTACTAACATGATTGAAGAATTCTTCAATCTTATCTTTCCCAATTATAGAACTACTACCAATTGAAAGGTCTTTCAGGGTGAAAGTAGGGATCAACATGGTGAACTAAGGAAGATGTGACAACTAAAGGAGACTTAATTTTTGTGTGTTTTTGGTAAACAAAGCAAACTAGTAAAACTAATTTTTTTGTGTTTTTGATAAAGAAACAAACAAACAAAGCAAAAAGAAACCAAGCAAAACAAAAATAACAAAGTAAAGAGATTGGTTATGAGGGACTCCCCTTGTGAAGATGTCCTTGACTCCCCGGCAACGGCGCTAGAAAAATGCTTGATGGCTCTATGTATGGCGCCCAAAAAAGTGCTGGTGCGATGTTGATGTAGAGCTCGTTGGGAACCCCAAGAGGAAGGTATGATGAGCACAGCAGCAAGTTTCCCTTAGTATGAAACCAATGTTTAATCGAACCAGTAGGAGCAAGGAAACACCCCAAAGGTGTTGCTAGCTGAGCTTTGGCAGGGCGCACTACCGTTGCTAGTAGCAACGTGGAGACCTGCACAACACAACCAAAGAACTTTGTCCCCAACTTGCGATGAGGTTGTCAATCTCACTGTGTTTTGCAGAAAACAAAGGATTAAACGTATCGAATGGAAAAGAAGTAATAGTTTGCAGAAAGTAAACACAAAGCACTAAAAGATTGTAGATTGTATGTAAGACAAGGACCAGGATCCATAGTTCACTAGAGGTGGCTCTCCTTAAGATAGATAACATGCTGGCTGAACAAATTACAGCGGGGCAATTGACAAACATCGAGAAAGCAATGCATGCATATACTAATCATCTTGACTCCTTTGAGACTTGATTGGGCATTACAACATTATACATAGACCGCCATCCAACTGCATCTATGACTAATAATCCACCTTCAGGTTATCATCCGAAACCCCTCTAGTATTAAGTTGCAAGCAACAGATTATTGCTTTACGAACTGCGTGTAAAGTAAACAATACGATTGTTCTATGAACAAAGGATTGTTGTTTTCTCCCTAGTAGCAACAACATATCTAGTACCTTAGAGATTTCTGTCACTTCCCCAGATTACCAGAGGCATGAACCCACTATCGAGCATAAATACTAACTCTTGGAGTTGCTAGCATCTACTTGACCAAGATAGCTACTAACAACGAAAAGCATGCAAGATCTCAAATAACAAAGACATGATAGAATCAATAATCAATCTAAAATAGCATCTCAATATCCATCGGATCCCCGCAAACACAACATGTATGGATTACAAATAGACAATCTTGATCATGAATGGAGCTCACAAGATCTAAACATGAAAGCAAAAAGGAGGAGAAAACAGCCATCTAGCTACTACATGGATCCGTAGTCCAAGGATGAACTACTCACGCATCACACTGGAGGCTTGCATGGTGATGAAGAAAGCCTCCAGGGTGAATTCCCCTCTCCGGCAGGGTGCCGAGAAGAGCTTCAGATCCCTCCTAATCTAGGGATGGAGATGACGGCGGCTACAGACTCTTTCGTGGATTTTTGATCGGGTACTTAGGGTTTTCGTCCCGAGGGCATCTTATAGTCGGAAGGGGAGGCCGAGGGGGTGCCTGGGCTGGCCACACCACCCCCTGGCGCGGGCCAGGCCTGGCCGCGCGGCCTGTTGGTGTGGTCGCCCTCTGGCCCCTCTCCGTCTCATATTCTGGCACTTGATCACTTCCGGAAAAAATAGGCACTTTGGCTTTTGTCCCGTCCAATTCCGAGAATATTCATTTTCTGACTTTCCTAGAACCAAAAACAGCAGAAAATAGGCAGCTGGCACTGTGGCTCTTGTTAATAGGTTAGTCCAAGAAATCATATGAAAATTACTCCAAAGTTGGAACAAAACACAAGAAAGTGGATAAAACCAAGCATGGAACATCAAAAATTATAGATACGTTTGCAATGTATCAAGTATGGTCTGGATTATGGAAGTGTCCCCTCTCTCGTTAGATATGTATCCCTTGGTGTGAGTTGCCATTATGGAATATTAATGAGAAGTTCTATAATTCACCCTTTTTCATAGCTTGTATTAGTTTTCAATTAGTGGTTATATGATTGATCTTGTTATTAGTATTGGTATCACTTTGGGATCATTGAGTTAATTTAGTTGGTTTTGGCAAACCTGGCTCGGTCAGTAGCAACACTTTTTGAGAATTGATTGAAAAAGATAGAAGTACTCTAGAGAAAAATAATTTCATCATCTTTCTTTCTTGATTTTCTCATAAGTCTAGTACTCTCTAGTTAAGATCTTTTGTGCTTCCAAGGAATATTGCATGTTTGTTTTTATCACTTGTATGTTTGTTTGTTTCCTTCAACTCTTATACTTGCTACCCAGCCTTGCTAGCCAAAAACCTGTACTGAGAGGGTATTCTTCTCGTGCATCCACTCCTTTAAACCAAAACCCATGCCATTTGTGTCCACCATACCTACCTAGTAGCATTATTGCTATTCCAAGTAAATTCTTGTTTTGTCTACCTCCCAAATGAAACTTGTTATGTGAAAATTAGTGATTAAAGCTCTCACGAACTTGATGGCACACTTTACTTTCTTGCACTTAATAAACTTGAACCATTGTGCTCACCTATGTTGCGTATATGCGTGCACTTTGTAAGTTGTGAATTAGCAGAACCATGCTGTCATGGGGAATGCTTTCAACATTGCACTGGTACTTTGTACCAAGTTGATATCATGTTTTTTTGTCTATGGATCTCGTCGGTGTGAAATGAAAGGGGAGCTTATAAGTCCATGGAGTTATGCATATGTGTTAGAGAAATGCCTGTGCCGCTGGTCTAATCCATGCTGACATGGTGGAAACCTGCAGCGTAACCATAACGAGTATCTATGAAGCATTCTTCTTATAAAAAAAGAGATAGAGATTGAGAAAAATAGAAAAGAAAAAAAGGGAGAGATATTATGAAAAGAGGAAAGAGAGAAAAAAGCACCATATTCCCATGGTAAATAAGAAGATTGCTGAGATGCTTGTTGTCTGCTTGCCTTGACATTTTGATATGGGGATTCTTCCGTATCATCGGGCAAGGGGTACCCCGTTGGTGGTTCTCTATGATACACATATGCTTACGATGACAAGAACTTACCGATGACTAAACTTGAGTAGCATGAGGAGCGACCCTCGTATTCAAGGGACATGAGATTCTCAACTTACAACTTGTCAATGCATATCCTCATAATTTATCACGTTAACCGTAATCACCTAAAGATGCCTATGATAGGGGCAATGAGAGCTGAAAGCTAGTAAGTATCATAATTTTTGGGAGCTCTTTATGAGACTTGCAATCCCTGCTTCCCTCTTTGAAGGGCCTTTCTTTTACTTTGTAGATTGGGTCAGTAAACCTACTCCCTTCTATCTCAGCAAGTATTTTGAGTTGTTGAGTTTCATTCATTCATATGATGATTTATTCAATCGTGTCTTATGTTCCTTGTTTTGCACATTGCTCTTATCTTGATGTTTACTAATTTGAAAGCTATCATTGAAAACCAGCTATTTGTGAACTCCAGCAAATTATCAACTATTCTTCGACCAAGAGCTAAGTTTGACATTACCAATTATGATTTACTTTATGTATCTTTATTGTGTTTCCTTTACTTATTACAAGTTGAGTTATATAATAGTGAGTTGTCTTCTATTATGATCTATGTATTTGATGAATGTGATGCTTCTTGTCCGTATTCTTTTATCGACTCTTCACTCCATAAACCTGAGGTCATGTTTATTGAGCTCAGTTTCGCTTGGGACAAGCGAAGTCTAAGCTTGGGGGGAGTTGATACGTCCATTTTGCATCACTATTCTATGTCTTCATTCACTATTATTCATTGATATATTTCGTATTGAGAGGTGATACTTATGTTATTTCATCTGTTTTTGCATGATTGATGACTTTTGGAGCATGGACCGTTGCAGCCAGGATTCTGATGGAAAAGGTGCTGTTTGGAGGCAAAATTCGTGAAGATCAGAAAATTCGAGAAAATATACGGAAAATCCTATTTTTCCAGAAGACTAAGGATGCCAGAAGACGGAGTGGAGATGGGTGATACATTGCAAATGTATCTATAATTTTTTATGTTCCATGCTTGGTTTTATCCACTTTCTTGTGTTTTGTTCCAACTTTGAAGTACTTTTCATATGATTTCTTGGACTAACCTATTAACAAGTGCCAGTTGCCTGTTTTCTGCTGTTTTTGGTTCTAGGAAAGTCAGAAAATTAATATTCTCGGAATTGGACTGGACAAAAGCCAAAGTTGATATTTTCCCGGAAGACTCACGTATCCAGAAGGAGAGTCGGAGAGGGGCCACAGGGTGGCCACACCACCCCATGGCGCGGGTCCCCCTGGTCGCGCCACCAGGTAGTGTGGGCCCCCTGGCCGCCCACCGACCTTGCCATATGGCCTATAAGAAGCCTCCTGAGGCATAAACCCTAAGGAGTCAAGCCTCTAGCCACGAAAAGTTCCGCAGCGCCGCCGCCACCAAAGGGGAGATTCGGGGGACAGAAAGTCTCTGTTCCGGCACCCTGCCGGGACGGGGAAGTGCCCCCGGAGCCATCTCCATCGATCTCCACCACCATCTCCATCACCGTTGCTGATTCCCATGATGAGGAGGGAGTAGTTCTCTCTCGAGGCTAAGGGTTCTACCGGTAGCTATGTGTTAATCTCTCTCTCTCTATGCGTGATCATATTGTGATCACGAGCTTGTAATCTATAGATCTACCTTGCTACTCAAGTGCTTTAATAGATCTCTGCTCTCCCCATGTGTGTGAAAGTGACAGCGTGCTCACCATGGTGGCACTTAGGCTAGAGATTACAAATACTTGTTATGAGTTATATTTGGAGTTGGATGTCTTTATGAAATTGTGGTGTTTGTTGGACTCATCTAGTACTCAAGGTGACAGTGTGGGGTTTTCTAGATGGGAAAGGCTTACTTTGACGTGTGCTGTTATAGCCCTACCATCGATTAGAGTGTTCAACCGGAGAGTAGTTAAGAGTAGTATCATAAAGAGAAGATATTTATATGAGAGTGTTCACTAGTGAAAGTATGATCCCTAGGCCTTGTTTCTAAGCATTGATACACCGTTTGCTACTAGATCTGTTACATGTTTGCTTGGTTCCATCTTTATTTCAGTTTGTCTTTAGTCTCTTCCACGCTAGCAAGTTATTTTCTAGCACCGTTACCACTTATAATTATCCATACCACTTGTATTTCACTATCTCTTCGCCGAACTAGTGCACCTATACACCTGACAAGTGTATTGGGTGTGTTGGGGACACAAGAGACTTCTTGTATCTTGATTGCAGGATTGCTTGAGAGGGAATACCTTTGACCACTTCCTCCCTGAGTTCGATAAACCTTGGGTGATCCACTTAAGGGAAAGCTTGCTGCTGTTCTACAAACCTCTGCACTTGGAGGCCCAACAACTGTCTACAAGAATAGAAGTGCGTAGACATCAATGGGCCACAGGGGGCCCACACCACCCCCTAGCGCGGGCAGCCCTAGGCCATGCCAGCAGGTGGTGTGGCCACCCTAGCCCACTCCAGCCTCTCCCCTCTAGCGTATATCATCCTCCCGAAACCCTAAGACTCAGGGAGCAACCACAGAAAGATTCCGCCGCCTCTGCGGGGCGGAAAACACCGAGAGAGAAAGATCTCTCTGGCAGACAGATTTCTACTGGGGGAATTCCTTCCCGGAGAGGGGAGATCATCGCCATGAACACCATCATCAAGCTGGACTTCATCGGGATCATCATCATCATCATCACCATCATCACCATCATCACCATCAGCACCCTCATCACCATCCCCATATTGCTGTAACAATTGGGTTGAATCTTGCATTAGTTCATAGGGGAAACTTTCCTAGTGTTGATTACTCTTCGTAGTTGATGCTATTGAGTGAACCGTTGAATTATTGTTTATGTTCAGATTGTTATACATCATTATTCCATCTCTGATCATGATACATATGATGTCTTGTGAGTAGTTCGTTTTATTCTTGAGGACATGGGAGAAGTCATGTTGTTAGTAGTGGAGTTGTGTTGAGAAAGATTCAATAGTTTGATATTTAAGTTGTGGTGTACTTCTTCTAGTGGTGTCATGTGAACGTCGACTACATGACACTTCACCTATATGGGCCTAGGGGAATGCATTGTGTATTTGGCTACTAATCGTAGGGGTTGCCGGAGTGACAGAAACTTGAACCCCCATTAGGAAACCATTGCACAAGGGACGTAAGGGTCTTAGAGTTTAAAGCTGCGGTTAGGTTTCTACCTTAATTACTTTCTTTTACTTACGGATGTTTGCCAGGGGTATAATCACAAGTATGTATTAGTCCTGGATGGGTCGGTACATTAGCACAGGTTCACCCACACAACACTTAGCAAGCTAAAGAAGATTAATCAACTATATGAAGCGAAAGCACTTGACAGTCTTCCCATGTGTCCTCGAGAACGTTTGGTCATCTTAAGTAATACAACCGGCTTGTCCTTTGCTGCATAAAGGATTGGGCCACTTGCTGCATTTATTCCTACTGTCTTTTATTTACTCGTACTTTGTTTACTTGCTTTATCAAAAACCCCTAAAAATCCGTTTGCTAAGTATTTGCAGAGAATTCCTGATCCATACCACTAGCCAGCACCTTCTGCTCCTCGTTGGGTTCGACACTCTTACTTGTCGAAAATACTACGATACACCCCCTATACTTGTGGGTCATCAAGACTATTTTCTGGCGCCATTTCCGGGGAGTGAAGCACTATTGGAGAGTGGAACTGGTAAAGGAAACTTCTACTGTGAGTATTGTTTACTTCTGTTAGTTGCTTTATTTTCATTATGGATAATTCGCTGAGTTTCTTATTTGGTAATGCTACTACCACCGCTAAGGTAGTAGATAAGCCACCACCTGCTGAGAATGATGCTTTTAAAATACCTACAAGAATTAGTGATCGTGTTATGGATAACTACTATGTTGCGGATGGAACTGTCCATCCCGGTGATCATTTACTCTTTAGACACGAATTATGCGGGTTGTTCAAGTGTGCAGGTATTACTACAGATCAAGTTAAGAAGAAGTTATTCTCATTGTCACTAAAAGGAAGAGCTGAGGAATGGTATAAGCTGCTGAAGAATGGTCAAGCTCTGGAATGGGAGGAAATAGTGCCTCTCTTTTATTCAAAGTTTTATCCTCCTAGTAAGATTCATAAAGATCGGAATCAAATATACAACTTTTGGCCTCTTGATGGAGAGAGTACAACTCAAGGTTGGGGGAGATTGAAGTTACTAATGCTCAAATGTCCCATTCATGAGCCTCCCAACAATATTATTATCAATAACTTTTATGCAAGACTCCCTCTACATGACAAGGATTTATTGGATGCTTCTTGTGTTGGATCATTCACTCGTATGGAAGAAGAAGCTAAATGGGATCTTCTGGACCGTATTCAAGACAATGCTGAATATTGGGAGAATGACAAAGGTAGAAAGTCAGGTATAAATTATGATTATGAATGCATTGAATCTTTTATGGGAACTTATGACTTCCAAAATATTAAAAATGCTTATGGTCTAGACTCTCAAGCTATTGCTTCTTATTTTAAGGATTTTGCTTCCTATATTGAAGTGCCTAAAAAGAAGTGGAATAAGTATCATGAACCTTATAAAGATGTTGCTAAGAGTGTTCCTGCAAGAAATACTGAAGTTTATACTACTAATCATGTCTTACCTAAACCTTACATTGAGAAAATCCCTTTCCCATGTAAGATAAAGGAACATTCTATGATAGCTTGTATGGTTAATGAAAGTATAATCAAAGCTGTTGAACCTGATTAACAAATGGTTGATGAACCTATAATAGCAAATGTGAAAGACTTTGTTACTAAATATGAAAAAGAGGGACACATTATCCTTTGTAAGGATACCTCTAATATTGTTTCACAAAGTAGTGTTATGAGAGCTAGTATTCATGTGTTTTCTGGTAGAATAAGTGATCATTGCTATGATGGCCCTTGTGATGGATATATTGTTAAGTTTATGCATGATACTGAAAGTTATTATGAGAGAGGGAAAAGTGTTCTTATGCATCTCAACAATATCAAGTTTCCTCATTTTATGCTGAAAGTTTGTATGTTGCACTTCTTTTGCCTTCCTATGCAAGTAGCCTCTGGTTTTAACAACTTGTTTGTTTACAAAATTCCCTTGCATAGGAAGTGGGTTAGACTTAAATGTGTGTATTTTTGCTTCTTAATGCTCTCTTTCACCTCAATTCATATTCCTGAGTTAGCATCTTCAAAATTATCATGCCCATCTTAATGGCTATAAAGAAAGAGCTTTATGGGAGACAACCCAATTTGTTTTTGCTTTTAGTTTGTTTTTGTTTCTTTGAGTCTTGGAAGTTATTACTTCGGTAATAACCGCTCCTTATCCGTTTTGTTTGGTTTTTGTGTCAAGATCAACCTCTAATGAGAGAGAAGTAATATTTGGGGAAGTTGTAGTCCCGAAACAGATTTTTGTGCTTCATCGTAAAAATTCGTGAGAGATCTCTGTATGTCGTGGTGTACTTCTTCTAGTGGTGTCATGTGAACGTCGACTACATGACACTTCACCTATATGGGCCTAGGGGAATGCATTGTGTATTTGGCTACTAATCGTAGGGGTTGCCAGAGTGATAGAAACCTGAAGCCCCGCTAGGAAACCATTGCACAAGGGACGTAAGGGTCTTAGAGTTTAAAGCTGTGGTTAGGTTTGTACCTTAATTACTTTCTTGTACTTACAGATGTTTGAAAGGGGTATAATCACAAGTATGTATTAGTCTTGGATGGGTCGGCACATTAGCACAGGTTCACCCACACAACACTTAGCAAGCTAAAGAAGATTAATCAACTATATGAAGCGAAAGCACTTGACAGTCTTCCCATGTGTCCTCGAGAACGTTTGGTCATCTTAAGTAATACAATTGGCTTGTCCTTTGCTGCATAAAGGATTGGGCCACTTGCTGCATTTATTCCTACTGTCTTTTATTTACTCGTACTTTGTTTACTTGCTTTATCATAAACCCCTAAAAATCCGTTTGCTAAGTATTTGCAGAGAATTCCTGATCCATACCACCAGCCAACACCTTCTGCTCCTTGTTGGGTTCGACACTCTTACTTATCAAAAATACTGCGATACACCCCCTATACTTATGGGTCATCATTTGCTAAGTGAGTCACAGGTTTTAACAAAGAAAAGGGCTCTCGGTTACCCTCTAAAATGTTCTCTCAGGATATAGTTTTTCTAGGGCTTTTTGCTTGAGTCGTAGGAACACCGTACTATCAAGAGGGGGTCCATGTTGGAAAGTTTGGGTAGAATCATCTCTGTTTTGCAAAACCTCAAGCTTTTCCTCTGGTGGAGATATCAGGAGGTATCTGCCCTTGCGTGTGGCTTTCTGCTCTGTGCTGTCCGGTAGTACCGAATTGCCTAACCGGTACTACCGCTCAGCGCCAGGTAGTACCGCTTGGCGGTACCACGGGAGTCTGAGGCGCGTTGGCGATTTGCGCCTCCCCTCTGTTCTCCCCGGTACCACTGAGTGGTACCACCGCCCCCCTCCCCCCCGTCTAGTACCACCACTCTGGTAAGCGGTAGTACCGCTTGGCGGTACCGCGGGAGTCTAAGGCGGGTTGGCGATTTGCACCTCCCCTCTGTTCTCCCCGGTACCACTCAGTGGTACCACCGCCCCAGTGCGGTACCACCGCTCTGCTAAGTGGTACTACCGCTTAGCAGTAGCACCGCTTCATAGAGCATCTACCACCACGGGGGACAGAAGCCTAGCCAGCGCCAATCTGGTACCATGTCCGGTACCTGTCCGGTAGTACTGCTATTTTCCGGTACTACCGCTCTTAGGTCCAGTACTACTGGTTGGCGGCTGGCTGCAACGGGCAGATCCCTCTTGCGGGTATAAATAGAGCCTTCTTCTCCAACGAGAAGTTTGACCCTTTTATCTCTCTCCTCCATTGTTCTTGAGCTTCATTTCTACTAGATCTCCCTCCCTAGCCCTCCAATCTCCTTGATACTTTGAGGCTTGGTGAAGGAGGTCTAGATCTAGGGTTCCACCAAAGCAAATTTGATTCCCCCGTGTTTTCCTTTGTGGATCTTGTTACTCTTGGGTTCTTTGAACCCTAGATGGAAGAGGTCGATCTCGGAGCTCGGGCATTTGTTGTAAAGCTTCGGGATTGCGTTGGGAGACTCCGGTGTGTGGAGGTCTTCTCAACAAGTTTGTAAAGGTTTCGGTTGCCACCTTCAAGGTCACCGCATAGTGGATCGGGTGCTTGCCGTGAGGCGGGTGCTTGGGAGAATAGGGTGAGGCCTTCTGTGGCGCTGGTGGTCTTAGTACCACCCACCCCTCCAACAGAGACGTACTTCCCCTCAAAAGGAAGGAACTTCGGGAAAACATCTCTGTGTCTTCTCTCAGTTACTTCTATCCTCTACTCTTTACTTGTTGTTACTTGCTTGCTTGCTTCCTTTGAGTTCTCTCACCTAGTGCACATCTAGAGAACTTACTTTGTGTTTATCCTTAACTTGAAAAGTAGTTATAATTTGAGTAGCTCCTATTCAACCCCCCCTCTAGTCGCCTATACAGATCTTTCAAGAGTGCTGGCTTCCCAAGGGTTTGAGGAATCTAATATATGTTCCCATTGCCCACTAGAGCTTTGACCAACTACCACTGGTCAATTCCCTTTGGGGCCACCCCTTACTCTATCATCATTATAGGGGTATGGGATTCGAGACAAAGAAAGATCAAGGCAACATATCAGTTTTTCCTATATACTTTACTTGGATCCGTTTTTACTATTCCAATTATTAACTTGTTTTTCCAGTCACTGTGGCGAGACCAGATAAGAGAGAGAACTATTTTCCATTTCCAGACAGACCCCGAGCCGAGGTTGGAACAATTATGGATTTTCTTGTTGGTTCCTTCTTTATTATTTATTCAAAGTGAGTCTCTTCCATTCGGTTCATTAGCTTTAGGAAAAATAGAAGCTGCGGAAATGCTCGCTTCTAAAAGGCTTAAAGGCTCTGATCTAAACAAACCTTACGTCTTGGTTCGGCTCATTCTTGCTTATCTCACCCTATTTCCTTACTTTAGCTTAGAAGTAGGCATATGGGAAGTTACACAAAGATGACTTATCGGTTGGCCTAAGCTTAGTCGATTCTATTCTTTCCAATATCATAAACTTTCCTCAGCCTTCTTTTCTGATTGATTGAGCAAGCCCTGAGACCGAGAGGGATGCACTCCTGCATGGTCTACCCCTTCCCCCTATCAAAGGGTTCCTAAATAGAAAAGACAAGAAGAGAAAGGAAACAAAAACACTATAACGGAAAAAACAAGACAAGAAAGGAACAGAAACAAGAAGACCAGAATCAAAATTAGAAGAGAAAGCTAACAAACACTCCCCCGGAGTGTTATATACATATACATATCCGCGTGCGGTATAGAACACATGTGTACGTGCGTTATAAATATCTCCTTAGTTCCACACATTGCCTTTTCCCTTATATGTCGTGGCAGGCGAGCTCCCTTCTTGTAAAAAGGATTTCAGTGGAAGGTTGAGCGCCCCTTAACGTTTAGAAGTATCCTTTTCAACGGTTAGAAACCTTTCTATTCTATGACGGCTAGTTTGAAGTATTACATAACTAGGATGAGGGTTTTGTTTTTCAATATTCATTGCGTCCTAGTATCCGGATGATGAAAGGGCGGGCATCCCATCGTTCCACTAAAATGGTCCAAGGAAATCTGGCAGTTTGTTTGTTTTACTCTAAAGTATAGCTATGGTATTCTCGGACAATCTGTCTATTCAACAAATAAATAGAAGTTTGATCTATAAATATTGACATAACATAGGAAAAAAGGGTGTTTCGATTGGAAAGCATTGTTGTTTACCTAGGATTCTTTTCTCCTTCCCCTGGGGACCATTTGCCTAAATGCTTCGCCAGGCTAACCAGATAGATTACTTCTTTCTGCTAGCTCAGACTTCCTACGCTTTCTTTCACAGCCCCCCTACGAGCAGCCCGGAATCAATGAAGGATTTCATTCAGCACCGAGCCGAGCGAACGTAGATTCAATATGTTTATTGTACCAAACGAAGGATTTTCCTTATCACGAAAGTCACATTCGTTTGATGAAGTCACACGTCTTGTTCCCTATAAATAAGGAGATTCATTCAACCAATATATATTAGAACCCCCTTTACCTGACGAAGTACTTTTAGGATCTGTCAATTCTGTTATGGTCGGAGTCCTACTCATAGCGATCTCGTAGAATTGGGAGAAGTCGTGGGTGTTATTGCGGGTCAATCAATTGGGGAGCCTAGGACTCAACTAACATTAAGAACTTTTCATACTGGCGGAGTATTCACGGGGGTACTGCCGACCTTGTATGATCCCCTTCGAATGGAAAAATCCAATTCACTGAAAATTTGGTTCACCCCACACGTACCCACCATGGATAGCCTGCTTTTCTATGTTGTATAGAGGCTGAAAGCGAGAAAAAATTGTAGCCATTAGTTTTATCTGTGTTTGTATCAACGATTGACATGTATTAACCGAAACATGAGCCAGAATTTAAGCCATAGAAGTTCTATCCTATTGCGATCTCTAATTGTAACTATAAAATGTAAATTGAAACAACAATGGCGATTGACATTTATTGACCGAAACATGAGCCAGAATTTAAACCATAGAAGTTCTATCCTATTGCGATCTCTAATTGTAACTGTAAAATGTAAATTGAAACAACAGTCACGATTTACATGTATTGATCGAAACATGAGCTAGATTTTAAGCCATAGAAGTTCTATACTATTACGATCTCTAATTGTAACTGTAGAATGTAAATTGAAACAACAATCTATTTGAGTATGATCTCATGGCTTCCATATTTAGATAACACATTAATCGAACATAGAAGAAAGCCTTGGTATAGTAGATATACCACGCTGTTTCTAACTATCATTACTTTTTGTTGTTAGTAAGATCTATAAACCAAATCTACAAAAATTATTAGTTCGATCATACTTGAAATATATAATAGAAACCAGAAAAGTGAGGTAAGCAAACAATATAAGCATCGGACCACGTCAAACACCATCAGGTTCGATCATAATCTATTGCATTAGATAGCAGATTATGGCCACCATGACTATCGGAAGTAAGAAACAATTTAAGAACACTGAGTAATATTAAGGGAACCAAGAATACCAAATGATATGAAAACACAATTCTTTAGCATCCACTAATTATCGGTGTGTTTGTAGTAATTTCTAAAATAAATGGTATCGATATAATTATAAGAAGGGAAAAATATGTGGAGAAAAGTGGCCACTGGTCTCTTGATAAGTAGTAGGTTGGACAAATCTTCAGAACTAAGAGAAGTAGTTGCCATGACAACGTGTTGAAAGTAATGTAGAATTTGTAACCGTATTGTTATAGTAACTACCAAACATGTACATATTACCTTATGTATGGATAATATGAAGAACTGAGGATAAATGAAAATGACAATCATAAAAGCTGTCACAAAGAATTTCAGGTTGTATAATTCATTGCTCTAGCTTTCAGGCTTTAAGCAGATATTATCCCCTTGCATTACAATCCATTTTATTTATACTTATCATCTTACATTATCCACCAGTCAAATGATGTGCAATAAAAAAGGTAGCACAAATCTATGCAGCAATAGATCTCCATGTATAACAAGCATGCCAGCTTCTAAGAAAAACAACCACTCGTTGTGCGCGTTGTTAAAAAAACCATCTGAATGAGTCAACTCTTCATTTTTTTAAACAAGAGCTATTAGCCTATCACAAATTTCACGAGGTGTACTCACAAGATTTTATCCCTTGCTTTCTTCTATCGCGTGAGGGGACTTAATCGTTCGTCCATCCAACCAGAACACAATAATGAAGGAATGCAACTAACACTTGCAAGACACACAACAACCCAAAACTAAGACAATCAGATAATTCAGAGAACAACCGTATTTGTTCTTTAAGTATAAAATTGACACGAGAAGAGAAATACCAATATGTTATGTTATCTTGCTAGAAACAAATGTACTATAAGATATCAACTCATATTTACACGAACCATCCTAGATTTTTCTTGATACATGTTAAAGATGATTATTTTTAACAATGAATGGAAAAGTGAATATGTAAAACAAGCACAGCCAAATTGTTTCCTTTTAGCCGAAGTAGCCTGAAATTAGTTACTAAAACACAATTCATGAAGAGATGTTAAGAAAAACAAACTAATTCCCAATATGCATGCATGTCTTTAGAAGTAGGTGTTGTTAACTTACCTAGGTGGGGAGAACTTACTACCCCAAACTCCAAAACAAGATTTTCATGCTTCTCTAGTCCACGGGACCATGACCAATCAACCCCAAATGGGTAAATATTTCAAGCCTGCACAAGAATTGGCTTCTTCGGGGGAAAATGAGAGCGAAAAAAGGGAGAGAGAGAGTTACTGGCTTCTTCAACGGAAAAATGAAAGAGGAGAGTTAAGGAGGAAAGAAAGAAAAAGATGTAGTTAGCGGCTAGCTACCTGTAGTAGTCGAGCTCCCGGTGCATCATCAAGCATGGTGTATCACCTCAAGATCCCGAGATGAGGTTGTTAATATGCAACGGTAGGTGTTGGGTGAATGCCTATCTCAGAAGGTTGTGTATCTCAGATTTAGGCTGCAAGGATTACTGAGGATGGCACTAGAGAGCTCGACCTTCTTAATCTTGAAGCTACACCCGTCCTCCAAGTGGTTGAAGTCCAGGTTGTACACATGGGCGTCGATGCTAGAGGCCTACTGATACATTGCAAATGTATCTATAATTTTTGATGTTCCATGCTTGGTTTTATCTACTTTCTTATGTTTTGTCCACACTTTGGAGTACTTTTATGCATTTTCTGGAACTAACCTATTAACAAGATGCCACAGTGCCAGTTGCCTATTTTCTGCTGTTTTTGGTTCTAGAAAGTCAGAAAATGAATATTCTCGGAATTGGACGGACAAAAGCCAAAGTCGATATTTTACCGGAAGACTCACAGAGCCAGAAGACGAGACATAGAGGGGCCACAGGGCGACCACACCATGTGGTGGCGCGGGCTAGCCCTGGCCGCGCCACCAGGTGGTGTGGGCCCCTTGGCCGCGCACCGACCTTGCCTCTTCGCCTATAAGATGCCTCCCGATGCAAAAACCCTAAATAGTCAAGCCTCCAGCCACGAAAAGTTCCGTAGCGCCGCCGCCACCAAAGGGGAGATTCGGGGGACAAAAAGTCTCTGTTCCGGCACCCTGCCGGGATGGGGAAGTGCCCCCGGAGCCATCTCCATCGATCTCCACCACCATCTCCATCACTGTTGCTGATTCCCATGATGAGAAGGGAGTAGTTCTCTCTCGAGGCTAAGGGTTCTACCGGCAGCTATGTGTTCATCTCTCTCTATGCATGATCATATTGTGATCATTAGCTTTGTAATCAAGTAAATCTACCTTGCTACTCAAGTGCTTTAATAGATCTCTGCTCTCCCCATGTGTGTGAAGTTGACAGTGTGCACACCATGGTGGCACTTAGGCTAGAGATTACAAATACTTGTTATGAGTTATATTTGGAGCTGGATGTCTTTATGAAATTGTGGTGTTTGTTGGACCATCTAGTGCTCAAGGTGACAGTGTGGTGTTATCTAGATGTGGAAAGCAAACTTTGAGGTGTGTTGTTATAGCCCTACCATCGATTAGAGTGTCCAACCGGAGAGTAGTTAAGAGTAGTATCATAAAGAGAAGATATTTATATGAGAGTGTTCACTAGTGAAAGTATGATCCCTGGGCCTTGCCTCTAAGCATTGATACACTGTTTGCAATTAGATCTGTTACATGTTTGCTTGCTTCCATCTTTATTTCAGTTTGCCTTTAGTCTTTTCCCACGTCAACCAGACGCCAGCAAGCTATTTTGTATCACCGCTACCACTTATAATTATCCATACCACTTGTATTTCACCATCTGTTCGCCAAACTAGTGGACCTATACACCTGACAAGTGTATTGGGTGTGTTGGGGACACAAGAGACTTCTTGTATCTTGATTGCAGGTTTGCTTGAGAGCGGATACCTTTGACCACTTCCTCCCCGAGTTCGATAAACCTTGGGTGATCCACTTAAGGGAAAACTTGCCGCTGTTCTACAAACCTCTGCACTTGAAGGCTCAACACTGTCTACAAGAATAGAAGTGCATAGACATCACCAACATACAGTGAAAATGATATAAAAGATCCATTCACATAATTACTAATAAGCAAAGTTAGTTCACCCTTGCACATAATATCTGATTTATTTATTCTTCTTGGTTGGTGACAGTGTCCAGAAGTGAAAAATATGACAATCCAGTAAAAATTATGATCGGAAACATATACCAAATATCATCTACTGGCCTACTGATAAAGTTCACCAAGTAAATATACGAGGGAGCTATATGTGTACACATCAGGATGAGTTTGTATTGAAGAAATGAAAACTCACAATATAGCAAGGTAAGGAAACAAGGTCCAAACCTAGACCTTGCAGAAACAAAATGTTCAAGTAAGCTAGAAGACCACATTGCAAACAAAATGATAGCAATTGTAAACCTATATTTAAATAGCAAAAATAGCACTAAAGATTATTGTGTGATTATCTGATTGAACCAAAAAGGATAGAAAAAACTATCTTTAAACGTACATGTACATTCGCTGGAAAAGCGACATAGCTCACTGGGGTAGATCCATTTATGTTGGTAAGGAAACATGTAGTCTTTTATGCTGCACATATATATGAAAGGGCATTTATGCACTTACTATTATTTTGATGTTTGGTGACAACACTTGGATAAGTTTAATCATCTGTTAAATGTTTTAGGAGATTCCAGTTGTCCCATGTATGGTGCAATAAAGGAAAAAGAGCTTCCCTGGGTCAGGTCTTTGCAAGGGATAAGTCCCAGCCGGACTGTCCGGCTGATCCAGGCTAGAGTGTCCGGCCAGGCCGGACTGTCCGGTGGGATTTAACCGGACTGTCTGCTCATGAGAAGTGGGCAACTTCTCTGAACACTCAAAACAGGTTTTCGGACACTTCCCAGATTCTGGCCGGAAACTTGGCCAGGCCGGAGTGTCCGGCTGGTCTCACCCGGAGTGTCCGGCTGGGCCGGACTGTCCAGCTTGTTCTGGCCGGACTGTCCAGGGCAAGTGGCTCCCAACGGCTCCATTTCCAGGGGGGCTATATAAAGGCCCCTTCTTCTACCTTGGAAGCTGCTCGTCCATCTCAAGAACTCCAGCACCATTAGAGCCACCAAATCCACAAGATCTCCTCACTCAACCATCCAAAGTCATTGAAATTTGGAGAATCGAAGGAGGAGGCCTTGATCTACATCTTCACCAAGAGAGATCTTCATTTCCCCCTCATTCACTTGAGGGCCCCTTGCTCTAGTGTTTCATTGGAAACCCTAGCTTGTGATTTGGTTCTTACTAGCTTGTCTTTGATTGTTTGACAGCTAGCTTGTACTTGGGAGCCTCCAATTAAGTTGTGGATGTGTGCCCCGAACTCGTTGTAAAGGTGCTGGCATCCACCTCGAAGGTTGCCGTATAGTGGAAGAGGTGAATCGAACCCTTTGGGGTGAGGTTCATCGGAGAACAAGGGAGGCCTCTCGTGGTGTTGGTGGTTTGAAACCACCCCCTCTCCAAATGTAGACGTACTTCCCCTCAAAAGGAAGGAACTACGGGAAACAAATCCTTGTGTCTCTGTGTGCTTCACTTTGGTTACTTCTATCCTTTACTGCACTTTGCTTATCTAGTCATTGCTTAGTTTGTGCTTGTTTGTCATATAGGTAAATTCACCATAGTTGCATAATCTAGAGAATTTACCTTTCATGTCAAACCCTAAATTAAAAAAGAGTAAAATTTGAAGTAGCACCTATTCACCCCCCCTCTAGGTGCCCATACGATCCTTTCAATTGGTATCAGAGCCTCGGCTCTTTATTCGGGCTTAACCACCTAAGAGATT
Source organism: Avena eriantha (assembly GCA_910589775.1). Classification (NCBI taxonomy): domain Eukaryota; kingdom Viridiplantae; phylum Streptophyta; class Magnoliopsida; order Poales; family Poaceae; genus Avena; species Avena eriantha. Next base: position 489,689,744 of record OU342740.1, read on the forward strand.
ATGGTCAACCCAGAGGAGGGAGAAAGTGAGGCTAGCCATTTGGTGACCATGGTAGACCTCAAGAAGTTGGAAACAAGCTTGAGCTCTACCTTGGCCAACGAAATCCAACAGTTGCGTCAACTCGTTGAGCAACTTGTTAGGGATAAGCAAACCTCACCTCCTCCCTCTCTAGAGGTAACACCACCAAACCCAAATGTTAATGCTCTGGATAAGCCTTTGGAGGAAGTGATGGGGGATGAACATAATTCCACTAACTCCACCACAAAAAGGGGTGATGGGAAGGAAGAGCACCATGCGGTTCCCAGATGGTACTCTCCCGACCCCCTATCCCTCATCCACATATAAATAATAGAGGCGACCCACCTAAGTTAGTTGCACATATTTTTGCTCAATGGCAAGTCTTAATGAAATCTCATGTGCGCAGATCCTGCATTGATTTGTGGAATATTATTGAAGAAGGACTCAAAATTGAGGATCCAACCAATTTGACTAGAAGAGAAGTGGTCAATAGCCAACTCAATGCAACTGCCTTGCACATGATTCAACTTGGAGTGGGGCCAAAGGATTTTCCCCACATTGAGCACTACAACACCGCCAAGGAAGCTTGGGATGCTCTCATTGACTTGTTTGTTCGCAATGAGAGTACGGGGAGAAATAGATATGATGCCTTAAGCAATGAGGCCGAAGCATTGAGAACTTGTTTCAATTGTGGTGACCGCTATCACTTCGTTGCGACTTGTCCCTATGAGAAAAGAGAAGACCATGGGGGTAAACTTGTGTTGAAGAAGACCTCCAAAGCTCCCTACAAGAAACCCTTCATCAAAAGGAACTCAACCAACAAGAAGCCGGGAGAAATTGTCTTGATCACACATGAAGAGTACTCCTCCGATGATGATGATGAAGATGAAGAAGAGGATACATCAACTGGTGTGGCGGATCTTGCCACTACCTCTACCCCGTCATTCTCCCTCTTCGACTCTCCAAATGAGAATATCTCCAACAAGAATGTCACTTGCCTTATGGAAAGAGGAACGGAGGTATTATCATCAACGCACTCCACCTCCCTAATCAATGATGATGATTTTGATGATGAGTTGTCTCTTGAGGTAAAAAAGGAATTAGTTGCTTTTGATGTGTTCATGAACAACTTGCAAGGGGAACACAAGAAACATGTTGTGGACCTCTTAAATCAACTTGCACACACACAAGAACTTCTAGATGAGAGATGTCAATTAGGGAGAGAGCACATGATTGAGGTAGAAGCTCTAAATAATGCCCTAGAAGAAGAACAAGAAACTAGATTATCTCTTGAAACTAAACTAGAGGGTCTTGATGATGCAAATGATCTCATTATTAATAAACTCATCAAGAAACGTGATCATGCTATTGCTAAATATAAAAAGGCTAAAAAGGACAAGATTGAGTTTGATGCTGTTCATGAAAAACTTGCCGAGGACTTTAGGTCACTTGATAAGGCTCACAAGGCCTTGGAAGGTGAACTCTTGTCGCTCACAAAGTCTCGTGAAAAGCTTCAAACTCAATTGATCAATACTCCCTCACCCGAGTAAGCTCCAGTTCATTTCTCAAAATCGTGTTCTTGATGTGCTTGCTCTCGATTTTTTCGATCTCCTTTCTCAGCCCATCTTTGTTGCTGAAATTTGGAGCACTTGTTCTCTGGTATGTGACTCCTCCCCTTGTCCAAGTAGATTTGTGTTTAGTGGATTATATCTTGAGTATTTTTCTACTATAGGTGACATGTTATGAGAGCTTGTAAGCTTGTTTGATGCTTAGATATATAGTTTTGATGCATGTTTAGGCCTCTTACAAGTCCCTATGAGTAGAATCCTTCATTTTATTCACTTTGCAATTACTTGTTTAATAGGTGTTTAAATTTCAGAATACCAAGCATGAACACCCATACCTTTGGAGAGATATTTGAGAGGGATGCACCTAGGAGGTTGAGGCCCTCAAGATCAGCCTCTCAGTTTAGGCCATCATACAGTGAAGATCTCATTGCGACTCGTATTGGTAATGAAAGGGATGATGGGGATGCACACCCATCTACTTTTCCTTGTTTTACTTTCTTACAAGCTACATGGATTCTTGATGATTTCTTGCTACTGATTGAGAGGGTTGGTTTGACCTCATATATGCAAGATGAGAGTGAGCAATACGCTATGCTCACCAAAACCTTTGTTGAGAGCTTCACGTTTACTAACACGCCTTATCATTCGACTGTCTCTTTCAAAATTTATAATCTGCCCTTTACCATGCCATTGGAAAGATTTTGTAGCTTTGTAGGTGTAAGCATGACAGGGACCGTGAAGAAAATTCAAGGGCGACCCGCTGATTTGCTAGAGCTTTACCGAGGGGTGACCAATGATGATGACCGCGTGGCGCAGCGCGGAAAGATAAGAAATGTCCAACTCCTTGCTCTTAGATACATTTTTTATATTATCTTGCTACTAGCATACTTGGTAGGGAGAACACAAGTAATATCTCCAACTATCATTTAGCCTTCCTTGTTGCTGCGCTTAACAATAACACTCGGTACAATCTGGGCTCTCTTATTGCTCGCCGCCTAGCTGCTAGGGGGCCTATCTATGGGGCATCATTGCCTCGCGTATGGTACTTGCATTAGAGCTTTCAGTGGACCCCAATGATAGTGTACTGGCACCACAAAGGCTTGACCTTGTTGCTATGAAAACTCACCATTTTTTCACTGCAGCTTCTAATTTGGACAGTCTAGTATATAGGATGTTGTTTACTGACGGGGATGAGAGGGAAATCCCATTGCCACAGTCTTCTTTGTGTTCACAGGAGACCGTGGTCGCGTCATGGCTCTATGTATGGCGCCCAGAAAAGTGCTGGTGCGATGTTGATGTAGAGCTCGTTGGGAACCCCAAGAGGAAGGTATGATGAGCACATCAACAAGTTTCCCTCAGTATGAAACCAAGGTTTAATCGAACCAGTAGGAGCAAGGAAACACCCCAAAGGTGTTGCTAGCCGAGCTTTGGCAGGGCGCACTACCGGTGCTAGTAGCTATGTGGAGACCTGCACAACACAACCACAGAACTTTGTCCCCAACTTGCGATGAGGTTGTCAATCTCACCGTGTTTTGCGGAAAACAAAGGATTAAACGTATCGAATGGAAAGAAGTAATAGTTTGCAGAAAGTAAACACAAAGCAGTAAAAGATTGTAGATTGTATGTAAAAGACAAGGACCGGGATCCATAGTTCACTAGAGGTGGCTCTCCTTAAGATAGATAACATGCTGGGTGAACAAATTACATCGGGGCAATTGACAAACATCGAGAAAGCAATACATGCATATACTAATCATCTTGACTCCTTTGAGACTTGATTGGGCATTACAACATTATACATAGACCGCCATCCAACTGCATCTATGACTAATAATCCACCTTCAGGTTATCATCCGAACCCCCTCCAGTATTAAGTTGCAAGCAACAGATTATTGCTTTACGAACTGCGTGTAAAGTAAACAATACGATTGTTCTATGGACAAAGGATTGTTGTTTTCTCCCTAGTAGCAACAACACATCTAGTACCTTAGAGATTTCTGTCACTTCCCCAGATTACCAGAGGCATGAACCCACTATCGAGCATAAATACTAACTCTTAGAGTTGCTAGCATCTACTTGGCCAAGATAGCTACTAACAACGGAAAGCATGCAAGATCACAAATAACAAATACATGATAGAATCAATAATCAATCTGAAATAGCATCTCAATATCCATCGGATCCTCGCAAACACAACATGCAGAATTACAAAGAGATGATCTTGATCATGAACGGAGCTCACAAGATCTAGACATGAAAGCACAAAGGAGGAGAACCAGCCATCTAGCTACTACATGGATCCGTAGTCCAAGGATGAACTACTCACGCATCTCACCGGAGGCTTGCATGGTGATGAAGAAGGCCACCAAGGTGAATTCCCCTCTCCGGCAGGGTGCCGGGAAGAGCTTCAGATCCTTCCCGATCTAGGGATGGATATGACGGCGGCTATAGACTCTTTCATGGATTTTTGATCGGGCACTTAGGGTTTACGTCCCGAGGGCATCTTATAGGCGGAAGGGGAGGCCGAGGGGGTGCCAGGGGCCACCACACCACTCCCTGGCGCGGGCCCAGCCTGGCCGCGCGGCCAGGTGGTGTGGCCAGCCGCTGGCCCCTCTCCGTCTCGTATTCTGGCATCTGATGACTTCCGGAAAAATAGGCACTTTGGCTTTTGTCCCGTCCAATTCCGAGAATATTCATTTTCTGACTTTCCTGGAACCAAAAACAACAGAAAACAGGCAGCTGGCACTGTGGCTGTTGTTAATAGGTTAGTCCAAGAAATCAAATGAAAAGTACTCCAAAGTTGGAACAAAACACAAGAAAGTGGATAAAACCAAGCATGGAACATCAAAAATTATAGATACATTTGCAATGTATCAACATCCCCAAGCTTAACTCCTCCTCGTCCTCGAGTAGGTAAGTGATAAAAAGAAAGAATAATTTTTGAGGTGACATGCACCATCAAAGAATTGATCAAAGTATTTGTAAAACATTGAAAGCTGGGATCATAGTACTTCAATCATAACATGAAAGACAAAGTTCTAGCAATAAGACAAAGAAACTATGATGCAACATGAAAAGGCACAAATAAAAGATTCATTAATAACAATGCTTTGCAAGACGTTTGTTTGTTTCACATAAAGAAAACATAGCATAATAGTATTCAGCTTATCCCTCAATAGAGTAGCAAATGCAAATGCATAGGACACCTTCAAAGTTCAAAGAGTGACTAGATACAATAGTTTAAAACAAGCAATATCAAGTTATGCATCAATCAACTAGTCTTGGGACAATGCACATAGAACTAAGAATGGCCACTATGCTCTCAAAGAAGGTGCATAAAGTTAGAAGGTGGAGACTCAATATAATGGCGGAAGAAAGGCCCTTTTTTATAAAAGGAAGTAGCAATTCAAGTCTCATAAAGAGCTTCCAAAAATTATGGTACTTATAGCTTTTAGCTCTCATTGCCCTATCATAAGCATCTTGAAGTGATTAAGGTTAAAGTGAACAAACTATGGTGTACATGCTTGACGAAGTGTAAGTTAGAAATCTCATGTCCCTTGTATACGAGGGCCGCTCCTCATGCTATTCAAGTTTAGTCACCGGTAAGTTCTTGTCATCGTAAGTACATGTGTATCATTGAGAACCGCCAACGGGGTACCCCTTACCCGATGATACGGAAGAATCGTCATATCAAAATGACAAGGCAAGCAGACAACGAGCATCTCACTATTCTTCTTATTTCCCATGGGAATATGGTGCTTTTTTCTCTCTTTCCTCTTTTCATAATCACCTTTTTTTCTCTTTTTTCTCAATATAGGACTCTTTTTTATAAGAAGAATGCTTCATAGACAGCTCATTATGGTTACGCTGCAGGTTTCCACCATGTCAGCATGGATTAGACCAACGGCCCAGGCGTTTCTCTAACACATATACATAACTCCATGGACTTACAAGCTCCCCTTTCATTTCACACCGACGACATCCATATACAAAAGAGCATGATACCAACTAGGTACAAGTACCACGTGCAATGTTGAAAGTGTTCCCCATGAAAGCATGGTTCGGCTAATTCCCAACAAATAAGTGCAAGCATATACAACATATACGACACAATGGTTCAAGTTTATTAAGGGCAAGAAAAGTAAAGTGTGCCATCAAGTTCGTGAGAGCTTTAATCACAAGTTTTCTCATAACAAGTTCAATTTGGATGGTAAACAAAAGCATGAACGTACTTGGAATAGCATAAGCTAGTAGGTAGGTATGGTGGAATCTTTGGAATAACTTGTTTTAGGGAGTTGGATGCATGAGTGGAACTCATACTTGGTTGTGGAGGCTAGCAAAAGACTGGGAGCGACAAACTAAGAGAGCAATAATGGCCATAATCATGCAGAGCGACAAAACATCATTGATCAAAGCATAAAGTGATACTACAAGTTGAAAAATAAAGGATCATAAAGGCTATGCTGACTTGAGATAGTTATAACATGGTGTGAGCATGTGCCAAGTCAACCCAAATAAAGCATCAGAGGATAATACCACAATACTATATTTTAATATGCTAAAACAACGCATGATTCATCCAAGGCACATTAAGAAATCTCAATTGTTTGTAACAAGTCATGATACAACAAAGAATACTAAGCATAAATCCAAAACAATATCAAGCATGGCATGACAGAGCATAGGCCACAGCCAAAAACAAGCTCTTTTTACCACATAAGCATGAACTTTCCTACTATTTTCCAAACCAAACCAAACTATTTGCAAACCAATGTATGAAAGAGGGGGTCCAACCAATTTCTTCAGAAAACTAAGCAAACCAAAGCAAATGAAAAACCAAAACAAAAACAAAAACGAAAAAGAAGACACTCCAAGAAAAACACAACTATGCATGAAACAATAAAAATGAAGCGTTTGGAAGAAACCTGGGATTTTTATTGATGAAGAAGGGGATGCCTTGGTCATCCCCAAGCTTTGAAGCTTGTATTCTTGGATATTTTGGGGTGACACGCATGTCATCCCCAATCTTGAGCTTTAGTCCATCCTTCATCTCATTACTCATTCCTTCCATACACCTGAATTTTTTTGTTCATACAAAACTTCACACAATCTTTATTAGCAACATTAGTGTACTCAAGATAAATAAATCTTAAGGTTCAGTTCTAACACCAAATAAACTTCCATTAGAACATTATCTACTGTAGCACTTCCCTCAAAAAGCTCAATTCCCCAAAAGAACTCAAAAAGGAACCAACAAGAAGCAAATGGAGAAAATGGCAGAAATCTGTCAAAACAGACCAGCATGTAAAGACGAATTTTTTCGAAGACCTTATGTTGCTCAAACCAAAAAGTGTTAAACTAACGAAAGTTAGATAACAACCTAGGGCAGAAGCACAGAAATGCACGCCTCAAAAATACGTTCAAGGATTTTAGACGAATTTTTACGGTGAAGCACAGAAATCTGTTTTGGGACAACAACTTTCCCAATCATTATTTCTCTCTCATTAGAGGTTACTCTTGGCACAAAAATCAAATAAAAAGGATAATGAAAGGTTATGACAGAGGTAATAACTTCCAAGACTCATCTAACACTTTTGGATTATCTCCCAATAAGTACTTTTCTTTAACGCCTTTAAGTTAGGCATAAGAAGCAAGAAAGAATCAAGTGTTCTCAAATGAAGAAGCATTAAGATCAATACCAGAAATATTTTCAACAAGGCAAGGTATATCATCCAAATAAGTTCTAGAGGATCCTCTCTCAATGCTCTTAGGTTTCGATATTCTCATCAAAAGGGTTTGCAGGAACAATCCAATCAAGATTCTTTTCTATGGCATCATGTATTGCTACTAGTTTAAAGGGTATTGGTATCTTAGGTTCTGCCCCCTTAGGTTCGATTTTCTTCATCTTTTCTCGTGTACCAATAACATCTACACATGAGCCTAGCATATTGAAACGTTCAAAGACTTTCCTAGCTTCCTTGGCAACATCATAGAACTCCTTAAACAAAGTTTCCAGAATAAAATCCCTCTTTTCAGGGTAATCAATTTCTTTATGCTTAAGAAACATTACTTGCATTAAGGGGTTGAGGTTAACAAACCTGGCTTCTAACATGTGAATTAAAGAAGATGCAGCAATCTCATAGTTTGGAGCAAGTTCTGCAAGGGATCTATCCTCAGTATCTTCATGCTTACTAACATGATTGAAGAATTCTTCAATATTATCTTTCCCAATTATAGAACTACTACCAATTGAAAGGTCTTTCAGGGTGAAAGTAGGGATCAACATGGTGAGCTAAGGAAGAGGTGACAACTAAAGGAGACTTAATTTTTTGTTTTTTTGGTAAAGAAAGCAAACTAGTAAAACTATTTTTTTGTGTGTTTTTGATAAAGAAACAAGCAAACAAAGCAAAAAGAAACTAAGAAAAAAAATATAACAAAGTAAAGAGATTGGTTATGAGGGACTCCCCTTGTGAAGATGTCCTTGACTCCCCGGCAACGGCGCCAGAAAAATGCTTGATGCCTCTATGTATAGCGCCCAGAAAAGTGCTGGTGCGATGTTGATGTAGAGCTCGTTGGGAACCCCAAGAGGAAGGTATGATGAGCACAGCAGCAAGTTTCCCTTAGTATGAAACCAAGGTTTAATCGAACCAGTAGGAGCAAGGAAACACCCCAAAGGTGTTGCTAGCTGAGCTTTGGCAGGGCGCACTACCGGTGCTAGTAGCAACGTGGAGACCTGCACAACACAACCACAAAACTTTGTCCCCAATTTGCGATGAGGTTGTCAATCTCACCGTGTTTTGCAGAAAACAAAGGATTAAACGTATCGAATGGAAAAGAAGTAATAGTTTGCAGAAAGTAAACACAAAGCAGTAAAAGATTGTAGATTGTATGTAAAAGACAAGGACCGGGATCCATAGTTTACTAGAGGTGGCTCTCCTTAAGATAGATAACATGCTGGGTGAACAAATTACAGCGGGGCAATTGACAAACATCGAGGAAGCAATGCATGCATATACTAATCATCTTGACTCCTTTGAGACTTGATTGGGCATTACAACATTATACATAGACCGCCATCCAACTGCATCTATGACTAATAATCCACCTTCAGGTTATCATCCGAAACCCCTCTAGTATTAAGTTGCAAGCAACAGATTATTGCTTTACGAACTGCGTGTAAAGTAAACAATACGATTGTTCTATGAACAAAGGATTGTTGTTTTCTTCCTAGTAGTAACAACACATCTAGTACCTTAGAGATTTCTGTCACTTCCCCAGATTACCAGAGGCATGAACCCACTATCGAGCATAAATACTAACTCTTGGAGTTGCTAGCATCTACTTGGCCAAGATAGCTACTAACAACGGAAAGCATGCAAGATCACAAATAACAAAGACATGATAGAATCAATAATCAATCTGAAATAGCATCTCAATATCCATCGGATCCCCGCAAACACAACATGCAGAATTACAAATAGATGATCTTAATCATGAACGGAGCTCACAAGATCTAGATATGAAAGCACAAAGGAGGAGAACTAGCCATCTAGCTACTACATGGATCCGTAGTCCAAGGATGAACTTCTCACGCATCACACCGGAGGCTTGCATGGTGATGAAGAAGGCCTCCAGGGTGAATTCCCCTCTCCGACAGGGTGCCGAGAAGAGCTTCAGATCCCTCCCGATCTAGGGATGGAGATGACGGCGGTTACAGACTCTTTCATGGATTTTTGATCGGGCACTTAGGGTTTAAGTCCCGAGGGCATCTTATAGGTGGAATGGGAGGCCGAGGGGGTGCCAGGGGCCACCACACCAACCCCTGGCGCGGGCCCAGCCTGGCCGCGCGGCCAGGTTGTCTGGCCAGCCACTGGCCCCTCTCCATCTCGTATTCTGGCATCTGATGACTTCCGGAAAAATAGGCACTTTGGCTTTTGTCCCGTCCAATTCCGAGAATATTCATTTTCAGACTTTCCTGGAACCAAAAACAACAGAAAACAGGCAGCTGGCACTGTGGCTGTTGTTAATAGGTTAGTCCAAGAAATCAAATGAAAAGTACTCCAAAGTTGGAACAAAACACAAGAAAGTGGATAAAACCAAGCATGGAACATCAAAAATTATAGATACATTTTCAATGTATCATCGCACTCCAAGGAGGAGGTGGACGAGCAGCTTCGCTTGCTGGGTTTCCACGAGCAGCACCAAGAGGATGTACCCTCCTACGATCACTCTGCACATTACGGAGGGACGTACTCGAGCTCGCACCAGGACGAGGGTACCTCCTCATCATACTACGGTGACACGTCATCCTGGCCGTCTTGGGATTGATACCCACTTAGGCCAAAAGCCTAAGCTTGGGGGGAGGTACGCCGACATCGCACTCATCTCCTCATCATGTTGCGTCGGTATTTTGTATATTCATGTTTCGTTCTCTTTTTAGTTTTCGTTCTTTCTTTGCTTTTGCTTTCTAAAACACAAAAGGACCAAAAATGTTTCTGTTGTTTCTCTTTGGTTTGCTTCTTTTTCTCTTTGCCTTGCTTTGTTTTTCCCTTTTTGCTTTGTTTGAACTATTCGAAAAACCCAAAAAGATTTTGCTTTGCTTGTTCTTCCTTTTTGGTTCTTATTTTAAAAATCGAAAACAACAAAAATATTTGTCGTTCTTCTTTGGTTTTGTGAGTTTGCTACAGGGTTCAGCAGTCCTTAGTGGATATTGATTTCATTTTATTATTCAAGCCACACAAGTGAAGAGCGATAATGAGGATTAATGACAACTCATGGTAAGAGGCTGGTAACGAACTCTATTTGTTTTCATTTTTGTACATATACTCATCTTTGTGGGCATGCTTAGTCTGTTCGTGTAGGGTGTATGTTATCTTTGGATGCTTAGTAGTTTTTGCTTTCGTATGATTAGTTCCAGCTTGCTAATAGTTTGTAGCATGTCATATGAATGTTTGCTTGCATTACTCTATTCATAACTTGGTATGACACCGTGGTATCCTCCTCTGAATGTTTCATTTGAATTGACTTGGCACATGCTCACGCATGCACATGACTGTAATAATCAGTTAAGCCTCGATGAATTATTTTGCCTTGAGGATCTTGAATCACTTTCATGCCATGATTAGCCATGTTTTGTTGCAAGCATGATTATGACAGCTATTGCTCTCTCGTTTGTCTCTCCCTTACTATTGCTAGCCTTCACTTTCACTGAGTATTTTACTCATGTTTCCAATTCCCTTAAACCAAATATTTCCAAAGTGTCCACCATACCTACCTATTAGCATCATTTGCTATTTCTGTGCATATTCAATATGCCTTGTTTTCTTCCGAATAAAATGTTTGCTTGTTATGAGAAAGTTAGTTAGTAAAGCTCTCACGAACTTGATGGCACACTTTATTTTCTGCACTTAATAAACCTGAACCATTGTGTCTGTCCATGAAAGTTATATGCTTGCAAATTATAGGCTGGGGATTAGCAGAACCGTGCTGTCACCGGGAACGCTTTCAACACCTGTAAATATATACCTAGTTGATACCATGCTCTTTTGTTAGCGGATGTCGTCGGTGTGAAATAAAAGGGGAGCTTGTAAGTCCATGGAGTTATGTATGTGTGTTAGAGAAACGCCTGGGCCGCTGGTCTAATCCATGCTGACATGGTGGAAACCTGCAGCGTAACCATAATGATATCTATGAGGCATTCTTCTTATAAAAAAAGAGAGATAGCTATTGAGAAAAGGAAAACAAAGAGATTTATGAAAAGAGGAAAGAGAGAAAAAAGCACCATTTTCCCATGGTAAATAAGAAGATTGCTGAGATACTCATTGTCTGCTTGCCTTGTCATTTTGATATGGGGATTCTTCCGTATCATCGGGCAAGGGGTACCCCGTTGGCGGTTCTCTATGATACACACATATTTACGATGACAAGAACTTACTGGTAACTAAAGTTGAGTAGCATGAGGAGCGACCCTCGTACTCAAGGGACATGGGATTTTTAGTTTATAGTCTATCAAGCATATAACTCAGATTGGACCTCACTTTCACCTTAACCACATTAAAAGATGCTTATGATAGGGGTAATGAGAGCTCAAAGCTAATGAGTACCATACTTTCAGCATTTGGAAGCCTTTCAAATTATTCAAAACCTTTTTTTTACTTGTTGAGTCTCCACATAATCTTTGAGCACCTTCTTGAGAGCTTAGTTGTCATTCTTTGTGTTTGTCTCATTACTTGATTATTTGTGTTATGATTTTGATGCTTGTATCATTGACATTTTTACTTCTAGTCTTCACCTGAACTTCAGAGGTGCCTTGGCATTCATAATCAAAGGCAAGCGAGGTACCACTCTATCATACCTTGTTATGAGCATTGTAATGTTGCTTATGTTTATGCTTCATGCTACTTATTATTTTTGAGTTGGAATCTCTTCATAGCTTGCATTGACTAGTAAGTAAACTTAGTTGCATACTCCTTATTATGAATTGTCTAAGTAGTTGATCACATGCTGAGAATATATACATCATATGAAGCAATTGTGTTCGTGAAAGTTCTTTTATCGCACTTAGTTTTCAACTGAATTGCTTGAGGACAAGCAATAAGCTAAGCTTGGGGGGAGTTGATACGTCCAAAATGTATCTACTTTCCCGAACACTTTTGCTATTTTTCTCCTCTAAACTTGTGTGATTTGGATGAAACTAACGCGGACTGACGCTGTTTTCAGCAGAATTGCCTTGGTGTCTACGTTTTGTGGAGAAAATCAAATATTAGGAAAAATCCCGGAAAATATGCCAAAAATCCTATTTCACCAGAAGACTCCCGGAGCCAGAATACGAGACGGAGGAGGGCTAGGCCCAGGCCACACCACCTGGCCGCGCGAGAAATCCCAGGCCGCGCCAGGGGGTGGTGTGGCCGCCCCAGACTCTCCCTCGGTCTCCCTCTTCACCTATAAGTTTCGTTCTGACCTAAAAACCCAAGGGGGTTCGACGTTTTTCCAGAAGGAGTTCCGCTCCGCCGCCACCACCATATTCTACGAAACAACACCAGAAACTCTGTTCTGGCACCCTGCCGGGACGGGGCATTGGAGGAGATCATCGCCATCATCATCACCATCGCTTCTCCATCTACCATCCATGTTTCCCCCATCTATGAGTTAGTAATCCCCCACTGTAGGCTATGGGGATGGTAGGGATTGGATGAGATCATTCATGTAATGGCATCAGATTGTATGGTGCCTAGTATCTTTTATTAGTGCTTTATGACTTTGTTGCGACTTGCTGTGCTTAATGCTTGTCACTAGGGCCCGAGTGCCATGATTTCAAATCTGAACATGTTTTTGATTCATTATGATAGTATTGTTTATGGTCTTATCTGCAAGTTGTATACACACATTGTTGTCCGGAACCAATGGCCCCAAAGTGATAGAAATCGGGATAACCGGAGGGAATGGCTTTGATGTGAGGATCACATGTGTTCACGGAGTGTTAATGCTTTGCTCCGGTGCTCTATTAAAAGGAGCACCTTAATTGCCAGTATTTCCCTTGAGGCCCCGCTGCAAACGGGCTGGCAGGACAAAAGTTGTTGTGCAAGTTCTCATTGCGAGCACGTATGACTATATATGGAACACATGCCTAGGATTATCTAGTACTTGGATGCTTTATCTTATTTATCTGCAATTGCCCTATGTTCTGATTGCTATGTGAATTGTCTTGTCCATGCAACGCCCATCCATCCATCCCTATGCCTGCCGCACTCGAATCCTATTGTTTACTGCTATTGTTACTACTGTCTTTACTTTACTGCTGCTGCTACTTTGCTATTCCTACTATAAAACTGTTGCTACTAATAAACTGATGTGAGCAAGATTGTTTCCAGGTGCAGCTGAATTGACAACTCAGTTGTTAAGGCTTATAAATATTCTTTGGCTCCCCTTGTGTCGAATCAATAAATTGGGTTGCACTTCCCTCGAAAATACTGCGATACACCCCTATACTTGTGGGTCATCATAGACCTATGCTTCCGGAGGGTCAAAATGGGTGCTTGATAGTGGATGCACAAGTCATATGACCGGAAGCGCGTCTAGTGTCAAGGAGTTGAGACCAAATGTTGATCAAATATCCGTGACATATGTCGACAAGTCAAAGTCTAAGGTAATGGGTTTCGGCAAAGTTGTGGTTGCACATGATATCACTCTCGTGGACGTCATGCTTGTTGAGACCCTTGGCTATAATTTAATTTTAGTCCGTGCTCTTGGAAAGATGGGTTTTGCCGTCTTTATTGATAATGATATTGTGATCCTCATGTGGAGCAAGTCTCTAAAGGTCGCTTTCATTGGGTACGTCGAGAATGACTTGTATGTGGTGTACTTCTCGGGGAAAACCACTACAAGTCCGATGTGCCTATTCGGAAAGGCCGATGTGGGTTGGCTATGGCATCGCCATCTAGCCCATGTCAACATGAGAACTTTGCAAAGCCTCCACAAGGATGGTCATATTGTTGGACTAAAAGAAAATGTTTGCTTTGCCGAAGATCGTATCTACAGGGCATGTGTTGAAGGAAAGATGCATGATTCTTCCCACAAGCCAAATAACTACATCAAGTTCAAGAGGATCTTGGAGCTCCTTCATGTGGATCTCTTTGGTCCTCCGTCTCATGCGAGTCTTGGTGGGAAGAAATGATGTTTGGTGATTGTTGATGACTACTCAAGATACACTTGGGTATATTTCTTCAAGTTAAAAAGTGAGACCCAAGAGAACTTCATTGACTTCATCAACATGGCTTAACGTGAACACAATGTCCGAGTGTTAACAATAAGAAGTGATAATGGTACCGAGTTCAAGAACCACACATTAAATGGATTTCTTAGTGATGAGGGAATAAAACATCAATATTCCGCTGCATATACCCCTCAACAAAATGGTGTAGCTGAGAGGAAGAACCAGACTCTTATTGACATGGCAAGGACTATGTTGGCGGAATTTAAATCTCCATACAATTTTTGGGCTGAAGCTATCTCCATCGCATGCCATGCATCAAACCGTCTCTACCTCCGCAAAGAATTGATCAAGACTCCATATGAAATCCTTACCGATAACAAGCCTAATGTTTCTTACTTCTGGGTATTCAGTTGTAAGTGCTTCTATCGCATTAAGGGCATTCGTTTATCCAAGTTTGATTCCAAAGCATTAGAGGGTATTTTTGTTGGTTATGGTCTCGAATCCCACACTTATAGAATCTATGACAAGCTCTCAGGAATTGTCATAGAATCTTGTAGTGTGGTGTTTGAAGAATATGATGGTCCCCAAGCGGGGCATGTTGATGTTTGTGATGTAGATGATGAAATGCCTCAGGATGCCATAGGAAGAATGGGTGCGGGTTTCATCCGCCCTGTTGAGGAACCCCTTATGGTGGTTCGAGAAGAACTATGCTCTACTCAAGTGGAGCCCTCATCTTCACAACTTCAACAAGCTACTATCGAGGAGGACACTGACCCATGCCAAAGACAAGTTGTGGACCCTCAACCTACTGTTCAAGAAGAAACCTCTAGCCAGGAGGTACTTGAATCTCCATTTACCAGAATGTCCAGTGGTGTGAAGGCTATTACACAAGGAAGATCTATAGAAACTGTCATAAGGAAAGCTCAATGCCTGTCTAGGAGTATGCTTGATCAAGACCAAGGTTAATCTTTGCCTCTTACAAAAGAGAATAATTCCAATGATGATCAAGGTCAAGTTGATGGTCAAGACGAGGACCAAAATCATGAAATGATCCCCCAAGAAACAATAAGGAGATCAAAACTCGTCACCAAGCTATAATGGATAGAATATTGGAATTAAGAGACCACACTCTTGAGAATGTGGTAGGAGATCTAAGAAGAGGGATATCTACTCGAGCACAACTGAAGAACTTTGGTGAGCACCAAGCACACATTTCCATGGTGGAACCAAAGAAAGTATGGGAAGCTCTTGAAGTTTCGGATTGGTGGGATGCAATGGACAAAGAGCTCAACAACTTTGAGAGAAACAAAGTATGGAAGTTAGTGGAAAAGCCAAAATATTGCCGCAATGTTATAGGCACCAAGTGGATTTTCAAGAACAAGCAAGATGAGCATGGAATTGTGATAAGGAACAAGGCAAGATTCGTTGCACAAGGGTTCTCTAAAATTGAAGGCATTGAATATGGAGAGACTTATGCACCCGTGGCTCGCCTTGAGTCCATATGTATCCTTCTTGCCTATGTGGCACATCATAAATTTAAACTACAACAAATGGATATAGAAAGTGCATTTCTTAATGGTCCATTGCATGAGTTGGTATATGTGAAACAACCCCCGGGATTTGAGGATCCCAACTTTCCAAACCACGTCTACAAACTCGATAAGGCACTCTATGGGCTCAAGCAAGCCCCACGCACGTGGTATGAGCACCTAAGAGAGTTGTTGTTAGATCGTGGGTTTGAGGTTGGGAAAACCGATCCCACTCTTTTTACCAAGAGGGTCAATGGGGAACTTTTTGTATGCCAAATTTATGTAGATGATATTATCTTTGGCTCATCTAACAAAGATTTTAATGATGAATTCTCAAAGCTTATGACTGACAGGTTCAGGATGTCTATGATGGGAGAATTGAGAGTATTTCTTGGTTTTGAGATCAAGCAAGTGAGAGGAGGTACATTCTTCAACCAAGCCAAGTATACTCAAGATATGCTCAAAAGATTCAACATGAAAGACCTAAATGGAGCTCCCACTCCCATGGCAACAAAGACTCATCTTGAACTAAACCCAAATGGTAAAGATGTGGATCAAAAGGTATACCGATCCATGATTGGCTCTTTGCTTTACCTTTGTGCATCTAGACCCGATATTGTGTTGAGTGTAGGAGTGTGTGCAAGATATCAAGCGGCTCCAAAAGAAAGCCATTTGATGTCAGTCAAGAGAATCTTTCGATATTTGGTTCATACCCCAAACTATGGTATTTGGTATCCTAGGGGCTCAACTTTCTCTCTTTGTGGGTACACGGATTCGGATTGGGCTGGTGACAAGGATGATAGGAATCTACCTCCGGGGCTTGCCAATTCCTTGGGAGGTCCTTGGTGTGTTGTGAAGGAGATATGCCCTAGAGGCAAATAAGAAATAGGTTTTTATTATCATATCTCAATTAGTTTATAATAGTTTCATATTGTGCTATAACTGTGCCAAGTAGAAACATTGGTACAGGTGTGGTATGAAACAACCAAGTCCCTAGTAGTCTCTATTCATACTAGTTCGTTGGTCACGAAGATGATCTGGGTTTCAAGATCATGGGCATTTATGCCGACTGACAACGAGATCATATCATTGGAGAATGATGTGATTGGACATTCCTCGAAGGATTGCAACACGATCAAGTCATATAGTTCATTGTTGCAACAGCTATACCTAGACTCCTTCTCCTTAGACCATGAGCTCATATTACTCACTGTTTCCCTAGGCTGCTTTGACTGCATCAAACGTCATCTAGTAATACGGTGATTATAAAGGTGTATGTTGGGTATTCCGAAGGAACAGTAGATGACATGTGACTGCAAGACCGGGATTTGTTCACCCACATGACGGGTAAAGATACATACGGCCGGCTTGGTGAGATTACATCCATATATGTTGCAACATGTGACTAGGTCACGGGGATGTAATATCACAGTAACAAGAAAACAGAACTTGTTATGAACGAGATTGAACAAGGTATAAGATACCATTGATCGGATCTCGGACAAGCTGTATCGAGAAACAAAAGGAAGAGGATGCTACATTTAGACGGTTCAAACGACATTGTCATCAGGAATGCATAGGGGTCACATGGATATCCCTGGTCCCTCTGTTGATCATTGATACATATCATGTCTAGAGCATTCCCGAGCCGTGAGAGGATACACTTAAGGGTACGATGAGAGCGATCATTCGTAAGACGGAATCACAGTAGAGAAAGAGAGAAAGCCGGAATCGTTCCGCGGAGAGATCCAAAGTTGTTCGGAGAAAGAATAAAGGAAAAGTCCCGAAAAGTGTTTTCGGATAAATGAGAATTTAAATATATATTTATTATATGTTAATTGTGAATTAATGTATTATAAATAATATTTAGATTAAGAGTTATAAAGTCAACTTTTATATTAGGCCGAATCCCAGAGGGAAAAGACCTAGAATAAAAGCTGTAGAAAAAGAAGGAAAAACAAAAAGAAAACAGTCCACGTGGGCGGCAGATAGTTGCCACCGCACGGGGGGCGGACCAGTGCTACCAGCCGCCGCCGGGGCCTGCTCGACCTGGCCCACGCGGGCGCCAGGGAGCTGGGCCACTGGGGCAAGCCGGCCCACCCGGGCGGGGCAGGGTGCGGGCGAAGGCCGCTGCTGGGCACGCGTGTTGGGCCGCGGAGCGGCACCGGCCCACCCGGGCTCGCCCCTGTGCCTCTGTTCGCAGGCCGCTGCCTGGGCCGCGGGGGCGAGGCTGGCCCGCCTGGCTGCTGCCCCTCCTGGTCGCTGCTGCTGGGACGCTGGGGCGCCGCCGGTCCACCCGGCTGGCAGCATTGTGCTGCTGCTGGTTGTTGGGCTGGCTGCCCAGGCCTAGCCGGCTGGGGAGCTATTTCCCCCCCCTTTCCTTTGCCTTTTAGTCCCATATGGCTAACCCTTTGAGAAAGGTACACCCCCTTAGCCTATATAAAGGGGTGCCCATCGGTGGGATGATACACACCAACACACACCAATATTTGGAGAAGTCCTTTGGTTGACTTCCTCCTTCTCTCTCTCCCTCCATACCTTGTGACCATGGCCCCAAGTCTAGGCTGTGCGATCGAGGCACACCTGCAGTACGCCGTTGCGCTGTAGGGATTCCTAGCCGGATATCAACTTCCGCACTCCCGGCGGGATCGGGGAGCCGGAGGTCTCATCGTGCACCGGATGTGTACAAAGACACGAGGCGCAACACTTGGGGCGCTTAAATGTCATGAGCTAGAGCTATTGCACGATGAAGATGATGAAGATCAAGAAGGAGCAAGGGGTGACCTGCGAGGAGCTTCACGACCTTGAGGTCGGCTTCGAGTATGACTACATCAACCACGTTCCCCGCGGAACGTTAACCGCGTACGGTCTACAAGGGTATGTATTCTATACGCATCGGCCGTTACCGCATTACTACATAGATAGATCTTAGGCAAGTTTCGGGGTTTCATTCGTAGGAAATTTTTTGTTTTCCGCGCCGATCCCCAACAGCGGTATCAGAGCCGATCTATGAGTAGGAGTGTTGTACGACCAGTACGCACAAGTTTTTGTGCGGGCATTGATCCCTTAGTTGTTACCCTCTAACGTGTACTTGTTTATATCACGGTATTGTTTGATGAAGCAGCCCGGACCGACCTTACGCGTATTCGTACGCGAGACTGGTTCCACACTCACCATATGGCTTGTACCGTATAAGTGGCTAGCGGGTGTCTATCTCTCATTCGATAGTTGATATAGCATTTACAACGGAGGGCCCCGAAAGGGGTGTAATAGAGACAACTGTCGGATCCATGTTGTGGTTGGAAAGTTCGTAGTTTAGAAACGGTTCTAGTGTAAAGGCCCTAACAACCACATAAAACTTGCAATAGATAAAGTAGAGGCGTCTAACTTTATTTTGCAGGGGGCATGTGATTATGATATGGCATTGGTCGATAAGAAGGTAAAGTAGTTTATTTTTCTGTTACTAAGTAGTATAGTAATAGTCATCGTTCCGATGGACGACCTGTTGGCGGCGTCGTGGACTTGGCGTCAAACCAAGGGCACGATGGAGATCATGCCGGAGCGCTCGATGGAGATCAAGACGCAAGAAGACCATATCATATCACATTATACATATGATGTTGATACCAGTTTTTACATCTTATTGCGTGCTAGTATTTAAATACTCAACGGTAGCAAATAAGATAATCCCTATTGAATTCCAATGTTCCGTGTTCCCTTGTGTGTGCACCACCAAGAAAGTTCTTCGGTATGAGGCGATCCAGGGTTATAGGCCTGGGTGTCAGACATATCTACGTCCGCATACAGTGGGTGTAAGCCATGTTGCACAGCGAATACACACAAGTTAGATTTGGCGAGCCTAGCACGCTAGAGAAGCGTGGCCTCGGAACACAAGAGATCAAAAGATCGAGCATGAGTCACATGGATGATGTGATTGGAATTATTGAATGTCTACCTTTGATACTGCACTGATGGCCATGACGATCAGGGGAGGTGCAGAGGAGGGATCATGTGATCACTAAAATCGTCCAGGGGATGACCGTTTTAGTGGAGACCAATTATAAATTGATCTCTTATTATAAACTTAGTCTAGATGTCTATTTGCAAATATCTTAGTAGACCTTAGCCTATCCCATTGAGGTCCTTTACGACCATGGGAATATATTGCTTGATTTAGAACTTAGCAAAAGGGTCCAACTTCATCGATTAATACCCACGCCCGAGGGATATCCTCGTAAAAGGTGATCTTCTCTTCTTGACACAATAATCATTAGGAGATAATTCGATGACTCCGGAATGTTTGCAGAAACACTTAGCAATCTTGCATTAGAGTTGAGAACTCTTAGAAGGGCTTGATTGCAAATGGAGTCATAGATGAAAAAAGGCATATGTTAGATATACAAAATTATAAATGTGGTTCTTGCAAAACTCGTTGTAGATTGCAAAGTATTTGATACTTGTCCCGTTTTGTGAAAACAGGGGTATCTGCTTGAGAATTGCTGGATTTGAGGCAATGTGGCTTGATGATGGCAAGAAAAACAGTTGATGGCCGACATCACCACTTTCCTCAAAGTTTATCATTTGGATTAGTGGACTTGAATATAATTTGTAATCCCTGTTTGTGTGTCTTGCTTTTTGCAAGACGATTATTCATATGAACAAGTTACAAACCAGTTTGTACTATTCTTATGAACAATACCTTATGGTCACATTGCGATTATAAACAAGTTATTCTCATCACTATGTTAATGATAATGGTTTAAACATTTATAAAGGATTAGAATGCTAAAAGATATCCAAAGCTTAATAATGGAAAGACACTATAGTTTAAGTCATTTTGCTAATTGCAGGTTCTTTATGAAAGATCGGGGTCCTAGATGCTTAATCTAGAGACTTTGCAAAACCATGCCTCTTGGGCAGAATGACTAAGACTCCGCATTTTGGTAAAACAGTGATATGCGAAGAAATGTTGAATCTTACACATAGTGATGTATCACATTTTCAACAAGTAGTGGAAATCATTAGTAAATTCTGGACTTAAGTGAATAAGTGTATTTACTTAATGAAACATTAAGTTTGAAATGATTTGAATTGTTCAAATGAGTTCATAACTAAATGGGATATTGAATTAACTGAATTAACAAGTCTCTTCGATTTGATCGACACGACAAAAGTATTCAAGTTAAAGTGTAACATAAAAAGGAACTTGTGAAAGATGTTTCACAAATTATGATAATTGGATGAATTCGAACTTGTTGAAGTGTCTAAACATCATAATCATTATGTATTAGATACATATTATCTCTTATCAGGGTTATAGTTGTCGTTTAGAGTTAGAGATCAGAATAAGCAAGCACTCATTTGAAATACAAAGGAACGTCTAAAAGATTCATGGAAACAACACCATAAGTGTTATGGCACGTTCGAATTTCTAGAGATTTCGATAAGTCGAAATCGTGGCGAATAAACAAGTCTTTGTAGAGCATTCTTAGGAAGCTATGAATGCATCTTCCACGAAGGGGTAAACCAGTTGTTATCCTAAATTGATGTGTCTTGATGAATATACAAGTGGAAGAAAGTAAAAGATCAAAACAAGGTATTTGACCTTACCGCCGAATTGTTGAGTGGCGCAACGGAATTTGTTTCGTGAAACCAAACTCTACAAATAGAGAAGAAACTATTGATAATGATCATAAAGTTTCAGGTGAATACTTTTACTAAAGTAAGTAGGATTCAACTATATATTCTACAAGTTCGTGGAATTATATTGTTGATTCACTTGTCATGTTTTGAACAAGACATACCTACGAATTACAAAGAAGCGTGATGGACCTAATTACGAGAAATGAATGGTCATTGAAATCTCATAAGTGGAATTCTCGGTTTGATGGTGATCAAAGAATTTTGGAATGTCCAAGATTATTGAGAGGACCTAGACTTGAGTGGGAGCAAATCAGCTTGGCTAATTCATAATATGTAGTTGACATATTCTGAGTGGGAGCTAAGTGAAATCCCTGGATCTCAAACATGAATGTCATATTTGAGTGGGAGCGTGAAATCATCCTGGGATGTGTGGACGACATATGTGAATGGTGTGATTGGTGTTAATAACATTTAAGTTAGATAAATAAGGATGAAGTTGAAGTTATTAAACAAAGAGATCTATCAGGATAGATTGGTGAGTTTAATAAAACACTGAATGTCGAATGCTTCCTGTACTTGATTCTGAAAGGTGTTCAGAATGTCCTAAGCAAGATTCTGAAGAAGTTCAAAATGGAACAAGGTAAGAAAGAATTTCTTACTATATGAAGCATTGAGTATTGAAACTATGGTTGAAAGAAAGAGATGCGTTGCATCTCCTATGCCTCAGTCATAGGTTCTTCCATATAACCATGTTGCATACTCGACATAATGTGACCCAAGGTTCTGGTTGGAAGGACTAGCTCTTAACTATAAGAACATGTCCTTAAGTAATTCCTGAGTTGATCACTGAACCAGAATTAAGTTTGTCCTTAAGTAGCAAGAAGCAATGTAAGTGGCATAGATGCATTTCATGCACTAGGATCTACATAGATACAGAAGTATAAAGGCTACATCTAATGTGATGTATAATGTTATGGCGGGGCTAATTCTCTTTTAACGTAGAATGATGTGTCCCAGGGCCTAGTGCCCATGAGAAAGCCCTCGAGGTTGATCTAAAGTCACCGTAAGCTCCTGAAATCAGGCCTCGTTCTGCTGCCATGACTATAGTATATACACAAAGGATAGCAAAGTGTGTTTCGAAGTTTAGATGACAACAGTGAATAACGACCGTCATCATAAACACTAGAAACAAAAGTCTCACTTTGTTGCCAAACAAATACTTTGACCCATTATACGATAATGGTGTGAATGTCAAAATTAGGAAGACATTAACGATTTGCAAAAGACATAATGATCTGGTAAAACAGAACATGGACATGACGTTTCCCATGAGCACGCATGATCTGTAAACGCATATGGTATATGGTTTATATGAGTAAAATGCAAGCTAGTTTATTTGTACTCTAGTGCAAGTGGGAGACTGAAGGAGATATGTCCTAGAGGCAAATAAGAAATAGGTTTTTATTATCATATCTCAATTAGTTTATAATAGTTTCATATTGTGCTATAACTGTGCCAAGTAGAAACAATGGTACAGGTGTGGTATGAAACAACCAAGTCCCTAGTAGCCTCTATTCATACTAGTTCGTTGGTCAAGAAGATGATCTGGGTTTCAAGATCATGGGCATTTATGCCGACTGACAACGAGATCATATCATTGGAGAATGATGTGATTGAACATTCCTCGAAGGATTGCAACACGATCAAGTCATCTAGTTCATTGTTGCAACGGCTATACCTAGACTCCTTCTCCTTAGACCGTGAGCTCATATTACTCACTGTTTCCCTAGGCTGCTTTGACTGCATCAAACGTCATCTGGTAATACGGTGATTATAAAGGTGTATGTTGGGTATTCCAAAGGAACAGTAGATGACATGTGACTGCAAGACCGGGATTTGTTCACCCACATGACGGGTAAAGATACATACGGTCGGCTTGGTGAGATTACATCCATATATGTTGCAACATGTGACTAGGTCACGGGGATGTAATGTCACGGTAACAAGAAAACATAACTTGTTGTGAACGAGATTGAACAAGGTATAAGATACCATTGATCGGATCTTAGACAAGTTGTATCGAGAAACAAAAGGAAGAGGATGCTACATTTAGATGGTTCAAACGACATTGTCATCAGGAATGCATAGGGGTCACATGGATATCCCTGGTCCCTCTGTTGATCATTGATATAGATCATGTCTAGAGCATTCCCGAGCCGTGAGAGGATACACTTAAGGGTACAATGAGAGCAATCATTCGTAAGACGGAATCACAGTAGAGAAAGAGAGAAAGCCGGAATCGTTCCGCGGAGAGATCCAAAGTTGTTCGGAGAAAGAATAAAGGAAAAGTCCCGAAAAGTGTTTTCGGATAAATGGGAATTTAAATATATATTTATTATATGTTAATTGTGAATTAATATATTATAAATAATATTTAGGTTAAGATTTATAAAGTCAACTTTTATATTAGGCCGAATCCCAGAGGGAAAAGACCTAGAATAAAAGCTGCAGAAAAAGAAGGAAAAAGAAAAGGAAAACAGCCCACGTGGGCGGCAGATAGTTGCCGCCGCACGGGGGGCGGACCAGTGCTACTAGCCGCCACCGGGGCCTGCTCGACTTGGCCCACGCGGGCGCCAGGGAGCTGGGCCACCGGGGCAAGCCGGCCCACTGGGGCAGGGCAAGGCGCGGGCGAAGGCCGCCGCCGGGCTCGCGTGTTGGGCCGCGGAGCGGCACCGGCCCACCCGAGCTCGCCCCTCTGCCTCTGTTCACAGGCCGCCGCCTGGGCCGCGGGGGCGAGGCTGGCCCGCCTGGCTGTTGCCCCTCCTGGTCGCTGCTGCTGGGCCGCTGGGGCGCCGCCGGCCCACCCGGCTGGCAGCACTGTGCTGCTGCTGGTTGTTGGGCTGGCCGCCTAGGCCCAGCCGGCTGGGGAACTATTTTCCCCCCTTTTCCTTTGCCTTTTAGTCCCATATGGCTAACCCTTTGAGAAAGGTACACCCCCTTAGCCCATATAAAGGGGTGCCCATGGGTGGGATGATACACACCAACACACACCAATATTTGGAGAAGTCCTTTGGTTGACTTCCTCCTTCTCTCTCTCCCTACATACCTTGTGACCATGGCCCCAAGTCTGCACTGTGCGATCAAGGCACACCTGCAGTACGCCGTTGCACTGCAGGGATTCCTAGCCGGATATCAACTTCCGCACTCCCGGCGAGATCGGCGAGCCGGAGGTCTCATCGTGCACCGGATGTGTACGAAGACACGAGGCGCAACACTTGGGGCGCTTAAATGCCGTGAGCTAGAGCTATTGCACGATGAAGATGATGAAGATCAAGAAGGAGCAAGGGGTGACCTGCGAGGAGCTTCGTGACCTTGAGGTCGGCTTCGAGTACGACTACATCAACCACGTTCCCCGCGGAACGTTAACCACGTACGGTCTATAAGGGTATGTATCCTATACGCATCGACCGTTACCGCATTACTACAT
This sequence comes from Avena eriantha, assembly GCA_910589775.1. Taxonomy (NCBI): domain Eukaryota; kingdom Viridiplantae; phylum Streptophyta; class Magnoliopsida; order Poales; family Poaceae; genus Avena; species Avena eriantha. Next base: position 489,714,701 of record OU342740.1, read on the forward strand.
AGATAGATCCTGGGCAAGTTTCGGGGTTTCATTCGTAGGAAAATTTATGTTTTCCGCGCCGAACCCCAACATGTTGGTCTTCTAAGAAGCAAAATTGTATATCTCTTTCCACCGCTGAAGCCGAGTACGTGGCAGCTGCTAGTGCTTGTACACAATTGCTATGGATGAGGCAAACTTTAAAGGAATACGGTGTCCATTATGACAAAGTGCCTCTTCTATGTGACAACGAAAGTGCCATCAAGATTGCATATAACCCAGTAGATCATACAAGGACAAAGCATATTGAGATTCGTCATCACTTCATTAGAGATCATGTTGCTCGAGGTGATATTGAGCTATCCTATGTATCAACCAAAGACCAACTTGCCGACATTTTCACAAAGTCACTTGATGAAGCAAGGTTTTGTTATTTGAGGAATGAACTAAATATTGTAGATTCTAGGAGCTTGACTTGATCACCTTGCATACTCACCTATATCTTGACTCTTATTTGGTTTAGGTGCAGGCATGGAGATAGGGGGAGTGCGGTTCTAATACATTGGACTATCCTTCCCCCCATCATGCCAGCATTAAGAAATTCAATCCTCCTAATATCATTTAGTGATATGTGAGTTTCATTGATGAGTAGTGGCAATGAACCCAAGGATAATTCTTCGCGGTGTCATACCACAATCTCTTACATGGTGGCCTCGGCCACCGCCCTCTTCATATTTGAAGAGTTGGGTCTTGACATGTGTGGTTTGGATCTTACTTTTCCATCTTTTGACTATCTATGGTTGTTTGGTTTTTCACAGTACATCTTCTGAATCCCAGGCCTATACTCATCCCTAAACAAGCTCCTCTTGCCACACATTTGTCCAAATATTGTACCTGGAGTTTTCTGGTCGTGGGGACCGGAATGTCCGCCCTGTACCGACCGGAGAGTCCGGCGTGGCCGGACACTCCGCTTGATACAGACCAGACACTCCGGCCGGGCCGGACACTCCGGCTAATTTCGCCTGGACAGTCTGGCCCCAACAGTTTCAGTCCTGTAAAAGGGGTCCAGGGGAAGTGGACGGTTTAGTCCTCCTTCTTCCCCCGACTCTCTTCTCTCCACAACCTGCTGTCCCCGACCAGGATATTCACAGGGAGGGCCTCTCCACCCCGGATTCGACCGTTGCCGCTGGCCATTGTCATCCCTTTGCCGTTGGGACTCGTTCCCCTCCGGTGAAGGCCCCATGGATGCTGGTACTTGCCTCCCCTTCTTCTACATCTCTAGGGTTTCCTCTAGATGATTTTTTTGGAGGCAATGACCTATTTTGATCCATGGATTCATCATTGCGTGCCTATGGTGTCTTAGCAGTTATCCTAGCAATCCCGATCCACTCCGATTGAGTACATTCGCACTGCCCGGAAAAATCACTAGATATCCCACCGGACAGTCCGGTGAGTACAAGGCGGACACTCTGGCCCGGCCGGAGTGTCCAGCATGTATGCACCGGACTGTCCACCCCTAGCAGAGTCTCCGGCTCGGTTTTGCTGGACAGTCCGGGTTTCCTCAATCTGTCTTTGATCTGGTGTTCCTTCCACTACTACTATGTGCTGTCTCCTCCTGGACAAATGTGCTTACCCTGCTGCTATCTCTCTACTCTGAATTCACAGGTAGCTCCCGTCCTCGTCGCTCTAGGGCCGCTCAGAAAGCATGTCCTCACCGGTACGGTGATGAAGAAAATAAGGTTCATGTGGATCCATCCATGGTCAGGCAGGCTGCTCGTGACTGTGTTGCAGCAAAGCAGGAGAAGGTTAGAAAACTAAAGAGGGATGAAGCCAAGCGCATGAAATTTGAGTCTTTGACCACTTTTTCAAATTTGGGCACCGAAGAGTTTGTGGAGATGCGTGTCCAGCAATTCTATTCTCTGCAGTGCACTTCTGAGGATCCTCGCTTCTGGAGGAATGAGTAGGCCCTGCTTTTCTCTGAGGTGTTTTCTGCTTTCAGGACTCCTGTGTGCACTATGTAGTGGTTGGATATTCCAAAGCTCTAGGCACACATGTACTTTGAGGACGCTCTCTGGGTGACTGAGAAGATGGGACTGCACACCATCTTTCAAACAAGAGAAGATTACAACATTGAGTTGGTCCAGCAGTTCTAAGCCATGGTGGTTTTTGGGGACACTCCTGATGTTCCCCTTGAGTGGATTTCTGGCACTACAAGATGTCGCTCCATCATGGCTCAGTTTGCCCATCTCCTTGGTGTGCCTTTCAACCCCAATGCTCACAGTGGTCACCGGATGCATGTGCACGGTCAGGCGTATGACAAACAGCTATTGGCTCCTATCTACTCTCAGAATGGTGTGGTTGGCCAAACCACCAATATCAAGCTCATTTACAACATCCTGCTCCGCATGTTCCGCCACACTCTCACTCCCAAGGTGGGCAACAAGGATGAGATGCGGGGTGCTGAGATCAATCTTATGGCCCATGCCCACTCCGTGTATGTTTGCGGTCTAGCTCACCCAGGTGGTACCATAGATGTCATGGACTTCATCTATCAAGATATGTACACGTGCATCACTAACAAGAAGTGCCCTCTTTTTGCTCCATATGTGATGAAGCTCATTGTTGCTCAGGCTCCAGACACTCCACTGATGTACACTGAGCTTGTTGCTCATCTCCCTGCCAAGTTACAGAGGAAGGGTGCCCCTACCTCCAAGGCACCTCGTGGCTACACCCCTGCTCAGGATATCTTTGAGAATGATGAGATAGATGCCTCTGACAGTGATGATGTTTCTGAGGAGGTTTCGGGGGTTGTGACCTGTGGTCCTCGCATGAAGCATGCCAGCAATGCTTACCGCTTCACCACCTCCAAGGAGGAAGTGCACAAGAAGGTGAAGAAGGCCTCTTGGTGGAAGAAGCTTCTTTTATGCCAGAACATTGACATTCGCCATGGTCAGTACGATGCATACAAGGCGAACAGGAACGTGATGAAGGAACTCAAGCGGATCAACCAGCCTATGGATGTTGATCCGTCTCAGCAGCAGTCGTCTGATGGCACACTCTCCTATGGTCACTGGAGTCAGGGTCGTGTGGATTGGTCCATGTTTGAGGATGTATCTTCTTCTTCTCGCCCTCATGGCCAGAGATCTACTCAGGAGGATCAGGATGATGAGGACGAGGACAAGGATGAGGAGGAGGAGGGCGACGACGATGACTACAGTGGCTAGAGTTGGCCTTGGGACGCTTTAGTTGTGCTCTTTTCCCTTTTTGGCGTCTCGATGCCAAAGGGGGAGAAGTAGCCCCTTTATTAGGTTGCTACCGGGGATTTGCGTGGGTACACGAGCTTCAAGTTATTTCGATTTGCCTCTTTGAAGCTTCGTGTCTTTATCCTACTCTTTGAGTACTTTGTTGTGTTGAACTCTGTGTTATGTGTTGAGACATGCCTACCCGGTTGTGTTAAGTGACTATGTTATATCTATGCCTAGCTTATTGATCTAGTTGTGTTTATATATCATGTCATATAGTGCTAGCTACAAAATCTAGAGAGGATGTAATCCTATGGTGTGTGATCATGTATTCAAATGCAAAGCAAAAATTGGTCACACATCTAGGGGGAGCCTCGCTATATTTTGTATTTCTCCACTTGTGAACATCTATAGCTATCCCTTTTGCAAATCCTTGGGTTGTCATCAAACACCAAAAAGGGGGAGATTGAAAGGGCATTTATGCCCTTACTATTATTTTGATGTTTGGTGACAACACTTGGATAAGTTTAATCATCTGTTAAATGTTTTAGGAGATTCCAGCTGTCCCATGTATGGTGCAATAAAGGAAAAAGAGCTTCCCTGGGTCAGGTCTTTGCAAGGGATAAGTCCCAACCGGACAGTCCGGCTGATCCAGGCTGGAGTGTCCGGCTAGGCCGGACTGTCCGGTGGGATTTGACTGGACTGTCTGCTCATGAGAAGTGGGCAACTTCTTCGGACACTTAGAACAGGTTTTCGAACACTCCCTGGACACTTCCGGATTCTGGCCGGAAACTTGGCCAGGCCGGAGTGTCCGGCTGGTCTCACCCGGAGTGTCCGGCTGGGCCGGACTGTCCGGCTTGTTCTGGCCGGACTGTCCGAGGCAAGTGGCTCCCAACGGCTCCATTTCCAGGGGGCCTATATAAAGGCCCCTTCTTCTACCTTGAAAGTTGCTCGTCCATCTCAAGAACTCTAGCACCATTGGAGCCACCAAATCCACAAGATCTCCTCACTCAACCATCCAAAGTCATTGATCTTTCGAGAATCGAAGGAGGAGGCCTTGATCTACATCTTCACCAAGAGAGATCTTAATTTCCCCCTCATTCACTTGAGGGCCCCTTGCTCTAGTGTTTCATTGGAAACCCTAGCTTGTGATTTGGTTCTTACTAGCTTGTCTTTGATTGTTTGGCAGCTAGCTTGTACTTGGGAGCCTCCAATTAAGTTGTGGATGTGACGAGGGTTTAACTCATCAATGCCCATTGTTATGGACTTGGGTTTTGGAGAAGGAGGGAGCGCTGGAGACATCTATCGGCTAGCAAACAAGCACACAGGGGACAAAGGATTTACCCAGGTTTAGGCCTCGTAGAGGTCCCTACTCCTGCTTGTCTGCTCGTGGAATTATCGAAGGAGTCGAAAGTTACAATGGTGCGCAGATGCAATCTGGCGAGGGTTGTGGAAACTAGGGTTGCGTGTGTCCTCTTCGCCGCCCCCTCCTAGCCTTTATATAGATAGGCTAGGTCTCGGGTAGCAGGTCGAGTCGGTTACAACTTAGGGTTTTCCCTTTCAAACTTTCTATCTTTAGCTTCTTCTTGTCCTTCAAGCAATCGACAGTCCGCAGGTTACTCAAGTCCTTTCATCTGGGCCTTGGTGACACCGTGGGCCTGTACGTATTTGGACCGTATATACCAAGCTCGAGTACCTGTAGGGTATACCCATGTCTGTAGCCCCCGAGTGTCCAGTGGAATCGCGGATTCGACTAGGGACTTTTTTGAAGTCTTCGAGTGCCTGAACGAGTACATTTTCGACTGCTTTTATTTATGTCATAGGGATTGTTGATATACGTGCCTGATATAACCGAAGTATCGGTATCAGTTAACCACCTTAGGGTGAAACAACGCAATCTACTCGAATTCGAGTCCCCGGACTCGAATCCGGAAAAGTACAGGCGTAATTCGACTCAGGCTGCGGAGGTCTTACAGGAGTCGAATTCCAGTTATATGGGTGTGAGCACTCGACACGTCCATCAAGGCATGTTCATCGTGCATGTAGGCACGGATATATTTCTAGTAGTGCGCAATTAAATGCGTTGCCAGGCCTTATTCAGGTCTTACCTTCACGCTGTAAGCGCGGCATCCGAATTTTATCATCGCGGAGACGATTCGGGCGACCCAGGAGACGTAGTCTCTTTGTAGGGAAAATTATGAGGCGGTGTCGCCATGAGCTGCGAGTGCGGATGTTATCAACACACAGTTTTTACACAAATAATCATAGGGTGCGCGACCAGCGCTCCCTATGGGAGTAGCCCCCGAGTGCCTGGTTGAGTCGAAGACTTAGGCAGGGACTAAAAAACTTTTGCGACCGCTATCGTGTTTTGCTTGCTTGTTTCAGTCGAAGACTTAGGCAAGGACTAAAACACTTTTGCGACTGCTGTCGTCTTTTGCTTGCTTGTTTCAGTCGAAATTGTTTCCGGCGCTCCCTATGGGAGTAACCCATGTCCGTAATCGAACCGTGTTTCGAGTGGTTGGGTTTGATTGTGAGTACCCACATCCCTGCAATAAGAAAAGAGAAAATCGTAGGGTGCGCGACCAGCGCTCCCTATGGGAGTAGCCCCCGAGTGCTTGGTGGAGTCAAAGACTCCAGCAAGGACTAAAGTAGTCGAAGTTTTCCGCTGCGTAGCTTTGATGACGTCAATGCTGACGCTTGTATGACCTCAGTTGCCCGCGCGAGCGAGTTTGACGGGACGTGACGAGCGGTGGGTCCCACCTCCTGACTTTGATTTGACTGGGCGTGCGTAATCTTATTTTTAACTGTGCCTCCTCGATTTCCGCGCGTAATGGGAGAAGTGGGGGGACGGTTCGCGCTTCCTCTTCTCCACGTGTCCAATGTGATGCGTGCCACGCGTCCAATAGGGTTTTTGTGAGCCGTTGGATTGCATCTCCTAGGGGTTAAGTAGCGGCGCGACGACGGTAATTTACCATCTGCGCTCTTTCTTCCTCGCTACCATCGCCATTGCTGTTGTTCTTCTGCTTTCCCCTGCGCTCGTCTCCTCCACAGCGCTAGACCACCTCCGCTCGTTTCCAAGCTACTTTCTGCGCTCTCATCGCTGCCGCGCAATGGGGAAAAAGAAAGGAGGCGCTACCGCTGATTCCGCGGCCACCGTTGCCGCGGGGAAGAAGAAGGGTGGCTCCGCTGCTGCGGGCACCAGCGCCGCTGCCAGCGGGAAGAAGAAGGTCACGGGCACCCGCGTGACCAATGGTGCATGGCGTCCCTCCATCATCAAGGCGTCGGATCTCCGTCTTCTTCGCCAAGATGGAGCTATCCCTGCAGCAGTCGCCGATGCGCGCGTCCCCAGCGGTGAGACCATTCCTGCTCCTCCCGCTGGTTTTCGAGTGATGTTTCTCGCATTCGTCATTCGCGGCCTCTCCTTGCCTCTCTACCCCTTTCTTAGGGGTCTTCTTTGTTTCTATGGGCTCCAGCTCCATCAGCTGTCCCCAAATTCTATCCTCCACATCACCTGCTTCATCACTCTTTGCGAGTGCTAGCTCGGAATCGAGCCACACTTTGGTCTTTTCAAGCGCTTATTCAAATTGAAGCGTTAGTCCGCATTTGGCTCTTTAGTTTATGATGTAGGTGGTTGCGGAATCCACGTCGACCCATCCGCCACCTACTTCGATATCAAGCTCACCAAGTCCGTCCAGGGATGGAGGGACAAATGGTTCTATGTCCGCGATCAGAAGGCCAAAGATGAGCACTTTGGACTTGCGCCCTTCAATCCCTCGACTCCCTGCAAGAAGATGCATTCTTTGAAGAACGTAGTGATCCCTGGCGAACTTGCGGAGACAGACGTGCTATATCAACGCGTCTGCGACCTCGAGAGTCGCATAGGCGCAGAAGAGGGAGGCTGAGCCCTTATCAGAACTTGGCTGCGCCGTCCCGTCCAGCCTCTCCAAGCCGGAGTCCATCCCATGTTTCAATGGGGTGGCGCTCATGATACCACTCGCGTGTCTGCCGATGGCATGTCCGCGAGTGAGGTGGATAAGAGGGTTCGATTGGTCACGAAGTACACTGTCAAGGATGTGCTTCCGAGTGAACCAGTCGTTCCTCCTTTTGATGCTTTGAATCCCCCTCCTGAGGTACAGTTGTGCTACGCAGTAGCTTATTTTCACGATTGCTTTTCTGTTGCTTACTTGTTCTTTTTGCTGATCTTTGTTGTTTGTATACAGGATTGGGCGGTGTCGCTGTGTATGCCTCCTCTCCCTGAGGGGGTTATTCCTCGAGCAGCTTTGGAAGAGGACGAGTCTGAGTCGACTGTCCCTTCTGATGTGGAGGAGGAAGCCCCTGAGTCCGATAGTCTGGACACTCGCAAGCGTTCGCGCAGCGAGGATTCGGACACGTCGTCTCCTTCGACTCCAGAAGGTACGGGTGGTGGTGCGGAGTCGCCAATTCCTGCCGTCCCTGTGAGGACTGTGGCACCGTCTTCTCGCAAGAAGATGCGATTGCCTAAGGAGTCTTCGTCAGAGTCGGCGGAGGCCACGTTTGATCTTGACAAGTTTGAATGGTAAGTTTGCAAGTTCATTTGCTCTTCTCTGTTTTCTTCTTGTTGACTTGCCCTGGAGCTTGCCTTTGCTCAAGGTAAGTTTTGCTCTTGTAGTCAAGAGGCGTCGTCATCTTCTGGCGACGTCGAGTTTTTGAAGGAATCTGGAGTCGCAACCTCAAAGGCCAAGAAAGAGGTCGAGCGTGCTCCTTCCCCTCCAGTGGCGGCCCACTCCGGGCACAACTCTTCTAGCTCTTCCCACGCAGGGGAGCATCGAATGGTTGCCCGGATGACGGCACAGCAAACATCTTCGGAGTCATTGGAGGACCATGTAAGTATAGTTGTTTCCTCCTTTGTAGTGTTGCAGTCGATGTTATAAATTTCCTCTGCTAGTTCTTTGGTTGTGCGACAACTCCTTGTAAAGGAAGCCGCGCAAGTGGCAGAGCAGGTGATGGCGATGGGTCGCCAGCATGCAATGCTAGAGACGCGTCACCGCGTGGTCGAAAGTGAGTGTTCTACACTTATTCTTTTTTGTCTTCTCCTTTGTTTGTATAGTCGACTGATAGTCAACTTTTGATTGCCATGTAGCTGAACATAACGCTTTACTACGCAATGTCGCCACCTTGGAGAAAACGCTTGCCGCGGCTGTGAAGGGTCGCGACGAGGCACTCGCGGATCGTGACGAGGCACAGAAGCGTGAGGAGGATCTGCGTGCCTCCTTTGCGGCCAGGGAGAAATTGTTCGAAGAACAAATGTTCTCAGTCGCCAAGGCTCTCTCGGGTATTTTTTCTTGTGGATATTGTTGTCCTTCTCTGCGTCGAATGTTTTTGCTGGTGACGTTGAAGTTTTGATCCATGTGTGGGTTCATGTACAGATGCTGGCGATTTGAGCTTTGACCCGCAGGCCCTTCGTTGCGATGACGCTCTGGCAGGTGCGGTGGCTGCAGTCGAGGACCGTAGCACCGCCGTCCAAGATACACTTTCCAAGGCCAAGGTCGCCCTCAGTCGCCTCCGAGAGGAGTTGATGCTGAAGGCGGAGCTGGTCGATAATATGGACGAGCTGGCGGAGTCACTCGCCGGGGGTGTGCCTTCCACCCACAAGAACTCCCTCCGCGCGGCTGGCACGACCATGTCACTCGCCATGGTGCAGGCCCACGGAATCGAGATCGATCCCTCCGCGGTGTCGAAGGCGATGCCTGTTGGCGCAGATGGTCAGCAGGTAGTCTTTGCTCCTTTTGTGACTTCCTGTGGCAAATATGGGCATCACTTGATAAATACTGTCGCGAAGTACTCGGAGGAGCTCCAACGTGCTAAGAAGGCGGCGAAGGCTTCGGCCTCAGGGTCCGGCGGAAAGTCAGTGGCATCTGACACTGCCACGGATTTGATGAAGCCCCCGAAGCCGTCGAAGTCAAAGAAGCCAACTGCTCCGTAGTTAGCTTTTTGTAATAGTTGATTAATTGTCCTTTTGTTTAAGAACATGCCTGCTGGCGAGTGTGTCTGTTGATACTTATGCCGGTCTTGAATGCATATGATCCTTTTGCCTTTGTGTTGATTTAGTCGCCTTATTTGCTTCTATCTTGACTTGTGGTAGGGTACATCAAGTGATCCTGTGGGGGGAACCCAGGACTCGCCATCTCTTGGTGATGCAGAGGCACCACCGCGCTCCAGGGTAGAGGAGCTATCCTTGCTTTCGCGACTTCGTGACCGCGTGAAGCAGCTGGAGCGTGAGTTGCCCGTGATCCGCGGTATCTCAGACGTGTGGAAGTCGAAGGCGGAAAAAGCCGCGGCCCGCGAGCAGTATCTTCTTGGCGAGGTGGCGCATCTGGGCGACCATTTAAAGTGTTAGTTTGCCTATTCTCATCTTTTCCTTTGTAGTTTCTCGCAGCGGTACGTTGTACTCATGCTATTGATGCTGCTTCGTGTAGTTGTTAGCGCGCGCCATCCGCAGTAGGAGAAGGATAGAATTGCCATTCGCCTTCATGATCTCACCTAGGAGCAACTTCAAAAGAGTGGATACTTCTGGGTAGATCATGATCGTGCGACTGTGTTGGCGACCTTGTAGGATTGCGCGTCGCGAGTGCTGCTTTTTCTGAAGAAGTCGCAGTCGTGCCTGAAGAACATTTATCGGGCGATGTTTCCGCTGGACGACACTCCATCAAGCCTGCTGGCTCTTCTTGCCAAATTTCAAGATCTATCCGTGGTTCGCGAGTGCGTGAGGCAGTAGTTGGTGGCTGGTGCCAAGGCTGCCCTCTCAATGGTGCGATTGCACAGGCCTGACGTGGATATTGCCGCCATTGCCTTTGGGCCGCCAGCGCCACCAGCAGGATCTGCCTGGAATATGGTATCGCACTATCAGGCAGTGGACCATCCAGCAGAGGAGATCGTCGACTTCTTTGAGGAACAAACCAACGTTCATCTGTTGCAAAAGTAGCCAAATTTGTATCCTACACATAAGTGTACTTGTGTTGTAAAGTTCATATAGATGTTGTAGATAATTAATTGTCGAATATGTAAAAAGAGCTCTGTGAGCGTGAGGTGCGTTGCACTATGCGAGTCCTTTTCGTTAGCCTGGCCATCTTTTATCTCGGTCCCTTATCAACCTGTCAGGTGCGTTGCAGCTGAGTTGAGGTCGTGTTTTAAGGGTTTTGATTGATGTACCAGCTACTCAGGATACCGTGTTTTGGTTCGAAGAACAGATGTGTATAGGGTGGCGCAGCCCCCGAGTATATAAATTGAAAAGGTTAAGGAGAACACAGAGTTTTGGGGCACTTAGCTTTTATTTATTCGAAGAACAGTGCGAGGTATAATGTGTGGCTAAGTAGCCTTGGCTGAGTATCCTTATTTGCAATGTAAAAGTAAAAACGAAGTAAGGGTAGAAGCATCACAGCTGTGCGACGTTCCAGGGGTTGGAGTATGCGACTCCTGTCTCTAAATCTTTAAGGCGATAGGAGCCACCTGGGATTACTTCTATAATCACATACGGTCCTTCCCAGGGGGACTCGAGCTTGAGATGCCCTTGCTGCTTCAGTCGCAAGACCAGGTCACCTTCGACGAAGGATCTGGGGCGAAGCCTCCTACTGTGGTAGTTACGCAGGTTCTGCTGGTAGATCGTGGATCTTTCTGCGGTGATTTCTCTTGCTTCGTCAAGGAGGTCGACGGAGTCTTCGAGTGCGAGGGATGATTCCTATTCGTTGTAGGCGACCACGCGTGGCGCTTTGTACCGTACTTCGGCGGGTAGCACTGCCTCTGCTCCGTGCACCATAAAGAATGGTGTGTAGCCCGTGGCGCTGTTTGGAGTTGTACGTAGGCTCCAAAATATGGATTGCAGTTCATCCGGCCAACAGCCCGCGGCTTGTTCGAGTGGTCGGAGGAGTCGCTTCTTGATGCCGCTGCAGACGAGCCCGTTTGCCTTTTCCACCTGACCGTTGGTCTGTGGATGCGCTACTGAGGCGTAGCTGATATTGATCCCTAGGTTCTCGCAGAATTTTTGGAACTCCTTAGATGTGAAGTTCATCCCGTTGTAGGTGATGATGCTATGTGGCACCCCGAAGCGGTAGATGATGGACTCAAAGAATTTGACTGCGCTGTGTGCGGATTGGTTGGTTACTGGCATGGCCTCAATCCACTTGGTGAATTTGTCGACTGCAACCAAGAGGTAGACGTAGCCTCCTCGCGAGGACCTTGGAAGCTTGCCGACCATGTCGAGCCCCCATTGCGCGAAGGGCCAGGCCAATGGGATTGGCCGTAGCTCTGCGCCCGGTGCGTACGGCTTGTCCGCGAATTGCTGGCAAGCGTTGCATTTTTGGACGATATCCTTGGCGCCATGCATGGCCGTAGGCCAGTAGAATCCAGCTCGTAGAGCTTTGGCCACGAGGGCGCGACTGCCAGCGTGGTGCCCACAGGTCCCTTCATGGATGTCGAGGAGAACTGCTCTTCCATCGGCCATGGAGACGCATCGTTGTAGCACTCCTGTGATGCTGCGTTTATACAGTTCGCCGTTGATAACGACGAATGCCTTGGAGCGCCGCGCGATGTGCCGTGCATCTGTCAGATCATCCGGTAGCCTCTTGCTGAGGAGGTACGTGATGTACGACTGCGTCCATGATTGCTCAATCAGCATGACGCTCATAGGTCCTTCTAGTCCGGTGTCCAGCTCCAAGTCATCGAGTGCCATGGGCTCATTGGGTGGCGTAGCCCCCGAGTCCGTTGCTGCGCTTGTTTTCTTCTCTACGGCCTTTGGCTTGATGGAGCGTTCGCATATGCGCTCGAGAAATACCCCAGGTGGTATGGGGGCGCAGGTAGAGCCTATGTTGGCGAGTGCGTCCGCCTCCTCGTTGCTTTCGCGACCTACGTGTCGTAGCTCGCAACCATCGAAGTCTCCTTCGAGTGTATCGTAGAGATCGCGGTACGCGATCATGTTATCGTTCAGTGCGTCGCACTCATGCATTGTTTGGTTGACGACCAACTTGGAGTCGCCATATATGATGAGCCTCTTGGCGCCGCAAGCTTTGGCCATCCTCATCCCGTGTAACAGGGCTTCGTATTCAACCTCGTTGTTTGAGGCCGTGAACTGCATTCGCAGGATATACTTCAGCTTGTCCCCTTGAGGTGATGTCAGTATGACACCTACGTCTGCTCCGTCTTTCCGCTTGGACCCATCGAAGTGCATTGTCCAGAGGTAGGACATATCTGGCTTGTCCGGGAGTTGGTTCTCCATCCAGTGCACGAGGAAGTCAGGGAGAACTTGCGATTTGATTGCGTCGCGTTTTTCGTACGTGATGTCTCGTGGAGACAATTCTATTCCCCAAAGCGCGACTCGCCCGTGGCGTCGGGGTTATTGAGGATATGTCCCAACGGGGCGTCGCTGACTACCACGATTGGGTGTTCCTGGAAGTAGTGGCGCAGTCGCCGGGCGGTCATAAAGACGCCGTACGCCAGCTTCTGGTAGTGCGGGTACCGCTGTTTTGTTGGCGTGAGGACCTCGCTGAGGTAGTATACTGGGCGTTGTACGTCGTGGACCTTGTTTTCCTCAGCCCGCTCGACGACAAGTACTGTGATGACCACCTGATTGGTGGCGGAGATGTACAGCAATAGTGGTTCCCTTTCTCGTGGAGCCACCAGCACTGGCGAAGTGCATAGCAGGCGCTTGAGATCTTTGAATGCTTCTTCGTCCAGCCAGTTGCTGGACGCCTCTTATGTTCTTCGGCTTCTCCATAGCTAGTATGGCTTTTATCTTCTTCGGGTTCGCCTCGATTCCCCTCGTGGAGATGAGATACCCAAGTAGCTGCCCAGATGGTACGCCGAAGGCGCATTTGTCTAGATTGAGCTTGATCCGGTAGCGGTCGAGGTTGGCGAAGATTTCGCACAAATCGTCGATTAGAGATGCTTCCTCCTTGGTCTTGATTACTATGTCGTTGACATAGACTTGGATGTTGCGACCCAGTTGTTCCTTGAGGCAAGCCTGCATGCACCGCTGGTAGGTGGCTCCCGCATTTTTTAGCCCGAAGGGCATTGTGTTGTAGCAGAACACACCAAAGGGCATTGTAAACGCTGTTTTCTCTTGATCTTCCTCCTTCATTCGAATTTGATTATAGCCTGAGTAGGCGTCGAGGAAGCAGAGACACTCGCATCCCGCGGTGGAGTCGATGATCTGGTCGATCCGTGGCAGCAGGCAGTGATCCTTTGGGCAGTGCTTGTTTAAAGAAGTGAAGTCCACGCACATCCGCAGGATATCCGTGTCCTTTTTTGGTACCAGCACCGTATTGGCGAGCCAAGTGCTTTCTTTCATCTCGCGTATGAACTTGGCCTCGAGGAGTCTGTTGATCTCCATTCCGACTGCCTGCGCTCGTGGCTCAAACAGTCGCCTGATTGTTTGCTTGACTGGCCTTGCGTCAGGGTTGACGTTGAGTGCATGCTCGGCGGGAACTCCTAGCATGTCCGCAGGACACCAGGCAAAAATTTCCCAGTGCTCACGGAGGAATTCGACGAGCGTGATTTCCTATGCGGGACTCAAGTTGTTGGCGATGAGGGCCGTCTTGGCGGGATCCGATGGATGGACCTGCACCTTCTTTGTGTTCATAGAGGAGTCAAAGGAGAGGTCAGGTGAGCTTGGCCTGCTCAGGGGGGGAGACTGTTGTCTGTCATCTCTTTCAGTCTTGCGAGTTCCTCCTGCATGCCAAAGGACTGGGAGATTCTGTTGAATTCCCTGTCACAACTCAGATCGCTCAAAGCTCCCGTTGATCGTGATGACGCCGTTGGGGCCTAGCATTTTCATCTGCAGGTAGGCGTAGTGGGGCACTGCCATGAACCTAGCGAACGCGACGCGCCCGAGGATGCAGTGGTATTGTGAGGGCCAGTCGACGACCTCAAAGTCAATGCGCTCGCGCCTGAAGTTCTTCGGCGTGCCAAAGATGACGTCGAGGTTGATTTTACCCAGGGGTACACGCCTTTCCCCGGGACGATGCCGTGGAATGTTGTGTCCGATGCCTCCAAGCAGGTTAGAGGGATCCTCATTGCTCGCAAGGTACTCGCGAATATGAGGTTGATGCCGCTTCCGCCATCCATGAAGACGCGACTCATGTCGAAGCCTCCAATTTGTGCCTCGAGTACGAGGGGCAATGACCTGGGCGAGGTATCTGAGGCGGGTGGTCGCGTTTGTCGAAGGTGATGCACGACTCGCTGCCACTGAGGTACTCAGTGGTGGATGGTGGCGAGTGCGTGGCCAAGTTGACTTGGCGAGTGATGGCCTTCTGCACCCTGTTGGAGGGGCGCCCCTTTTGGATCATCATGGTACCCATGGCCCGTGGGTACGGCTCGCCCCCGTGGTGCTGGTCCGGTGCGGCTCCGTTCGAGGGTGGCCCAGGTGGTGGTGGTGGTGCGCCATGTGCCACGGCGCCTGGAGAGGCTCCGTAGCCTCTTTCGACTACATTGCGGTTCATCCGAACCAATCCCTCGTGTAGCTTGAGGAACTCGCGGCAGTCCTTGAGGAGGTGGCTGGATTTTCTTTTGCCATCATGCTTGTCGATGTAGAAGTGTACCGTGCATGGCCCGGACAGTTTGTCCTCAATGGAGGTCGCGGGTGCCTCATCGCGAGCGCGGCATTGCCACACTTGCGTGGTTTTCCCGGAGTCGCGGTATCCGCCGCTACAGTATCCGCTGTTGCGGTTATCGTCGCGTCTATCGGCGTAGCCGGCTACGACCATGTTGACGTCGTCGCGATCATCGTAGATGCGCATGCGACGCTTGCCTCGGCGGTCACGTCTGCATTCAAGTTCCGCCTCCTCGTCGGAGTGAGCGCGATTCTTCACCGAATCTTCTCCATCGGCCCACCGATTCACGATCTCCATCGGGTGGTCGATGGTCTGGGGCTTTGAGCGGCCCAGCTCCTCCCTGAGCTCTAGGCGGCGGATGCCACCGTTGAATGCATCAATCGCGTGGTCTTTCGAGATGTTTTCCGCGGAGTTCTTGATGATGGACCACCTTTGGATGTATGAGCGCAGGGATTCGCCAGATCTTTGCTGGCAGCATCTCAGTTCTTCGATTGATGCGGGTCGTTTGTACGTGCCCTTAAAGTTGCGCACGAAGCTGTAAACCAGCTCATCCCAACTGCGAATAGATCCGCGTGGGAGGTTATTGAGCCATGATCGGGCGGCGCCCTACAGCTGTAGCTGCAAACATTGCATGGCAGTACTTCGACTGCCTCCGTGGAGCCTGACGGAGGAGATGTGATCCTCTAGCCAGATCTTGGGGTCCTGCAGACCGTCGAATTTCGGGTTCTCCGACGGGAGTTTAAACCCTTTAGGCATCCGCTTCTGTCTAATGGATCTGCTGAAGCATCTGGCGCCACCGAGCTCCCCATCTTCTTCTTCCGTATCAGTCGACCGAGCACGTCGTGCCCTTGACTTGTCGATCTTGCACTGCGTGAGGTCGTCACGCGCATCGTAGTCACGATCATGTCGCTGTGAGCAGCGGCACCAAGACAGGTCATGACTGCCGTCGCTGGATGAGGGCGAGGAGTGGCGCTTTGCTAGCGCTTTGCCCTTTTTTGGGTCTGGTGCTGGCTCCTTGTCGAGGGCGGCCTCGATTAATCCCAAGCCCGCGATCGTAGATCGGTGCATGGCAGTTCGGGGATCTCTAGCTGGCGGCTGGTTGTTGAGTAGGTACATGGTGGCTGCCGTCACCGCAGCATGCGGCGTTCTGGGAACCACGTTGCCTCTCGTGTCGACTGTCATAGAGCCGAAGTCGAGGACTTTCGTGGCCTCTATGCACTCTTATTCGGTGAGGTGAGCCATCCGCGACTGCCTCTTCTTGGCGAGGTATTCATTGCCCTTTGAGGAGGATCCTCCGTAGGAGGAGAGCCCGGCGTGACGAAGGCTCGATTCGTCCGCTGCCTTTTTACGCGCCTCAAATTGCACGATTGTTTGCACCTGGCGCTTAAATTCTTCCTTCAAGAGCCAGTGGTAGCCCATCAGCAGTTCTTGCGGGGACCCAAAGGGTAGAGGTGTGCCCCGTAGGGCCTCGCGGCAGCGAGCCCACTCTTGCTCGTTGAGCTTGATTACGACGCGTTCGCCGGTTTGCTCATTGATTATGCTGGGAGGTTTGACTGCTCCTCCGTTGTTGACGGGAACGCGATTGCCGCCGTTTCCACCGTTGCCACCGTTGCCGGCGTTGGGTGGATCGGTGCCATTTCCAGGGTTGCCACCGTTGTTGCGATTGGCAGAGGTGTCGCCTGCGTTGATGAAGGCGCATATGAAGTGATTGGGGAAGCTGTTGCTTCCACAACTCTCAGATCCAGAACCATAGGTTCCATCTTCAGTGGCCAGATCGCTCAGATCGGAATCGCGACTGCTGTCGCTGACCGTGTTCTCGACTGCCACCGGAGCGTTGAGCTCGCTGAGGGTGCCGATCGATGGAGGGAACCATGACGCTAGGGCAATCGCCGGTGCTGTAGGCTGATCAGGCATGCGAAGCGTGCCCATCTGACCAACTTGGAAGCGGAAGCTCCCAATCGCCAGGCTGATTCCGTCGCCTACGGACTCGAAGGCCGGGCGGGTGGCCGGCGTGTGGACGGTGAAGTCAAAGGCGCCGAAGAGCTAGCGAATCTCCGCTATTGTGGAGTCATAGATCGCAGTTGATGGGGCCGAAGAAGCCGCAACATCAGCACTCCCATTTCCCACAGACGGCGCCAATTGACGAGGGTTTAACTCATCAATGCCCATTGTTATGGACTTGGGTTTTGGAGAAGGAGGGAGCGCTGGAGACATCTATCGGCTAGCAAACAAGCACACAGGGGACAAAGGATTTACCCAGGTTCAGGCCTCGTAGAGGTCCCTACTCCTGCTTGTCTGCTCGTGGAATTATCGAAGGAGTCGAAAGTTACAATGGTGCGCAGATGCAATCTGGCGAGGGTTGTGGAAACTAGGGTTGCGTGTGTCCTCTTCGCCGCCCCCTCCTAGCCTTTATATAGATAGGCTAGGTCTCGGGTAGCAGGTCGAGTCAGTTAGAAGTTAGGGTTTTCCCTTTCAAATTTTCTATCTTTAGCTTCTTCTTGTCCTTCAAGCAATCGAGAGTCCGCAGGTTACTCGAGTCCTTTCATCTGGGCCTTGGTTACACCGTGGGCCTGTACGTATTTGGACCATATATACCAAGCTCGAGTACCTGTAGGGTATACCCATGTCAGGATGTGTGCCCCGAACTCGTTGTAAAGGTGCCGGCATCCACCTCGAAGGTTGCCGTATAGTGGAAGAGGTGAATCGAACCCTTTGGGGTGAGGTTTATCGGAGAACAAGGGATGCCTCTCGTGGCGTTGGTGGTTTGAAACCACCCCCTCTCCAAACGTAGACGTACTTCCCCTCAAAAGGAAGGAACTACGGAAAACAAATCCTTATGTCTCCGTGTGCTTTACTTTGGGTACTTCTATTCTTTACCGCACTTTGCTTATCTAGTCATTGCTTAGTTTGTGCTTGTTTGTCATATAGGTAAATTCACCATAGTTGCATAATCTAGAGAATTTACCTTTCATGTCAAACCCTAAATTAAAAAAGAGTAAAATTTGAAGTAGCATCTATTCAACCCCCTCTAGGTGCCCATATGATCCTTTCAATATAGTAGCATATGAACCTGTTTTGTATCTCAGGAAACAATTTTTGCTAGCTACCAAACTTTTGGAACGGAGAACTGTATTCAAGCAACATCTTTAGCAAATATTGTGAGAGTAAAATTATTTTGTGAACTAAATCTTCATTCCATTAAACATTATAACCTCGAACTGCATATATATTTTTATGAGAAATATCCAAATAAATAATATTCAAGTTCCATCAAATTGCTAGTAAAAGCGGACGCATGTGCTAGAGAGAATACCTCCTGGCCAGAGCTTGTAGAATTCACGACCTAGTAGAAAGGGCAAAGTTGCACACATGATTTCATTGAGGGAGGTAAGGTGAGAACATAAGCAAGGAGAAAAGACAGACCCCACTTTACCAAGGCCAACATAAACAACCAAAAAGGGCATATATCCATGAGACAAAGCTGAGTTTGGCTTTTACCAGGAAAAGAGAAACAAGAGAGGGACAACATGTGTTGTATCCAGAAATAAAAACAAGTAGAAAAAACAAGGCAACCTCTTTACACATTATGCTTGCCACTTGTTGGTGCAGGAAATCTCCCAAACATCTAAACCATAGCTATTGAATAGCCATTAAATCTTGTGCTTTAAATTACAACTTCCACCTAATAGAAAAGGCAAGAAACTTCTACACATTTACTCTTTTACCTAATAGAAAAGCCAAGATCATGAGGTTTTTGAATAATGAAAATCCAACTTTCTATCTTTAAAATTTCTATACAGTAAAAAGCAAAAACAACACAAAATTGCTTGCTACACACATGTTAAGAAAAATATAAGCACTTATCATTCATGAGTAAAAGAATCTCCGGTAGACTAACTTATGAGTGAAAGGTGGATCAGACCAGTTGGAGATCCACCAGAGAACAGGGTGTGACCTGTGGTGGCGTGGTGGTCTTAGTATCGTCCACCCCTTCAACGCAGATGTACTTCCCATAAAAAGAAAAAAACCGTGGTAAAACAAATCATGTGTCTTAGCGTGTTCTACTCTTGGTAATCTCGTTTCTCTCACCGCTTTTACTCGTTTGGTAGCTAGGTTAGCATATAGGTAAATTTACCGTAGTTGTATATCTAGACAATTTACCTTTTATGTCAAGCCTAATTTGAAAAGGTATTAAAATTTAAAGTGGCACATATCCACCCCACTCTAGGTGCCCATACAATCCATTTTAGATACGGTTATGGGAGGATAAGTGGTTGGGTACTACTACACTCCGGGACCAGTATCCAACGTTGTATAACACTGTTCTTCGTAAGGATGATACAATCGCCACAGTGATGGAATCTTCTCCTCCGAATGTGACCTTTAGGAGAGATTTGATTAGACCTAGACTAGCTTCTTGGAAAGTCTTGCTTGAACGCCAACATCAATCCAATTAGTATAAGGGGCCGATGAGTTTCGATAGAACTTAAACAAGAATGGAGAATTCTCTGTTAGTTTCATGTACAACGCTTTGATTTCGTCTGACTTGCCAGTTGAGAATAATGGAAAATTTGGAAGACGAGAATATCTTTAAAAAAATATTTTTTGCCTGGTATCTACGTCGAGGAGTTATTCTTACTAAAGATAATCTTGTTCGGCGGAGTTAGCATGGGAATACAAACTTTTTTTTTTGTCACTATGAGGAGACAATTAAATATTTATTTTTTCAATGTAATTTTGCATGTTCTATATGGTTAATCATCCAAGCAGCTTCAGACTTTGTATCCACCACATAGCATTGCCAATATATTTTAGAAATTCGGTACATGGTATAGAATACAAGTACATAATTCTTTTTAAGATGAGAACGATTGCAATTATTTGATCACTATAGCTATGTATAAATGATAAAGTTTTTAATGATAAAAACTCTTCTCTCTTATAGGTTATCTAGCGGCATACCGGTACTCTTCGCCTCTGGTCTCTCTACATCGTGCGGAGTTGCGGGACCTCTATAGGAGATGTGTATATGCCTGGAGGATACGTCAGGAGATATATATATATATATATATATATATATATATATATATATATATGACATATTGATACTACACCCGGGTGTAGTTACATCCACACGTATTTCACACTATATAGACAGTATCTACCATACCGGAAGGTATGTACGCGTAGTATGAAGTATATAAGAATATTTGGGCAGTATATATACTACTTTTTGGTAGTATGTAATTTTTATTCACATACTCCTTTTGTACGTACAAATATGACGGTATTTTACATATATAGTGCAAACTATGGTGTATTTGCAATTTTTTCACTTGCTTAGAAGTATCTTAGATATAGTATATAAACATACTCAAATAGATAAAAGTATTACAAATACTTTCGTAAGGCAGTATATGAGACATGAGTGTAGTTATAACCGGGAGTAAGAAGTATTATATATATATACACGAATCTAGATAGAATTGAGGGAGGACGGGAGGGTCCTTTATAAAAAAAACTCTGCGTAATAGGAGTACCCTGTGGCCCCAGCCACGGCATAGTACTAGTAGGAAAAAAAAACGAAACCACCTGGCTAACTACCTGCCTGCCTTCACGTCTCGGCTCCGATCCTCAGTATGTACAGCCGTGCAGATCGCAACCATCTTATACTAGAAGAAACGATCGTATAAATTCGGCTGCTGCCTGCCTCGCCCAGGGCTCGACTACCTTGAAATCTTGGATCAATCCAGACGGCGGCCGGCCAGCTGCCCTGGCTGCCCTGCCTGCACGCCGCCGCATTTCGCCCGAGCTAACGTCGCCGCAAGCCCACGCCGGCACGCCGAACGCCAGCCAGTTCATCCAATAGGTAAATTCCCTTCTCACGGCCATCTCGACTCACGAGGCAAGGACAATCTAGATTTATACATGCGCATCTCATGCATATAGTACCAGGGATCGATTGGGCTTTCTTAGACGGCTCCCGTGTCTTCATTCACTCGAGATGGCCGACCAAACAACTTTCCCCATTGGTGTTGTGCCTTGTTTGCCTAGGAAACAAAAAGCATGTTTGGCGCTATGCCTCTCATCAAGCGTAGGGAGCCATACTTCTTGATGGAGACATGAATTAGGCACGTGAAAGGGAGGCACCCACACCCAAAAACGTGGTGAAATGAATAGTGCTACTACCTACTAGGACCAAATTAATGGATTTTTGTCTTCTGTTTTTAGAGTCCTGATGATGACGATGAGTACAAAGGTTTTTTTTATGACAGCAGTACATATAAGATAGTAGGTTTCTTCAGACATCATTAGATTTTAAGCAGTGCTATACAGTTAGGAAAAATCTTCAGCTAACTTGCGTGCTGAGGTGGGCAGCGACATGCATTAGGGATGGGAGACGTGACTCAAGGCAAAATCTGGTGTTTCTTTCACCTCATTGCTCACTCCACGTCACTAGTTTACCAGAATTTTCGTAAGTCAATACAGGATCACACTTATAGCGTTTCCGGAAATTCGGCAACAAACCAAAAGTGAGAACCCAGTCGTTATGACTCGAGAAAATTTGGTGGTGGCGATCAAACATAACCTTCATATTTGGGAAGGGGTGACTAGTTTACATAAATAAAACTAAATAACGACGACTGTCAAAGCGCTGTTAAGTTAGTCGCATCGCATCGTCGTATCGACAATAGTCCTCGCAGCCACATAGCATCAACTAGGCATATGTCAGCGCGTCAAGGAAGTACTATAAGCTAGCTTTTGTTTCTTTCCTGCTTCTATGTGTTTCTTGCATTGAGATATCACACCAAACATGTCGTACAAACAAAGCACCCACGTTGTTCCTCATGTATATATATACACACACCCCTATCGATCTGTCCGGCAAGCTATAGCTAGCATTGCTGCAATAGGTCTGATACTACACTTTCATTCAGCATCGATCAGCGACCGGTGTGCTCACTTGCTGCTGCGTCCAACTTCAGCATAGCTTTGGATCGACTGATCAAGCTGCGGGAGAACATCAACATGTCGGTGGATGTCGTCTCTGCGGCGAAGAAGAAGAAGCTGTTGCTGGCCGAGGGGCTGCTGCTCCCTGCGAGCATGGTGCTGGTGCAGGCCTTCACCATGGGCTCCCTCCTCCTGTCCAAGCTCGCCTTCAACGTCGGCATGGCCCCTTTCGTCCTCCTCGCCTACCGCAATCTCATTGGCTCCATTACTGTTGCCCCCTTCGCCTTCTACTTCGAGAGGTACATACTATGCTCCACTACCTCAGCTAGCTACTTCCTCTGTTTTTTCTGTATGTTTTTTGATCTGTGTAGTTGTACTTTGCCATAATTGTTTTATTCAAAGGATGTGGTACAGTAGGTTCTCGCTTAATTGGCTTAAAATTAGCATGAGAATTATATTAATTTGTTTTGACTCAAGTTGCACACATAGCTACCACGAAGCTCGATGATGTTCACCTGTAAATCTGTGTTTTGAATCAGCAAAAAAGAAGCTGCAACCTCTTTCCAGAACTTATTATTGTTTTGTATTTCATGCGGGTTCACCAGAGTTAAAATTACTACTGTTATTTTTCTTCGCTATTGCCCTACAGTGTGTTTCTTTCTTTTCTATCACCAGCCACCGCCCGGTCAAAATCCATGCGCGATAGCATCAAAAGGAGATGTTAACACAGTTGACTTGGAAGTATACATACCAATATTTATAATTTTCTAGGTCGAGCGTACTAAAATTATTACTTGATTTTTTAGTTAGAAATATGTTAATAATTTCAAAATAAACTGAGAAACTGCCATTAATTTGTTCACATGCTATACACAACTGGCGAAATTTATTTTAGTAATTTTATATAAGTATATGCTAATTCAAGTATAATATCATATAGTTGTGTTGAATTTAAACATCAAAATTTTCTTACAAGTTTTATATCACCGGTGGAGGTTCTAAAGATACTTATGGTCAAATAGAAAGTCCAATGCAGAAAGAAGAGATTGAACCGACAACCAAAACCTTGGCATTTGAACAGCTTCAAAACACAGCCACAGTACATAGAGCGTAAAATATTATTTATATCTACATTACTCTTTTAGAACTGTAACAATGGTAGCATGGAAACTTTGTACTTGTTTTGCTCTTATAACCAAATTTGCATAACTCTTGCTTACTTTATAGTGATAATTAATAGAAAGAAAGTTCATATATCCACACGTGTCAACAAACAGGAAAGGAATGCTTGAACATGTGTCAACACAGAATCATGACAGTTGATTTGAGACGGAACGAAAAACTGAGCAAGTTTGTTAAGCACGTCCATAGCTACTTTCACCCAAATTTGGCAATGCCTCGGTTTTAGCAAGACATGTGGTAGACAAACATGATAATCAATGTTTACCATGCTATATATGTACGGCTGATGTATCAATCGGTGTTGTTGTTGATGTATAGCTGTATACCCAGTTCCGAAAGAAAATATTGCTGTTGATTTATCACACATACAGGAAATAGTATGCATTAAATAGAGCTTTCTTGTTGGTCCTGGGTCCCATTGCATTTCATCCTTACTTCCATGGTGACGATTGACTGGTCACTGCTCCGTGAATACAATGAAGTAATATCGTGCCACAACACAAATTCTCGAAATTTACACTTCAGATGAAACTTGCTGGAACCAAACATGCACATATATGTTTCTAATACCACTTCTTTGTTACATTCAAGTACTGTTGGCATACAAAGTTTTGTGATGCACTTACCGTGACCCATGAGTGCAGAGAGATGATGAAAAAGGTGAACCTGAAGATATGGTGCTGGATCTCCCTCAACGCATTGTTTGGGTCAGTACTTGCGTACTTTACAGAACCATGTATATATTGTACAATTGAAAAACTAAAATCTGATTTCCTACGGTGATTTGATATCAGAATTGTGCTAGCAATGGGACTCCACTACTACGGTCTGCGCGCCACCAACCCGGGCTACACTGTCAATTTCCTTAATGTCGTCCCTGTTGTCACCTTCATCATTGCTGTAATACTCCGGTATGTTTACATATATAGTGGTATTATTGTTCTGCGTTGCCTAACCCTGTTTCATAATTGATCGAGTAGTTAACAGGTGCGTTCATAAGGCTATCATGAGCCTAATCTAGTAGCAAGCATACACATATGTACTGATCACTGACCTGAATGAGCACTAGGACATGTATGTTGGAATTGGAGCTGGTTTGCATTGATCTGACAGCCTGAAAACACACTGGTCTCTACAAACTTTTATCAGAGTGGAAAAGCTCAAGATAGCGACATGGCCAGGCAAGCTGAAGGTTCTTGGCACGGCGATTTGCGTGGGAGGGACGATGGTGATCAGCCTGTACAAAGGCAAGCTGCTGCATCTATGGCCAACCCACCTGCTGAAGTCGCAGCTGCAGGCGTCCGGCGCGGCCTCCTCCGTCCCTGACCACCACAACATGCTCATCGGCACTCTGTTCCTTGCCGGCAGCTCCCTCAGCTACGCCTTCTGGTTCATCATACAGGTAGCTATTAGCATATACTAGCAAGGTTCCTGATTCGTGTTGCAGCATTGGTAGCACTTGTGAATAGTGATGATATAATTGGGTGAACCTTCACCGTGGGTTTCGTTAAACTGGCCATTCGAACTAATTGAACTGCACTCAGGTACGAGTGTCCAAGGAGTTTCCATCCAAGTACTTCTCGACAATGCTAGCGTGCGTTTCAGGGACCGTGCAGGCGGTGGTGATCGGGGTGATCCTGAACAGGGATCCATCGGCGTGGGCGGTCAAGTGGGATCTGCAGCTCCTCACCATCGTCTACTCGGTAAGTCACAAGCCAGTAGCAATTACTTACATGTAACCACTCCTAAGCTCATGCAGACTGATTTTTTTACCTCTACTTGTTCGATTCAGGGTGTGTTCAACACGGGAGTCACCTTCTGCTTGATCTCGTGGGCCGTCGCTCGTCGCGGGCCCACCTACCCTTCCATGTTCAACTCGCTGGCGCTTGTAGTCACCATGATCCTCGATTCGGTGCTGCTTGGCACGGATATCTCCGTGGGGAGGTGAGATCGGATTTTCTGTCCTAATTTTCTTCAGACTAGGGGTGGTGGTATCCAGTAATCCAGTACGTGTTACTGTGGCAAATCCGGCAAACTGCTGATACTGGCGTTACTGACGTACTACTACTAACTTGTAACCTGCCTGTGGTTCCAGTGTGCTAGGAGCGGTGCTGATCATCGTAGGACTGTACGCCTTCCTCTGGGGGAAAGGGAAGGAGACGCAAGAGCAGCGCAAGCAAATGAGGGCTGCTGCGGCGAACGGTGATGAGAGCAAGTCCGACGCCGCGACGGGTAGTGGCAGCAAGTGCAGCGCAGCGGCGGGTAACGGCGCTGATAGTCGGCAGGCTGCGGAGCACGAGGTGCGAATTCGCGTGGAAGTCAGCGAGCGAGCAAAATAGAAGATATAAACACATATACTACAACCTGGGACTAAACGTTTATTCATTCATTAATTATACGAGTAGCAAATTATTTGAATCAACGGATTTTGTGGAATCTAGCTATCGCTGTATAAATAGAGATGTATACATGCCTACACCTCCCATGCTGCACAGGACTCCAGTAGAAGAAATTTATTTTGTCTAATGTTTCACGTATCCAAGTTGTGTCACACATTGAGACCCTCTTCTGAAAATGAAGAACATTGGCTGGCTTATGCGTGGACACCGATCATAAGATCTTTTTCCAACCTTTCCATGGACCTAAAGCTAGCTAAGGCCTTTCTCTTAGAAGGCTACCGCTAAAATTAGATCTCGGTCGGCTTCAGCTAGGGTTGCGAAGCGGTACCCGACCCGTCCCGCTTCATAGACAAAAAAGTTAGTCTAGTTCAAATTTTTCCATCAAAATTTCTCTAGTTTAAACTAAATTTTGCTTTCACAGGCTCTCGGAGGTTGCCGCTTCGCAATCCTAGCTTCTGCACAAACATAAATCTGAACATTAACTTCTGGGAGTGGAGCCTGCAGCCACCGCCATGGAGTTCGGCAGCGATATACCCTCCTTGGAAGTCTGAACATTAACGGCTCAATGTGGAGACTGCTGCTAGAGATGCAAATGAGTCGCTATCATGGATTAAGGGTACCTTCTGGCCTTTCTCAGTTCGATCAAATGAACTGAAATTTCAAGATCACATCACTTTTTTGGGAAACCAGTTCAGATCTTACAAGGCGACCATGATTGTGACCCATACGATGCATCTCTAGCTGCGGCCACCCCTCCTCTCTCACCAACATAACTACTCAGTGGCAGGTTTCAGTCTCGACTCTCGAGCCACAGTTTTCTCCCCCAAAAAGGTCAACTTCAGGATTGCAGGATGCTCTGTCCATGCTAACTCGTTACCAACAGCACGACGTCGAGCGGAGGAGGAAAATTTGGTGTGCCAGGTTTTCTACGGTACCAAGACGGGTAGGGATCAATGTGGATTCCTGTCACCCGCGCACGCTGATTCTGGGATCGACCGCGGATGCCAAAACATGGGCTGCCGTGCTTTTTGAAGTTTTTTTTAAAGAAACACAGTATAAACGCAGACGGTCATGATGCGTATATACACTCACAAGGTTCTGTTCGACGGTAGCGGTATAATTCACGGCATCATAACAATAACATTTGAGATCCACGCGTGTATATGTATTTATAGAAATTAGATGAGTGCATATGTATTACTAGTCAAAGCGGCGGAAGAGTTGGGGAAAACAGCTCACACATAGCGCACCGACAACCCATAGGCCAGCGCACAAGAAAGGCAAAGCGCTCCGCAAATGCCCTCAAATCGTTGGCTGGTGCTCACGCTTAAGCTATATATATATATATATATATATATATATATATATATATATATATATATATATATAGATATATATATATATATATATATGTATATGTATATGAAAAATCTTTCTTACTCCTGGGTGTAGTTACACCCATGTCTATAGGACATATCCATACTACACCCGGATGTAGTTACACCCACACGTGTTTTATACTATATAGGTAGTATCTACCATACCGGAAGGTATGTACGCGTAGTATGAAGTATATAAGAATATTTGGGCAGTATATATACTACTTTTTTGGTAGTATGTAATTTTTATTCACATACTCTTTTTGCATATATAGTGCAAACTATGGGTGTATTTGCAATTTTTCCACCTAACTTGCTTGGAACTATCTTAGGTATAGTATATGAACATACTCAAACAGATAAAGTATTACAAATACTTCCGTAAAGCAGTATATGAGACGTGGGTGTAGTTACACCCGGGAGATATAGGTAGTATGAAGTATATAAGAATATTTGGGCAGTATATATACTACTTTTTTGGGTAGTATGTAATTTTTATTCACATACTCCTTTTGTATGTACAAATATGACGGTATTTTACATATATACTAAAAACTATGGGTGCATTTGCAATTTTTTCACCTAACTTGCTTGTAAGTATCTTAGATATAGTATATGAACATACTCAAATAGATAAAGTATTACAAATACTTCCGTAAAGCAGTATATGAGACGTGGGTGTAGTTACACCCGGGAGTAAGAAGTATTTTTCCTATATTTACCTTTTAAGAATTCATTATAGGTTCACATGAAAAATACTACTACTCCTCTATTTACCTTTTAAGAATTCATTATAGGTTCACATGAAAAAGGATATTTTTCTTCACAAACAGATTATTTTTTATAGTAAATGGACATGACAACGTCAGACCAGTGACGCTCTCAGTTCGCTCTGTCGGTTGGACTATCCTATAGACTCCTTCGAACAGTCTTTTGTCCTAAGTACGTGATTTGGCTCACTGGAGCCCTTTATTTTGAACTTTAAAAAGTGTATTTTTAAAGTGCCAAAAATTTTCTAGGAAAACATTATAGGTATAGATCATGATGTATATTTTAAGTGTGTGCAAAATTTCAATCTGAAATATATTGTATAATACGCTATATAATAAAAGGTATTTTTGATTGAAAAATTGTACACTTGAAGTATATCTCATAATCTACATGTACATATATTTTTATAATTTCTTGAAACATTAAAATAACAATTTTGAATTTTGAAAATAAAGAGCTTCAGTGAGCGCGAGCATTTTTTGTTTTTCCCGCTTTATAAATAAAGAAACATCGTAGTACAACCGAGTTCCACATACATACCCGATGCTGCAAGCGTCAAATAAAAAGGAAAAATAAATTCCGCTTGAGCTTCAGCACAACATAGTCCAAAGGAACAAAAAAGGAAACGGGAAGAGACGATACCTCCCCTAACGCGCGTCAAGGGGGAGCAATAACCGATAAGTGATGCGCCGTCACTCTCAGAGTCCGGGGAGTGTTGTCCAAGTCCAGAGGATGTCCGGAATGAGAGGGAATGGTTTCCACATCAACGGGGAATTGAATAATATGTAAATATATGTTAATTATTAAATTATACATGTATTTATATTTATTTAATATTTAAATATGATTTAATGGGGCAGCCGGGGTATTTGCATCATTTTAACCTAAACTTGAAAGAAATTCACAGATTGAACTTTGGCCAGAAGAATTTTACTAGATCTAACCTTTTTTGCAGCGCCGTATAGAGTGGCGCCGCACTCTATAGTGTAACGCCATGACTCACGGCGTTGCACTCTGTTGTGCAACGCCACGACAGGTGGCGCCACACTTTCAAAGTGCAATGCCATGAACGACGACGTTGCACTGTGTTGTGCAACGCCATGAACGGTGGCGTTGCACTTTAGAGTGCCGCGCCACTCTATACGGCGCTGCAAAAAGGGTTAGATTTAGTAAAATTCTTTCGGCCAAAGTTCAATCTGTGAATTTCTTTCAAATTTAGGTTATTTTGATGCAAATACTCCACCTAATGGGCCAAATCCCGGAGGGGAAAAGTCCCAAGAGGGGGTCGCATCCCTAGGAGGGGCCAAGGGGGTCGCCAGTGGCCCTAGTGGGCTTGCCCCCACGTGGGCCCCAGGAGGGGGGCTGGTCGGCGGTGCCTCTCCCCACCTCCTCCCTTGATTAGTCCCACCCCGGGACTTTGAGGGAGGGAGTGCCTCCCCTCCCCCTATATAAAGAGAGGTATTTTGGCTAAATAAATAGACACTATTAAATAAATTTTCCTCTCTTTTAGGGAGACCTCGAGTTGATATTTCTCTCTCTCTTCCGTGACCGTGCTCCCAAGTGCGGATCACACGAGCAGGAGATCTCTTCACCGCAGAGCGTCCTCACGCTGCAGGATTCGGATCCAGAAGCTCTACTTCTGCAACTGCTGCTGGATCAGGGAAACGTGAGTCACCGCCAAGCACCGGATGCATGTAACTCCCTGCGAGGTGCAACATTTGAGGCACTAGAAGTCGTTGGAGACGCAGGAGCGCGAGGACTTCAACACGACCTTGAGGTCGGGTTCGGCTCGTCTACATCAACCACGCTCTCCTGAGCGTTGACAATGTTTTTTCGGTCTTTAAGGGTAAGTTCGCAAAAAGCCCTCTTGTTACTGCATTACTAATAGATAGGTCCTGGCAACAGGGGTTCAGGGGCGTAGGGTAAAATTTATTATTTTTATACGCGAAACCCTACAGTGGTATCAGAGCTAGATCTATGCGTAGTATTGCTAGTACAGGTAGAACACACGAGATGTAGCGTGTGGACGTTGATCTTTTAGTTATTACCCTCCCATGTGTACTTGTGTATACCGCAGTAATGCTTGATAGAGCGGCCCCAACCCGTTCATTCACGAGACTAGTCCACGCTTGACATACGGCTTGTACCGTATAAAGTGGCTTTGGGGGATGTCTCTGTCTCTCTCGCATTAGTTGGTACGCCATTTGCAACGGAAGGTCCCGAAAGAGGTGTAGTATAGACAACTACTTGATCAGCGTTGTGGTGAAAGTTCGTAGGTAAGAATGATTCATGTGCGAAAGCCCATTTAGCCACGTAAAAGATGCAAATATAAAGTAGAGGCGTCTAACTTTGTTTTGCAGGGACGTCGTGATGTGATATGGTTGTGGGAAAGGTAAAGTACTTACGTTATGTTGCTAAGTAGTAGTGGACGGTCACGGAGGTGACATACTACCATGCCGGAAGGCACCAGTACCCTGGTGCCTACGACACCGGAACCCTTGTGCCGGAATCCGGAGGTGTGGGATGGAGATCACGGCGAGAAGGACCATATCGTATCACTCTTACGTTCAATGTTTATTGTTTGTATATCTTATTGTGTGCTAATATTAGATAGTCGATGGTAGCCTAATAACATGATCCCTAATTAAAATAACAATGACTGTGTTCTCCCTTAGTGTGCACCACCAAGAAAGTTCTTCGGTATGAGGCAGGCCGTGATGATCGGGTGTCAGATATATCTACGTTCGCATATAGTGGGTGTAAGCCATGTTGCACAACGAATACACTAAGATTGAGTTGGCGAGCCTAGCATGTATAGACATGGCCACGGAACACGGATGGTCGAAAGATCGAGAACGAATCACATGAATAATGTGATCGATGCTTAGGTGTCCACCTTTGCAACTATGTCACCAGCCGTGATGATCGGGGGCTGTGTAGTGAAAAAGGATCGTGTAATCACTAGAACCCTCTAGGGGATAGATATTTTTAGTGGAGTTATTAACTAACTCATTTAATTATAAACTTAGTCTAAATTCCTTTTATAATTATAAATATAGAAAATGGTTCTCCCTGATGCTACCTTTCCTGTTGACGATTGGTTAGAAGGAGAAAAGCTCAAGTTAGATGGATCACGGAATGTTGAGCTAAGTTAGTCCATATTTTATAATTGAAAACTGTAGACATAATTCCAAATCCATAAAGGATGACATATCTTAAAGTATAAATGGTTATGTTATAAGAAAATATGTTGGAAACTCCTGTATCGTTAATACCAACTAAAGTCAAGTAGGAAGCGAGGTGAACAAAACATTAAAAGTTGCATAGGTTGCACTAGTGTTTCGATAATTACATTTCTAATCATATATAAGGGTACCATCTAATAAAGTAATGTATATTGTTATTGCGGGACTAGTTCGTCTTTAATGTAGAAGGTGTGTCCCAGGGCACAGTGCCCATGAGAAAGCCCATGAGGTTGATCTAAAGTCACTCTTGGCTCCTGGAAACCGACCTCTTTCTGCTGCCATGACTATGATGCATACACAAAGATGTTATCATGAGATGATAAAGTATTACTATCAATCAAGGTGACATTAGTAAGTTGCAATGGATTTGGGATTATAAAGTACATACCCAAGATCCAACCTCTTCCATGAGCAAGCATTACCAAAGTGCTGGGATATATGGTGCTAATGATTAAGAACAAATGCAGCTAGTTTATATGTACTCTAGTGCAAGTGGGAGACTTTTGGAAATATGTCCTAGAGACAAATAGTAATAAGGATTATTAACATATTTTATAAAGTTTATGATTAAGTTTTATATCATGTTGTAACTATATTGAAAGGAAACATCAATATACGTGTGATATATAAACAACTAGAAGTTCCCGGTGAAACTCTAGTCATTGCTTCATTGGTCAACAAATGATCAAGGTTTCCAAATCATGTGGCATTTATGCCAGTTGGAAATGGAGTCACCTCATTGTGAGAATGAGATGATGAAATAATACCCAACCTAAACATCGTGACCCGATCATGTCACGAAATTCAAGTTACGATGATTAGAATAGACCCAATGTACTATTTCTTAGACCATGAGGCTATATCAATCACTGTCACCCGAGGTACTTTGATAGCATCAAACGTCACACGGTTAAACGGTGATCATAAATGTGTGTTCAGGTATTTGGAGGAACGATACAGGCAATATATGTCAAGAGCGGGATTTGTCCATCCGCATGATGGAAAAATACTCAAGGACCCACTCGGAGAAGTTATATCCAATAGCTGCGTAGCGTGTCATTTGATCACGGGGATATCACTTGTCAGAATGAGTCAAGTAGCATTTTTCGGTAATGAGATTGAACCCGACATGGAGATGTAATTGATCAGATCTCGGGCAATGCAAGTATCAAGAGACAAAAGGAATATGACACGATGTTCATGGTTCAAACGACGATAAATTTCGTGAAATGCACAGGGGTCACATGGCCATCTAGGTCCCTCTGTTGATCATTGGTGCAGGAGGGTCCCGACCATGTCTGGAGTGTTCCCGAACCATGGGGTATCACGCTTAAGGGCTTGGTGATGCTAATAGAGTGTTTTAAGGATCGGTAGAATCACCTAAGAAAGAGAAGAGAGAAAACCGAAAGTGTTTCGGCAAGTCCGGAGGATGTCCAGAATGAGAGGGAATGGTTTCCACATCAACGGGGAATTGAATAATATGTAAATATATGTTAATTATTTAATTATACATGTATTTATATTTACTTAATATTTAAATATAATTTAATGGGGCAGCCCACCTAATGGGCCAAATCCCGGAGGGGAAAAGGCCCAAGAGGGGGCCGCATCCCTAGGAGGGGCCAAGGGGGTGGCCGGCGGCCCTAGTGTGCTTGCCTCCACGTGGGGACCATGTGGGGGCTAGCCGGCGGCGCCTCCCCCACCTCCTCCCTTAATTAGTCCCACCCCGGGACTTCGAGGGAGGGAGTGCCTCTCCTCCCCCTATATAAAGAGAGGTATTTTGGCTAAATAAATACACAATATTCAATAAAGGTTTCCTCACTTTTAGCGAGACCTCCATTTGATATCTCTCTCTCCCTCCCTCCCTCCCTCCCTCCCTCTCTCTCTCTCTCTCTCTCTCTCTCTCTCTCCCTCTCTCTCTCTTGACCGTGGTCCCAAGCCCGGATCACGCGAGCAAGAGATCTCTCTTCACCACAGAGCACCGTCGCGCTATGGGATTCGGATCTAGGAGCTCTACTTACACAACTTATGCTGGATCGGGGAAGCGGGAGTCATCACCAGCCACCGGATGCATGTAACTCCCTACGAGGTGCAACATTTGAGGCACTAGAAGTCGTTGAAGCCGCAGGAGCGCGAGGACTTCAACACGACCTTGAGGTCGGTGTCGGCTCATCTACATCAACCACGCTCTCCCGAGCATTGAAAATGCTTTTTCGGTCTTCAAGGGTAAGTTCGCGAAAAGCCCCTCCTGTTACTGCATTACTAATAGATAGGTCTTGGCAATGGGGGTTCAAGGGTTTAGGGTAAAATTTCTAGTTTTCATATGCGAACCCCTATAGGTTTGTCATTCACGGTGTATTTTGATGGGGTGTTTTTCTTGTGTTGGTTCGTGGGGGTGGGGGATCGTCTCCCTAGTATCTCTAGTGCTTTGACCCGGTTGACGGGTTGAGTTGTTCATGGTGATGGGCATGGGCAGCTCCACGCGTTCTCTGTGGCCGAATCATGTTGTCCTTGGTGATGGGCGGTCGGACATTCGAGTGGCATCCCGGATCCTACTGGAAGGTGAGTTGTTCGCATTGATGTGGAATACGTCGGGCCGTAAGGAGAGATTGTTCATGGCTCTCTCTTCTCCTCCGGCGGCTTGCTCACTCCATCATGTTGAGGTTCTTCTGCATGCGGCGAAATAGGCGAGGGAGGAGTTCATCATCTACGGTGAGTCCACGACCCTGTCTCCCCCGTTCTAAATTAGCCATGGGAGTCATTTAATGGCGATTGGCTAGCCTTGTATATGCTAATTTATTTCTCCTCAACTAATTATCACGTGACTTTTCAGTTTTGTACCGTGGTAGCATTGAGCGGTGGGATAAATTGCCATGACAAGGTGCAAGACCATCCATATAATACCTTACAGATCTTTTCCTTTATTTTAATTGTTACTTAAATACACATCTCTAGGTGCCACACAGTAGGGTACCATGCATGGATCTTGTGCTTGCTGGAAGAAGAGTGGTATTGTTAACTTTGGGGAGGTAGACGTTCTTTAACTTATTACTAAGATATATTTTAAATAGGGATCATAGCTCCTTTTTCCATGTATAAAAGGTCAATTATTAGAATCCATGGACATTGTAAATTTACAGTCTTTTAGTTACACCCGAGGTTTCTAAATTTAACTTTTAGGTATGATATTTGCAGCCTTGCGGACTACACGTTACTAAAAAAATATATGCTTTTGATGTTGATTTTCTTCTTCAGTTCAAATTAATTTGATAACCCAATGTTAGGCTATGTGCAAATGTGGAATTGGACTTTCAAAACAATGAACAAAGCAATTTGAAGTGTTACAGAAAAAGCAAAATACCTTCTGTCTATTGAGGTAGAATACTCATAGCTATGCGCATCCAATTTATTGATGTACACTAGATCCTAATCTAAGAACCTGATTACCGAGTCATTCATTTAAGCATTGAAAAGTGCGTCCATGCAACCTTTTAATTCATATAAGATACATGAATAGGGTGGCAGGCGGTAGCTCGAGGAGGAGGTCTGGCACAAGCTCATTGTTTAATATTGTCCAAGCTCTCCATAATGGTACATACGATTGAGGATCCACTCATGATCGTCGGAGGTGCCAATAGCGCTCGAGGTTTACTGCTCAGCTCTCCCACCCACTTGCATACAAGTATATTATAACACCAATGAAAAGTCCCCCTTATTCCTTTCTAAAACATACAATAGCCATCATTGCATCTCAGTAATTAATCTCACAATTGGTTTGCTGTAGGTGCATAGTGATGCCAATTTTAGGATATACCCATTCTTATTTGAGAGCTGTTGGTTATATTGGCTTTTATCTGTGTTAGAAGAAGCATCAGTGTGTGCGAGAGTGCGTATGCATGTAAAGTTGATTTCTGTTAGTGCATGTCGTTTGTGATTACTCTCTCTTTTTTGCTATGAATCTGATGTGGGGGAGTATAGACAGAAATCCAACGTTAGTCTTTTGGATAAGTTCTCTTACTAGGCGTTGGCATTAGATTTAGGCAAAACTATGTTGGACACTATTGCTGAGACTATAGAGGTGGAGGTTTTTGGTTTTAAGTTCATGGTGACACCATCTACTTTACGGTTCTTGAATGAACCAACAAATCACCTCTATATTCTACCAAATGAAATCTTTGAGGTTAGATGCGAGTTTATTATTTGCAGACAAAGTTATATTTATTGTATCATTTATCAATTCTTGAATATATCTTTCTAGTGCATGCAGTTTTATCATGTGATTTTACATGCAGGTCATGAGTCAATATTAGATCACACTAGCACCATTCTTGAAGAGAATGATCAAATTATCGACGAATATGAAGGCGATTACATTATAAGTTCACCTATACTCTTAATAATTCATATTGTCTTATAGAATTTGGTCGCTTCCAAAAATATATTTTATATAGGAAGTGAAGTGACTTGAATTGTTTCTATGTATACATTTCACATAACACAACATCATAGTCATTACGATATAGAGATATATGCTTCATTATTTTTACAAAGTTATTGGCTTCAAACATGCCGGTGAAGTGGTTTTTTATAGTTGTCATTCGCCACTGGCCAAACAAGACTAAGACTGTCAATCTATCTTGCCCACGAAAATGATTCCTCACGCAAAATAAAATCCTTGTTTTCGTGACAGACGAACATGATATCGATGTCATAGAACAACACACCACAACGCATGCAGCAACGCTGGGCAGACAGCGTGGCGCGCGAATGCGTCTAGTCCTAAGTATAGATCGTGAGCGACAATTAATGTTGTTTTACCCGACTAATCAGGTAACCCTTAAACCTAATAACCACTTTTAGCGAGATGAACTGTATCTGAATCAATTAATAATGGTAGTGTTTGACAATAGAGAAAGCACTTGGCATTGTAGCTATATAGGAACACGTCACTACGCCGACGACCAGTTGCCGGACGGCTGTCGTCGGCGTAATCCGTCGTGGGCGCAGGTTTGAAGACCATCGGCGTAGTTCTAGTCGTCGGAGTAGACCTATTTATCACCGTAGAGGCCAGCCCGATGGCCTAGGAAAGTTGTCGGCGTATCTGCCGTCGGTGTAGGCCATGGTGAGCCCCGCGGAACGTCTAACGGCTGTTTGGCCTGGCAGCTCACTACGGCGATGGCTAGTCGTCGGCATAGGCCTTGTCGTTGGGCCACGGAGGCTACCGCGTGGCAGGCTACGTTTACGACTAGTGTAACCATTCGCATCTTATCTACGTAACGGTGGTTCTCATTTGCATCTTATTTATCTAAAGTATTTGTTCCCAAAGATCATCATTATGTGTTAAATTTTTTCACATTCCTATCAAACTAGTCTATAAATAGTGTAACAAGTAGTGGATGTGTTAGGACGTGTTTATTACCAAGCTAGTCTACAAATAAACGCTATATAAAACCCGTCTACAAATAAACACAATAAAACTAGTCTTTAGTAGGGGGAAAAGAATATGCTAGTCACAAATAAACACGATAAAACATTTATGTGTTAGGACGTGTTTATACCAAGCTAGTCTATAAATAAACACTATAGGTAACATTTTTCCCTTTGCTTCTCAATATCTTTCCATCTGCCCCACCAGTTAACATCGCAACCCTTCACGCTACCAAACCACGCGGTTGTGGGTTCGAATCCAAGCCGCACCCTACCCTTTTTGTTTATTTTTTAACCCTTCTCATTTGCCCACGCCGAATAGGACTAATTGGATGGAGTTGACCCATTAGTCAAGCCGACACTATGCTCTCAGCTCTGGGATACTTTTTTTACAAGAACGTTTTTCTATTTCATTTCTCTTACAAATGATAACAAGCCATTTCTCATTTCAACCATTTCTCATACAATTTGAAGCTTAGAAATTCCTCCCAAATTCATGCATTTTTATACAATTTCAACATTACACCTAGTGCAATTACCATACCACCTATAAATGCTCAAATGTAATTGCAAATTTGTGATTGATCTTCGAGCTTCCTAATATTATGGTTCACCCTACTTATCTCAACATCTACCTCTCTATCAATGAGTGCTTTGCCCTCCGTCTCTTCTGCCGGAGCTCGCTGCGGCAGATACTGTTTGTGGCAGGATGGGCAACCATTCTTCGTCCTCTTCTACGAGCTCATTCATCGGCGTCTGGGCGAGAACATCGACCCAAAGGAAGAAGCATTTCACCTGCAAGCATGCCAAACAGATCAACCCCCATATTTCTCAAGGATCCCGACCACAAAAATAGTTAAAATGCGCTTCCGCCTCTTACCCAATTCACGCTGCACACATAGAACGGACGATTGGTGTTCTTCGGTGTGCATGAAAGCCTCCAATCAACGCCCGCCCGACACCGTGGACAGAGAAAGATCGGCATCTCCATGCGCGCCAAATTCTCGAACCGTGAGGTGGCGCGGGAGCTTGGGAAAGACATGGAGCTCTATTCTTGCTCACTGCCGCGAGCTCCAACCCCGTCCCCTGCCTCCAATTCCCGCTCAACGCTGCGAGCTCTGGGGGCGCGTTCCGCCGGTTTTAACATGCGTGCGGCCAACGGTTCTCTACTGGGTCCCACAGACAGCAACAATCCTATTTTGAAATGCGTCTCCGCCCGGTCCCAGCTAAAATGGCTGAGTAAATAATGTTGACCTGGCGGAAATGACAGCATCGACAGAACGAGTTCGGGGGCCCAAAGCAGTGGCAAACCTGAGCACCATTCCGCGTTAGTGGAAAAACTGAGCACAAGGATGCCTGAAGTGGTTAATTAACCCATACTAAAACCACATGGTATAACATTGAGACCACTACGGGGGCAAACAACACAATCAAACCTAAAATTAGAAACCAAGAGAAAGAAAGAGAAACTAATGCCGACAACGCTGGATCAACAAAAGCAATGACGAGCCGCAACAGTTGCGTCTCCCGGAGAAGTCCCACCACACTCATATGTCTCCGGATTGCCGCGTACCAAGCAACACCTTCAAGAAGGGATGTGACGACACCAATTTTGTTGCCTAGACCAATCCTTTCGGTATGCGAAGGGGAGTGGGGAAGAGGTGTGGCCGACACCCTTCAAGATGTCACTGCGTCTGTGCTGGCCAAACCGAGAGGGATTTTTCCGATCTCCGAAAAACCACAACTCCGAACAATCTGTAGCACTCCACAAAATTTGTCGCGCAACAACGTGCGCCGCCACGGTCTTCTTGAAGTTACCATGGTCGATTTGGCTTGAAGCCCTGCATGGCTAACTTTAACTAAATGCATCTCCACTCGGGGGCCCTAACCCCCCCCTAAAGGGCTACGGAGGGTGTCGACGCTCGAAATCGCGCCCAGCCTGCACCCAAAACTTTTTTTGCGCCGGCGCGGCCCGGTTTGCCATACGGCACCCCTATGCCAAACCCAGCCCACGGGGGGGGGGGGGGGGGGCTAGCAGGGGTGCTGGATAGAGCTGAGAACGACGCGGGCCAACCTTGGCAGTGAGATAGACGGCTCGTCTCCTGAGCGTCGTCCTGTCGCCGGCCACGCGGCGCCGAAATTGCTTGCCAACGCGTTCTCTCGCCATGCTCTTCCACCGCTTCCCGCCCTTTCCACCGCTTTCCACCCGGGCTTCCCTCCCTTTTCTTGCTATATGTAGGCGCAACGGCCATTGCCATTACAGATCTACACCATGGCCAGACCTCACACCCTCTCCCTCTACATCTAGGGCAGCGGCCGGCGGTGCTGCTATCGCCAGTAGGGCCGACGCACATCCATGCCTGGCTGCCGTGCTCCTCCACCTCTCCCACCGCCGCAGAAGATTCGGGACCCAACACCGACTCAGAGTGCTCCGACCCCGAATGGATCAACTCCGATGACTCTAGCAGAGCCAACGCCGACGAGATGGGATGGGCCAGTCATGAGCCCGAGGAGCTTCCGTGGCCGCCGATACCCCTCGGGACGGCTTACCGGACCACCCGCGAGCATTATGGGTGGGACATCTTCCTCCATGTTTTCCTGCCGGAGCACTTCCGGCTGCAAGAACTCGACAGTGTCTACAGGCGTCTCTTCTATGCGTCACACAAAGAGCCTGACAATGCTGGCTTGCGTGCCAGCCGCGACCGAGCAAAGGAGGAGGCCGAGGTGCAGTTAGCAAGATACAACTCGTTGTTCGATCTGTGGGGTGTCGCATGGCCGTCGCCGCCACCGCGCTCCTGGCGAGAGCAGCGCCTTTGTCGTCATAGCGTTAGTTTATCTTTGACTTTCTATGTAAAAATTGAAGATAAATATAATAATCGAAGTGTTTGAATGCTCCATTTTTTTATAGGACACAACTAGGATCCAGCGTCCGAAATCGTGAACCAATCCAGCGGTCCCCATAGGGCCTAAAATTGGGCCGCTTAGGACACCGTATAGGGGACGAGGGGAGATGCTAGCTGGTCTCACACTGATCTCATTCTCTCCCCACGAGCTGGTCCCTTGGTACATTAACGTCTCTCTACTCCCACTACTTCTCCCGGTATGGTGAACGAAGGCGTTCAAATTCCTCAAAAAGATGCCGCTCAAGTGCACGGTGGCCATGAGCTAGTGCTCCATTCCTCCACGACGACGGTGAAGCTGGCGCTGCCTATGCACGAGCACCGCCTGCCGCTGTCTAACCTGGACCTACTCCTGCCGCCGCTCGAGGTCAGCGTCTTCTTCTGCTACCTTGACCCGGCGCCCACTGCGGCCGCGCTCAAGAAGGGGCTGGCCAAGGTGCTGGTGGCGTACTACCCGCTCGCTGCGGAGGTCGTGGCCAATGCCGCGGGGGAGCCGGAGCTGCTGTGCAGCGGCCGCGGTGTTGAATTTACCGAGGCGATCGCCGGCGGGGCGGTGCTGCGGGAGCTCCGGCTGGGCATGGTAGACGAGGGAGTCAAGATGCTGGTTCCCGCAAAGAAGGCCGGCGTGGTATCTATTCAGGTAACCACGTGATATCATTAGCTTCCTAGTACAGGGTAACCACGTGAAGCGAACATAAACCTACTTTGTCATAGACTCATAGTGTGAATCTCATATCAATATTCCCCTTTCTTTTTCTACCCAAAACAAAAAAGAATAGTAAGCGATTTCATAAATCTAAGCAGTAAATTTACTCTTACTAATATTTTTACGGGGTTTTCTCTTAATAATATGTCACTACATTCTTTCTTTAATTTTAGTTTTGCCTACATGGCACTGCAGTCTAGCATCCCGGGAGGCCATAGAGCATCTCTATGGGCTCCTCGGCCCAGTCTCACAACCGAGTTGGGGTGGAGAGGCCAAAATTCAGTGCGCACCGACGACACCCAACCACTTCCGGTAGATTAGAACGCCCACCAATCTTGGCATGCCCTTGCCGCCCCCAGTAACTAGAAGCTGGACTGGGGTTGCCGGCAATGCGCCGCATCACGCGTCACGCTGGAAAGGCCACACCGGGTCCCCTTGCCAGCGACACAAATAGCCCGCCCGTGATGGCTGCTACCCTGAGCCAGCGTCGGCGGAGATACAGCCGTAGCTGGAGAAAGACGAGGACAACGATGGACTGGACTGGTTCGACAAGCCCGTGAAGGCGCCTGTGGATCAGCAGGCTATCCTCGCCCACATCCAGTCTACGCACACCTTGGAGGTGCATCAGGCCGTCACCGTGGAAGAGTTCAACTTCAGCGACTACTACTTGTAGGTGGAGGCACCCGTCGACAACCAGGCGCTCGAGGAGTTAGCGCACCACGCCGCTGGCGAACAATGGGTGCGTGAGCGCCGCACGCGCAACCAAGGCTTCATCGAAGAACCCTACCGCCGGCAGACTGAGGTGCTGGTGGAGCTGGGCGCTTATTTTAGGAGGGCCATGGACCAGGCCAAGTCCTTGTGGGCAATTGCGAGGTCGCACGCGGATAGGGAGCGGTTGTTCGCGGGAGACATCGACGGTGCCATGCTGAGGTGGAGAGGAGGCAGAGGGAGCTATGGGCGAAGGATCGAGCCAACTTCAACACCGGGATTTGGATTTCCCCTATTGTATCTTTAGTCTCAGGAATTTATGTATGAAAAAATGTTTTACGAAATTACAACAAAAATTGTGGATTGATCATTAGGGGTAGCTGGTGTGGGGGCGCCTTCCCCAAACCACCGACAGTTTCGGTGCCGACCCCCAAAGTCACTACAGACACGGTCAACATTTGGAAAGGATCGGTAGAGATGCTCTTACGATAAATAAAATGGTGCATGCAATTTAATACTGTAGTATCATATCATTGTGTCAGATTTTCAAAGCTCGAGCTCCGTGCAGAAGCAAGGGCAAATGTGTCCTAAATAAAAAGAACCTGCCTTTGTTAAAAAACATTATATATGACTTGAAATATATGTTTATATATGCATCTTATAGTTAGAGCTAACAAATTTGTCAGTCAATTTAATTTCTGATCAGTTGTAATCAAGATAATCACATTGGTAAAATACTACCCCCCATTTCTTTTTTTAGGTTGTATTTTTTGTTAAAACAATTACTCTCCCGCTTTAATTTGTTTTAGGAGATCCTAATATTTCCTTTTACAATTCTAGGAGATCCTAATATGTTCTTTATGTGATACTATACTATCTCAACCCTCACTAAGTGCTCTTGAATCAGAACACATTTGCCTCAATTTTATATGACATAAATTATACTAAAATAGTAAGTGTTGGTCAAAACCACGTAAATGCGCTATTAATTAGAAGGGAGATTTATTGATTCTCACCAATAAAATCATGTATGTTGATTTTCTTGATTCTCCTAGCGGGAGTATTATAGGTTGTATCATGCAGTTCACACTTGCAAAAGCTGATATGGCACACTAATTAACAATGAGAGATGAGAGTGGTATCATACTATGATACAATATCATAACACGTAAACTCTGATCTTAGAATTTAGACAAATCTGAGAACATTAATTAGGATCAGAGAGAGTATAAAAAATTAATAATAAATTGACCATGTACACATATTTGTATTGGGATTTTTCAAACTCATAAATAGGATGAAACTAAGAAGTCTAAGATACAACTATATGATACCATGCATTATGATGTTAGTAATACACTAATATCATATACATGATATTATTGTATGGGACTCGCATTTTGTCGAGCGGATTCGCCGAGCGGATTCGCCGAGCTGATTTCTCAGCCACTCGTTTTTACCGGGGTATATGTACGCGGGTCCGGTTAGACTGTTCACTCTTTTGTAAATTTTCTCATAAAATAGAAGGACTTTATACAATCTCGTATGTACTCTTTAAAACTATCAGGAATTACCTTATAGAACCAGTCCGTAAAATAGAAGGACTGCATAGAACCTCCTACCCGGACTTATCGATACACAACGAAGAACTCTATAGATCCGTTGTTTTTAAATAAATTTTTCTATATTGTTAGACTCGTTTTGAAGAGCTCGCCACGACAAAATCAAATATGCAAACGAAATTAATTTATATTTTTTTGTAAAAATTAAACACTATTTTTAGTTTCTAATACATATGTGGAAAATGCAATCTAGCAAAAAGCAAAACCTGGCGGGTCCAGCGTCCAACTGAAACGAATGGCCAAGAAATCAGTTCAGCTCGTAGATGGACTTATCACTATTATATTGATACTTCCCACTGTAACTAGCCTTCCAATATAACGGTTTTTTGGTTGTTGAACATTCAAAAAAGTTCGTTCAACTTAAAGTTTGAAAGCACACTGGATATGCTTAGAATAGAACTATCTTGCGCGATTTAGAGCAAGAAAACTACTACCTCTGTTCCGAAATGTAAGCTTTTTTGAAAGCTAACTATTTATCTAAAAATGTTTATATTTTGAAACGGAGGTACTGTAAATCTTTAGATAGACACTTAAATGTTGATAACTATTGCTAATTCCGTCACACATGGTATACGTGCGTGCGCAGGTCACCAAATTTAAGTGCGGCGGCGCCGTCGTTGGCTGCACTTTCGACCACAGGGTCTGCGACGCCTACTCCTTCAACATGTTCGTCGTCGCGTGGGCCGCCGCGTCCCGTGGTGGCTCCGCACCCCCGGTCCTGTCCTTCAGCCGCTCCCTCGTCGCCCCGCGCGAGCCATCCCCGCGCACACCTTCCACCGATGCCCTGATCGACCGCCTATTCTCCCCTCTCAGCTCCACGCCGCTCCCTCCGGCATCCGCCTCCGCGACCGCCGTCAACCGCATCTACCACATCGCCGCCGCTGATGTCGCGGCGCTGCAGGCCGCGGTCGGGCCAGGGCGCACGAAGCTCGAGGCGTTCACGGCCAACCTGTGGCAACTCTGCTCCAAAGCGGCCTCCGCGCGCCAGCGTCTGTGCTCCATGGGCATGGTCGTGGACGGGCGCGCCCGCATGTCCCCGGACGGCGCCATGAAGGCCTACTTCGGCAACGTGCTGACCATACCGTACGGTGTCATCAG
The DNA here is from genome assembly GCA_910589775.1 of Avena eriantha. NCBI lineage: Eukaryota > Viridiplantae > Streptophyta > Magnoliopsida > Poales > Poaceae > Avena > Avena eriantha. The sequence goes on from OU342740.1 coordinate 489,757,886, forward strand.
CACGGACGATCTTCGCGGGCGCATGGCGCTCGCCGACGTGGCCGACGACGTGCACCGTTGGGTGCGGGAGGCCGGGACGTGCGAGCACTTTCGAGGGCTGGTCGACTGGGTAGAGGCATTGCGGCCCAAGCCTGCTACGGCCATAGCGTGCACTGGTGGCGTGGAGGCGATGGCGTGCATCGTGTCGTCGGGGATGCGTTTCCCAGTTGGCGAGGCCGACTTCGGGACGGGCATACCGGTGTTTGCATCGTATCACTTCCCCTGGCCCGCCGGCGCGGCATACGTGATGCCAATGCCGAGCGCGCGCGGGGATGGCGACTGGGTGGTGTACGTGCACGCGGCGCCGGAGCTGGTGAAGGCGATGGAGGAGGAGCCAACTGTTTTCAAGGCCCTGCAGAACAACTATGTGTTCGGATGATAAAGGGGGACGGCATCTTGCTCGGAAGGTAATTTACGAGAACAGAGGCCTGGCTGTTTACATTGCTTGATCGAGCAGCTAAGATACTTGTATGTATGACGTACTATGTGGTGCATATAAATCTGTCATGCCCACCGCCCTTGTGTTATTTAGTGTTTGTGCATGAACCTACCTACGTGTGTGTTGTAGTACCACCATGTGAAGAATTTGAATGATGTAACAAAGCCTTTGTGTGTAATGGTAAGAATATAATGTGTGATCGTGGGTAAAGTGTCATCTGTTTTGGTCACTAGTTAGCTTACTCCTTTAGATGAGATCGATCCTCAATCCATGTATAATAGTTGTGACAAAATAGCTGATTAGGTGAAAACGTGTAGTTGATTCCTTTTTTGAGAAACATGATACATACATGCACTCGCCCTATGTACGATATTGAGATTAACGTAGCCACCACATGCGCCTCACGGTTGGCGGGAACGTCACATACCACTGAAATAAATTGCTGGTTAAATCAGATAAATGCGAGTACCCATGCAAGTCTAAGACTTGAACCGAGGTGGATTGGTTCCACCCCTAACACATCTGCTACGTACAATGTAGATGATTAATGGAGGGGATTATTTTCACAAGACCATGCCCATAATGGCCAATTGTGTTGGGTATCACAAAGATTCGTGCAATTTAGCCCGAAGTGATGCATGCGGCGACGGGTAGGGCGAAGAACCGCGCTGCACCACAAGGGAGGCCACCAACCTACAACTACAATTCTAGGTTTTTTTAGGTAGGTTTGGTTTTCCGCTGTAATTTTTGGGCTTTTGCAGATTTGCCTAGTTCCGCCCACACAAGGGGAAAAGCAGGCTAGGCCATGTTCTTTACTTGGTTTGGTTGCCTGTTTTCAGTTTTGCCATTTTTCATGCACTTTATTTGGTTGCAGGCATTATGGTTTCGGTGAGTGCAAATGCAAAATCGGAGGTGTTTGGTTAATGCAAAAATGTGGTCTAGTAACCTACTTCAATTGTGGTGATCTAACTACCATAATGCTACACATCACCTTACTGAACTAAACAACATAAACAAACGGTGCAACATCATCTAATTAACTACTTATGTAGGTTCTGTGCACATGCATCAACATACAAATAAGGGGATCACACACCTGATCAAAATATACAGGTTTCATCAATACGAGCTTTCCACGCCCTTGTAACATCAGGGGTTAAATCCGTGCTCAAAAGACGTCTTCCAGTCCGTCATACTAGCTACATATACATACATATACTACTACATCAGTTCATCATATACTACTACACATGATGCTCACATCCTAGCCGTGGTCAGAAAAGGTGTACTTCTTGGCGTGGAGGAGCCGATCTTGAAGATCGTCCCTTTCATGCCAAAAACCTAAAGCTTTAAATCCACCACTAAAAGGGCATGAAACCCTCGTGCGTGGTTTTAGTAATTAATGAGAATCCCTATGGATTAATGTTTGCATTGAGTTATACTTAAAGATATGCTCATAGGCAATGCTTGAGCCATATGGTGGTCTCAAGGTTGAAAGAAGAATAAGATGAAGAAGGTCAAGTGATGACCAAGATGTTCAAGGAGTGATCCAAAGATTTTTCATGAGAGAGTTGAGCCTAAGGCAAGTGTGTCCTGAAGAACAATATGGAGTGATATGTCATGTGTACCTTCAAGACACCAACATAATAAAAGAATGAAGAAATGGAGTGCAAGTTCAAGATTAGCCATCTCGAAAAGATTATATGCTTGAAGCTTGCCATCTTTATGTTGATCATGGATATGAGAAGATATGCCTAAAATAGAAACCATCCCTGAAGGGGTTTATCGCCTGAAAACAATAATTTTTCCTACGCTAAGAACCGTAATGCCAGGATCTATCTATTAGTAATACGGTAACGGAAGGGGCTTTTCAAAACTTACCCTTGAAGACCGAAAAGCTTTGTCAACGTTCGGGAGAACGTGGTTGATGTAGTCATATCGACGCCGACCTCAAGGTTGTTCTGAACTCGGACGGCTCCACCGGCTCCAATACTCCGATGGCTCGCAGCATGACAACGCTCCGCAGTGAAGAACACTCTCGTTCGCACAACCCTTATAATGGAGCCACACTCACAAGAGAGAGAGGAGGGGGCTTGGAGGGGGACGCCTCGAAGTCCATGATTTATTGGTGTGTTTAAGTCCCTGTGTATACCCTCCTTTATATAGGGGGAGGGGAGCCCCAAAGTTCCTTGGCTTAGTCATGTGGGACTAAACGAAGGGGGAGGAAAGGAGGGGGCTGGCCGGCCAGCCCATATGGGCCTGGCGCCCCACCTGGTGGCCCATCCGGCCACCAAGGGCCCAACTGCCCACTCCCTCCCTTTTCCCTTTGGGGGGTTTTCCCTCATGGGCCCTCCCCCATAGGGATTTGGCCCGTTAGGCATGGGCTGCCTATTAAATCATATTTAAATCATTAAATAAATACAAATAAATGTATAATTCAATAATTAATATATATTAATATATTATTTAATCCCGATTGCACCAGAACTTCTTCCGGACACCCGCCGGACTTTCCTGGAACCCTTCTGGTTTCCCTTCTCTTTTCTTCGGTGATTCCTATGATACCAAAACGATCTCCGAGCATTATCAAACCCATAAGCGTGTTACCCTATGGTTCGGTAATACTCTAGATATGGTGGAGATCCCTCTCAAACCAATGATCATCAGCGGGACCTGGATGCCCATGATGACCCATGTGCATTCCATGAGAATCTTCATCGTTGAACCATTAAACATAGAGTCGAATTCCCTTTGTTACTATGATACTTCTTGTCTGAGACCTGATCAATGACATTTTCATGTTGTGTTTAATCTCTTTACTGACAAGTATAACTTTACTCGTTTCGAGATATGCCATTCCCGTGACCTAGTCAGACCTAGTCACACGCTGCAGCTTTATGGATGTCATCTCTCCGAGTGGTCCCATAGTTTCTCTCCGTCATGCGGAAGAACAAATCCCGCTCTTGACACATAGGTCCTCTACATGCCCCTCTGAATACCTAAAGACACCTTTATGATCACTGTTTCACCAAGGACATTTGATGCAATCAAGGCACTCTCGGGTGACGGTGATTGATATGGTCTCACGGTCTAAGGAATTGGTTACTATGTTTCCAGTCATTGTAACGGTGAATTTCCTGACTTGATCGTGTTACAATTCTTGTGTTGGGTATGTCCTTCACTTTCATTCACCTAATGAAGTGACCCCATTGTCAATTGACATAAATTTCCATGATCGAGAAACATCGATCATCGATTGACCAATGAACTAGTGTCTAGAGGATCACTAGGGACTCTGTTGGTTTATATATCACACGTGTATTGGCGTTCCTATCAATATAGTTATAGCATGATATAAAACCTATTGTAAACTTAATGAAATATATCAATAATCTATATTATTATGTGTCTTTAGGACATATTTCCAACAATCCCATAGTGGACTATGGGGGAGCAATTTCCATATCTTCACCAAGATAGCGCAATCAAGAAAGGTGTTTCATCTTTAGGTGTACAATATCGTCATCATCAAGCTCAAGTGAAATATGTGCAAGGAAAAGACATGTTCTTGATAGGGTTTCTTTCTTACCGGTCTCATGGTGTTAGTTAGGGAGACCGGTTTATAGGATAGATAACCATAATATCAAGAGGGGCTCTCGAGTGAGTAACTTGATCATATCCCTTGGAGAGAGCTCAAATCTTGCATACTTGGAATCATATTTATTGGTTCTTATCCATTATAGGATTTAGAGTTTGTGTTAATATCCATTACAAAAGCTCAAGTTCATCGAAAACGGATTTTATATGCATTCTCTATTATGTTTTTTATATTGGAGGTTTTACCGGTTTGTCTTTTATAGATAGGTTAACTATTTCATCATTTGATTCTATCCTTCCTTATTTGACTATGATGATTCCCTGCATGATCTTGTAGAGAGCTCAAATCTTGCATACTTGGAATCATATTTATTGGTTCTTATCCATTATAGGATTTAGAGTTTGTGTTAATATCCATTACAAAAGCTCAAGTTCATCGAAAACGGATTTTATATGCATTCTCTATTATGTTTTTTATATTGGAGGTTTTATCGGTTTGTCTTTTATAGATAGGTTAACTATTTCATCATTTGGTTCTATCCTTCCTTATTTTACTATGATGATTCCCTGCATGATCTTGTAGAGATCGTTGCTATCTTCGAAACGAGCCTAAGATCATTAAATCGGAGTTTATATTCAAAAGTTATGATCATTTCAGTTTTACTATTTCTGCCAGTTTTCAGGGGGCGGATTATCTGGCCCAAAGCCCAAATATGCGCCCCATGTACATAGGCTCGCGCAGGGAAGTCCTTAGCCATATTTTAGCATGGGTGACCTGTAATATCCGGGGTAGGGGCGGATAATCCATCCTAGGTCATCCCAACGGTCATATTTGCTTGAGGGGCTATAAAAGGCCCCCTTCTTTCCCTTGGGTTGGTGGCTTGATTTCTAATATCCCTCCTCCATTGTTGATCTTCAAAGCTTTCCCTTTCTCTCTATTCCTCCTATGATTCTTGCATATTTTTGAGGGATTTGGAAGAGGATATCTAGATGTACAATCCTACTAACTCAAATCCCCTTTGTGTGAGGGAATCCTTGAGATCTAGATCATGGAGAATTTGGTGTTCTCTTCTTGTATTCTTCTTCTCTTATTCTCCCAATAGCTTTTGTAGATTTGGTGAAATTTAAAAGTGAGGGACTTAGCATTGCATTTGGTACATCGGTTTGAGTTCTCGATGAGGATTCACTTGGGTGAAAGATGAGAAGATTTTTACTATTGGGTTATTGGAACCCTATACGGTTTGGTTATTTTGTAGTTTATGGTGATCTTGTGAGTCTTCAATTATATGTTCGTACACAAATTTGCAGGTAAAAAGAACATTTTATGTGTCCCATGCAAAAAAAGACAAATTTCAGTGCTCCAACGTGTTTATTCACGAACATGTTTTTTGTCTTTTTTATAGAAAGCACATAAAATTTTCATTTTTCTGAAAAGCTTGTGTACGGCATAGAATGTCCAAATGTACATACAAAATTTTCGTTCAGATTTTGTTAACATTTATATTTATTTTTAATATATTTTTTATGGGTTCATTTCCACTAGAGAGCCGAAACACCACCTCCATAAAGATAGGTGGTACTCACCAGGGCTGCCGGCCTGCAAGTCTACTAGTCATCATGGATCAGGGCCCTTTTATTGGCAGGCTAGCACTCAGATTGGACCTTGGTCTTCATTACAAGCAGCCGAGCACAGCCCACTGTCAGAATTGCGATTAATCCCATTCTTACAAACAAGTGCGATCAAAACAGTGTAAAAAAAAGGTGCGATCAAGGCTTCCTTGCTCCAGCCTCCAGGTCACTTTTGCTCAAGTCAAGTGCTAACGTGCTACGGTACAGCTTCAGCACAAACATGACGTCGACGTTAGCTCTCACAGTGCCCCACCGTCAGTCTGAATTTTAACGTCCGCAAGTGGAGACTGCAGCCCGCTGCCCTACTCTCAGCTGTTTTCTCCCCCAAAAGGTCAGCTGCTGCTGAGGCTGCAGGGGTACGCCATCCATGCGCGACATCGACAAGGAGGGGGAAAAATGGCGTCTCCGTCGCCCTGGTTTTCTTTTTTCTACACCTAAGACGCGCAGGAATCAATGTGGATCCCTGTCACCCGCGGACGCTAATTCCGCGGCCGCGACCGCGGATACCGAAAGATGCTAGGTTTCATATGAAAATGAAATTTGTTTTTTCTTGACAAAGTGGTTGTTTTGGATAAACGAAATAGAAAATGATCGAGCGCGAAGGAAAGGCCTTCCTTCGTCAAGCTTCATTTAACATGTCACTGAAAATGAACATGACAACGTCAGACCAGCTACACGCTGGCCCCCGTCCGCTCTGTCGGGTCTGACTTTGCATCTTGTATACAAGTGTTTATGTCCCTCTTAAACTGAATCCAAATTGGTATCTCAGGCTCCGAAAACAATATGCAGTCAAGTCTCGAAACAGGAAGCATTTACCTGTAGGCCGACAACGACAATCCCGTGTCGATTACTACTAATTAATTAGCTCCGCGTCGAACAGCTTTACATGCCGCTGAATCAACCAATGGTAGCGTCTGACACAAGAGGAAGCAGTTGGCGTTGCATTTTCCCTTCCTAACCACCTTGAATCAATCTGATTCTTTGGGTTGCTTGGTATTAGTAGTAGATACCAAGTGCATCTCGTACATTCTACTCCGTTCCCAAGAATCCGAACGTATCATCACAGAAGAATTTTAGGGCTAATTGGCTATTTCTTTCTTGACCTGCATATGCCGTGTGTTTCGCACACAACAAAAGCGTGTTGACTCTTGGCGTTAACATAACCCCATTTCTCACTACTTGCAGACTTACAGCACACCAACCAAGAACTCAGCTCTCGGCAAAGCCGAGCGTCCAAGTTGCAGATGATGAATTGATAGGACGATCGTAGATAGCTTCAGACTGGCATGCATGCGTTCAACTGGTCGCAACCCTTGCGTGTCAGGTTAAACGAGAAACATATATACGACCAAAATTGAAGCCGACGAGAGGTGTTCCCAGTAGCCAAGCCAGGGACCAAGTTCACGATCCAAGGCACCCACATTTCAATGCAGAGTTGTTGCCCCGAGGTATTTGTTTTTTTTGCATTGGTGATAAGTAAAACAGGCATTTAGGTCTCTGGTCATAGTACATGTCCAAGTATATGCATGTTCGCAGCAATGGCTGACCGGTATGGTAGATCAGATATAACATTAGTACTCGCAGTTCACATGGCACACTAATCTTAAGCTGCAGCGAATGGATGAGCAAGGCCAACTGGAAGGTAGACATACCGTAATCTAACCAGCGGCAGTTGACCTTTTGGTTGTTTACTGCAAAATGCTGCCTCTCGAAACTGAATCCCGGCTAAACTAGGCCAAAGTCAGCCATCTCTTCGCACATACGGTTACGTCACACACTCATAAACAACACACAAAGGTTAATTAAAGAAAAAATTAGTATAAAACAAATAAACAACAGAGCAGATCATGCAAGCTACCAACGAACATGAAAAGTCGAATTTTGCGACGGGAGATGCGACAGGTAAGTTGTGTGGGTGAGTATCTTACTCTGAAGAATTTTGTGTGTGCAGGTGGTTGCTGGTGCGACCTGGAGGCTAGTTGAGCAGAGACGAAATAGTCAGTCCTTTGCAGGCCAGTCGATCGGGTTAGTATAAAATTTAGGCCCTGATAGCGTGATAGGCGAACGCGATAGGTAAACAAGTCGCCGAATTGGGGCGCTGACCTTGCGGTGATGCGAGCGATCCGATCCGATCGACTGCGTCGGGTCTCCACGGCGGGAGTTTGCCTTGTACCATTTGGGGATGAATGAATTATTTACGTCGTCCATGTGGTCCTCGATCGCTGCCTGTCCTGGCGGCGGCAGGGAGTTTACCGGCTGCCGGTTGAAGAACGGTAAACTAGGTGCCAGATACATGGATGTTTTGACAACTACACGGTTAAATTGCGAATATTGTCTCGGGGTGTCTTAGCAAGTTAGCAATCTAAACTAACCAGCAAAAAATGCAATACAATTTTAAAATTGAGTCCCTTCGACAGTGGCGAACCAAGCAAAAAATAAACAACGAAATGAACAAATTTACCGCAAAACAAAAACGTAAACATTGAAACCTTTGGCTGGTTGTCTGTTTTGCACGCTATTGTGTATGATTGGACGAAGCAGATGAAGAGTTTTTTCCCAGGAAAAACATTACTTGCCTACAAACACTTCCCTTTTTAAAACACACAAAGGGACAAAGTGGCTGGATTTGAAAAAACACAGAGACTGCACAGTTGACTTTAGCGGAAGAAAAAAGAAAACAGCCTAAAAGGACGTGTTTGTGGACGTGAAGGGTCCGTCTCATCTGAGTAATTTTATTCTATTCGCACCAAAAGAAACCTCTTCCGGTACGTTTGCCTAACTGGATCTTCAGCGTTGACATTGCTACATAGGGAATCCAGTCAAATGACTGACAATGATGCAGAAAAATGAATCTATTTCTCAATTAGTAGGGACATCGTGGGTCAATAACCTTAGGCTGTTTTGATATACTCAACCTTTCCAACTTGTGTGAAATTCGGCATCACTTGGTAATCTGTTGTAAGGGCATCCGTAATGTGTGCCACAAGTACAACTAGCTTTAAGGTCATCCATATACATTGTGGAATTAGACCACAAGCAAAAAAATCTTAAGATCTACCCACAAACTTGTGGACTACCCACAAGGAATAGAATATTATTACTTTTACAATTATAGGGACAGAAGCCAATGAACGAGCGACACATAAACCTGCTTTGGCCCCGCCTTGTGGTCTGCTTTTGACCACATACATTATGGTGAAGACAATTTGCTCTAAGCCTAGGCATTGGGTCCCATCTTATGGAAAATTCAACCACATACACTACAGATGCCCTAACCCGCAAAACAAGGTTTTACTGTGTATTGTGACTGACTGTGTTTATCAATCTATGTGTCATACTCATTGTTCGCTATAAATTTGACCGAGGTCCGAGAACCGAAAGAAGGTTAAAAGAGAAACCTAGGTGAACTCAATCTTGCAAGAAAACACGTCAAAATATTCAATAAATAGTAATTTATCAACAAAACATAACTTTTAATTATCTTTCTGTTAGAACATGCCCTCTCTAAGGAAAAAAGTTATATTGTACTTTCTATGGTGTGAGTAAAGTTTTGTTGTCATGTCCTCACAAAATAACAAAGACTTGTAGTTATATATTGTAGTATGAAATGTGTGAATTTGCAATTTTCAGCAATTAAAGGTTCATTTGCCTGGGTCTCTGAGATGATAGACTGGGAGAGCGAAAAAAACATGCCCTAAGTAACAATATTAGTTATACACCCTATGGTCAACATGATGGGAGATCATATCTTTCATAATCTAATATTCTAAAATACTTACAAAGTGTGTCCGACAAACATGAACAAAATATGAAACAAGCTTGATCTTGACATGTTTTCTTGCCTTCAAAAGAATTAAAAGCATGTAACTCTGTGAGTTATAAAAAATAGGTTGTATTCATAAATTAAACATTTATTACAAGATTAAGAAAAAATAGATGGCATATATGAATTGTCATCTTAATTCATGTTGAATTCAAAATATTGTTCAAAAACTTGCAAATAGCATGGACATCTTGAAGGCTTGGCATTGAATATTTTAAGTACAAAAACATCACATGAATATATAATCTTTAAGCACGAATAGATAAAATTTATATCATATATTAAATGAAAAATTATGTAATCAATTAGGAGAGGATAAATACAATTGAGAGTGTATGACTTTATGAGTACACATAGAGGTGAAACATTTTCCTTAACCATTACATGAATTAAAAATCTTAATGTTATTAAATTAGTATAGAAGATCAAACTTAAATATAAAAAATGGTTTTTAAAATATTACTACACAAGTAGATGTTTTGCTAAAAAATTGTGCTTCCACGATAAAAATAACTAAAAATGCACGTGGTACAATTTTAGACAATTTGCAACATAAGAATTTACAATTGTATAACATATATGCACTCTACTAAATGGAGTAATATTCTAACACTTACTAAGAGATAGTTCACTCTAGGATTACAACTTACAAGGCTAACAAGTGATAAATATCCAGTGAACTTCTTAACATAATAAGTGTAATCCCGTGTGTGGTTGTACATATAGAGCTTGATTGTCCAAACTAAATCTGAAAATAACTCAAGCATGACCAGACTTCGAGACGGGCCTAAAATAGCCTGACGTTGAAACCTAAGTCCTGAGCCCGACCCAATCTGACCTGGCTCGAGCGTCAGGCTTATAAATTAGGACCAATACCGACCTAGAAACTAAAAAGTTCAGCTTGGTCCAACCCTTCCTAAAATCACCCATTTGTTAAGGCTGAGATTGGTCCAGCCAGCCATTCGGGCTCAAATCCTAGGCCCAAGCCTTGCCCGATGTAATGCTCTGGGTCGGCCCGGCCCATGATTTTCAAGCTTAGTCTGGTCGACCGGGCGAGATTGCCCATGCCTAGGTCTAGTCCAACTATATCCTTCCATTTTAGTGTTTACTTGATTTGCTTTTGCATATTCTGTGCGCCTGACTTTCAACAACAAATTATAAAACACAAGGCATCACAATGCAGGAACTAAAAGTTCAGTTACAAAGCCATCGGCGGATCCTCTTTGGAACTCTATGACAAATATGATTGTTTAGCATATGTACACCCATTTTTTTTGGACAAGATTACCTCTAGATAATATGTAGTCCCTCGGTTCCAAATTAATTATCTCATTTTTTCTTTCAAAATGAGTGAATATACACACTGAAACGCGTGTAGATACGTGCGTATCTAGACCAAATCTGACCCACGATGTGTCAATTCTTTTGCGGGGATTTGTCAATTAATTTGAAATGGAGTACCTTTGTTGAAAATATAAGACGTTTTGGTATGCTATTTTAGCCTACCAATGCATCTAATATTTTGGAACAAAGTACTTAATGGTAACCCTATCATAAATCAGAATGTTTGACTATTTTTTGGATCCTTCTAAACTTGGCCGCGCTTGTGTAGAGAGGTATGGATATAATCAAATATGCACCAAATGGAGCAAACTTAAGTACAAAAGGCCTAAAACTAATTAAAATTATACTATATAGGTTGATGAACCACCAGCGAGAGGCTTTGCTTCGTTAGCCTAGAGCACTAATTCTGATTGTTTGTACTACTACTTTTTTATATACAGAAGTTATTTGAAACCTTTTAACCTTTATATTTGTTAGATAGATCTAAGAACAAAATCTTACTCCCTCCGACCCATATTAGTTGACGTGGGTTTGTCTAGATTTGGATGTATCTATACATGTTTTAGTGCTAGATATATCCGAATCTAAACAAATCCAAATAAACTAATATGGGTGGGAGGAAGTACTAAAAAGCAAATATTCTCATAAATAACTAGATTCCACTGTGGGCACAACAATTGTAATCCCAAGTTCCTCGGCTTTACTTGTCCAAGGTTAAAATTTCAGAAGGAAATAGTACTAGCTCAGCCCCAATGTTCAAAAAGGATCTACTAATTATAACAAAAGAACGAGAATACTGTATAAAAAACTGATTTGGAAAATACCCAAGCAAACAAGACTGTACTTTGTCGTGTGCCAACTCTCGACACACAAGTACACCTTGAGAGAGCCACCGCAGCATTTGTCATGTCCAGCTGTACCTCGAGAATCCCCAGATTCCTAAATGGCTCCACACCCCCCAAGGTGTTATATGTTGATCCAAATTCTACAAAATAGAGGCCAACTTCTGACGTAGCGGAGCGAGACCCGTCGCCGGAGGCTTGGGCCGATATATATACTTGGTACGGATCGTTGATGACCTAGGTTACCACCGCTATATATACTTCTTGTAAGCCGCCGGCTGGGATAAGTTGCATCTGTGAAATCCCCGGCGTTGTGTAAACACTCTCCGTTATAGTGAAGTTTCGCTGGCTGGCGCCCGTGGTTTTTCCCCTCTCTTTGTTGGAGAGGGTTTTTCACGTTAAATCTGTGTCCCCTTGCTGTGATTTTGTTTTCGTTCTTCGTTATTTACTTGTCGCAGATCTAACACAAGGGTATCCCGGCGGCCACCACAGAAGATTCACTGCGGATGGGTCCCACTCTCGAACCATCGTTGCCATGTCTCAAATGCTCGCACGGCATGTTCGAAGAACAAAAAAAAAATCGAGCTCTCCGCTGATTCGCCGGCTGTTTGCGCCTCGTCGTTCTATAAATCCGACGCCGCCCGTTCCCCAGAACCTCAATCCACTCTTCTGATCCCTGTACCACGACTGATTCTCTGAGTGCGAGAAAAATTAATTTGAAGGGGCGTGCATCTTGGGGCGGCACAGCACGATGTCGACGTGCGCGGCGGACCTGGCGCCGCTGCTGGGGACGGCGGCGATGAACGCCACGGACTACCTGTGCAACAGGTTCGCGGACACCACCTCGGCGGTGGACACCACGTACCTGCTCTTCTCGGCCTACCTCGTCTTCGCCATGCAGCTCGGCTTCGCCATGCTCTGCGCGGGCTCCGTCAGGGCCAAGAACACCATGAACATCATGCTCACCAACGTCCTCGACGCCGCCGCCGGGGCGCTCTTCTACTACCTCTTCGGCTTCGCCTTCGCCTTCGGGACGCCGTCAAACGGCTTCATCGGGAAGCACTTCTTCGGCCTCCAGAACATGCCGCAGACCGGCTTTGATTACAGCTTCTTCCTCTTCCAGTGGGCCTTCGCCATTGCCGCCGCCGGCATTACGTCGGGATCCATCGCCGAGAGGACGCAGTTCGTGTCCTATCTCATCTACTCGGCGTTCCTCACCGGATTCGTATACCCGGTGGTGTCCCACTGGATCTGGTCTGTCGACGGGTGGGCTTCCGCGACCCGCCTCTCCGGCCCGCTGCTCTTCAAGTCGGGCGTCATCGACTTCGCCGGCTCCGGCGTCGTGCACATGGTCGGTGGTATCGCCGGGTTCTGGGGCGCGATCATTGAGGGGCCTCGTATCGGCCGGTTCGACCACGCCGGCCGCTCCGTGGCACTCAGGGGCCACAGCGCGACGCTCGTAGTGCTCGGGACCTTCCTGTTGTGGTTCGGGTGGTTCGGATTCAACCCGGGGTCCTTCGTCACCATCCTCAAGTCGTACGGGCCGCCAGGGAGCATCAACGGGCAGTGGTCAGCCGTGGGTCGCACCGGCGTGACGACGACGCTCGCGGGCAGCGTCGCGGCGCTCACGACGCTGTTCGCGAAGCGTCTCCAGACGGGGCACTGGAACGTGACGGACGTTTGCAACGGCATGCTCGGCGGGTTCGCGGCCATCACCGCCGGCTGCAGCGTGGTTGACCCGTGGGCCGCAATCGTCTGCGGGTTCGTGTCGGCGTTCGTGCTCATGGGCCTCAACGCGCTCGCCGCTCGCCTCAAGTACGACGACCCTCTCGAGGCCGCGCAGCTCCACGGCGGGTGCGGCGCGTGGGGGATCATCTTCACGGCGCTCTTCGCGAAGCAGAAGTACGTGGAGCAGATCTACGGCGTGGGCAGGCCGTACGGTCTCTTCATGGGCGGCGGCGGAAGGCTGCTCGCCGCGCACGTCGTGCAGATCCTGGTCATCGCCGGGTTCGTCTCCTGCACCATGGGCCCGCTCTTCTTCGCGCTCGACAAGCTCGGCTTGCTCCGTGTCACGGCCGAACAAGAGATGGCAGGCATGGACATGACCCGGCACGGCGGCTCCGCATACGTCTACAACGACGAAGACGAAAACGACAAGACCACTGGCGGGTTTATGCCCAGGTCGCCGGCGACGGCGCCGGGGACGACAAACAACCAGGTGTAACCAACACAGACAAGAGCGACACCTCACGCGCTTCGTTTGAGATCCGATATTCTTTTCCGGACCGTTTGGGGCTGATGCTTTGCTACTGTCATCTGGTGTCGCAAGTTTGTAAAATTACACTAGAGCGAAGTTAAATTTCCTGTGGTTTGGTTGTTCTGGGTCCTTTTGTTGATGTACAATTTTCTGTTTTTGTGTGTGTACAAACTGTACATGCGTATGAAGTGTGGCTGAGGTTCTTTTTTTTTTGTCATACTGTAATCTTTTGTGGTGGAATTTTATGATCTTTTTTTAAAGAACAACCAATTCATACTGTCATTTTTTTGTCATGATATTCTTGAACAAAAAACTGAAAAGTACGATTTTTTTTGAACAGTGAAAAGTACGATTTTGTTGTTAAATTAAACTCCCAAGTATAACGACATTTGCATTTGAAAACAAAAAAAATTAATAGTGACAGTCATGCAATTTATATAGTCGCAGAGAGCAAAAGCACTGACACGTTTAGCTCCATAAAGAGAACAATAATGCTCAATGAAATTCTCACATTCAATAATTGCTTTCCATTTTGCATTTGCACACTTAGTTTCATGAACAATTATCTAGAGGTATATAAAAATATTTGGTTACGTAAATTGAGAAGTTTTATTGCATCAAATATGTTGGTGATTCTTGACATGCTGAGTAAAACAATGTCTAGTTAGGGAGAATCGTGGTTCTACTTTTGGATTCGTATGAACTCGGGATGAAAACTTTACAAAGCTCAAATATCTAGGTTTAGGAAAAATGTGAGCTAATTCTTGCATATAAATGATGAGTAAGAACACATACATTCAATAAATATACAGATTTGTTGTCCCTTTGATTATTTTGTGTGTTTACTACTCCCTCTATTTCAAAATAAATATCGCGATATTAGTTCAAATTACGCTTATTTTGAAGCTGCGGGATTATAAAATTAAGGTCTCGTGTGCCAAGTTGCATAGTCGCTTATTTCCCAAAAAATACATCCTGGTAACTTTTATGTGGGTACTAAGGAGCTAATTTGACTATGCAATTTCCTAGTATGTTGATGGTTGTAAAATACAATCATGTATTTTTATGTTTAAACTGTATATTTGTCAAGTATTTGATGAAATATCTCTCTAGCCTTGTCACTAATGACTAATTATTGCATAAATATACAAATCTCTTTCTTGATCTTTCTCCTAGAAATTGACCTTTTTATGACGAAACCTGGAGCAATTAATGGATAATAATAAGTTTCCAATATTCCCAAGTCAAAGGTGCTTCGAGGGAGGCGATCAAAGAGTTTATATATGCTCTTAAGAAAAAAACAATTTGGTATATGTCATATGACCTCCTTTTGGATAACCTTTTGTGTGTGCATGTTTCTTTGTCGATTATTCATCATGTTTGTCCACTCAGAAACTTATATACACATGCGTGTTAATCGCTCGTCTTGATATCATCATTCCTTTCCAACCATCTTTCTTATCCTCTTGGTTTTTAGTGGTGACGGTAAGAACTTGATTTCTGAGTGATCAGTTTACATCTAATGCATCTTCATGCACTCATATCTTATAAATGGTTTATTTCGGTGTCGTGGTGGTGTCACGGCAGATGCCATGGATAGGCTAATGGTGGGGACTAAATGCACTAGGGGAATCCAGGGAGGGATAGTGAGGTGATTCCACACGCAGAAGGTTTATATTTGATTCGCTTCCAAGGTTTACAAGTGCTCCTAGAGCTGTATTGGAGAGAGGAGGAAGAAAGAACTCTCTTAGAAGGTTTATATTTGATTCGCTTCCAAGGTTTACAAGTGCTCCTAGAGCTGTATTGGAGAGAGGAGGAAGAAAGAACTCTCTTACTCTCACCGCTAGATAGCCCTCAGGAACCAAGTAAAAACTAGCCAATAGATATCAACCTAATAAGACTCGACCCGTTCCAAACCAATCCCTTCTACAGAGGCCCTAGCCCTCCTTATATAGGGGTGGCTAGGTCTCTACTTAGGGCATACGTGGAGGCATATTCCCTGGAATATGCCTCCTCCCAAAATAGTAAGCCGACCGGGTCGCTTTTCCCCGTGTCACCCATGCAGAGGCTACGTGAGCCTCTGCGGCGCCTGCGTCAGCCGACATTGGCGTCGTCACCTCTATCGGCCACGCCTCGGTGGTCCTGCCTCTGTTCGCTTCGCTCATGCCATGCGTACCGGGGCTACTTTTGACCAGCGAGATACCTTCCTTCTCCTAGAAGCTTGACATGACCCGGATCGTGGTTGATCCGACCACACCTGTTCCTGCATACAAGCTAGATTCATCCATCCGACTTACGACTTAAGTCGGTTGAGACCCTATTAGGTGGATATCCCCTGGTCCGGGTTACCCCGAGATTCGGCCTGCCTTGAGGCGACTCGGCCATCATTCGCTTTGGCCTTGCCGTACCTCGGCTAACTCGGCCTTTATACCCCGGCGTGACCCTATCCGGGGGTATCCCCCCAACATTAGTCCCCGAAGTTGGTGCGGTCTTAGCTGTCTTGGCCGCTAAGGCCACAGCAGGTTCAACTTCACTGAGCTCTGGGTTTTATTTCTGAGTTACCTCCTTATCTCGGATTCTATGGATTTACTTTCCCTTGGCACATTCCAAGTTTTCACTTGCTGGCCGGGTTACCACACTCTCATCCGGGTTGTTCTTCCTTCTCTCGTACGCTTACCCACGTGGAGGCTAATCATCACATCGCCTCATTTTAAGGGCCAGCCACAGTAACCGCCACAGTAATTGTCAGGAGTTACTGTGCGCGCGTCACGTCACGCCTGCCTCCTCGTTAACTGCATCGATGCGTCGCGTCATGGGATCCGCCGCGCCTTGTGACCTTCCATGTAGCCTGATGCTGATTGGTCAATCCGGTGTGTACACGGCCACACGATGTGGCCCGCCCGCAAACGCGGTCCCACTTCCTCGCAGAGGGAGCGGTTAAATAGGGGAGGGGTGCGCCCCTTGGGCCCTCTCCCCATTTCCGCGCCCCTCTGCCCTTTCTTCTTCCTTGTTTTCTCCCGCGACAGCGCCGCCGCCACCGCGATTGAGTAGTAGCGGCGCCGCCGCACTGCTTCCACACGCATCTCCGTCGTCGCCGCCTTTGCGCACCTCCTCTGCCACGGGTCACTATCAGTCCAGGCCGTTGCCCCCACCGCTGCTAGCACTAGTGAGGGCAGCGAACTCGAGATGACTGAAGAGGAGCTCGCCGTCGCCGAGCAGGAGATGGAGGAAGACGATGCGACGGTGGACCGCGGTGCGTGGGCCGGATCCTGGGTCTGCCAGGATGACCTGGAGTGGCTCTACCGCACCAGGCGCATCCCCGCAGGCGTCACCGCACGCCTCGCCTCCGCCAAACTTGCCTCCTCACCCAATCCGGGTGAGTTTGTGATGTTTCTGTCACATTTCCAGCGGGGATTCGGTTTGCCAGTCAGCGATTTTTTCCACGATTGGTTGAACACCTACGAACTCCAGCCGCACCACCTTCCTGCCAACGCTATCACCTCTCTCTCTCTGCTTTCGCCTCCACGATCGAAGGCTATGCCGGATTATGGCCCACAAAGGAGTTATGGATCCGGTTCTTCGGCCTTCGTCGTAACGTGATTCCGAACACCCAGCTTGATCCGGAGGACAAACAGCTTATGCTGTTCGGGGTGCGACAATCTCTCCCCTGAGGCTATCCGTCTTTCCCCGGGTTACCGGGCTGGAATCCTGCAAGGGATGGGCCCGGACTTTCTTTTATGTTCGGAACGACGGCACCGAAGACCTGATCCGGCTGCGCCCCTATGCTCCGGGTCCTCCTAACCCGGAGTTGTGGGACGTTATCCCCAAGAAGCCCACGGTCTTGGCCAACCAGGTCAACAAAAGGTTCGCGGAGCTGAAGGAGCTCGGGTTACGCAACGAGGATGCCATGATCACATTCGTCCGCAACCGGATCTCCCCCCTCCAGAAGCGCACTCACAAGGTGTGTCACATGAGCTGGGGCCGCGACCCCAACCGTACCTCGTCTTTTGAGCTGAGCAACACAGAGATTTACCGCTGGGTCAAGGCCCTCTTCACCACCCACAAGGACTTCTCCTCTGAGTGAACGTGGGGAATTGAGCACTATTGCCGAGATAGGCTTCCTCCCATGGTAAGCTTCGTGCCGCAAACTTTCTCTGAATTAAATCTTATGTCGGTTGCTGCTGTATATTTAACTCTGTCGTCTTTTCTCTCCCTTAGCAATTCCTTCAGCAAATTATCGAGGATGGCCCCGATCCCTCCCTCAAATGGGCACCTGACCGGGAGACCTCGGACGAGGAAGAGCCGGATCAGGAGATGTTCCTCCCAATGACCGACGCGACGAAGCGACCCACCGGTAAACTCTCTTCCATTAGAGATTGGCCCGATGATGAAGATGACTCGGATGTCGAGGTGATGGAAGCATTTTACGCTGTCCCCCTTTCTTATGCTTTTCCGGCATCAGCTAACCCCGGTGGGCAGATCCATGAGGACCCTCCCCTAGCCGTGGGTGACCCTGTTCCGGTTGCACCGAAGAAGAAGCGGGGAGCTGCATCAACCTCTTCCTCCGGACCTTCTCAGCCAACCAAAAGGCGAAAGAAGTCCGGGGACAAGACTACCTCCAAGCCTGCAACCAAGGCCCTAGCACGAAGGGCTCGGAAGCCCAAGGAGCCCCTGACCTCGGATGCGTAAGCCTCTTTTCCCTTTGCCATTCACTTGGTCTTGCATTGTTATAGTTTCTCATCCGACACTGTTTCATTCGACAGGGCCGCGGTGGAGGTCCCCCAGAGTGGATCTAGCATTGCTTCCCTGCTCCGGCTCAGCCCTTCTCCCCCTCGTGGCGACGATTCACGTCCGCTGAGCCCTATTCCGGAGGGTTCAACGGCTGCTCCGGGTTCCACACCACCTCGTCAAGAGGGGGGCAACCTTGGAGCGGGGGAGATAGGCCCAGCCGAGGCAGCGGCATCCACCACTTCAGCTTTGCCGCAACCAGCTACAACCGAGGCTACCTCAGCACCTCCACCAAAGAAGAAACCAGCAGCAGCACCAACACCAACTCCAGCACCACTACCAGCACCAACTCCAGCACCAGCACCAACCCCAGTAGCAAGAGAAACAACAGCAATACCAAGAGCAACAGCAGTAGCGCCAAGCTCCTCAGCCTCGTCCGAGACTTCCCAGTCTCGGCGAGAAAGTACCCAGGCAGCTCCCAAGGGTAAATCTGCTTCAACCACTCCCTCCTCTCAGCAGCCCAAGGGAAAAAAGGCCCCTGACGCCACCAGGGCAGCGTCCGTCGAGGCTGGACAGCGTACTCTCACGTCCATGCTTTCCAAGAAGCCTCCAGCATTGAAGGACGCCCTTGCCGAGCCAGCTGATGCGCAACAGATGGTTTTGCACACCAGCCTGGCTCTTGCCCTGGTTGAGAGGAGGGAGGCGCATGCGAAGGGCTTGGTGGCGCCCCATATGCCCAGCAGCGAGCGATACCCTCCGACCCTGATTGAATTCGTCATGAATTGGAACAAGGCGGAGTTCGTCCACAACGACGATCTTCCAGAGAAGTTCGGCCCCGCTGAATTTTCTGCTCAAATGAACACAGCCGCTAAGGCAATCAACCTCGTGGGTCGGATGATGGAGGTACGTTACTTCCCCTTTTCCTTAGCATGTTGTAGATATTAATGATATAACCATTAGTCCCCGAGCCTCCGGGGGAGTAACTTGTTACTCGGCCGGATGCTCCTTAGAAAACTAACATAGCTCCTTGAGAACTTCGAATATGCACACACCTAGAGCCGGGTTAAGTTCCACTTGGCCCGGATTTTGTACACTTCGAATATGCACACACCTAGAGCCGTGTTAAGTTCCACTTGGCCTGGATTTTGTACACTTCGAATATGCACACACCTAGAGCGGGTTAAGTTCCACTTGGCCCGGATTTTGTACACTTCGAATATGCACACACCTAGAGCCGGGTTAAGTTCCACTTGGCCCGGATTTTGTACACTTCGAATATGCACACACCTAGAGCCGGGTTAAGTTCCACTTGGCCTAGATTTTGTACACTCCGAATATGCACATACCTAGAGCCGGGTTAAGTTCCACTTGGCCCAGATTTTGTACACTTCGAATATGTACACACCTAGAGCCGGGTTAAGTTCCACTTGGCCTGGATTTTGTACACTTCGAATATGCACACACCTAGAGCCGGGTTAAGTTCCACTTGGCCCAGATTTTGTACACTTCAAATATGTACAAGGCTAAGTTGTATTTCTATATTCTTTTCAGGTGACCACCAACCGCCGAAGCGCTGAGTTTTAGCGTCTCCTGGACACTCACAAGATGCTGCGCGCCAAGCATAACTCACTTCTGGCTGATCATGATAAGAGGGGTAAGTTTCTTCCCCAGCATTTTTCCATTTTCCTTCATCTTCTTCTGCCGAACTAATCCATCATTCGGTTTTGGCAGCTGGGGTGGAGGCTGAGAACACACTTATGAGGAGGAATCTGGATCAGATCAAGGGTAAGTTATATCTGCTCAACCTTGCTATGCTTTTCATCTCCTTTCCTCCTTGGCTCGACAAACATTCATACCTCAGCTTTGCCGGGTGGACAAATTATTTCAGTATCACTGGAAGATAGTGTGCCCGTGCCTGACATGATGCTGCATTTTCTCAAACAAGCAAGGCAGCATCAGGCCGAGCTCAAAAAGAAAGACGATGAGCTTGCCCTCCTCCGGACCAAGGATGACGAGATCGCCAAGCTTAAGGCCCAGATGAAGAAATTGAAGGCACAACATCAATCCGAGCTCCAAAAGGATGGCCAAGACTTCACTGAGGAGCGCGATCGCCTCAACCTCCAAATTGCCAAGGACCGAGAACTTCTCTAGGAGGTCGACGTCAAGCTTGAGTCGGCGAACGCTGAACTTGTGCAGCTTCGCAAAAGACGTGATGACTGTACCAGGGAGTTGACTCGGATCCTCAGCCATATTTCATATAAGTTCCTTTCCCTTATCTGGCATATTTCTCCGGGTTACTTCACATGTCTTTTCTTTACCTGCTTCTCTTATCTCGTTTTCAGGCAAATTTCTAGAGGGCACTGCCATCGCGAGCGCCGCTGTTGCTAATTTCCGCCGAGAGAGGGGTACTCCCGTTGGTCCTGACGCTGAAGAGATTCCCTATGACATGGAGGACCTATTGGTCAGCCTGTCATCTCGCTTGGAAATCATCAAGAACTATGGCAAGGATATCCTTGACATTGCAGTCCGAATCTTCAACATGTTTTGGCCTGTAGAAGACACTCCGGAGGGAACCACACTTATTGTTGAAAAGTTGATGGAATGCGAGACCCAACTCGACCTTTGGAGGGAATCCGCTAGACGCGCCGTAGCTGAGACCGTTCTCCACTACATACTTACGTGGTACGAGAAGATCGACCTCAACCTCTTAGCGCGCATGCGCACCGGATCCAAATGGACCAGTGACCCGGAGTGGGTAGCTCGGCGCAAGGCTTGCGTCCATAGCCTTATTGAATACGCTCCCATTCATGAATGGACTAAGGGACCGAGCTTCCTGGAAGCCGCCGGTGATGAAAATGCTGAAAACGTTGAAGATGGCTCGGATGAGGACGAAGAGGGCGATGCCTCGGACATTGAATACAACAAAGATGACGCCGAACTTCCTCCTCCTGCTGCTCCTTAAGTGAAAAAACTTTAAAGTTTATCAGATCCCCGGTATGCCGGGTGGAATTGTATCCAGTACACATGTGATATTTTGCTACTAAGTTTTTATGCCAGATTAACTTGGGCGTAGTCCCCGAGTTTCATTTTCTTGTTCGTCCAATCTTTTGGCTCGGCTCGTGTCTACCTTGATTCGGTTTTACGACTTACGAATCCGAGCTTCAAAAATTGTCTTAACAATACTTGAAAACTTTTAGGCTTAGCTCAAAATAAATCAGCATAATAAACTAAAAATACACAAGGTTAGTTCAAAAAACAAACGTCGGCTCGATTAAGTGCTTTTCCTTAGTTGTTTTTCATGTGCTACGCAATTCCAAACTTGTTCTCTTGCTTGCTATGAAGCCAATTCTTGTTGGACAGCAGCAAGTCGAAGAGTTGGGTATTTGGTGCTCACACACTACTAATCCGAGTTAAGTAGAACAACTAACTCCAGCTGACGTACAAATAACAAAAGATAACAAATATTATTAAGGTAGTCCCCGAGTTACTGCTCGAGGTGCCAACATTTCATTGATAAGCTCATTGTCGGCATACATACCGACATATGAGAAGACTTGGCTACATACACTTCTCTGCTAAGTGTAGAAAGGACGAAGTAGAGCTACATTCCACGGCCGCTTAGATTCCTCCTCGGACCTGTCCTGTCACATCCCAAAATTCTCCTAATTTTGGAATGTAAAGTTAATAAAATAACTTGGTTGAATTGTTTGACTTTATTGAAATTTCTCAAAGAAAAGAAACTTTCTGTTATGATTTTCCTTCCTTGAATTCAGAAACTTGTATGAGATTGGATTAACATGACTATCCAACTTGTTTTCATTTTCTTTTCAACTATTTGATTCTTTAAATATCGAACCATGCTTAGATGATTAAAGAGAGGGAATAAAATGACTTTCCCAATTATGGTGGAGTGATATTCTAATTTCCCTATTTGACCCTTAAAGTCTCTACTTCGATTTATGAAACCATTCTAGATGCTTTTCACCACTTGCTTGAAAAGAGAGAAAATAACATGACATCTTCATTTTCGTTGGATGTTAAGAATGTGTTCCTTCATGTTGCATGATTGACCTTGTTGTTTTGGGCATTTGTGGCATTGTGTGTTTTGGTTGAGTGGTTAAAATAAAACCCTAAGAAGCTATTTAGAAATATTGCATAGTAGCCATATAAGTCCAAATGCATAAAACCCTATATCCTTTTGATAATACCTAAGTAGCCATATAGGCAAAAAGGCGTGAATTGAGTTTTAGCTTTAGTATTTGTGTGAATGTTTGCAAAAATGAAAATCATGAAGCATTTCTTTGCATCCATGCAAAGTTCCCAAAAATTGAATCCAAATCCTAATATCTAGATCCGATAGTTGATTTGCCCAAATGTTTCTATAAGGAATATATGGACATTTATAAATAAATCATCTCCAAACTAGTAAAAATGTTACAAATATAATCTTATAATGATCTACGGAATTTTAGAAAAAATTAGAAACAAGAATCATGTCATTTGGAGTTTGTATGCAAAAGATATAAAGAAAATACCAAAATAGAAAAAGAAAAAAAGAAAAAAAAATGAAATGGGCCACCCGGCCGGCCCACTCAGCCGACCGAACCAGCCACGCGCACGGCAGAACCATTGATCCCACCTCCGCTTTAAAAAACGTGCGAAAATCTGATTTCTAAACCTATCTCTATTCAAACACTTATAACTTTTTATCTACAACTCCGATTTGACTTTCGTTTGTTTCTACTGGTTCCCTACTTCAAGATCTATCTTCCCATCATCTTAAAAGCCTAAATAATCTATCGGAGCCACAACTATAACACTTTTCCTTCCCGAAATCCTGAATCTACACCCTACCGAATCATATTTCGCTTCGAAACCCATCTAAACTTCGTCGGTTGCCTTCGGCTTCAACACGAAAGTTGTAGATCTCGTCGAAATATTTCAATTCCGACAAACCGCACCTCTTTTCATCCACCACAGCCGGAGAATTTCGCAACGCAATATTTCAGATCTGATGGCGTAATTCCAAGATCTTTTCGCGCTCGTTTCGTGAAATCCAAATTCCTTTGGTGAAACGGTAGATCTAATCATCCTCCACAACTTTCATGTTCAAAGTTTTTCGATTTGACCTACGGATTTATCTCTCTAACACAGATCTACTTCTAGTCCTTTGTTAGGCAAAATTGGGTATATATTTTGAGCCAACTTCTCTTCTAGCCACCGGATCTCATCCCGACGGTCGAGATTCAATCGTCCCGATCAATTGCCTCGTCACCGCCACGTCGTCGTCAGGTCAGCATCTAGTCACAGTCAGCCTGCACGGTCAACCTGTCCTGTCAGCGGAATATTCTCTGAAATATTCCGTTCGAATTTAAAATTGCAGATTATACATCTAACTTGTAAAATCCATAGAAAATTCATACTATGTACAAACATTGCAAATGATATACCGTTGGAATCACAAAATTGTGTAGAGTATTAATATATAATTGTATCAGACATTTACTGTAAGTATTTGTCGTGATTATTTAAATGGTTTAATACACTTTTTGGAGCAATTAATTCACAGAAAATAAAATACACCCCAGAAAAATACAAATGATATATCCCTGGATTCACAAAATTGTATAGAACATGATTCTGGAATAAAATTACAAGTTTACTGTATAGATTACTGGCGAATAATTAATTAGTATTATTGGCCTTTTAAATCATTAAATTCATAGTAAATAATCTACATATCCAAAAAATATGAGTAATATGTCCCTGAGTTCATAATCTTGCGTAGTTTTCAGATCTGTACTTAGTTTTGTTTGTTGTCAGTATGATCTGTTCAGATTTATTAAACTCCATTAAACACTAAATAAATCCTAAAAAAGATCTATAACTCCGATTAAGATGAATCCAATTCCTCCTGGTCCGTATTAATATCCTCTATCCAGTAAAACTAATAAACAAATTTAATTAGACAATTAGGACAGAAGTTGCAACAGAACTACTAAAGCCTTTTTTTGGTCATCAAGATTTAATAACAAATACCCTATTGCATTAAATGATCTCCTACATGCATCATATGATCTAATAACATTCAAAGAACTAATATTAAATCATCATGCATGCTTGTGTTTATCATTGTTGTGGTTGTTATGTTTGTAATTGTGTTGATTGGAATTGTTTTGTCCTCGCGTTAGATTGTTCGGAGAGTGCGATTGCTGTAGAAGAATTCAATCATCATCCATAACACAAACATAAGGCAAGTTACACCACTTGTTCATATTAATGTCCCAGTTTTGACTATGCATGTTTTACTCTTCAAATTTTATAGTATGCATGCGTAGGTTTTTGGTAGAATTTCTTAGTATTATTTTGCAAGTACGGTTTTGTAGTATGCCGTGAGTAGCTCTATGCTTAGGATTTTCTATCCCAATAGGTTATCCTGTTTTTCTAAGTTATGCTTGCTATGCTATATACTTATATATATCAAATACCATTGGGAGGGTTCGAAAGACTCAAGAATTTTCTAAGTATGATAGCTCTCTCGAGCGAACTTTTCTTCTCCAAAACCCCTTCAAAATAAAACTAAGTTTTCTTCTGGGGGAATGGTTGTCGGGACAGCGAGTGAGATTTTGGTGGAGGACGGCCGCCCAGGAATCAAAGAAGTCTGCCATGTTTCAGAATTCAGAAGCTTCCCGTGCAACCACAATACATATGGGCTCTGTCTTGGCTTAGTACTTAGTGGGAAACCTCACCGGGGTACCAACATTTGGAGGTTCTTGGCACGGTTGGATCCAGCTGGTAGAGGGGCTACTAAGGGAAGGCTTCGCCATGGTCTTGTCTGTAAAAGGGCTTGATCATGGATTGTGGGGAAAGTGCACAACCTCTCGAGAGTATTGCAATCTGATCGATCAGCCGAGTTCACGGAAAAGAACATTTTGAGCATCTGAAGGATGGAGCCTCTGAAAGATCTTCCTCTCTCTTTTCAAACAAAAGTTTTTCAAACCCTATGGCGTGCGTAGTATCGCTAATAGGTGGGAATTTGGGAACTTGGTGTGTCATATCCAAGTAACTTGGTGCGTAATATCCAAGTGCCACCTGGTGTGTAATATCCAAGTGTTAGGTTGATTGGGCACTTGGTGAGTAATATCCTCATGTTCCATTTGACCATATACTATTTATCAAAGTTTACAAAGTAGGGAAAACTTTCTTCCTCTTTTCTTATTACATTGATAAAATTGGCTTTACGCAAATGAACCCCAGAGCCTACTCTTAGCCTTGCATGTAGAGTTAGTCTTACTCTTTCCTTGGTGTAATTTGCCAATACATTCAAAGTATTGACCAACTCGTTTGGCTGCACGTTTTATGTGCAGAATTTGGAGATCGTTGAAAGGTGCGCTAGGATCACGAGTCTTCACTCAACCTGCCTGTGGCATTGATGGGACTCCAAGTTGTATATATATTTTGCTTCTGTTGTAATAATGTAAACTCTGTATTATTCGATTCATGTAATAAAGACTTGTGTTTTACATGATATTTCATCGACTGTGAGTGCTAGCTAATGATCCAGGGACTAGCATGTTAATCATAGGGACTTAGGATCTTTATCGATCCTAGGTCACTACATGTCCGCCTTGTTATTTTCCTATGGCTTTGCATCTATAAGATAATAAGAATCATTGTGCAATGCTTTGCTCACAATGAATGGCCCTTCATATGGAGGAGATAATTTATGCATGCCAGCAGTACATTGTACCAACCGGAGCACCAGATCGCCTTCCCGGAGATTCGAGGGCTTACTTTCCGGCTATGATAGCGTCGGAGATTTTGCTGATATATGGCGGATCTGGACAGTGCCAATTCTCTCGCTTCTTCCAGCAGATCAACATCATTTTGCCGGGCTTCTTGCACTTCGGCTTCTGTGTATTGGGTGACCCTAGGCGAATCATGCTCTATGTCGGCTGGTAATACAGCTTCTGCCCCATATACCAGAAAAAATGGCGTATACCCTGTTGATCGATTCAGAGTTGTTCTTAAACTCCACAGTACCGCTGGTAGTTCTTCTATCCATCACCCCGCTGATCTTTGCAGCGGCTCAATGAGCCGGGGTTTTATCCCGGATAATACCAATCCGTTGGATCTTTCCACTTGTCCATTCGAAGCAGGGTGGGCTACCGAGGCAACGTCCAATCGGATCTTCTTATCCCGGCAGAAACGCGCAAATGCTCCTTCCGCAAAGTTTGTGCCATTATCAGTTATGATACTGTGAGGGTAACCGTATCTCAAGATGATGTCTTTGAGAAACGTCACGGCCGTAGCTCCATCACATTTTCTTATTGGCTTTACCTCGATCCACTTTGTGAATTTTTCCATCATGACCAAGATGTGAGTTATATTTCCCCTTGCTGGTTTAAACGGGCCAACCATGTCCAAACACCACACGGCAAATGGCCAGGTGATTGGTATGGTCTTTAGCTCCGACATTGGCATATGTGTCTTGGTAGCATACCTCTGACAACCATTGCACTTTCTCACCAGATCTTCTGCTTGTTCTAAGGCACTTGGCCAGTAGAATCCATGTCGGAAAGCTTTTGCCACCAAGGCTCGGGACGAGGCATGATGCCCGCACTCCCCTTGATGTATATCTCGGAGGATGTCAAGCCCTTCTTTCGGGTCTACGCATCGCTGGAGGACATTGGTCACACTCCTTTTGTATAGCTCGGAATTGATGATTGTGTATGCCTTTGCTCTCCTCTGAGTTTGCCTGGATAGCACCTCTCAGTGGGTAACGTTCCATCTTTCAGGAATCGAAATATAGGCAGTGCCCAAGCTGGTATGGCTCGCATAGGGAACACATCCTCATCAATTTCCATCTGGTCCACTGGCATAACTTCAACCGGATCATGCTGAGCAGTCCCCGGGTCTTGCGAAGCAGTCCCCGGGTTTGCTGAGACAGTCCCCGGGATTCACGCACCACCTCCCGTGTCAATGTCCATGGGCACTGCTCTAGATTTTGTATCCTCCGGGACGTAAATTGAGTCGGTTTCTGGGGACGGCCTGATAGATGGTTTTCTGAGGTGTTCCAATGCTACCCTCGGTGGAATTGCTTGTCGGGTTGATCCGAGCTTTGACAGTACGTCGACAGCCTCATTTTCCACCCAGGGTACATGGTGAAATTCACATCCCTCAAAGTAACCAGATATCTTCTGCACATGAAATCTGTACAACGCCATGTTTGGATCAAGGGCGTCCCACAGTCCCGACACTTGTTGTACTACCAAATCTGAGTCGCCAAAGCATATGATTCGACGTATCCCAATTTCTTTTGCCACTTTGAGCCCATGCACAAGTTCTTCGTACTCAGCGACATTGTTTGATGCCGTGAAATGGATCTGTAGCACATATTTCAGCTGGTCCTTCTTTGGCGAGGTAAGTACAATTCCGGCGCCTAGCCCGGTTTTTGTTTTTGACCCGTCAAAGTGCATCCTCCAGTAATTCGGATCTGGTAGCGGTGGTTCGTATTGTACCTCGGCCCAATCCACAAAAAATTCGACCACAGCCTGAGACTCGATTGCTTCTCTTCTGTCATATTGTGGTGCATAGGGAGCTAGTTCAATTGCCCATTTTGCAATCCTACCACTTGCATCCTTGTTACTCATTATCTCGGATATGGGAGCCTCACATGTTACCTTGATGGGATGTTCCTCAAAGTAATGCTTCAACTTCTTAGCTGCCATATACACACCATACGCCACCTTTTGATAGTGTGGGTAGTTCTGCTTTGAGGCAGACAACACTTTGCTCAGATAATACATTGGCCTTTGCACTGACTTACCCTCTTCTTCGTGCTCTACCACAATTACTGCACTTACAACTCGGTTGGTTGCAGCTATATAGAGCAACATTGGCTCCTTTGATAGTGGAGAGGCTAACACTGGCGCAGTGGCTAACATTTTCTTTAACTGTATAAAGGCTTCATTGGCCTGCGGCGTCCAAATGAACTTGTCCGACTTTTTCATGAGTTGGTAGAGAGGCAATGCCTTTTCTCCCAACCGACATACAAACCGACTTAACGATGCCAGGCAACCAGTGAACTTCTGGACATCGTTAAGACACTTCGGCAGGTCCATTCGTTCAATGGCACGGATTTTAGTTGGATTAACTTCGATACCTCGGCTGGAAACAAGAAATCCGAGTAATTTTCCAGCCGGGACACCGAAGGTACATTTTTCCGGGTTAAGATTCATCCGGAACCTTCTTAAGTTCGCGAACGTCTGCCTGCTATCGTCAAGGAGCGTCTTGCTTTCCTTGGTCTTGATAACCACATCATCCACATATACTTGTACATTTTAACCTATTTGGTCATACAAACATTTTTGCATACATCTTTGGTACGTCGCCCCTGCATTACGTAAACCAAAAGGCATGGTGCGATAGCAATAATCCCCATATGGGGTGATAAATGCAGTCTATATTTGATCATCCGGATTCAGAGGTATCTAGTGGAAACCAGAATATGCATCAATGAATGGCAAAAGTTCACATCCAATAGTCGAGTCTATGACCTGATCTATTCTTGGCAGTGGAAATGGATCTTTTGGACACGCTTTGTTCAAGTTCCTGTAATCGATACACATACGCCAAACCACTGCCACATTCGGATCATCCTTCTTCTTTTCCACCAGCACCGGATTAGATAGCCAATCCGGGTAAAGAACTTCCATGATAAATCCTGCAGCCAACAATCGAGCTATCTCATCTCTAATGACTTTCCTCCTATCTTCGGCGAAGCAGCGGAGAAGTTGCTTCACCAGCTTTGCTCCGGGTCTCACATTCAAAGAGTGCTCGGCCAACTCCCTCGGAACACCTTGCAAGTCCTATGTGGACCAAGCAAAAATTTCCCGATTCTCATGGAGGAAGTTGACGAGCTCGCTTTCCTATTTGTCATTTAACCCGACACCAATTGTTACGGTGCGCTCTAGGAACATATCATCAACATGCACCTTCTTGGTATCTTTCGTGGCTTGGAATGAGACACTTCCATGCGGGTTACTCAGCGCCGGCATATACTGCTGCGCGGACTGAGCCAATGCCGCCACCTCTTGGATTTTTCTTTTCTCTTGCGCAATCATGAGTGACTCGGCTAGGTTAGACCCGGCTGACGCACACTCAATGGAACGTCGGAAATCTCCAGCAATGGTAATTACTCCGTTTGGCCCAGGCAACTTCATCTTCAAGTAACTGATGTGACAACTTGCCATGAACTTGTTCAGTTCTGGTCTTCCAAGTAACGTGTGATATGCACTTTCTAAGTTCACCACTTCAAACTCCAAATTCTTAGTTCGGCAATTATCTCTCGTGCCGAACAATACGTCAACCTAGACCTTGCCTATGGGCTCACAAGAAATGTCGGGCACAATACCATGGAAAGTTGTCCTTGTAGCCTGGAGCATGTTCTCCGAGATACCCAACTTGCGCATTGTATCCGCATACATGATGTTAATGCTATTTCCATTGTCAATCAGTACCTTTGAGAACCTCACATTGATGTTTGGCCCGATGAATGTCGGATCCAGCACTAACGCATACGAACCAGGACTTGGCATAAGCTTGGGATGATCTTTAATGCTCCAGGTGATTTCCTGGTCCGACCAAGGCATATACCTCGTCACTGCTGGCATTACCGCATTCACCTCCATATGTCGGCGCTGCAAGCTCTTTCTATCTGTTTCCTCAGTGGTAAACACATAGTAACTCTGATGATGCTCTCTGTACTCATTCCTCCCCTCATTTCCGGGGTACCTCTGATCCGGCTGATGTTGGTTTTCTACTTGATGCACTGCATCCCTTCTCTCATGGTTATCATACCTTGGCGGAGGGGGAGGCAACATTAGCTGTTGCGTGTTCGCTCTGGAGAGCAATTGCTGCCGGGGTAACTCCTGCCGAGGTTGATCATTCCGGGGTGCCTGAGCATTCCCCGAACCACCTTGTTCTATTTTACGCATCCACTCACATTGCCTCGTCGTATGACCCGCTGGGTTACTCAGAATTGGCGTGTGAAATTTACACGGCTGATCCAACATCGACTCATAAGTGTACCTCGGACGGTCCTTCTTTTCTTGCCACTGTTTCTTCTGCTCTGGCGTCCAAGTTTTCTTGCCATCATTTCTTGGTGTCCATTGTCCCCCTCCAGTTTTCTGACGTTGATTGCCTCCTGCTCCGGGCTGATCTTGATTCACAGCTGCAACTTGTTGCGAACTGTACCGGTGATCCGGTCTGTCATCTGTTCTTTTACCTCAGTAATCATTCCTCTGGGATGATCCGGCTCCATCTCTCTGGTAGTACTCCTCATTTGACTCGTTTGACACGAGCCTGGGTTGAGTCGGATCACCCAAAGCATACGAATCAGCAATCCAGATCATCTCTGCCAATGTGGTTGGCATTTTCCTTTGCAACTTCTGCCACAGCTCGCTTGCATATCTGCACCCTTGCGCCAACCACGCTATGGCCTGTGACTCTATCACACCCTCACACGAGTTTCTCATGGTACACCACCGGGTTAAAAACTCCCGGTCCGTCTCGTTCGGTCTCTGCTTACACATAGCTAGGGTCTGTGGCCTATTTGGCCTCTGATACGTACTTGAGAAATTGCTGATAAACATTTCCTCAAAATCGATCCAGTAGTTAATACTTCCGGGCGGCAAATTGTTTAGCCATACCCTTGCTGGCCCCTCCAACATCTGGGGTACATATCTCACAGCCTATCTCAAGTTGCCTGTAGCAATTTTCACAGCTGTAGCATAGTTTATCAACCAATCCTCCGGCTTAGTACTGCCGTCTTACGTCTTCGTGCCTCTAGGTAACTGGAAGTTAGGTACCGGTGGCTCCTTCATGATCCGGGGCCCAAAACACGCAGGACCCGGTGGACCCTGACATTCAATCTGTTCCGACCTATACAGTCGATCCAGTTTTAACCTGGCATCATCAGGCATCAAATCCCTGCTTCCCAATCTTGACCCTATCGCATGATAGTCCGACCTTGGGTATCCTGTGTTCACCATTTCCGAATCTCCATCGTTATACCGGTCTTGCTCTCGGGGAGCACCTCTCTGTTGTATACCTCGGCCGGCACTTTGCTCTTGCCTCGGTATATTCCGCTACTGTCATTGTCCTGCCGAGTTAGGCTGTCCGGCATTGCCATTTACAGCGTTTCCTTGACCGGTATTGCCTTGGTCGCAGTTACCTCGGCCAGCTTCACCTCGGCTCACACTTTGTCGATCGTCATTTCTCTATACTTCTTTTCCTTTCCCTGCACGTGTCAGGTCGTACGGGAGGATCTGTTTGTTCCTTCTGGCCGAGGTTACTACCTCTTCTCTCCTAGGACCACCATGAGGAGACGATTTGGCTCCAGCGGATTTCTCCGGGTTACCCACCACCGAATGAACGATCTTGGAGGCCTCAGCTCTCTCCGGGTTAGCCCTGAGAAATTCCTCATTTTGCCTATTCGCGATCCGAACCAACTCATTGACCCTATCTTGTTGTCTCTGACGGGCTTCACCCGTTAGACCCTCTAACTCGGACGTAGCTGCATCCGCTGCTCTAAGGTTCTTAGCCGGGTACTATACCTCGGCAGCCCCACGGACAAACAGTTCTCTGACTCCTCAATCCTAGTGTCTCCCTCTTTGTTCATTCGCTTATGAGGTTTCTCCCCTTCACTTTTACAACATCAACTTTATTTGCCTTTGCGTACTCACGCAACGTCATGTTCAACGACTGCTGAGCCGCGGCTATCTTTTTCTCTCCCTCTAGTATTTTTTGCCTAGTTTCCTCTAGCTCGGCCTGCGCCTGAGCCGGATCTACCGCTGCTACTACAGGGTTTGCCAAGCTATCCATCGCTTCCCGCAGCACATTCTCAGGCCTCTCTAGTGGAGGACATCTACCTTTCCTCGGTGCCTTAGGCGTTACCTCTGGATCTGGTGCCGGATTCTTGCTTGCTCCTGCACCAGGCGCATTCATCATCACCTCAGCACGGTCCAGGGAGCGAGTGATACGTGACCCGTGAACCACACTAAGGGGTGGCTCCCCTGCCTCGACGACGTGCCGCGGATGAACGCACGACATATCGATAGCAACGTAGACCTTGTGCGCACCGAGCTTGACGAAGAGGCCGTTGCGTGGAAGTGGGCACGTGCCAAAGCAGCCAGCGTTGTCACTGACAAAGTCCAGCGCTCCAAAGCGCTGAACGAGCCCGGAGATGATGCGTTCGCCGGTGCCGATGAGGTTTCCCGTCCGGATCTTGACCCCTGCTAGTGCCGCTAGCCCCACGGTGGGCGCCAACTGTCGTGGTGGTGTCACGGCAGATGCCATGGATAGGCTAATGGTGGGGACTAAATGCACTAGGGGAATCCAGGGAGGGATTGTGAGGTGATTCCACACGCAGAAGGTTTATATTTGATTCACTTCCAAGGTTTACAAGTGCTCCTAGAGCTGTATTGGAGAGAGGAGGAAGAAGGAACTATCTTACTCTCACCGCTAGATAGCCCTCAGGAACCAAGTAAAAACTAGCCAATAGATATCAACCTAGTAAGACTCGACCCGTTCCAGACCAACCTCTTCTACAGAGGCCCTAGCCCTCCTTATATCGGGGTGGATAGGTCTCTACTTAGGGCATAGGTGGAGGCATATTCCAGGGAATATGCCTCCTCCCAAAATAGTAAGCCGACCGGGTCGCTTTTCCCTGCGTCACCCATGCAGAGGCTACGTGAGCCTCTGTGGTGCCTGCGTCAGCCGACATTGGCGTCGTCACCTCTGTCGGCCACGCCTCGGTGGTCCTGCCTCTGTTCGCTTCGCTCATGCCGTGCGTACCGGGGCTACTTTTGACCAGCGAGATACCTTCCTTCTCCTAGAAGCTTGACATGACCCGGATCGTGGTTGATCCGGCCACACCTGTTCCTACATACAAGCTAGATTCATCCATCCGACTTACGGCTTAAGTCGGTTGAGACCCTGTTAGGTGGACATCCCCTGGTCCGGGTTACCCCGAGATTCAGCCTGCCTTGAGGCGACTCGGCCAGCATTCGCTTTGGCCTTGCCGTACCTCGGCTAACTCGGCCTTTATACCCCGGCGTGACCCTATCCGGGGGTATCCCCCAACATTCGAACTCAACCTTTTCTTGACAAGGATTCTTATTTCTATCTATACACTTTGTATCTTGGTTCTGTTCTGAATAATATAGAGGGAATGAGGATTCCATGTTTGTGCATACTGTATTCCTTGTTTCTTTTAGAGCATATTTGTCCAAATAGTAATTTGGATTTGTTGATTGCTTGCTTCATCTATTCAAGTTTATTCACCTTGTTATCTTTTTGGCAATCTGTCGGGGGATGACCCCCGGATAGGCCAAGACGGGACCAACCGGCCGGCTCCAAAGAGCTTTGGCCGTCTGGACCCAAGACAAGGAACCATAGCCGGATGGAATCCTGCACCCGGTCCGCATCCAAGTTTCCCCGGCTGGCCCGTCTAGCCGGGTAGCCAGAAGAACCGGCTGGAAGGCCGCTCCTAGCTGGCCGCCTCGGATCCGCTGGCCATGTTACGGTGACGGTGACGCTCCTCGCTGAGCGCACCTCTGACCGGACAGGCTGGCTAGCCCGGTCGGCGCTACCGGACAACTGTGCCAAAGCTAGAGGCTGATGAGCAAAGCAAGGGCTGAGGAGTAAAGCTCTGGCTTACGAATAAAGCTCCAGCTGACGGATAAAGAGCCGGCTGAGGAGTAAAGCAAGAGCGCCCGACACTGTAGCGATGTCCTCCCCTGTACTGGAGGCTTGACTGGACCCGGGCCTACCGTTCGACCGTGTCCAACCGGCCCACTTTGTAAAGCCCAAATCCAAACAGTAAACCCTAGAACCCATCTTGTAAACTGCCTCCTCAACCAGTATATAAGGGGAGGTAGTGCTAGGGTTCTAGGGGGAGAGAATGACAAGTTAATAGTTCTCTAGATTGGATAAGTTGAGTAGTTCCTCTTCTTCTTCTAGCAAGAAGTAGCCAGGAAAACAGCTCTTGGAGCATCTATATTGGGCGTCCGTCCCTTGATAGTGGATCCTTACAGGAGTAGCAGTGTTACCTCGCCAGGAGGGCTCCGAACCTGGGTATATCGCCATGTTTGCAGTATATGTGCCCAACCCGTTGCGAGTAGCCACCGATAGCATCCTTATTGTCCCCCCTCATGGCATCCCCGATGGTACTGTCGTGTTCCACACCACGACAGTTGGCGCCCACCGTGGGACTTCCGCTCCTCGTCGGTGAGAGAGTCACCTCCGGCCTCGTCCTCATCGTCGGCTCCTTCGACTACGTCCTCGACAACGCATCCTGCTTCACCAGGGGAACCTTCGCAATCGGCGGTTCTATCATACACTTCGGTGAGCACCGCGTCTATGTCGCCACTGTCGCTGAGGCCTTTCCTCGCAAGATGGCGCACCCTTGGCTTCTCTGCTTCGCGCATCACCAGTGGCAGCATCGAGGTCATGATGGCGGGCTCGGGCGAGAACTGCCGCCCACCTCTGGAGCGCAACGGGGATGGTCGCGCCGCTAATTCGCGCGTTCCGAACCAGGACCTGCTCACCGCGTCCATCGATCACCTCCGCAACCCCATCACCCCCATCGAGGCAGATCTGGCGGCAACTGGAGTAGCGCTGGAGCCTACTCGCCAGAGCCTCAGGAAAGAAGCTGGCAAGGTGGCAGCCGCCCAACGGCGGATGAACGCGACCATGCGCGAGTACAACATCGTGCATGGCTTCGCCCGCCTACCCGGCACCAGCCGCCTGGCCCAGCCCCAAGGCCAAAACCTCGGTTCGGAGATGGATCGTGCTGCTGATTTGTGTACACCCGCGGTGCAGCTAGTCTATAGCACTCCCGCCAATAACATGAGGGCCGCAGACGCGGCAGTCGCCGAACTAAGCCACCTGGAGGGCGTGGAACTGCTCTGTCAGCAAACACGTGTCCAGCTCCTCGTGGTCACGGCAAACAAACAGCGGGCTAAGGCAGAGCTCAGCGTGGGTGGCAACAGCAAGACCCTACCGGCTCGCCGAATGGCGAATCCGGCCGCGGGGGCCAGCTAAGCCTCTTCCCTGAATGGTGCGAGGAAAAGAAACCGTCCACGCGGTGGATCGACAAGCCATGGGCACAACACCCGCTACGCCGCGGCCATCGCCGGCAGGAACCGTGAGCCGGCCAGCAAAGCCGAAAAAGGCAAGGCGCTGCCCTAAGTCCCACCTATCTGGCCGACTGGGACCGCTCGAGCCGGAAGAACCACAAGACGTGCGTGCACACATCGACCTACCAGTCCAGTCGCGCGCGCTGGAAGAAGAGAGCCCAGCCGGTCCAAGGTGCTTCGGGCCGTGAATCTAGAATGAACTGCTTCCAAAGGGATTTTCGCTCCCAAGGGATACGCCAAAGTACAACGGCTCGGTCAAGCCAGAGGACTGGCTGGTGGACTACACCACCGCGGTAGGCATCGCAAACGGCAACCGCCGGGTGGCTGTGCGCTATGCCCCCCTCATGCTCCTCGACTCGGCCAAGACATGGCTCAACAACCTCCCCGACAACAGCATCAACGCTTGGATCGATTTCGAGCAGGCGTTCGTGCGCAACTTCACCGGCACCTACAAGCGCCCTGGTCGACCCGGCGAGCTCGCCCTTTGCATGTTGGGTCCGGACGAATCCGATCGCTCCTACATCACCCGGTGGATGATCATGCACAACTCCTACGAGGGGGTACGCGAGCACCAAGTGGTCGACTTCTTCGTCAACGGCTGCAAAGATGGCACCATGCTCAAGCACAAGCTTCGCTGGGTGGAGCCCACCACCATGGCACATACCATGGCCATCGCGGACAAGTACGCCACCACTGACGCGGCATTGAAAAGATCCGTCCAGGTGGACGACCAGGGGCAAATCATCGTCGATGTTGCTGTGGATCGGCGCCAGCCAGAGGGGAATGTCCATAGCTCAAGGCGGCACGACAACTGCCACGACAAAGAAAGGACAACCAATATGGTTCTAGGTAGGTGGCGGCAGTGTAGGAGGATCCGGCTGCAGGCGGAAGCCGGAGACAGAAGCTTGATGACCGGCCCCCAAGGCCCAAGTACACCATCGAGTCAATGCTTGATGGGCCATGCAAGTTCCACAGCGGAGGCAACAAACTGGCTACACATACCACATGCCAGTGCACCTGGACGAAGAAGATGACGTAGATTGCTGGCGTGCTGGCTGCATAGGCACCACCACCCCCAGCCGGTGGGGCCACCAGATGACCGCAATAGCCAGCACCGGAGGGAGGATGATGATGAAAACTATCCCCGCCAGGTAGGAAACTACCACATATTCACGACAGAGCTGGAAACCAAGCATGGAAAGAGGTGCTGCGAGGCGGAGGTGAACGCGATCGTGCCCCCCGTCCCCTAGTACCTCAACTAGTCGGAGCAAGAAATTGCATGGAGCTGGAAGGACCAGTCAACTGTGCTGCCTCACCCAGGCACTTACACGATGGTTTTGGATCCCATCATTGTCTCCAAGAAGCATTCCTGCAGATTCTCCCGTGTCCTCATAGACGGTGGGAGCAGCATCAACCTCCTGTACCGCAGTTCACTGGACCGGCTTGGCATCAACGAGTCGCAGCTGGAGCTGTCAAGCACCTCCTTCCACGAAGCCATTCCAGGCCATTGCTTTCACCCATCGGAAAGATCCGGCTAGATGTCATCTTCAGCATGGAGGATAATTTCCATCGCGAGCCCATCTGGTTTGAGGTGGTCACCTCTCTAGTGCATATCACGCAATCCAGGGGCGTCCGGTGCTCACCAAGTTAATGGAGGTACCACATTACGCCTACCTCAAGATGAAGCTACCAGGTCCAAAGGGTGTCATCACCATGGCCGGCTGCTATAGGCAGTCAGTGGAGTGTGCCACACACGGATCCAAGCTAGCAGAGGCCATGATCATCGTGGAAGAGAAGCACATTATCTTGTAGAATGTGGCGGCCCTGCAGAAGGACATGCCGGCTGGCGAGCGCAAGCTGGCCGGGGAAGCGCAATTCAAGCCATCCAAGGGCACCAAAAATATCCTGCTGGCCGAGGCCGAACCGAACAAGTTCTTCCTGGTCGGAGACAACCTTGACAGCAAATAGGAAAGCGCACTCGTCGACTTCCTCCGTGAGAATCGGGATATCTTCACATGGTCCCCCAAGGACATGCCATGTGTTCTGAGGGAGCTCGCCGAGCACTCTTTACATGTCAGGCTGGATGCAAAGCCAGTCAAACAGTCACTTCGCCGCTTCGCGGAAGAGAAAAGAAGAACCATAGGTGAAGAAATCACCCGGCTGCTCGCAGCCGGATTCATCATGGAGGTTTTCCACCCGGAATGGCTGGCAAACCCCGTGTTGGTGCTGAAGAAGAACAAAACTTGGCGCATGTGTGTTGACTACACTAGCCTCAACAAAGCATGCCCCAAAGGTCCATTCGCCCTACCAAGGATAGACCAAGTGATCGATTCCACGGCCGGCTGCGAGCTGTTGTCATTTCTGGATGCGTATTCTGGTTACCACCAGATCCGGCTAAACCCACCGATCAAATAAAGACGGCATTCATTATTCCTTATGGAGCCTACTGCTACACCACCATGCCATTTGGGCTGAAGAACGCCGGGGCAACGTCCCAGTGATGCATGCAGAAATGCCTGCAGACTCAGATCGGCAGAAATGTACACGCCTACGTCGACGATGTGGTA
This sequence comes from Avena eriantha, assembly GCA_910589775.1. Lineage (NCBI taxonomy): Eukaryota > Viridiplantae > Streptophyta > Magnoliopsida > Poales > Poaceae > Avena > Avena eriantha. Next base: position 489,796,355 of record OU342740.1, read on the forward strand.
GTCAAGACCAAGGAGCGCTAGACACTCCTTGAGGATCTGAAGGAAACATTCCCCAACCTCTGCCGGTTCCAGATGAAGCTGAACCTGGAGAAATGCGTGTTTGGCATCCCAGCCGGCCAGCTCCTCAGTTTTCTCGTATCAGCGCGAGGAATCGAGGAGAACCCAGAGAAGATCGGTGCGATCGAGCGCATGCAGCCACCTAAGAACTTGCAAGATGTCCAGAAGTTCACCGGATGCCTGGCCTCCCTCAGCCGGTTCATCAGCCGGCTAGGCGAGAAAGCACTCGCGCTATACCAGCTCATGAAGAAGACAGACAAATTCTTCTGGACATCGCAGGCAGATGAAGCCTTCCGCGACCTCAAGCACATGACACCACCCATAATGGTAGCACCAGCAGCAAAGGAGCCCATGCTGATGTACATCACAGCCACCAACCGGGTCGTCAGCGTGGTGCTGGTGATGGAGAGGCCGGAAGAAGGAAAGGCGCAGCCGGTGCAGTGACCGGTGTACTACTTGAGCGAATTGCTCTCGCTCTCGAAGCAGAACTACCCACATTACCAAAAGCTGGTGTGTACATGGCCGCCAAGAAATTGAAGCATTACTTCCAAGAACACTCCATCCGGATGGTGGCGCTAGTGCCACTTTCAGAGATCATTGGCAATAGGGATGGAATAGGCCAGGTGGCGAAATGGGCCATAGAGCTTGCCGCCCACAACATACAATACAAGCCGAGAACGGTGATCAAGTCTCAAGCCTTGGCAGATTTCCTTGTTGACTGGGCAGAGACGCAATACCTGTCGCCTTGCCCTAACTCCACGCATTGGAAGCTGCATTTCAATGGCTCCAAGATGTATGGAGGGCTCGGAGCCGGAGTGGTCATCACTTCCCCCAAAGGGGACCGGCTAGAATACGTTGTACAGATCCACTTCAGCGCGTCCAACAACATCGCTGAATACGAGGCATTCGTCCATGGCCTCGAGAAGGAAAAATAGATCGGCATCTGGCGCAGCCTGTGCTTCGGTGACTCAGACTTGGTGGTGCAGCAAGTGTCAGGCGATTGGGACGCCAGGGACGCAAACATGGCTCTATGTCTCTTCTCCGTACAACAGATGTGCGCCTGTTTCAAAGGATGCGAGTTTCACCATGTCCCCAGAATAAACAATGAAGCCGCGGACACGCTCGTCCACATCGGGTCAACAAGGCAGGCAATTCCACCTGGAGTCTCCCTCGAACACCTACGCAAGGCATCAATCACGCCGTCTCCCGAATCCGACTGCATCATATTGGACGCGGACCCGAGCACTGCCGGCTCCAAGACCTCCGTGACGGCTTCATCGCACCCGGGGACTACTTCATCACACCTAGGGACTACTTCATCACACCCGGGGACTGCCGACTCCAAGACCTCCGCGAAGGCTTCACCGCACCCGAGGATTGCATCATCGCACCCGGGGACTGTCGGCTCCAAGACCTCCGCGACGGCTTCACCGCACCCGGGGACTGCCGGCTCCAAGACCTTCGAGATGGCTTCACCACACCCGGGGACTACTTCACCGCACCCGGGGACTGCCGGCTCCAAGACCTCTAAGACGGCTTCACCGCACCCGTGGACTGCCGCGTCCAGCCTGGAGGCTGCCGGCTTTGCTCCTTCACTGGGTCAGCCACCAGACGAGCCCAGTCCGGCAATCCGCATAGAGGTAAACCTGCTCATGCAGGAAGTATGCGCCATCTGAGAAACTCCAACATGGGCAAGCCATTCATGGATTTCCTGGCAAGAGGAGAGCTGCCCGAGGAGGAGGTAGAGGCAATGCAGGTGAAGCGCAGGGCCAACACGTACACTATCATCAACAACGAGCTCTACAAGCGCAGTGTTGGGGGCATTTATCAGAGGTGCGTGAGCCAGGAAGAAGGAATCCAGCTGCTAATACGTTGCTAACATATTCATAATTTTTGATGTTCCATGCTTGGTTTTATCTACTTTCTTATGTTTTGTCCACACTTTGGAGTACTTTTTATACACTTTCTTGGACTAACCTATTAACAAGATGCCACAGTGCCAGTTCCCTGTTTTCTGCTGTTTTTGGTTCCAGGAAAGTCAGAAAATGAATATTCTCGGAATTGGACGGGACAAAAGCCAAAGTTAGTTTTTCACGGAGGGGGACACGGAGCCAGAATACGAGACAGAGAGGGGCCAGGGGCTGACCACACCACCTGGCCACGCGGCCAGGCCTGGCCCATGCCAGGGGGTGGTTTGGCCGCCTAGGGCACCCACTTGGCCTCCCCTTTCGCCTATAAGATGCCTCCGATACAGAAACCCTAGGTACTTGATCAAAATTCCATGAAAGAGTCTGTAGCCGCTGTCATCTCCATCCCTAGATCGGGAGGGATCTGAAGCTCTTCCCGACACCCATTCAGAGGGGAGAATTCACCTTGGAGGCCTTCTTCATCACCATTCAAGCCTCCGGTGTGATGCGTGAGTAGTTCATCCTTGGACTACCGGTCCATGTAGTAGCTAGATGGCTGGTTCTTCTCCTTTGTGCTATCATGTTTAGATCTTGTGAGCTTCGTTCATGATCAAGACCATCTATTTGTAATTCTGCATGTTGTGTTTGCGGGGATCCGATGGATATTGAGATGCTATTTCAGATTGATTATTGATTCTATCATGTCTTTGTTATTTGTGATCTTGCATGCTTTCCGTTGTTAGTAGCTATCTTGGCCAAGTAGATGCTAGCAACTCCAAGAGTTAGTATTTATGCTCGATAGTGGGTTCATGCCTCTGGTAATCTGGGGAAGTGACAGAAATCTCTAAGGTACTAGATGTGTTGTTGCTACTAGGGAGAAAACAACAATCCTTTGTTCATAGAACAATCGTATTTTTTACATTACATCCAATTCGTAAAGCAATAATCTATTGCTTGCAACTTAATACTGGAAGGGGTTCGGATGATAACCTGAAGGTGGATTATTAGTCATAGATGCAGTTGGATTACGGTCTATGTATAATGTTGTAATGCCCAATCAAATCTCAAAGGAGTCAACATGATTAGTATATGCATGTATGTTTTCTCGATGTTTGTTAATTGCCCTGCTGTAATTTGTTCACCCAACATGTCATCTATCTTAAGGAGAGCCACCACTAGTGAACTATGGACCCCGGTCCTTTCTTTTACCATCAATCTACAACTGTTTACTGCTTTCTATTTACTTTCTGCAAGCTTTTACTTTCTTCCACACAATACGTTTAATCCTTTGTTTTTAGCAAAACCGGTGAGATTGACAACCTCACTGTAAGCTGGGGGCAAAGTTTTGTGGTTGTGTCATGCACGATTCCAAGTTGGCAACAACACCTTGGAGGTGTTTCCTTGCTCCTACTGGTTCGATAACCTTGGTTTCATAACTGAGGGAAACTTACTGCGATGCTCATCATACCTTCCTCTTGGGGTTCCCCAAAAAGCTCGTTGTTACACGAGTCAGCAGGTGCTAATCGACATTCACCAGGGTGAGTGCCGCCTGTTGGGTCCGCAGCATGGAAAAAAAAAATTCCTACGGTGTGAACTACACGCCAAGATCTATCTACTAGGTACAAAGCAACGGGTGGACATACATCCAACGAGAACTTACCCTCAAAGACAACGAGTTTTGTTAACGAGTAGGAACTCGTGGTTGATCTAGTCGTACACTTGCCGATCTCAAGATCGTGAGGAAGTCCGAGCGCCGCAACTCAACTGCGCATCCGCACTCGCACACACGTTCAAGCCACAGGACAACCTCCACCTCCTCGCTCCAGCGATCCAGCGGAAGCAGCAACTCCTTCCAGACGAAATGCCACCAGGAACATGTATCTCGCTAATCCGAGACCATGGGGGAATAATTCTAGAGGGGGAGAGAGATCCTTCACAAGGAGGTGTGTGGATGAAGGAGGGAATGGGTGGCCTTTTATAGGAAGAGGGGGGGGGTGCCCCCTCTCTCCATGGCCGGCGCATGGGGGGTGACCCCTCACCTCCCCCATTCATGTGGTGGTAACCCCTCCACATTAAAATGCCTCTTCACATTCCCTTTTAAAGTCCACTTTAAATGCATTAAATTTCTCCAAATTTAATGCTCTCTCATTTAATAAAACTCTTTTTATTAAATTTATTCAGAATTTTGTTAATTACTTTAATTAACAAACATTCACATATATCCCCTTGCAATATTTCAATATCACATGCATAACCACTTTCTGCAATTTCACCCGAAACAATTTCCGGTTTCTATTGAAACAATTCCTGCGCTTTACAATTCTTTCGTCTGAAACATATGTGCTCCAAAATGGTGTCCGGTAACTCTTAAGTGTGCCACCCTATAGTTTGTGAATAGTGCAGACATGATCGAGACCCTTCTCCGATCAATAATCAGCAGCGGGACCTAGAGATCCGTACTGACTCCTACACATTCAACGATGACTTCTCTGATCGTGAGAACCTTTAACGCTTGTAACTAAATCCCTTTGTCTCTCGATATATTACATGTCCGAGATTCGATCATCGGTATCTCCATACCTAGTTTGATCTCGTTACCGACATGCACTCTTTTCTTGTTCCCGTGATATAACATTCTAGTGATCACATCACTTGCTTGCAAGCTATCTTAATGTGATATCACTAAGAGGGCCCAGAGTATATATATCCGTCATCTGGATTGACAAATTCGACTCTTGATCCATGAGCCTCAACATAACACCTTCGTAGTACTGAACCCATCTTTATAGTCACCCTGTTACGGTGTGACGTTTGATGTTATCAAGATACTCTTCCGGTGTTAGCAATTAACATGATCTCATGGTCTAAGGATAAAGATTACTTCGTATGATGTTATAGCAATATAAACATAATGACTTGATCGTAATGCTATACTTCGGATGAATGTTCATCACATCATTCCACCAATGGTGTGACCTTGTTATTAACAACATCCAATGTTTATGATCAGGAAACCTTGATCATCTTGTTAATCAACAAGCTAGTCTATAAGAGAGGCATAACTAGGAACCCTTTTTGTTTATTAAACACACATGTATTGATGTTTCCGATCAATACAATTCTAGCATGTAAAATAAACATCTATCATATATAAGGAATATATAATAACAAGTTTATTATTGCCTCTCAGGGCATATTTCCTTCAGTCTCCCACTTGCACTAGAGACAATAATCTAGTTCACATAGTGATAAATCTAACACCCATGCAGTTCTGGTGTTGATCATGTTTTTCCCTAGGGAGAACTTTAGTCAACGGATCTGCTACATTTAGGTCCGTGTGTACTTTACAAATCTTTATATCTCCATCCTAGACATGCTCGCGGATGGAGTGAAACTGACGCTTAATATGCTTGGAATTCTTGTGAGACCTCGGTTCCTTTGCGTTGGCTATGGCTCCATTATTGTCACAATAGATCACCATTGGGTCCAACGCACTGGGAACCACACCTAGTTCCGTAATGAACTCTTTCATCCAAACCGCCTCCTGCGCCGCTTCTGAAGCAGCAACATATTCCGCCTCCATCGTTGATCCAGCCACCGTAGGTAGTTTGGAACTCCTCCAACTAACTGCTGCTCCGTTCAAGAGAAATACGTATCCGGATTGAGACTTAGAGTCATCCGGATTAGTGCCAAAGCTAGCATCGACATAACACTTAGCGACTAGCTCTTCTTCACCTCCATATATAAGAAACACATCCTTAGTTCTTCTCAAGTACTTGAGGATGTTCTTTACCGCTATCTAGTGTTCCAAACCTGGATCAGATTGGTACCTACTAGTCAAACTAATAGCATGTGCCACATCTGGTCTTGTACATAGCATGGCATACATAATAGAGCCTATGGCCGAGGCATAGGGGATCTTATCCATCATCTCTCTTTCTTCCGCCGTAGCCGGACTTTGAGTCTTACTCAATGTCTTGGCTTGCAACATAGGTAAGAACCCCTTCTTACTTTCGTCCATATTAAACTTCTTTAATATCTTATCAAGGTATGTACTCTGCGATAGCCCAATTAGGCGCCTTGATCTATCTCTATAGATTTTAATGCCTAATATATATGATGCTTCACCAAGGTCTTTCATCGATAATTTGCTGTTTAGATAACTTTTAGCACTGTTTAAAAGATCTATATCATTTCCAATCAATAATATGTCATACACATATAATATCAGAAATGCCACATTGCTCCCACTCACTTTCTTGTAAATACAAGCCTCTCCATAAGTTTGGACAAATCCAAACTCTTTGATCACCTCATCAAAGCGGAGATTCCAAATCCGGGATGCTTGCTTCAGTCCATAGGTGGATCGCTGAAGTTTGCATACCTCATTAGCATCCTTAGGATCGACAAAACCCTTAGGTTGTATCATATACAACTCTTCTTTAATATTACCATTGCGGAACGCAGTTTTGACATCCATCTGCCATATTTCATAATCCAAATATGCAGCAATTGCTAACATAATCCTAACCGACTTAAGCATCGCTACGGGAGAGAATATCTCATCATAGTCAACTCCTTGAATTTGTCGAAACCCCTTTGCGACAAGTCGAGCCTTATAGATGGTCACATTACCATCAGCATCAGTTTTTCTTTTGAAAATCCATTTATTCTCAACGGCCTTTTGGTCGTGAGGTAAGTCCACCAAGTTCCAAACTTGGTTCACGTACATGGATTCCATCTCGGATTTCATGGCTTCTAGCCATTTGTTGGAATCCGGGCTCATCATCGCTTCTTCATACGTCGCAGGGTCATCCATTTCATCAACCATGAAATTCACAACAGGATTGCCATACAGTTCAGGAGCTGCACGTGTCCTGCTTGACCTGCGAGGTTCGGTAGTGTCCTGTTTCGGAGTTTCATGATCATTATCATTAGCTCTCTCTTCATCAGGTGAAGTCAACTCCGAAACAACTTCCGGTGCTGCGCCACTCGCCATTCCATGAAGAGAAGGTTCAATAACCTCTTCGCGTTCTACCTTCCGACTACTCATAGCTTTCGCGAGAAACTCCTTCTCAAGAAAGGATCCATTCTTGGCAACAAAAACCTTGCCCTCGGATCTGTGATAGAAGGTATACCCAATTGTTTCCTTAGGGTATCCTATGAAGACGCATTTTTTTCGCTTGGGTTTCGAGTTTATCCGGTTGAAGTTTCTTCACATAAACATCGCATCCCCAAACTTTAAGAAATGATAGCTTAGGTTTGTTTCCAAACCATAATTCATACGGTGTCGTTTCAACGGATTTAGATGGTGCCCGATTTAAAGTGAATGCAACTGTTTCCAGTGCATAACCCCAAAATGACAATGGCAAGTCAGTCAGATACATCATAGATCGAACCATATCCAATAAGGTACGATTACGACGTTCCGACACACCATTACGTTGTGGTGTTCCGGTAGGCGTGAGTTGTGAAACTATTCCACACTCTTTCATGTGTGTTCTAAACTCGTAACTTGGATACTCTCCTCCACGGTCAGACCGTAGAAATTTGATCTTTCTATTACGATGATTTTCCACTTCATTCTGAAATTCCTTGAACTTTTCAAAAGTTTCAGACTTGTGTTTCATCAAATAGATATACCCATATCTACTCAAATCATCCGTGAAAGTAACAAAATAACGATATCCACCTCGTGCCGACACACTCATTGGTCCACACACATTAGTATGTATGATTTCCAATAGATCTGTCGCCCGTTCAATTGAACCGGAAAACAGCGTTCTAGTCATCTTGCCCATAAGGCATGGCTCACATGTATCAAATGATTCAAAATCAAGTGATTCCAAAAGTCCATCAGAATGGAGTTTCTTCATGCGTTTAACGCCAATATGACCTAGACGACAGTGCCACATATATGTAGACATATCATCATCAAGTTTAATCTTTTTAGCATTCATTATGAATGTGTGTAATATTACTATCGAGATCCAACAGAAATAAACCATTCAACATAGGTGCATGACCATAAAAGATATCATTCTTATAAATCGAACAACCATTGTTTTTAGATTTAAAGGAATGACCACTTTGCATCAAACACGATCCAGATATAATGTTCATGCTCAGTGCAGGCACTAAATAACAATTATTTAGGTTTATAACTAATCCCGATGGCAAATGGAGAGGTAGCGTCCCGACGACGATCACATCAACTTTTGATCCATTGCCGACCCGCATTCTGACCTCATCCCTTGCTAGTTGTCGCTTGTTCCATAGCCCCTGAACCGAGTTACATATATTAGCAACCGATCCCGTATCAAATACCCAGGTGCTACTGCGAGTACTAGTCAAGTACACATCAATAACATGTATATCACATATACCTTTGTTTGCCTTGCCGGACTTCTTGTCCGCCCAATACTTGGGGCAGTTGCGCTTCCAATGGCACGTCCCCTTACAATAGTAGCACTCGGTGTTAGACTTAGGGCCAGCTCGGGGTTTCTTTTCAGGCGTGGCAACAGACTTGCCACCCTTCTTTCCCTTGTGCTTGCCTTTCTTGTCTTTCTTGAAACCGGTGGTCCTATTGATCATCAACACTTGATGTTCTTTCCTAATCTCCACTTCTGCAGTCTTAAGCATTGACAGAAGCTCGGGAAGAGACTTCTTCATGCCCTGCATATTATAGTTCATCACGAAGCTCTTGTAGCTAGGTGGCAGAAATTGGAGAACACGATGTATGCCTAAGTCAATGGGAATCGTTATTCCCAAGGACACAAGCTTATCGGTGTACCTAGACATTTTGAGTACGTGCTCACTAACGGATTTTTTTTCCTCCATCATGCAGCTAAAGAACTTTTCTGTAGCATTATAACTCTCTACGGCAGCATGGGTATCGAAAATCATTTTCAATTCTCCCATGGTATCAAAGGCATTGCCATTTTCGAAACGCTTTCGAAGTTCTGGCTCTAGCCCATACAGTATGCCGCAATGAACTAAGTTGTGGTCCTCCTGACGAGTCACATAGACATTCTTTTCCTCGTCAGGGCCATCAGGAGCTAGTGGGGGGCCTAGCGGCGCATCTAGCACATATTGCTTTTGTGCAGCAGTGAGGAGAATCCTCAAATTCATAGCTCAGTTGGTGAAATTGCTACCATTCGCAGCAAGTTTCTCTTTCTCCATGAACACATTGAACTTAAAAGTAGGTGGTGCCATCTACAACAGAATTTGTAAAGTTTATTTCGACTAAGTTTATGATAGGTTGAGTTCAACTAATCCAAATTACTAATGAACTCCCACTCAAAAACAACATCCCTCGTGTCTTTTTGGTGACTGCATGAACCAAATCCACTACACCAAATCCGATCATCACGTGAGTTGATGTAGCTTCAAAGGCGAGCATCTATATGGGCATCATATCAACTATATGACTCATGCTTAGCCTTTCGGTCCGTGTTCCGAGGCCATGTCTGTACATGCCAGGCTCGCCAAGTAAGAACCTTAGTATTCGCGTGTGTAAAACTGTCTTACACCCGTTCCTATGAAAGCGTAGATTCGAGTACACCCGATCATCACATGATGTCTCGAAACACGATCCACTGAACGGTGCATACTTAAGGAAGAACACATTTTTATCTTGATATCTAAATGAGGGATCATCTTATAATGCTACCAAAAGCGCCAAACTAGCAGTATAAGATGCTAACATCTAATGTGTAAAGTGAGATGATATGGTCCATGCATTTGATCTCTATCACTTGCATGGTGGTTTGATCTATATCATTCATTTGTGTGTAAGGCCAAGGTCTATGGAACTTACACGTTGAGTGTGTTGTAAGAGTATATATGATACATCTACTTACAACAATACCATATCAATACACTAGCCCAGCAACGATCTAAACTGGACGCCTCTAATTTATCAATTGCAAGTTTTACGTGGCTTAGGGCTTTCGGAGATAGAACCATTCTCACCTACGAACATGAACCACAACGAGGATAACTAAGTTATTAGCAACTCGTTGTAAATCAGATATTGACTATAGTAGGAGAGACAGACACCCGCCAGCCACTTATGCAAAACAAGTTGCATGTCAGTCGTGGAACCGGTCTCATGTACGATGACATGTAAGGTTGGTCCGGGCCGCTTCATCCCACTATGCCACCAATATCCAAAATACATAGAAGATGCAATAACATGATCATTATCGCCCACATATAAACATATGTGTACTACCCGTGCAAAGCACCTACACATAGATCAGGCTCTGATACCACTGTTGGGTCCGCAGCATAGAACACAAAAAAATTCGTACGGTGTGAACTACACGCCAAGATCTATCTACTAGGTACAAAGCAACGGGTGGACATACATCCAATGAGAACTTACCCTCGAAGACAATGAGTTTTGTTAACGAGTAGGAACTCGTGGTTGATGTAGTCGTACACTTGCCAATCTTAAGATCGTGAGGAAGTCCGAGCGCCGCAACTCAGCAGCGCATCCACACTCGCACACACGTTCAAGCCACCGGACAACCTCCACCTCCTCGCTCCAGCGAAAGCAGCAAGTCCTTCCAGACGAACTGCCACCGGGAACATGTATCTCGCTAATCCGAGACCATGGGGGAATAATTCACAAGGAGGTGTGTGGATGAAGGAGGGAATGGGTGGCCTTTTGTAGGAGGAGGGGGTGCCCCCTCTCTCCATGGCCGGCGCATGGGGGGTGACCCCTCACCTCTCCCATTCATGTGGTGGTAACCCCTCCACATTAAAATGCCTCTTCACATTCCCTTTTAAAGTCTCCACTTTAAATGCATTAAATTTCTCCAAATTTAATGCTCTCTCATTTAATAAAACTCTTTTATTAAATTTATTCAGAATTTTGTTAATTAATTTAATTAACAAACATTCACATATATCCCCTTGCAATATTTCAATATCACATGCAGAACCACTTTCTGCAATTTCACCCGAAACAATTTCCGGTTTCTATTGAAACAATTCCTGCGCTTTGCAATTCTTTCGTCTGAAACATATGTGCTCCAAAATGGTGTCCGGTAACTCTTAAGTGTGCCATCCTACGGTTCGCGAATAATGCAGACATGATCGAGACCCTTCTCCGATCAATAATCAGCAGCGGGACTTGGAGATCCGTACTGACTCCTACACATTCAATGATGACTTATGTGATCGTGAGAACCTTTAACGCTTGTAACTAAATCCCTTTGTCTCTCGATATATTACATTTCCGAGATTCGATCATCGGTATCTCCATACCTAGTTTGATCTCGTTACCGACATGCACTCTTTTCTCGTTCCTGTGATATAACACTCTAGTGATCACATCACTTGCTTGCAAGCTATCTTAATGTGATATCACCGAGAGGGCCCAAAGTATATCTATCCGTCATCTGGATTGAAAAATTCCACTCTTGAGCCATGAGCCTCAACATAACACCTTCGTAGTACTGAACCCATCTTTATAGTCACCCTTTTACGGTGTGACGTTTGATGTTATCAAGATACTCTTCCGGTGTTAGCAATTAACATGATCTCATGGTCTAAGGATAAAGATTACTTCGTATGATGTTATAGCAATATAAACATAATGACTGATCGTAATGCTATACTTCGGATGAATGTTCATCACATCATTCCACCAATGGTGTGACCTTGTTATTAACAACATCCAATGTCCATGATCAGGAAACCTTGATCATCTTGTTAATCAACAAGCTAGTCTATAAGAGAGGCATAACTAGGAACCCTTTTTGTTTATTAAACACACATGTATTGATGTTTCCGATCAATACAATTCTAGCATGTAAAATAAACATCTATCATATATAAGGAATATATAATAACAAGTTTATTATTGCCTCTCAGGGCATATTTCCTTCACGGCCACCACGCGTCATCACGAGCCATAGTGGCAAAGGCATTGCTCCATGGGTTCTACTGGCCCACGACACTAGAGGACGCCGAGCAAATAGTCAAAGCATGCAACTGTTGTCAGCGGTTCAACCAGCAGAAGCACACTCCATCTGTAGCACTCAAGACAATTCCCATCACGTGGCTGTTTGCCGTCTGGGGGCTCGATATGGTCGGCCCTTTCAAAACAGCCTGATCCGGCATGACGCACTTACTGGTGGCGGTGGACAAATTCACCAAGTGGATCGAGGCAAAACCAATAAAGAAGTTGAATGGGCCAACAATGTTCAAATTTTTCACAAACATAATCATGCGCTTCGGCTACCCCAACAACATCATAACGGACAATGGCACAAATTTTGCCAAAGGAGCTTTTGCACGCTTTTGCGGAGACAAGGGCATCCGCCTAGACCTTGCATCTGTGGCACACCCCCAGTCCAACGGGCAATGCGAGCGAGTAAATGGCCTAGTCCTGGTCGGAATCAAGCCCGGCTGATCGAACCACTGATGCGATCCCCGACTGCTGGATAGAGGAGCTACCGGCTGTGCTTTGGATCCTCCGCACCACGCCAAACCGGTCCACCGACTACACTCCATTCTTCCTCGTCTACGGGGCGGAGCCGGTCTTGTGCATATACATCGAGTTCGACGCACCCCGCAAGCTGCTTTACACAGAACAGCAAGCCAAGGAAGAACGTGAGGACAGTGTTGACCTCCGCGAAGAAGCATGCGAGCTGGTCTTGTCCAGATCCACCATCTACCAGCAAAACATGTGCCGTTACCACGCCAACCGGATCCGCAGCGTCTCGTTCCGCGAAGGTGACCTGGTACTAAGGCTGGTACAGGACACTAAGGGGATGCACAAGTTATCTCCGCCTTGGGAGGGCCCATTCATCATTAGCCGGTGCTGCAGAACAACTCATACTACCTCATCGACACCCACCAGCCGGAAAAGAACAGGATGGACCGTTCAGGCGAATAAACTGAGTGCCCATGGAACGCGAACCTGCTTCGCCCCTTTTACACTTGAACAAGAAGTGTATGTATCTTACCTTTATGTAATGAACAAGCATGGGAGCCTCGACACAGTCTCGGGGACTCCGCAATAAATTAGCAAGTCATGCTGCACAATTTGGCTTTTCCGGCTGCATTATTCTAACCCCGGAGCCGGTGATCTCCACCAGGGACTCACCGGTTGGCCCAGACGGCCACGCAATCCATGCGGCGAAGTATTGTACGCAGCTCCTAGAGCTTCCTCTTCGGTTCCAGTTGCAGACCGCAAGCAGGCTGACATATCCGACAAGAGCAGAACGCTCGATGACCCTTACACGACAAAGCTATGAGGAGAACAAAGACGTCTGGACATTCCAGTTGCGCTTGCTCGCCCAAGGTCAATGACCCAAACCTGAAGTATCGTGCTGTACGCCTACTAAGCTACCCCTTCGACTCCGGCTCGAAGCCGACAAGGTCACAACATCAAATTGGCCAATGCTCACTGAGAAAAAGGCAAAGTCATTGGCTTCGTGCGAAACAGCAAAACTTCAAGACTAGTGAATCTCATATTACAATTCAATTTGCATCTGTTTAACTAGGCAAACAACTTGTTTGTTTTTAATCTTTGCATGAGCCAAAGTTCCACGATGAACACCCGACCTGGAGGCTAGTGGCTTCCCAGGCGGCAGAAGAGTAGATAAAGGAGCTTCGACCTAGCTGTATTCTCTAGCCGGCCCGAACCTCGGGGACTACACCCTGTGGGTGCGCTTGCGTGCCCCCCACACAGAAATCTGCACACAGACAACAACATAAAGGAGCTTCGACCTAGCTGTATTCTCCAGCCGGCCTGAACCTCGGGGACTACACATTGTGGGTGCGCTCGCGCGCCCCCACACAGAAACAAGCATGCAACAAATGCAAAACATAAAGTGCAAATGAAAAGCACGAGCAAATATCCAAAGGGAGGCGATGCTCCAACCAGAGTTCAGTACAGCACAAAAGCAGTTGTTCACCAACATAGAATAACAAGTTTTTCACCTACAAATACTCCCGGCATACCGGGGATCAAGGTTGCTGACTGGCAGAAGGGCCAGAGGCATCGGCTGGGGCTTGGCTGCTAGAGGCGATGCCGACCGAGACGGTCTCCGGCGTAGCTAGGGCTTCAGTGCGCGCCACATCCGGACTGAAGTGGTACAGCTCCGTGCCAGCTGGGTCACTAAAGTTCCGGTACAGCTGGACGAAGCTCCCAATCTTCTCGCCACAGGAGAGGATATCAGGAACCTCGCCACGGAGCTACTCATAGTTGGTCCCTTGGCGAAATCCACGAGAGAGACTCCAAAGATCCACGTCCGGGTACCAGGAATTCAGCAAGGCCATCACCATCTCTCCGCCGCCGTGTGCCGCCCACTCCCGAGCCACATCCATGAGGTCCGGAGCGCCTGAAATCCTCTCGGCCAGAGCATCCATGGTGGTCGTCTAGACGGTGTCAGGCTAGACATAGTCATAGACCTTGAGAATAGCGGTGCGCAGACGGTTCGCCTCCTCGCAGACAACCGCCACCAACTCCCCCGAATGGAGGTCACGCTTCTGGTCCATCTCGGGGATGCGCGCCAGCGCCTGGTCAGTCGCCTCAGGATACCGAGCTAGACCTAGGAAATGGACAACGATCAATAACAACCACAGAGGACAAATGACAATGCTGGTCTGAGAACACTTACTGACGACAATCTCGGCGATCTGGCAAAGCTCCACCAACGCCACCATCTCCTTGGCCTGGGAGGCCTTGAGGGCATCCGCCTGAGTGGCGTGGAGCTGATCCAGGTTCTTCAACGCCTCAGTCCAGATGCCTGCCACCTTCTTGGCTTGGCCAGCCTTGACCTCCATCTGCTGCTGATGCGCAGTTAGCTGAGCGATCTGGTCCTGGTGGGCTTTGTTGGACTCCTCCAGCCAGGCAACCTCCCCATTCAGCCTGGCCACCTCGCGGTCCTGGTCCACCAACAGAGCTGCAGGAGGGTACCCAATGGTCAACAAGAAGCGCGAGAAGTGGCGCAATCGGGAAGACACGGCAGAGTAAGCAATCTTACGGTGCAGATCCTGTGAGGCCTTGGCATCATCGGCAAGAGCCCTCTGCGTAAGAGAGAGAAGTAAGAACCAAGGGAACCGGCTGCGATGCAAGGCGGTAAAAGACATCGAAGTCGGCAAAGGGACACATACCTCGACGGAGGCCCCCAGCGCCTTGGCCTGGCCAAGCCCCTGCTCCAGCGCCTACACCAGCTGATGGGCCTGGCCGTCAGCCAGGGGCACCGCCCCCGACAGCTGCGCCAATACGGGGTCCAGTGGCCACGTAGCCCGAGCCGGTGACCTGGAGGTCATCGTCGCTACCCGCGGCCGCAGAGGGCCCACCCGCCGGCTAGACAGGGGCTTCTAGCGGTGGCACCTCCACTGGCTCCTCCACTCGGTAGGCGCCGGAGTCATCCCTCGCCGTCAGGCTAAGTGTTGGGGATATACTTTCCGGGTATCCTCGCAGTACCTCCCTGACCAGGGTGGCCCACTTCGGGTTAGAGCTTTGCTTCACGAGCGGCCCAGTCAGGGAGAAGAGATGGAGTCTAGTCCGGCTACGGGAAGGCCTAGAAGACTTACCGACATAGGCCCATAGTGTTACTTTTAGTTCAAGATGTACTCTATAACTGACTCTTAGTCGTAGTCGGATAGATCTCTCCTGTAAACCCTAGGCCGGATATCTATATAAGCCGTCCTAGGGAGAGCCTTTAGGGCACCCTCACAATAGTCTACAATCTCAACTCGCACAGGCGAAACCCTTGTAACCCATGTTCCAGCTCTGCCCTATTACTGGATTGCTAGCAGGAGTAGGATCCGTCCAAAGGCAGCGGATTCGAACCTGGGTAAACTTGTGTGCTCACCGTTCCGGAACACCATACGTCTCACACCCCTCTCTTCCACACGCCTCGAGGACCCCCTCATGGCGTACTTGTCATTAATCCGACGACACTAAGGGGAGGCGCGGCCGCACCACTACGCCCTGGCAGGAGAGCCTCAGTGATCTAGGAGACGGCGTCGGCCCGATACAGCGTCACGGGCGCAGCCGGCGGCACCACCTCTGCCGCGTCCGCAGCAGGCGCGGCCTCTGGGACCGCAACCGGCGTACCGGAGCCCCCAACCCCGGCAGGCGAAGGGGTGGACACGGTGGCGATGGTCGTGGATCCGGGCAAGGCCATTGCCTCACTACAAGAGGAACAAGGGCCAAATAAGCAAGTGCAATCCAACCAATGCAAGCAAGGGATACAGGAGCACGTACTAGGCGACGCTCGGCATGATGGCCGTGGCTCTAGGGCGACAACTTTTCTTGGCGGCACCCCCAGCCGACGCGATGCTCATCGAGGCGGCTCGCTTCCCCCTGTCCCTGGGCGCGGCAGCCTCAGCCAGATCCACATCCTCGCCGTGCGCGGATGCTCCAAGACACAAGCGGAATATCAAGTTTATGGCTAAAGCGCAACGGGAGCAAGGCAGGCAAGGACAAGGAAAAACTTCTCACCAGGTGCGAACTCGTAGCCCTCGTCGTCCTGTATGGGGAACCGCTCCGGCTCCGTATGCAGGTACTTCGCGGGCTTGAGGTTCGTAGAGAAGTTAGGCAGATCGCCGTCCCCCATGCCATCCTCTGCTAGCTGCACCATAAAAAGCTACTCAACAGGGGAAGATAAGAGGCACGAAGCAAGAATCCCTCGGGAAAAATCCACCCGGAAGAGGGGAAGAAAGGTCTACCTTCGGTGGAAGCCGGCCGCGGTGGTACAGCCGGCAGGAGAACTCCCAGTCCTCCGCCAACGCCTCCTTCCATATGGTGGCGAGCCACTCGCGGAGGGCCGCGTACGGCACGTCCAACCGGGAAACCCGAGTGGGATCCAGATGGCTGGAGAGGTGGCACATCTTGTGCGACTGCTGCTGTAGCAAAAGCAGGTGACTCGCCATCCAGGACAGCACAATGTCCCGGGCGGTGAGCCACTCCTTCTCCACCAGGACTGCCACCAGGGCGGCCATCCGGTCGATGTCCCCCTGGTCGCCCAAGTGCTGGACGCTCCAGGCCTTCCGGGTGGAAGGGACGTTCGAGAAGACCGGAATTTTGATCCAGTCTACCTCGGTGGCATTGTGCACGTAGAAATATGAGAGCTACCATAGCTTGACGGTGTCCGAGAGCTCCAGGCACGGCATCACCGCCGACAGCCACGGGTAAATGGCGCAGCAGCCCGTCTCCGTCAACGGACCATCCTTGCCCACCACTTGAACCTTGAAGTAGAAAAACTTCAAGAAATTTGCAGCGTCGAGGCGGACGCCGAGGTAAGCCTCACAACAGGCCACGTGATGCGCCAGCATCGCCACGGTGTTGGCTACGAGGTGGTGGAGTTGGAGGTTGCAGGAGACGAGCAGCTCCAGCACGAACCTGCTCAACGACAGCCCCACAGGCCGTGGGCAAAGTGGGCGTGGAAGACGACAGCCTCGCCGGGCTGAGGATTGGGCACCCGCTCATCCTCCAGCGCGAGGCGATGCCTCACCAAGCATTCATGCGACAGGAACTTCCCCCGTCGGTACTTCCGCACCAGCTCCTCGGTGACGTAGGTGCTGCACCACCCGCCGGCGCTCTCCGGCAGCATCTTGTTAGGGAAGGTGGCCGTGTTGGAAGCACGCGGGCCTGTCGTCAAAGAAGAGGGCAGCACCGGTGACAAGAGACAGTGGCACATGCAAGCATAAGAAGGCTAGGGCACAGAGGAGAGCAGAGGCAGCGGTCGCAAGAAGACGAAGTGAGGAAGAACGCTCCCTTGCATTCCTGTTTATGGGGCAGAAGGGCCGTGCCAGTTGTCCTCTCCCCACCACGTGGCAAGCAACTTCCCCACCTCCACGCGATGGTTCGGGACAGATCGTGTGCGCCCACGCAAAATGCACAGAACATCCCGCATGCGTTACTGCGGGAGGCAAACCGCGCCCATGATCCCCGAGAAACCGTAATGATGAAGATGTGCGCGCGGTTACCAAAAACATCTACGGCAGACCAAGGGGTCAAATAGATGCGACGCGCACTAGAAGTGGCAGGCGTGGCTGACGCAAGCAACAACGACAGCAAACTGGCGATCCCTCTCCCGGCCGGGTGCGCCAGCCGGTCCATGAGGTCACCGCTCACACCCTATGGGTGGGTCCATTGGCATCATAGCCGGTAAACCCTAGCCGGGAAACGACGAAGAATCTCAAGCCAGTACTAGACAAAAACTACAAGACAAAGTCAAACGAGAAAGTATCTGCATCACCAATCATTTCAAAACTCGACCAATGAGCACGCAAGAACTTCTCCATGAGGTGAAGTCCTAACGTGCTCGGGGACTAGTGTCGGGGGGATGACCCCCGGACAGGCCAAGACGGGACCAACCGGCTGGCTCCAAAGAGCTCTAGCCGTCTGGATCTAAGACAAGGAACCATAACCGGATGGAATCCTCCACCCGGTCCGCATCCAAGTTTCCCCGGCTGGCCCGTCTAGCCGGGTAGCCAGAAGAACCGGCTGGAAGGCCGCTCCTAGCTGGCCGCCTCGGATCCGCTGGCCATGTTACGGTGACGGTGACGCTCCTCGCTGAGCGCACCTCTGACCGGACAGGCTGGCTAGCCCGGTCGGCGCTACCGGACAACTGTGCCAAAGCTAGAGACTGATGAGCAAAGCAAGGGCTGAGGAGTAAAGCTCCGGCTTACGAATAAAGCTCCAGCTGACGGATAAAGAGCCGGCTGAGGAGTAAAGCAAGAGCGCCCGACACTGTAGCGATGTCCTCCCCTGTACTGGAGGCTTGACTGGACCCGGGCCTACCGTTCGACCGTGTCCAACCGGCCCACTTTGTAAAGCCCAAATCCAAACAGTAAACCCTAGAACCCATCTTGTAAACTGCCTCCTCAACCAGTATATAAGGGGAGGTAGTGCTAGGGTAGGGGAGAGAATGACAAGTTAATAGTTCTCTAGATTGGATAAGTTGAGTAGTTCCTCTTCTTCTTCTAGCAAGAAGTAGCCAGGAAAACAGCTCTTGGAGCATCTATACTGGGCGTCCGTCCCTTGATAGTGGATCCTTACAGGAGTAGCAGTGTTACCTCGCCAGGAGGGCTCCGAACCTGGGTATATCGCCATGTTTGCAGTATATGTGCCCAACCCGTTGCGAGTAGCCACCGATAGCATCCTTATTGTCCCCCCTCATGCCATCCCCGATGGTACTGTCGTGTTCCACACCACGACAGTTGGCGCCCACCGTGGGACTTCCGCTCGTCGTCGGTGAGAGAGTCACCTCCGGCCTCGTCCTCATCGTCGGCTCCTTCGACTACGTCCTCGACAACGCATCCTGCTTCACCGGGGGAACCTTCCCAATCGGCGGTTCTATCATACACTTCGGTGAGCACCGCGTCTATGTCGCCACTGTCGCTGAGGCCTTTCCTCGCAAGATGGCGCACCCTTGGCTTCTCTGCTTCGCGTGTCACCAGTGGCAGCATCGAGGTCATGATGGCGGGCTCGGGCGAGAACTGCCGCCCACCTCTGGAGCGCAACGGGGATGGTCGCGCCGCTAATTCGCGCGTTCCGAACCAGGACCTGCTCACCGCGTCCATCGATCACCTCCGCAACCCCATCACCCCCATCGAGGCAGATCTGGCGGCAACTGGAGTAGCGCTGGAGCCTACTCGCCAGAGCCTCAGGAAAGAAGCTGGCAAGGTGGCAGCCGCCCAACGGCGGATGAACGCGACCATGCGCGAGTACAACATCGTGCATGGCTTCGCCCGCCTACCCGGCACCAGCTGCCTGGCCCAGCCCCAAGGCCAAAACCTCGGTTCAGAGATGGATCGTGCTACTGATTTGTGTACACCCGCGGTGCAGCCAGTCTATAGCACTCCCGCCAATAACATGAGGGCCGCAGACGCGGCAGTCGCCGAACTAAGCCACCTGGAGGGCGAGGAACTGCTCTGTCAGCAAACACGTGTCCAGCTCCTCGTGGTCACGGCAAACAAACAGCGGGCTAAGGCAGAGCTCAGCATGGGTGGCAACAGCAAGACCCTACCGGCTCGCCGAATGGCGAATCCGGCCGCGGGGGCCAGCTAAGCCTCTTCCCTGAATGGTGCGAGGAAAAGAAACCGTCCACGCGGTGGATCGACAAGCCATGGGCACAACACCCGCTACGCCGCGGCCATCGCTGGCAGGAACCGTGAGCCGGCCAGCAAAGCCGAAAAAGGCAAAGCGCTGCCCTAAGTCCCACCTATCTGGCCGACTGGGACCGCTCGAGCCGGAAGAACCACAAGACGCGCGTGCACACATCGACCTACCAGTCCAGTCGCGCGCGCTGGAAGAAGAGAGCCCAGCCGGTCCAAGGTGCTTCGGGCCGTGAATCTAGAATGAACTGCTTCCAAAGGGATTTTCGCTCCCAAGGGATACGCCAAAGTACAACGGCTCGGTCAAGCCGGAGGACTGGCTGGTGGACTACACCACCGCGGTAGGCATCGCAAACGGCAACCGCCGGGTGGCTGTGCGCTACGCCCCCCTCATGCTCCTCGACTCGGCCAAGACATGGCTCAACAACCTCCCTGACAACAGCATCAACGCTTGGATCGATTTCGAGCAGGCGTTCGTGCGCAACTTCACCGGCACCTACAAGCGCCCTGGTCGACCCGGCGAGCTCACCCTTTGCATGTAGGGTCCGGACGAATCCGATCGCTCCTACATCACCCGGTGGATGATCATGCACAACTCCTACGAGGGGGTGCGCGAGCACCAAGTGGTCGACTTCTTCGTCAACGGCTGCAAAGATGGCACCATGCTCAAGCACAAGCTTCGCTGGGTGGAGCCCACCACCATGGCACATACCATGGCCATCGCGGACATGTACGCCACCACTGACGCGGCATTGAAAAGATCCGTCCAGGTGGACGACCAGGGGCAAATCATCGTCGATGTTTCTATGGATCGGCGCCAGCCGGAGGGGAATGTCCATAGCTCAAGGCGGCACGACAACTGCCATGACAAAGAAAGGACAACCAATATGGTTCTAGGTAGGTGGCGGCAGTGTAGGAGGATCCGGCTGCAGGCGGAAGCCGGAGACAGAAGCTTGATGACCGGCCCCCAAGGCCCAAGTACACCATCGAGTCAATGCTTGATGGGCCATGCAAGTTCCACAGCGGAGGCAACAAACTGGCTACACATACCACATGCCAGTGCACCTGGACGAAGAAGATGACGTAGATTGCTGGCGTGCTGGCTGCATAGGCACCACCACCCCCAGCCGGTGGGGCCACCAGATGACCGCAATAGCCAGCACCGGAGGGAGGATGATGATGAAAACTATCCCCGCCAGGTAGGAAACTACCACATATTCACAACAGAGCTGGAAACCAAGCATGGAAAGAGGTGCTGCGAGGCGGAGGTGAACGCGATCGTGCCCCCCGTCCCCTAGTACCTCAACTAGTCGGAGCAAGAAATTGCATGGAGCTGGAAGGACCAGTCAACTGTGCTGCCTCACCCAGGCACTTACACGATGGTTTTGGATCCCATCATTGTCTCCAAGAAGCATTCCTGCAGATTCTCCCACGTCCTCATAGACGGTGGGAGCAGCATCAACCTCTTGTACCGCAGTTCACTGGACCGGCTTGGCATCAACGAGTCGCAGCTGGAGCTGTCAAGCACCTCCTTCCACGAAGCCATTCCAGGCCATTGCTTTCACCCATCGGAAAGAGGGTGACGCTCCTCGCTGAGTGCACCTCTGACCGGACAGGCTGGCTAGGCCGGTCGGCGCTACCGGACAACTGTGCCAAAGCTGGAGGCTGACGAGCAAAGCAAGGGCTGACAAGTAAAGCTCCGGCTTATGAATAAAGCTCCGGATGATGGATAAAGACCCGGCTAACAAGTAAAGCAAGGGCGCCAAACACTATAGCGTTATCCTCCCATGTACTGGAGGCTTGACTGGACCCAAGCCTACCGTTCGGCCCTGTCCAGCCGGCCCACTTTGTAAAGCCCAAATCCAAACAGTAAACCCTAGAACACATCTTGTAAACTGCCTCCTCAACCAGTATATAAGGTGAGGTAGTGCTAGGGTTCTAGGGGGAGAGAATGACAAGTTAGAAGTTCTCTAGATTGGATAAGTTGAGTAGTTCATCTTCTTCTTCTAGCAAGAAGTAGCCAGGAAAACAGCTCTAGGAGCATCTGTACTGGGCGTTCGCCCCTTGATAGTAGATGCTTGCAGGAGTAGGAGTGTTACCTCGCCAGGAGGGCTCCGAACCTGGGTACATCATTGTGTTTGTAGTATCTGTGCCTAACCCGTTGCGAGTAGCCACCGAAAGCATCCTGATTGTCCCCCCTCATGCCATCCTCGATGGTACTGCCATGTTCCACACCATGACACAATCTTTGATCCTCAATATAGTTTAATTTCCTACAAGTATTTGTCATTGGATACGTGCATTTGACTCCACTCATATTATGAGAAATGCACACCGTGGGGAGGAAATCATACTATCTTGGTCTTCTAACCTTGTCATCCATTTTGGCACTTGTTGTCAATGGGGAGAAGTTTAGAGGGTTTAAGGGAAATGATTTTATACTTAAAATTTGTTTGTTCTTAAGAGTGTGCCTTTCATGCATTTCATCTTCATTTTGTTTTGCATGGTTGAATATATAGTGTGAACTCTCCCGAAGGTTATGCTTGACAATACATGCAATGAAATTCAAGTTCATCACAAGTGCATATATTGTGGGGGAGTTTGCTCTGTATATGCTGGTTCCACTTATGTATCTTGCATTAGTTGTAGTGTGTGTGAGTAGAATCGGTTTTTATATGGGCTAGTAGTTTTGTGTGACTTGACCATATCAAATACAACCACTTGTATACAACCTATTCTTAGATAAGTTGCATACTTGTTTCTAATATTCATTATATAAACCCTCTTATTGAGATTGTCATCAATTACCAAAATGGGGAGATTGTAAGGGTAATTGCCCCTATGTGTGGTTTTGGTGATTAATGACAATCCCTATGGACTAATGTTTTCATTGAGTTTTATATGAAGGAATATTCCATAGATAATGCATGTAGTCCATGTGTTGGATTCAAGTATGGATGCCATGAAGATAAAGATATACCTTGAGTATTGGCATCAATATCATCGATTTGAAGAGAAGAATTCAAGATATGGCTCTAAGTCAGTGTCAGCCTCATGAGTTCAGATATGGGACTAAGATTTAGAGCATGCAATCAAATAAAGAATTAAATATGTACCTCAAGATATTGAGATAGAGCGTGAGAATATACATGGTTCACCAATACAAAGAGTGAAGAGTGAATTCAATTTGGTCAACACATGAAGCATAAAGAATATACCACACAGATATTGTGGTATGGTAAGCCTTGTCAATTATGCTTCATAAACTAACCCATTATATGTATGCCTTGTGTTTTCTATGTGGGTTAGGTATCTTTCTGTGGGCATGCATCAAAAGTGAAGAGTTCATATAGCCCATGAGAGGATAACATCAAGGGGTGATGGTCATCAAGGCTGAGAAGTGCAAGTTCAATATAAGAATCTCAAGAAGATCATATTCTTGAAGCTTGTTGTCCATGTAACTTCGATCCGGATTCATGGATGTAGTGTAATAGCTTTTTCCCTAGAAGACCTATGTTTAATCGAACCTCGGAATGCAATGCTAAAAGGAAATAAAAAGGACATATCTATAAGACTTTATTTGTTCGTTTTGCTTTAGTTTACCGAACCAATCTAATTTATTTTATAATGGGTTTGAATCCATGGATGGAGATAGGTCAGGGTTGAAGATCCACCTACAGCTGCACATCAAATAGGATAAAAGATAATAATAAGCATAGTCATGTATAATGTTTGAATGGAGATAATCTCTTATGGGCAACACATCCTAATATTCTAGAGCCCCGGTGATGCAGCGGGTATAGAAATAGACTTTTAATCCAACAGAGTGCGCACCGAAGCCACGGGTTACAAACGATTATTAAGTGTAAAACACAGATCAAAGATTTAAGTGATGATGTTGTTGTTGATCCCCAATGGGGAGCTAAGCAAAGACCGTACTACCATTTCTGTCACTAAGGTTCCTATGAGACCGCCGCTAACCAAGTATCTCACCTCCGGCCTTTATCAATCTATGGGATCTTGGGTACCTATAAGTCCACAGATCGAGACAAGAGACGAAGAAACAAAAGATACAAATCTCAATTACAAACAAAATACAATACTCCCATGATCTAGATGCACATAATCGCTGCAAGGTTTCTCCCCAACCCACGGCCCGTGAGGACTACTCACTCATAACAAATAGATTGGAGATAGAAAACATCATACAAATACTTAGATTGAAATCAAATATTCTTACAATGGTCGCTAAATCACAAGGAGATCTGAAGTACAAAGCAATGCTATCGCTAGTGGATGGATGGATGGTGGAAGTGATGAACAATGGTGTAGATTTCCTTTGGTGGTGTTGTGATATAATCTGAGAATGGTGGCTCTTGGGCTGGTGGCTGGAGCCTCAAAATATATAGGCGTCTTCACGAAAGTTGTAGGGTTTGACGAGATGAAGCCGTTGCCACCTGGTACGGGTGGACGGTACGAGCGGTCCCTATAAGTACCAGTGGTCGTTAAGCTTGCTGATGCCTGGGAATGACTGCCCAATTACTTGGTCGTGTGTACTTCCTGAAAATCCTTCATTATGACTCCTTATTTTGCATTAAAAACCGTGATTTCCTGCACAACATATTTCAAAGAGAGTTTTTGCATATCTTTACAAGTATTGGTCATTAGTGGCAAGGATTGAGAGTTTCTTTGGCAATTGCTTGAACAAAAACAATGTTTAAATGTAGTGGAAGATGGCAAATATTGGAGCCATCAACTTCCCCAAAGCTCAAACCTTGATCTCCCTCGAGCAAGAAGAACCAAAAGAACTATAAGGAATTCAATGTTTAAACTTAAAACTACGAGAATAAGAATTCACTTACGGTTGGTAGCCATATGTGCTCAACACTTCATTCATTTCCGAGGCTTATAAAAGTTAGAGAGATGACAAGAATACTATACAAGCTTCAGTAAGTCAAGACAATCTGTCATTGTATTAGGAACGACAGTACCTAAGAAGGTTAGATAGAGGTGTGGGGACTAGCAGGGAAGCTAGCGATGGCGTCCGCAGGCGGAATTGGATACGAGCAAGCGTGGCGGGACGCAGGAAGTACCTAGGTTCGGAGCCCTCGTGGTGAGGTAAAACTCCTACTCCTGCCGATCTGACTATGATCGATATACGAACTACAAGTGCTCCTCGAGCTGTATTCTCTAGCTACTGTCTTAAATGCGCTGAGACCAACCCTTTCTACTGAGGCCTTGCCTCTCCTTATATAGGCAGAGAGGCAACGGTCTCACTGGCCAATCCGACTGGTGGGCCCCGCAGGTGGGTCCCAGCCGGCTGGTCATCTACAGTATCCGGTACAACCGTGTCACATCAGAGTATGAGCGGTATGGCCGTCGTGGGCACAATGAACACCGTGCAAGCCTATCATCAACATCAGGCCAATGTTCCCGCGTCATCCCCGCAAAGTCTTTGGTATGGCCGAGTAGTTGCCAGTCTTGTCGTCGTACAGGGCGTACCGCGCACTGCTCCGCACGTCGCCCCGTCTCCTTGATTGGTTCCGGCTATGCTGCTGTAGCCGGCTGCTCCTCTCTGCTCCGGCTACCTCACGGTAGCCGGCCTGGCTTGCCTTGTCCGACTGCATTTGGCGAGCCGGACGCGATCCGACTGCCCTGTTTCTTGTCCGGTTAGGGTATCCGGAGGTCATCCCCCCGACACTAGCCCCCGAGCGCGTGTGGATTTCACCCTTAGGTGAAATGTGTGCGCGCTCCCTCTTCGTTTTGAATTTATGACCGGCTACGCCTGGCGGTTGCGCTACCCGTGACGTCAGTGCTGACGCCGGCCACGCGCGCACGCGCTATCATTGCTCTGCGGCGGGCAGTGTAACGTCCCGTCGCACGTCGCCTCGAGAAACTGCCACCTGACGCTTCAGTTCTTGCTCCGGGATCTTCTACGCACCCCGCGTCTGCACACGGGATCTAGGGCGGCGGTTGGGCTGGAGATGCCTCGATGGACGCCACGTGGCTCCGCGGACGGTTTCCCTCCCGGGCCTTTAAAGGGGCATCCGGGGGACGGTCGCTCCCTTCCTTCGCTTCCCCCGCTCCCATTTGCCTTCTCCTTCCTCTACGCTCCTGCTCTCTGCGCCTTGTTGCTGCTATCTCTGTAGCCCGCTGCACCGCCCGTTTGTCGTCACCGATGGTACGTGCCACCGTCATTCGTCCGCCACCGCGCCCTCCAACGAATCGGAGATGGCCGCCGAGCACAGGGCGTGGTGTGGTTCCTCCGTCACGGAGGACCACATCAAAAAGTATCGCGCCACCCGTGTTCTTCCATCAGAGGAGGAAGTGGAGGTGCGGCTTGCGCCGGCTGGAGAGGTGTCGCTGCATCCGACGGAGGGAGAGCGAGTGATTTTCCTCTCGCACCTGGCACGCAGGTTTGCGTTGCCGGTGCACCCATTCTTCCTCACATTCCTCGCCTTCTTCGACCTCCGCCTCCATCATCTCGGTGCCAACGCAATCGGCACGCTGGCGCACTTCATGGCCTTCTGCGAGAGCTACCTCGGGATCCAGCCGGATCTCGGGCTCTTCTGCCGGCTCTTCCGAGTCCGGCCGCAGGTGCAGTTTATGAAGGTGCCGCTAGTCCTTTGTGGCGGCGCATCCATCTACTCCCGCGCGCAGACTGGCTATCCGAAGTTCTGGCTGCATGACACGTTACGACTGTGGCAGCAGTCGTACTTCTACGTCAAGAACCGCACCAACGTGGACCGGATCAACCTTCCGGCGTTCCAGGATGTGGAGTCCAGCCGGCAGCATTGGGACTTGAAGATCTATGGCAACAAGGCGGAGTCAGATGCGATGCTGCAGCGCATGCGCTCCCTCGTCACCTGCCGGCTAACCGGCCTGGACATCACCCTCAGCTGGATGTCCCGGCTAATGATGCCGTTGCAGCAGCGAGCGCACAAGATGTGCTTCTACTCCGATCGGCTGGACCCGACTCGGCTGTCGCGCCGGATCCCCGCTACCACAACCTGACGGAGTGGGTGTGGACGATCACCAAGGAACGGCTGCCGGAAGGCTGGTCCTTCGGGCTGGCCCCTTACAACCGGGACAACCGTGCGCCCCGGGTAGGTCCTTTTCTTTTGTATCCCTTGAACTTCTTTTTTGTTTTATCTGACTAATCTTTTGTATTCGGCAGATCTTCCCTTGCATTCTTCATGAGGAGGGTGACGCTCCCCTTGAGACGTTCACGTCTGACTTGCCCGAGCCGCACGCTCGGCGGTTTGGCGAGGAGTCAGGCGGGGATGGGGATGCCTTCCCCAGCCGGAACGACGAGCCGGCCGCTGATCCCCACGCGGAGGTTGATGAGGAGGAAGAGGCCGCACCGGCCTCCGATCTGGCACAACACCTTGGGACGGACGATGAGCCTAGCCAGTCTGGTGCTAGCGGGAGTGGCTCCAGCCGTTCCCGCGCCAGCCGGCCTGCCGCGGAGGAGTCGGCCCCCAAGAGGAGCCAGACCAGCGCCCTTCCGCCGAGTCGCCTTCGCCGGAAGAAAGGACCGCCCCCGGTGGTGTAGGGGTAAGTTCTTCTCTAGGTGCCTTTTCTATTGTTTGCTTCCTTCGTTTGCCTTTGGCTTACTTGCTTCTTTTCCCTTCTTCTCTTCTTTTGTGTTTTTAGCACGCTGGTCTCCTTTGGAGCCGCAAGCCCGGCGCGGGTGCCGACTGGGTCGCCACCTCGCACCCCGGCCACGTTTGTCTCTGCCCCTCCTTCCTCCGAGGCACCGCCTCTGCCGCCGCCTCGAGCTGAACCGGATGCCCCAGCCGGAGTGGGGGGGGGTCCCCGGACGGACGTGGTGGTCCAGCCGGAAACGGTTGAGGCCACCTCGTAGGGCGGGGACGGCTCTTCTGCGGGAATGCGGAGGGCGGTAACCGGCAAGGAGCTCATGGTTGTCGGCGATGACAACTCCGAGGACGAGCCGGGTGAGTAGTGGACGACAGTGGTGGTCGCCGCGAATGAGTCCTTGGCCGCCAACACTGTGGATGACGACGCCTCCTCCGCCACCTTGCTGACGGACCTCGCCGCCACCCTTGAACTGGCGGTGAAGGAGATCCGGCTGCTGGAGGCTGCAGCCGGCGGGAACCGGTCCTTGGAGCAAAAGCTCGCTGCTGCCAACGGAACTTCCCAGAGTAAGTTGGCTTCATGCGGAAACATTCCTTTTTTTACGGTAGCCGGATTTGCTGCAGCTATCCTTGTGTGCGCTCAGTGCGAGGTCAATCGCTTGTAGAAAGCGAACGACCGGCTGAGCAAGTCCAACTCCCTAGTGCGGCTGCAGAACAAGGATTGGCACGCAAAGGTAGACGGTCTAGAAGCCACTATCAAGGAGCGCGACGCCTCCGTTGCCAGCCGGATTGAAGCATTCAACCTTCTCGAGGCCCAGAACAAGGACCAAGAGAAGGAAATCAAATGGATGGCGACGAAGGAGAAGGCCCTGGTGGAAGAGCTGATGCAGGTTGGGCATACGGCTAAGGGTAAGTTCCCCTTTTCCATCTCCCTTGTCTTTCTGGATCCGGTAGCCGGATCTGACTATCTTTTTTCTAACAGCATTTTATCCCGGCATAGACCTGCTCGCGTACAACCGGCTGCAGGAGAACTGGCCTGGAGCGCAGCCAACAGCCCAGGAGCTCATCGTTCTTCTGCTGCCAAGCTTCGCCAGGCGGCGCATGCCATCTTCTCGTTTTTGTGGCCAGACGCTCCGGTCCCAGAGACGATGGCGCAACTAGCCGCGAAGGTGGGGAGGTACCGGCTGCCATGGACCAGCTACGAGACTTGGCGACGCGAGCCGGAGCAGAGATGGCTCTGGCCATCATGCTCTCGTGCTACAAGGATGCCCGCGTCGAGAAGATCGATGGAGGCTTCCGCGCCGGCGCCGATCTTGTCGCCATCCGCCAGGCTCATCCGGAGCTCCGGGGCTCCGCCATCAAGATCGCCGACTACGTGGATCCCGATGACGTTCTCACCGACTCAGAGTCCGTCGGTACTCCAGATGCGGAAGCTTCGATGCAACCGGTTGGGGACGCCGGAATCGGGTCAGCCTCCGTGCCTCCTCCTTCGCCTGAGGTTGCCACTAGCCAAAGTGCTCCGTACGGCAACGGTCCTGTCATTTAGCTATTGCCTCGGGATGCCGGGTGTACTTGTTTATCTTGTCTTGTCTCGAAACTTGTCTATCTGTACCGGCTGCCTCTGGCGCTGGGTAAACTTATGGGAGCTTCGTCTCCCCTTTCTTTTTAATGTTAACTTGAACTAATTTGGCTTGCCTTCAACTTGTGCGTTCTGTATGCTTCTTGAAATATTTTGCCAGTTGACTTTATCCGGGTGACTTCGCCCGACTAAACGCCTTTAGCCGGGGGAACTGCAATTCCAGTGGGAGCGCGCTAGCGCACCCACTGGGTGCAGCCCCCGAGATTCGGAGTAGCTGGCGTAGCCAGGTACTTCGAATCTTCCTTTTCTTCTCTTGCTCCTCCCCTTGCCCTCACCTGGGATCCAAATACCCCGCTAAACACCCTTAGCCGGTCGGGAAACTACAAGATTCCACTGGGGGCGCGCGAGTGCACCCAGTGGGTGTAGCCCCCGAGATTCAGAGCGCTTGATGAAGGCAAGGACTTCGAATATTCTTCTCTTTTCTTCCTGAATTCCGACTTGAAGTAGTCGCACAAAAATATACATACACATACATTCTCACTCGTTAATAGGTTAGTCTGCTAAACTGTAACCGGGAGGCGGATTTGTTTTTTGAAAACTAGCTTGCGCCTTTCTGGATACTTAGTCATTTTCCTGTATGCTCTGATGTTTTGGACGCATCCTTGCCGGGCAGCCGGGTTGTGGTCTGTAGCCGGAATCGAAGGGAGCTGACAGTACATCGCGCCCGGTACTAACGGCTTAGCAGCCGGATTGTCTTAAGCTAGTTGCAAGGCCGGGACGCCCGATCTGTCGCATCTCCTCTCCGTTTTTCGTGTGGGATACCTCGGGCTTTTGCTCTTGCTAGCCGGACAACCGGTTTGCGGTCTGTAGCTGAGATGAAGAGTGGGCCTTTGACATCATCGCACACTACTCAGCCGGTTTGTTGACTTGGCAGGTTGGGCCAGTCGGCAAGCCCCCGGGTAGGGGTTGCCAGAGCCGGAAAATCTGAACCAGAGAACAGATGCATACACATTTCTAGCAAGGATCCCCCGAGCATCTTGTCGGGGTCCGCATTTTCATTCATAGGGTTTGTGGGATACATACACTGTCGGGTGACTAGGTGTAAAACGGGCGCAGCAAGGCCGCGTTCCAGGGACGCTCGGTCTCCTCGTCTGATTTGTCCATCTTGTTCTTCCACGGTTGTTGCGCGTCGATGAGGTAATAGGAGTCATTAGGCAGCGCTTGGCTGATGATGAAGGGGCCCTCCCAGGGTGGTGACAGCTTATGCATGCCCTTCGTGTCCTGCACCAGCCGGAGAACCAGGTCGCCTTCGTGGAACGCGGCAGGGCGGATCCGGCCTGAATGGTAGCGACATAGTCGTTGCTGGTACAAGGCCGATCTAGACAGTGCCAGCTCACGGGCCTCCTCGAGGAGGTCCACGCCATCCTCCCACGCCTCCTGGTTGGCCTTTTCATCATAGAGGAGCTTGCGTGGAGAGTCGAACTCGATATCCACAGCGAGGACGGCTTTCGATCCGTAGACCAGGAAGAATGGGGTGTAGCCGGTTGATCTATTCGGTGTGGTGCGGAGGCTCCATAACACAGCCGGAAGCTCCTCGATCTAGCATTCAGGCGATCGCTCCAACGGCTCGATGAGGCATGGCTTGATGTCGGCTAGAACCAAGCTGTTTGCCCTTTTGACCTGCCCGTTGGATTGCGGGTGCGCAGCGGAGGCAAGGTCCAGCCGGATGCCCTTGTTGCTGCAGAACCGGGTGAAGGCCTCCTTGGCGAAGTTCGTGCCATTGTCGGTGATGATGCTATTGGGGTAGCCGAACCGGTTGATGACGTCGGTGAAGAAGGTAACAACTGTCGCCCGGTCCAGCTTCCGGATGGGCTTGGCCTTGATCCACTTTGTAAATTTGTCCACCGCCACCAGCAAATGGGTCATGCCTGCGCACGCCCGCTTGAAGGGACTGACCATGTCGAAGCCCCAGACAGCAAAGGGCCAGGTGATCGGTATTGTCTTGAGCGCCGAAGTCGGCATATGCCTGAGCTGCCCGAAGCGCTGGCACCTGTTGCACGCGCGGACTAGCTGTTCGGCGTCCTCGAGGGCAGTGGGCCAATAGAAACCGTGGCGAAACGCCTTGGCAACTATCGCCCTTGACGAAGCGTGATGCCCGCGCTCGCCCTGGTGGATGTCCTTGAGTAACCGGTAGCCTGTGTCCGCGTCGACACACCTTTGGAACATGCCGGATACGCTGCGCTTGTACAGTTCTTTGTTGATGATGGTGTACGTGTGCGCGGCGCCGGATTTTCCTGGCCTCCACCTCGTCATCCGGAAGCTCTCCGTTGGCGATGTAGTTCATGAAGGGTTGTGCCTAGGATGGTATTTCCCGAATGGCGAGGATGCTCCCGCTCTCCGGTTGATGGTCTTCGGGGGGTCGTCCGGATGAGGTACCCGGGACGACAGCCCCCGAGCCGCTTGATGAGTCAGAAGCCACCGGGTCTTGCGTGCCGGAGGGTACTGATTTGCTAGAGTTGGCACGGGCCTTCTTCTTTGGAGGTTCTGCTGGCTCTGCATCTACCGCCCCGCCAACCGGAGCGCTCCCTGCCCATATGATGGAATCCGACTCGGGGGACGGGTTGATGGAGGGCTTGCGCAGGTGCTCCAAGGAGACCCTGGGTGGGATCGCCTGCCTGGTGGATCCGATTCGTGCGAGCAAATCGGCTGCCTCATTGTTGGCGCCAGGGACGTGATGAAATTCGCATCCGTCGAAGGAGGCGCTGAGCTTCTGTATGTGGAACCAGTAGAGAGCCATGTTTGCATCGCGGGCGTCCCACTCTCCGGATATTTGCTGTACCACCAGATCCGAATCGCCGAAGCAGAGGATCCGGTTGACACCAATCTCTTTGGCTAGCCGGAGGCCGTGCGCCAGTGCCTCTTATTCGGCTACGTTGTTGGAGGCCTTGAAGTGGATCTGCAGGACGTACTCCAGCCGGTCTCCCTTGGGAAAGGTGAGCACGATGCCGGCTCCCAAGCCCCCGAGCATCTTTGACCCGTCGAAGTGCATCTTCAAGTGGCCCGAATCCGGAACCGGTGGGAGGTATTGGGTGTCGGCCTAGTCGACGAGGAAGTCCACCAGCGCCTGCGACTTGATCGTGAGCCGGGGCTCGTACTGGATGGAGTAGGCGGTGAGCTCGATGGTCCACTTGGCGACTCGGCCAGTGGCATCTTTGTTGCCGATGATTTCCGAAAGGGGTGCCGTGCACACGACCTTAATCGGATGCTCCTGGAAGTAGTGCTTGAGCTTCTTGCATGCCAGGTACACGCCGTAGCACATCTTTTGGTAGTGGGGGGTAGTTCTGCTTGGAGAGGGACAGGACCTCGCTGAGGTAGTAGACGGGTCTCTGAACCGGCTGAGCCTTGCCTTCCTCGGGGCGCTCCACCACCAGGACGACGCTGACGACCCGGCTGATGGCTGCTATATAGAGCAACATCGGCTCCATGCTAGCCGGCGTGGCTAGAACCGGCGCTGTGGATAGCATGCGCTTGAGGTCGTGAAAGGCGGCGTCGGCTTGCAAAGTCTAGGAGAACTTGTCCGTCTTCTTCATCAGTTGGTACAATGGGAGTGCCTTCTCCCCCAACCGGCTGATGAAACGACTGAGGGAGGCCAGGCATCCGGTGAACTTCTGGACTCCAAGTAGGCTCCTAGGCGGCTGCATCCTCTCAATGGCCGCGATCTTTTCCGGATTTGCCTTGATCCCTCGTTGCGATATGAGGAAACCGAGTAGTTGACCCGGATGGGACTCCAAGACACATTTCTCTGGGTTCAGCTTCATCTGGTACTGCCGGAGGTTGCCAAATGTCTCTCCCAAATCTTCGAGGAGGGTGCGCTTCTCCTTGGTCTTGATGACCACATCGTCCACATAGGCGTGCACTTTTCGGCCTATTTGCGTGTGCAAGCACTTCTACATGCAGCGCTGATAGGTAGCGCCCGCATTCTTCAGACCGAAAGGCATGGTTACATAGCAGAAAGCCCTGTAGGGGGTGATAAATGATGTCTTAATCTGATCAGCCAGTTTTAACCGGATCTGATTGTAATCGGAATAGCAATCTAAAAAAGACAACAAATCGCAGCCGGCCGTGGAATCGATGAACTGATCGATATGGGGTAATGCGAATGGATCTTTTGGGCACGCCTTGTTCAGACTGGTGTAGTCGATGCACATGCACCAGGTCTTGTTCTTCTTCAACACCAGGACTGGGTTTGCCAGCCAGTCCGGGTGGTACACTTCCATGATGAACCCGGCTGCAAGGAGCCAGGTGATCTCATCGCCGATAATCTTCCTCTTCTCCTCTGCAAACCGGCGCAGAGGTTGCTTGACTGGCTTGGCATCCGGCCACACATGGAGTGAGTGCTCGGCGAACTCCCTCGGTACACCTGGCATGTCCTTGGGTGACCATGCGAAGACGTCCTGATTCTCCCGGAGGAAGTCGACGAGCGTGCCTTCCTATTTGCTGTCCAAGTTGGCACCGATGGTGACGAACTTGGTCGGGTCGGAGGGGTCGAGCAGGATCCTCTTCGTCTCCTTTGACGGCTGGAAGGCTCCTTCTCCTGCCGGCTTGCTGCTAGCCGGTATGTCTTGCTAGGCCATGGACACATTGCGCATGATCACGCGCTTCTCCTCAGCTATGATGAGGGCCTCTGCCAGTTTGGAACCGGCTAAGGCGCACTCTATTGACCGCCTGAAGCAGCCGGCGACGGTGATCACGCCGTTGGGTCCCGGCATCTTCGTCTTGAGGTATGCGTAGTGGGGGACGGCCATGAACTTGGCAAGGGCGGGGTACCCGAGGAGAGCGTGGTAGGAGCTCGTCAGGTTTACCACCTCGAACCAGATCGGTAAGCAGCGGAAGTTCTCCTCGGTCCCGAAGATGACGTCCAGCTGGATTTTACCCAGCGGGGCGCACGCCGGTCCTAGTAGTACGCCATGGAACATTGTGGTGGTCGGATTCGCGAATGCCCAGCTTCTCCAGCGAAGACCGGTAGAGGAGGTTGAGGCAGCTGCCTCCGTCGATGAGGACGCGAGAGAAACGGCAGGTGCGCGCGTTGCTGACGATGAGGGGGTCGAGTACCATGGCGTAGCCCCCGGGAGTCGACAGCTGCTTCAGCTGGTCTTCTCGGCTCCATGTGATGGGGGTTTCCGACCAGTTCAGGTACTAGGGGACCGGAGAGACGATGGCATTTACCTCCTTGGAGTGTCGCATGCGGCTGTGCTTGTCGTCCAGCTCCGTCTCAAAGATGTGGTAGGCGACGTGCGGCTAGGGGTAGCCATTGTTGTTGTTGCTGCCGTTGCCGCCATTACCATCATTGCCGGCTCCCCTAGCCGGTGGTGGTGGTCCACCGGGGGGAGACGTGGTTGGCCGCCCTGATGTTTTAGTTGGCGTGTCCAGCTGCAGTTCCGGGTGGTGTGTGTAGCCGGTTTGAAGGGACCGCTGTGTCGTTTGCACGGGCCGTGAAACATCTGGTCAAAGGTGAGTCGCGGCTTCTGCCTCCTTGCATCGTTAGCCGGTGCGTCGGGCACACCCTCCACAACATTGACTTGCCGCGCATGGTAGTGGTGCTTCTACTGTCTAGCTTGGCGGTCCCCGTGGAACCGGTTGTCGTTGCCGTGGCGCCCGGAGGATCCGGCTTCTCCAGCCGGATTGCTCGGACGGTCACGAGCCGGCTCTGTAGGAGTCGGACGTCCATCGGGATTTACCTGGAGGGGCTTCTTCATGGCGGCATCCGCCGTGGTGTACTGGTCCGCAACCGTCATGAGCTCCGCCATGGTTTTCAGCTCGTCACATAGTAGCCGGTGGCGAAGCATGGTGCCTTCTCGGCATTCCTCGATGAAGAAGCTGATGGCCTGGCTCTCCAGAATGCCCTCGCACGTGTTGCGCAGCTCCGTCCACTTGGCGAGGTACTCGCGGTCAGTCTCCGTGTCGCCCTGGACACACAAGGCCAGGTTGTGTGGGCGTCCTGGGCGCTTGTACGTGCCATTGAAGTTGCGGACGAACACCTTCTCAAAGTCTGGCCAGGCGTTGATGCTGTTGGGTGCAAGGTTGTTGAGCCATGTCCTTGCCGATCCGGTTAGCATAAGGGGGACATAGCGCACAGCTGTGCGCTTGTTCCCATGAGTGATGCCGACTATCGTGGCATAGTCGGTCAGCCAATCTTTCGGCTTCATGCTGCTATCGTACTTGGGGTGTCCCTGGGCAGGGTGAACTTATCTGGAAACAGCTCGTTCCGGATGCGGGGTCCAAAACAAACTGGTCCGGTGGAGTCTTCTTCCTCCGTGACGCGCACTTGAGCGAGGAGCTCGATGCGGTCACGGGCATCAGGACGATCCGGGTTGGGCGCTCCCACCCGGCCCAAGAGACGAGAACCGGCAGGTCTTGGTGCTCTGGCTGGTGGAGGGGGAGGTGGCGGGTTGCTGTTCACCGTTTGCTCCTGGCGCGGCTGGCCCTTGTTGCCAGAGCTGCGGCGCCTGCTGTGGGCCTTAGCCTGCTGAGGGGAGGACGCCTGTTGGGTGTCGCAAGGCATGCCCTTGTTGTTGGCAGGCGGTTTGCTCCCCCTAGAGTAGCTGGGGTCCTCCTGCATCTGCCGGTTGGCGTCGGCCTGCTCGTCCGCGATTCGGAGGAGCTCCTGCACGCGAGCGTGCTGGCGGGCACGCTCCTCGCCCTCCAAGTTGGGCAGCTCTTCTGCCACGGCTCGCGCCGCGCGCAGGTTCTTGATGGGCGTGCTGTAGGTGGGCCAGATGAGGGCGAGAACGGGATCCGGTTCCCCGTCCTTTTCCATCCTTCCGCCTAGCTCGCCACCCTGGCATCGCACCTGGCCACGCCGGCTCGGCTCCGCGGTAGCCGGAGTGAAGCCGTGCGCGTGGTCGTACTCGCGCCGGGTGATCTCGAGTTGCTTGCGGGTTGTCGCCAGCTCCATGGCCTCCTAGAGGAGGATCTGTATCTCCATGGAGAAGTTGGCTTCCGCCTCCTCTGGGTTATCCCTGAGGTTAACCAGCGTCAGGAGCCGATCAATGGCCTCCTCTACCAGATTCCGAGGCTATAGAGGCGCGGAAGTTTCGCCTTCGTCCGCGCCCTGCTCCCGCGGCTGGCGGGGCTGGGAACTAGAGCCGGCCATCATGACCTCCACGCCACAGGAAGCGACGGAGGCGCTACCGCCCGGATGCGGCAGCTCCGCGACAGAGACGATCTCCCTAGGGAAATGCTCCGGAACGGTGGCGACGTAGATGGGGAGGTCGCCGAAGAGCAGGACAGAGCCGTTCGCCGGGAAGGTGGTTCCGGTGAAGCAGGAAGCGTTGTCGACGACGCAGTCGAATTTGCCGAGCGTGAGCACCAGGCCAGAGGCCACGCGCTCACCGGCTGAAGTGTGGGGTCCCGTGCGGACCGTGACTCTGGTCGAAGCCATCAGCCCCACGGTGGACGCCAACGGCAGTACCTAAGAAGGTTAGATAGAGGTGTGGGGACTAGCAGGGAATCTATCGATGGCGTCCGCAGGCGGGATTGGATACGAGCAAGCGTGGCGGGACACAGGAAGTACCTAGGTTCGGAGCCCTCGTGGTGAGGTAAAACTCCTACTCCTACCGATCTGACTATGAGCGATATACGAACTGCAAGTGCTCCTCGAGCTGTATTCTCTAGCTACTGTCTTAAATGCGTTGAGACCAAGCCTTTCTACTGAGGCCTTGCCTCTCCTTATATAGGCAAAGAGGCAATGGTCTCACTGGCCAATCCGACTAGCGGGCCCCATAGGTGGGTCCTAGCCGGCTGGTCATCTACAGTATCCGGTACAACCGTGTCACATCAGAGTACGAGCGGTACGGCTATCGTGGGCACAATGAACGCCGTGCGAGCCTGTCGTCAGCATCGGGCCACTGTTCCCGCGTCATCCCCGCAAAGTCTTCGGTATGGCCGAGTAGTTGCCAGTCTTGTCGTCGTACAGGGCGTACCACGCACTGCTCCAAACGTCGCCCTGTCTCCTTAATTGGTTCCTGCTATGCTGCTGTAGCCGTCTGCCCCTCTCTGCTCTGGCTACCTCACGGTAGCTGGCCTAGCTTGCCTTGTCCGGCTGCATTTGGCTAGCCAGACGCGATCCGACTGTCCTGTTTCTTGTCCGGTTGGGGTATCCGGAGGTCATCCCCCCGACACAATCAAAGTAAAGTTTAATATAAGTATAAGTAACTAGAAGTGTAGCAATCAATCCAATTCTTATAATTAACTCTCAACTTGCCAAGGAACACTATAATGTTTAAATAGTATAATTGAGTAAGAGAGTTTCATGTCCCAAGTAGTATAACAATGAAGTGTCTTATTTACACCCACATCAATAAATCAAGTCTATCAGAAGCACTTCTAATCCAATCGTTGTCTTTCAAGAAAAAATTGTAAAGTAGTAATGAGACTATGCCAAGGACTTGTTATGTGGATCCTCATAGATATCTTTTTTCTTTCTTTCATTTTTTAGGGATCGCTGAATGTTTCTTTTGCAAGTGTTTGCACAACCTTTGAGAGTACCAATACTTTTGCCCATATATTGACACGTATGCCACTCATGTCATCAACTCATAGCCGAAAACCGGGGTTATACGATAAATCATTCAAAAGCTAGCGGAGTTGTTGCCATCCCAAAGGTGTGAATTAGAGACATAGAACAAAGTTGTCTCACTTCTTTCACTTTTTTTGAGCTAGTACTGTAGTTTGATCCACAAGGTTAGCTTTGGTATGCATCACAATTACCACTAGACTTTATTTCAATCATACAATTCCTTTCATGAGTGTCGCCAAGACTATCAAAATATCTATGGGGTTAAGTATCATTAAGGGTATACTCTCAAGACAATCATTCATCAAACAAGTCATAAATTTCATACTTTTTCTTAGTGTACTTGTTTGGCAATATTATTTCCAAGGCAAGACTCGGTTAACTAAAAGAACTATAGCAATATTATTTCCAAGGCAGTATTATTTACGAAAAAAGGAAAAATGGAAAAATATTTTTGTATGTTTGAGGATAGGGATTAAAGAATAGAAAAGAACTTGCGACCAAGAAAGGGTTTAAGAAAAGAAAAACAAACAAAAAACAAAAATAAACTAAAATGAAAGCAAAGGAAAAAGCAAAGGAAAAAAGCAAAGTGTTGGACTAAGCCAACACAAGTGTTTCAAAGCTCCCAAGGAGCTAGAGTACAACCTCGTTATTACACAAATAAATTTTCTAGGGGAACACATCCCCAAGCTCAGGCTTTTGCAAGCCCTTTTTTGCTCATTATGGTGGTGGTGGATAGTCTCCCATGTTCCATTGGCTGCTCCAATCATGGAACTGGGTGGTGAGGATTGCAGTAGCATCTCGAAGGTTGATGGAGAGGTTGTTCATGTTTTGAATATTTCCTTTGAGTGCGTAGATGTCTTCATATGTGGTGTACTAGTTTGGTGGTTGCTCATCTTGTTCAGGTCCACCTTGTTCTACTTATTTATCTTCTCCTCCTCCCATGTGTATTTTTTCTTGGGGTAGATTAGCTTCAACCTGCGTCTCAAAACGCAAATGTCCATCCTCGATAGAGAATAAACCGTTAAGCAAAGAAGCTGGGATCAAGTGATCCACTCTAGGTATATCGAAGAAATATCTACCATGATTTTTAGAAATCATACCACATGCTCTTAGAGTAGAAAGACCGAGACGGTGACTTCCTGACAACGGTTGGATGTTACCTAGGTTGATGCGAAGTGCATGTGCAAGAATGGTCACAACTCCTCCTCCGCATATGGGTCCTCGAGATTGAAGACCCTGATGCTTAAGGTAAAACACGAGAAGAGCGCCCAAATTTGGCATTCAGTTATAATTAACAATAGCAGCTTTTGCGAAGATCAATATGTCCTCCTCATTAACTCTAGTAAACTCACCACGTGCCTACAGAATGTTAGCAATTACATAGAATAGAGATCGAATAACATGATGATCAATTTGGTTCCCCTTGGGTGTGTTTCCATGAATTCTCATCAAATTAAAGTACTTTGAAGGGGAAGGATCTAAAACAAAAGTAGTTGTGCGTACATCAGTGGTTTTGTTGGCAAACCCAAAGCATTGAGCCCATTGGCTGAGTGTTAAAGTGTACTCAAAGTTTTAGCGGAATTTGATGCGATCAACTCCGAGCCTTTGTTCCTTGGTACAACCGTAAGGATCCACCATGTGCGTCACGGTGCTGATGAACTCAAGCGTCAAGCGGCTATACGTGGCAACATCCTGAAAGACAAAATCATACAAACCAACATTGTTGCAAAGTAAATTAAAATCAGCACGAATGCCAAGTTGGTTCAGGATATAGGGACACGCCCACTTGGTGGACTTGATTTCTCGAAGCTTGAGATGATTGAAACGGTTCAGCTGGAACTCCTCGGTGAAATCAATACCAAGTGAGTCGGGGGTCAACGTATCAACGGGTGGTGCGGAGGACTCCGCAGCCATCTCACGTGTACGGCTCCTTGTGTTCATCTAATAAATAAAAATAGGACTAAGTAAATAAAGATTGCTAATAATATTTTTGGTTCAATAGAAACATGCATAAGTTATTCTCTACACTAACTACAAAAGAAATCTCCTCTAAAAATAATGCTAAGCATGCTTAATATCAAGATTGAATCAAGAACAATACCTAAGTCTAGACCGACAATGATGAAACATTGAGTGAAGATTTTGCCCAAATAAGTTGAGGATCAGAGGAGAATCATACCTTAGATCGAATGAGTGCGAAGAATCGAAGAAAGATTAAGTAAATTTGAAGATCCAATGGAGGTGGTTCGGAGTTTGGAGGAAGAAGGAAGAGAAA
The DNA here is from genome assembly GCA_910589775.1 of Avena eriantha. Lineage (NCBI taxonomy): Eukaryota > Viridiplantae > Streptophyta > Magnoliopsida > Poales > Poaceae > Avena > Avena eriantha. Next base: position 489,836,445 of record OU342740.1, read on the forward strand.
GATTGATTTTGGAGATTTTTAGGTTACCTCCTCGGGCTGATTATGGCGTCTGCGTACATGCTACGGGCGGGCGATACGGCCGGAGCCCGTCCGTACCGGGTGACTTACCTTGGGGGCGATGGCTGCTCCCAGGCGGTGCACTCGGTACAGGCGCGCGGTACGGCCGCCCGCGCCCGTATGGCTGGTCGTTATCTACTCTGAGTCTTTGCTTGAAATCTGATGTTTGCTCGAGGGTACGGTACAGGCGCGTCTGGCTGTACCAGTGGTCATTATCGGCACTGATACCTGCAGCAAAAATTAGAATTTCTATCTTCCTTTGGCTTGATGTGGTACGGGCGCATGGTACGATCAGTTCCGGCCGTACTAGTGGTCGTTAAGAATATTGTGAGCTACAAAACTCAAAGAATTTGATTAGTAGCTCTGTGTGACTTTGCACATCTTATCAAAGGATTACCTTATTTCTTCTCTCTCCATAGCTCCCTTGAACACTCTTTATTAAAAACAAAACAAAACTAACACAACAAAAACTAATAGATGAAGAAAATTTTATTTCACATGGGTTACCTCCCATGAAGCGCTTCTAGTTAAGCTCAATTAGCTTGACCTTCATGGCAATCACTTAAGTTTATGGAGTGGAACAAACACTCCAAAATAGTTGGCTTTTGAAGTAATTACACCATCATCATCATTAGGCTTGGCCTTCTTTTTCCTAGGGAAGTGGACTACAAAAGGATCTCTAGATGGTGGCCCTATTCGCACATTCCCTTCATGTAAATTAATCAAAGCTTTAATAGTTCTTAGAAATGGCCTACATAGAATTATAGGTGCTATGGGATCTTCAGGTATGTCCACAATAACAAGATCAATAAGAGCAGGACTATCTTTATTTTCAACAACTATATTTTCTTTAATCCCAAACATCTTGTTTATAAGTCGAATCAGCTAGACGGACTCTCAATTCAGTTGTAATAAATGGCCCTATCGGGGAGATGACCCCCGGGTAGGCTAAGCCAGGCTCTACTAGCCAGCTCCATGGAGGCCTGGCCGGATGGCCACAAGACAAAGAACCATAGCCGGATGGAATGCTCCATCTGGTACTCTTGCAAGATTCCCCGCCTGGCCCTTCTATCCAGGTGACCAGAATAGCCAGCTGGGTGGTTATCTCTACCTGGCCGCCTCAGATCCGTTGGCTAAAGATATGGAGGGGGTGGCGCACCTTGCTGAGCGCACCCCTGACCGGACATGCTAGTGAGTCGCCCTAACGGTGCTACAAGATAATGGTGCCAAAGAGCCAAGGCTAGAAGCTGACGGGTAAAGCGCCGGTTGATGAGTAAAGCACCAAGCTGATGAGTAAAGCGCCAAGATGATGAGTAAAGCACCGGGTGACGCCCAAAGCAACGGTGCCGAGACACTGTAGTGATGTCCCCCTATACTGAAGGCTTGACCGGGTCTTGGCCCACCGGCTAGGCCTGGCCAGCTAGCCCGCTTTGTAAACCCGAAGCCCAGACAGTAAACCCTAGAGCCCACAATATAACCTACCTCTCCCAACCAGTATATAAGGGGGTAGTGCTAGGGTTCTATGTAGAGGCAGGAGAGGTGACAAGCTCCAAGTTCCCTAGATTCCACCAGTTCAGTAGTTCATCTTCCTCTTGCTATCGATAGTAGCTAGGGAAACAGCTCAGGGAGCACTTTTATTGAGCATTCGCTCCCCATATAGTAGATCCTTGTAGGAGTAGGAGTGTTACCTCATCGAGAGGGCTCCAAACCTGGGTACATCACTGTGTTCGCGGTATCTGTGCCCAACCCGTTGCGAGTAGCCACCGATAGCATCCTGATTGTCCCCTTCATGCCATCCCTGATGGCACTGCTGTGTTCCACATCATGACAGTTGGCGCCCATTGTCGGGCATAGCGCTTCGGCTGGAGCCATCTTTCGCACGGGAATTGTGCTCATCGCCGGTGAGCAAGTCACCACTGGCCTCGTCCTCAGCTTCGGCTCCTTCGACTGCGTCCTCGACAACACATCCTTCTTCAATGGGGAAACCTTCCCAAGCGACGACTCCGTCATGCACTTCGGCGAGAACCGCGTCTACGTCGCCACCATCACTGAGGATTTCCCCCGCAAGGTCATCACCATCTCCGACGTGCCGCCTGGTTTCTCCGCCTGTGCCTCACCAACAACAGCATTGAAGTCATGATGGCTGGTGCAGGTGAAGGCCGCCGCCTACCTCTGGAGCACGACGCAAGCGCCAACGACACCTCTTCACGCGAGCAGGACCCAGATCCGCTAGCCACCTCCATCTAGAACCTTCGCATCCCCATCGTCCCCAAGGTGGACCCAGCGATAGCTATGGCTGCGCTGGAGGCCACAAGCCAGAACCTTCTGGAGGAATCCAGCAAGGTCATCACCCGCCAACACCGCCTAGACGCGCCCATGCGTGAGTACAACACCGCGCATGGCTTCACCCGCTTACCCGGTGCCAACCGGCAGGTTTCGCCCCAGGGCCGTAACTTGGGCTCAGAACTAGACCGAGCTGCTGACTCATGCGTCCACGCGGCTCAGTCGGTTTACAGTACTCCGTCCAAGAACATGAGGGCCGCAGAAGCAGCCGCCACTGAGCTAAGCCACCTGGAGGGTGACGAGCTATGTCGCCAGCAGGCACGCGTCCAGCTCCTCATTGCTACAACCAACAAGCAGCAGGCTAAGGCAGGCGCAAGTCTTGGAGGAAACAGCAAGAGCCAGCAGCCTCATCGGGTGGCGGATGCGGCTGCAGGCGGCAACAAGTCCTCCTCCCCGAACGCTGCAAGGCAGAATAGCCGTCCGCACGGCGGATCAGCCGGGTGTGGGAAAAATCCACCTGAGGCCGTAGCTGTTACCAGTAGAAACCGGGATCTGGCTGAGGAAACCGGAAGAGGCGACATGCCACCCAAGTCCCACCTTTCAGGACGGCTTGGCCTAGTCGAGCTAGAGGAGTCGCGGGATGCACACGCACGCATCGATCTGCTGGTCCAGTCACGTGCGTAGAAGAATAAAGTCCGGCTAGCCCAAGATGTTTCAGAACATGCATCCGAAATGGATCGTTTCCAAAGGGATTTTCGCTCCCAAGGGACACACCGAAGTACAAAGGCACGGTCAAGCCAGAGAACTGGCTGGTGGACTATAACACCGCGGTGGGCATCGCAAACGGCAATCGCTGGGTAGCCGTGTGCTATGCCCCTCATTCTCCTCGACTCAGCTAGAATATGGCTCAACAGTCTCCCCGACAACAGCATCAATGCTTGGATTGACTTCGAGCAGGCATTCATCCGCAACTTCACCGGCACCTACAATGCTTGAAAATAAGCGCATCATCATGCAGAACATGGCGGCCCTGTAGGCGGACATGTCGGCTGGCGAGCCATGCCAACCGGAGAGGCGCAGTTCAAGCCATTCAAAGGGCACCAAGAAGATCCTCCTCAATGAGCCCGAGCCAGACAAGTTCATCCTGGTCGGAGACGTCCTTGACAGCAAATAGGAAAGTGCGCTCGTCGACTTCCTTCGTGAGAATCGGGATATCTTCGCATGGTGCCCCAAGGACATGCCTGGTGTTCCGAGGGAGCTCGCCGAGCACTCTTTACATGTCAGGCCAGATTCAAAGCCGGTCAAACAATCACTACGTCGCTTTGCTGAGGAGAAGAGACGAACCATTAGTGAAGAAATCACCTAGATGCTCGCAGCCGAATTCATCATGGAGGTTTTCCACCCGGAATGGCTGGAAAATCTAGTATTGTTACTAAAGAAGAACAAAACTTGGCGCATGTGTGTTGAATACACCAGCCTCAACAAGGCATGTCCCAAAGATCCATTCGCCCTACCAAGGATAGATCAAGTGATTGACTCCACGGCCGGTTGCGAGCTGTTGTCGTTTTTGGACGCGTATTCAGCTACCACCAGGTTCGGCTGAACCTGCTGATCAAATAAAGACATCATTCATCACCCCGTATGGGGCTTACTGCTACACCACCATGCCATTTGGACTGAAAAACACAGGTGCCACATACCAACATTGCGTGCAGAAGTGCTTGCAATCGCAGATTGGCAGAAACATGCACGCCTACATCGACGACGTGGTGGTCAAGACAAAGGAGCAGTGGACTCTCCTTGAAGACCTGAAGGAAACATTCGCCAACCGCTGCCGGTTCCAGATGAAGCTGAACCTGGAGAAGTGCGTGTTTCGCGTCCCAGTCTCCTAGATCCTCAGTTTCCTCGTCTCAAAACGTGGAATCAAGGCCAACCCGGAGAAGATCGGCGTAATCAAGCGCATGTAGCCGCCACAGAACCTGCGTGACATGCAGAAGCTCACCGGGTGCCTGGCCTCCCTCAGCAGGTTCGTCAGCCAGCTAGGCGAGAAAGCGCTCCCCTGTACTAGCTCATGAAGAAAACAAACAAGTTCGTTCGGACGGCGCAGGCGCATGAGGCTTTCCGCGACCTCAAGCGCATGTTATCCTCTCCACCAATACTGGTGGCCCCCGCTACAAAAGAGCCAATGATGATGTACATCGCAGCTACCAACCGGGTTGTCAGCATCGTGTTGGTGGTTGAAAGGCAAGAAGAAGGAAAGGTGCATCCGGTCCAGCACCTAGTGTACTACCTGAGTGAGGTACTCTTGCTATCAAAGCAGAACTACCCTCACTACCAGAAATTGGTGTATGCCGTATACATGGCTGCCAAGAAGCTAAACCACTACTTCCAAGAGCACTCCATCCGAGTAGTGGCGCTAGCCCCCCTTTCGGAGATCATCGGCAATAGAGACGCCACTAGCCGGGTGGCGAACTGGGCAATAGACCTTGCCGCACACTGCATCCGGTATGAGCCAAGAAAGGCGATCAAGTCTCTAGCACTGGCGGATTTCCTCGTTGACTGGGTAGAGACGCGTAGTACTTGCCTCCATGCCCTGACTCCACGCACTAGAAGCTACACTTCAATGGCTCCAAGATGTATGGGGGACTTGGAGCCAGGGTTGTCATCACCTCTCCAAAAGGAGACCAGCTGGAGTACATTTTGTAGATCCACTTCCGTGCATCCAACAACGTCGATGAGTATGAAGCGCTCGTCCATGGCCTCAAGATGGCAAATAAATTGGCATCAGGCGCATCCTATGCTTTGCCGACTCGAACCTGGTGGTGCAGCAAGTATCGGGAGATTGTGATGCCAAGGACACAAAAATGGCACTATAATGTTTCTTCGTGCAGCAGCTATGCACCTGCTTCGAAGGATGCAAGTTTCATCATGTGCCTCGAGCAAACAACAAAGTTGCGGACGCACTCGCCCGCGTCAGGTTAAAAGAGCAAAAATTCCGCCTAGGGTCACCCTCGAGCACCTACGCAAGCCCTCCATCACTCCATCTCTGGAATCCGACTCCATCATGCTAGATGCAGACCCGGGGATTGCCGGCTCCAAGCAACCTGAAGTTGCCGCTACGGCCCTAGGGACTGCCACGCCACACCCGGGGACTACCGTGCCACACCCGAGGACGACCACCTCCATCCCGGGATTGCCGGGTCGAACTCCGCGACACTCCTAGCTAGCTCTATTAGCCTAGGAACTGACGGCTCTGTTATTCCACCCGGTAGGCCACCCGACGAGCCCGAGCCGGTCATGTGCAAGGAAATCAAGCTGATCATGGATACCATGTACACCATTCGGGAAACCCCTCCATGGGCTAGGCCATTCATGAACTTCCTGACCAAAGGAGAGCTGCCTGACCAAGAGGTTGAGGCAAGGCAAGTGAAGCGCAGGGCAAGTGCGTACACCATCATCAACAATGAGCTGTACAAGTGCAGTGTGGGAGGAATCTATTAGCGCCACATGAGCCAAGAAGAAGGAATTTGGCTGCTGGTGGACATTCACCAAGGTGAATGCGGTCACCACGCATCTTCACAAGCCATAGTGCCAAAGGCATTCCGCCAAGGCTTCTACTAGCCCACGGTGATGGAAGACGCCGAGCAGCTGGTAGAGGCATGTAATGGCTGCCAATGGTTCAGCTAGCAAAAGCACACTCCATCGGCGGCACTCACGACAATCCCCATTACTTGGCCATTTGCCGTCTAGGGCTTGGACATGGTGGGCCCCTTCAAAACAGCGCGATCCGGCATGACGCACCTGCTGGTGGCTGTGGACAAGTTCGCCAAGTGGATTGAGGCAAGGCCAATCAAGAGGCTAGACAAACCAATAGTGTTCAAGTTCTTCACCGACATCATCACGCGCTTTGGCTACCCCAACAACATCATCACTGACAATGGCACAAACTTGTCCAAAGGGGCCTTCGCGCGCTTCTGCGGAGATAAGAGTATCCGCCTGGACCTAGCCTCCATCGCACACCCCTAGTCCGATGGACAGTGCAAACGAGCAAACGATCTGGTCCTACTAGAATCAAGCCTTGGCTGATCGAGCCACTGATGAGATCCCCAGGATGCTGGATAGAGGAACTACCGGCTATATTGTGGAGCCTACGCACCACACAAAACCGCTCCACCGGCTACACGCCATTGTTCCTCGTTTACGGAGCAGAGGCGGTCCTGCCAACTAACATCGAGTTCGACGCACCCCGCAAGCTACTATACACGGAGCAGCAGGCCAAGGAAGCACATGAGGACAGCGTAGATCTCCTCGAAGAGGCGTGAGAACTAGCCTTGTCCAGGTCTGCCATCTACCAGTAGAACCTGCGCCGCTACCACGCCAGCCAGATCCGCAATGTCTCATTCCGAGAACGCGACCTAGTCCTGCAGCTGGTACAAGACACTAGTGGGATGCACAAGCTGTATCCACCTTGGGAAGGGCCATTCATAATCAGCAGAGCGTTGCAGAACAACTCATACTACCTCATCGATGCCCGTCAGCAGGCTAAGAATAAGATGGACAGCTTTGGCGAAGAAACTGAGCGCCCGTGGAACACGAACCTGTTCGCCCATTCTACACCTGAATAAGAGGCGCATGTATCTTACTTTTATGTAATGAACAAGTTGAGGAGCCTCGACACAGTCTCGGGGACTCCGTAATCATTTGGTATTTTCTACTGCATAATTTGGTGTTTTCCGGCTGCATTTTTTGTAACCCCAGATCCGGTAGTCTCCCTCGGGACTCGCTAGATGGCCCAGACAGCCACGCATTCCAAAAGACGAAGTAATGTATGCAGCGCTAAGGGCTTCCTCTTTGATTTTGGCTGTAGACCGCACGACGACTGATAGACACGGCAAGAGCAGAAAGCTTCACCCATACACAAAAATTCATAAGGAAAACAAAAATGTCTAGACATTCTGGTTGTGCCTGCTAGCTTGACGCTGATAGCTGAAATCTGAAGTATTGTGTAGTATGCCAACTAGCTAACCCTTGACCATGGCAGCAGACCGTAACTTGGATAGTGGCCGGCAAGGGCAAATCATGAACGGCTAATTTCTCACTAAGAAAAGGACAAAGTTGCTAACTTAGTGCGAAGTGGCAAAGTTTCCAACCCAACGAACAAAATACAAACTATATTCTCCCTATGCACATCTAACGCATAAACGATTACTTGTGTTTTCATTTTTTGCACAAGACCAAAGCTGGATGCTCCAGTCGGCCCAAACCTTGGAACTACACCTTGTGGGTGCGCTCGCGCGCACCCACACAAAAACCAGCAAACAACTACAACAGAAGGATCTTCGACTCGGCTAGATGATCTAGCCGGCCCGAACCTCGGGGACTACACCCTATGGGTGCGCTCGCGCGCCTCCACACAGAAGCAAGCTTACATCACAAACAGTCACAAAGTGCAAGAAAAAAGCACAAATCAATATCACAAAGGGGGGCAAAGCTCCCACTAGAGTTCAATACAGAACAAAAACAAATTGTTCACAAAGGGCAAGACAGCCACATGCAAAATAAAAGCTTTCAACTAGTACAAATACTCCTGGCATTCCAAGGATCAATCTCAAGGGTCAACTAAAGGGGCAGCCACATCCGCCAGAGCTGGGCTGCTGGAGGCGTTATCAGCAGGGACGGAGATTTGCACAGCCGGAGCTTTAGTTGGCGCTGCAACCAGCAAGGGGTTGTGGGAGTATGGCTCTGTGCTAGCCAGATCGCTGATGTCCCAGTCCAGCTAGACGAAGCTCCTGATCTTAACACCGCAAGAGCAGATGTCAAGAACCTCGGCCTGAAGCTGGTTGTAGCTAGTCCCCTGTCGGAATCCTCGAGAAAGGCTCCGAAGGTCTGTGCCATGATACCAAGATTTCAATAGTGCCAACACCATCTCCATGTGGATGTGCGCCGCCCACTCCTACGCCACGTCCATCAGATCAGGAGCATCAGTAAGCTTGATGGCTAGGGCTTGCATGGTGGCGGGGAAGGTGGTTTCAAGCCAGATGTAGGCAAAGACATCCAGGGCAGCTTTGCATAGCTGGTTGGCCTCCTCGCTAACAACTGTTACCAGCTCCACCGGATGAAGGTCATGTCCAGCGTCTGTCTCGGGGATGCGCGCTATAGCCTGATTAGTCGCCTTAGGATACTGAGCTGCACCTGGGAAAGAAGCAATTGTTATGTACCGACTGTAGCAAACAAAGAACAAGTTTTCCCGGGGAGGAGTCACTTACTAATGATGATTTCAGCAATCTAGTACAGCTCCCCCAGTGCCGCCTTCTCCCGGGCCTGAGCAACCTTTAGAGTCTTCTCTGCTGGGCATAAAGCTTCTCAAGATTCTTGGGCGCCTTAGTCTGGGTATCGACGACCTTCTTGGCTTGGCCTGCTTTGACCTCCATCCGCTTCTGTTGCTCCACTAGCTCACCAATCTGGGCTTGGCGAGCCTAGTGGGATTCCTCTAGCCAGAGCACCTCTGCCTTCAGCCTCTCCACCTCCCGGTCCCTGTCCGCTAACAGAGCTGCAGGAGGGTACCCAATGGTCAACAAGAAATTCGAAAATTCGCGCAATTGGGAGGACATGGCAGAGCAAGCAATCTTATGCCCCAGGTCCTGTGAGGTCTTGGCAGCTTTAGCAAAATCCTTCTGCGGAAAAGGAGAAGTAAAAACATGGGAACCGGGTCAAGAGAAAAACAACGAAAATAGCAAGGAGATATTTACCTCAAGGGAAGCCCCCCGCACCTTGGCATGGCCAAGCCCTCGCTCCATCGCCTCAATCAGGTGGCAGGCCTGGTCAAGGGCAACGGGCATCGACCCAGAGAGCTGCGCCAGAGCAGGGTCTAGTGGCGGCGCAACCCTGGCTGCCCGCCAGTCGGTAAGCTGAAGGTTGTCGTCACTGCCGGAAGCCGCATGCGACGCCTCCGGGACCCGTCACCCACACCACCAGAGTCAGGAGACACCTCTCGCCCCCCATCTCCCGTGGCCGGCTATGCAGAAGCTCCCATCACCACCTCCGTAGGCTCCTCCACCTGATAAGGGCTGGAGCCTAGCTGAGCACCGCTCAGTATCGGGTCCATGCCCTCCATCAGCTAGAGCGGAGGAGCGGCCATGGAACCACTCCTGGCCAAGAGAACCTCGACAAGCTTTGAGGCGGCGGAAGCCTGATGCAGGGTCACGGGCGCGGCCGGTGGCACCGACCCCACCGCACCTGCAGCCTTAGCCGACATAGCAGAGGCCACAACCGGTGCAGCAGGCCCTTCAACCCTAGCTGAAGGAAGGGCGGACGTGGTGGCGATGGTCGCGGAGCTAGCCAAGGACATCGCCTCACGACATGCAAGATGCAAGGGCACGATAAGTAAAAGGAAAGCCTAAAGTCACACACAAGAAAAAGAAGTAAGGGCACATAACCGGCGATGCTTGGCGCGACGGTTGCGACCCTCTGTCGGTGATCCCTCTTTGAGCCCCCAGCAGCTGGGGCGCACCAGTTGAGGCGACCCGCTTGCCCCTAGCCCGCGGCGCGGTGACCTCAGCGGGTCCACATCCTTGTTGTGCATAGCTGCTCTAGTACACGGGCAGAACGTCAAGTGCATGGCTAAAACAAGGGAAAAACAGATAAAGAGAAGGAAAATATACTCACCGGGCGGGTACTCGCAGCCCTCATCGGCCCGGGTGGGGAAACGCTCCGGCTCTGTTTGAGGGTACTTCGGCGGCTTGAAGTCAGCCGAGAAGAGGGTAAGCTTGTCCTCCCCCATGCCGTCCTCCTCTAGTTGTGCCATAAAGAGATACTCAGTATGGGGAAATAAGAAACAAGAAGAGATCCCTTGGAAAAATTTCACCCAGAGAAGAAGAAAAGAAGCAAACCTTTGGTGGCAGCCGGCTGCGATGGTACGGCCGACAGGAGAAGGTCCAGTCCTCCGCCAGTGTCTCCTTCGAGATAGTAGCAAGCCACTCTTGAAGGGCCCCATATGGCACCTCCAGCCGAGACACCCACGTGAGATCCAGGGATCAGGATAGGAGGCACATCTTGTGCGACCGCTGCTACAGCAGAAGCACGTGGCTCGTCATCTAGGACAGTAGGACGTCCTGGGCAGTGAGTCGCTCCTTCTCCACTAGCACCGCCAGGCGTGCAGCCATCTGGTCCATGTCGGCTTGGGCGCCTAGGTTCTGGATGGCCCATGCCTTCCGGGTGGAGGGGACATTGGCGAAGACCGACACCTTGATGAGGTCAACATCGGAGGTGTTGCGCACGTAGAAGTACGAGCGCTGCCATAGCTTCACGGTGTTGGGGATCTCTAACCACGGAATCACCGATGACAGCCGCAGATAGAAGGCACATTAACCTGTCTCCATCAGGGGGCCGCCCTTCCCCATCACCTAGACCTTGAAGTTGAAAAACTTCAAGAAGTTTGCCGTGTCCAGGCAAACCCCAGGAAGCCCCCGTAGCAGGCCACATGATACGACAGTTGCGCAATGGCGTTGGCCCCCAGGTGGTGGCGCTAAAGGTCAAACATCTCTAGGAGCTCAAGGACGAACCTGCTCAATGGTAGGTCAAATCCGCAGGCGAAGTGGGCAAGGAAGACGACAGCCTTGCCGGGCTGGGGGTTAGGCACCCGCTCCTCCTCCGCCGCGAGGCGGTGCTTCACCAAGCTCTCCGACGGGAGGAATTTCCCCCGCTAGTACTTCTGGACAAGATCGTCGGATATGTATGAGCCGCACCAGCCCCCAGCTTGTTCAGGCAACATCTCCTTGGGCGCGACGGCCGTGTTGGAGAATCGAGGCCCCATCGTCACGAAGGAAAAGAGGTGGCGCCGGCGACCAAGAAACGGAGGCGCAAGAAAGCAGAGAGGAGGCATAGGGCAAGGGGTAGAAGGAGCGGGCGCAGGAAGAGGATGAAGTGGGGAAGGCACCCTCCCCAACTCCTTATCGAAGAAGAGTGGGCGTGCCCCCTGCATTCCCCTCTGCCATGTGGCAGACAACCGCTCCGCTCCCCCCACGATGCTTTAGTTATAGATCGCGTGCGCTAGTGTAACTCCCATAGAAGATCCAACATGCATTACTATGAAGGTGAAGTGAGCACACGACCCCCGAGAAACCGCTATGATGAAGGCGTATGCGCGGTTACCAAAAACTGTCGCGGCAGACCAAGAGGTCAAACTGACGCGGCGCGTGCCAGAGGTGGAAGGTGTGGCCGACAAAAGCACTGACGTCATCGACAAAGCGACTCATCTCCCCCGCCGGTTGCGGTAGTCGGTAGATTCAATCACCGCTCACACCCTATGGGTGGGCCAACGGTCCATAGCCGGTAATCTCCAGCCGGGGAACGCCAACGAGCATCTCAAGGCGGAAAACGACAAACACTACCGGACAAGCACTACAAGGCAAAACTTGCGACCAGCTCCCCATCATCAATCATTTCAGCTCAGCTAATGAGCACGCAAGAACTTCTCCACAATGCGAAGTCCCAACGCACACGGGGACTAGTGTCGGGGCGATGACCCTCGGGTACGCCAAGCTAGGCTCTACTGGCTGGCTCCATGGAGGCTTGGCCCAATGGCTGCAAGACAAAGAACCATAGCCGGATGGAATGCTCCATCCGGTCCGCCTGCAAGATTCCCCGGCTGGCCCATCTAGCCGGGTGACCAGAAGAGCCGTCTAGGTGGCCACCTCTACCCGGCCGCCTTGGATCCGTTGGCCAAACATACAGAGGGGTGGTGCTCCTTGTTGAGCGTACCCCTGACCGGACAGGCTGGCGCGCCGCCCTGACGGCACTACAAGATGATGGTGCCAAAGCGCCAAGGCTAGAAGCTGATGACTAAAGCATCGGCTAACGAGTAAAGTGCCAAGCCGATGGGTAAAGCGTCGGGTGACGTTGAAAGCAATGGCGCCGGGACACTGTAGCGTTGTCCCCCCTATACTGAAGGCTTGACCGGGTCCTGGTCCACCGGCTGGGCCCGGCCAGCCTTGCCGCTTTGTAAACCAAAAGCCCAAATAGTAAACCCTAGAGCCCACAATGTAACCTACCTCTCCCAACCAGTATATAATAAGGTAGTGCTAGGGTTCTATCTAGAGGCAGGAGAGGTGGCAGGCTCCAAGTTCCCTAGATTCCACCAGTTTAGTAGTTCATCTTCCTCTAGTTATCGATAGCAGCTAGGGAAACATCTCAAGGAGCACTTGTACTGAGCATTTGCTCCCCATATAGTAGATCCTTACTGGAGTAGGAGTGTTACCTCATCGAGAGGGATCTGAACCTGGGTATATCACTATGTTTGTAGTATCTTTGCCTAACCCATTGCGAGTAGCCACCAATAGCATCCTGATTGTCCACTTCATGCCATCCCTGATGGCACTGCTGTGTTCCACATCACGACAGTTGGCGCCCATTGTCGGGCATAGCGCTTCGGCTGGGGACACGGGACTTCCGCTTTTCACTGGTGAGCGAGTCGCCTTTGGACTCATCCTCACCTTCAACTCCTTCAACTGCATCCGTGACAACGCATCCTGCTTCAACGGGGAAACCTTCCCAAGCGACGGATCAGTCATGCACTTTAGCGAGCACCGCGTCTACATCGCCACCATCACTGAGGATTTCCCTCGCAAGGTCATCACCGTCTTCGGTGCGCCGCATAGTTTCTTCGCCACGTGCCTCGCCAGCGGCAGCATCGAAGTCATGATGGTCGGTGCAGGTGAAGGCTGCCACCCGTCTCTAGAGCACGACGCAGGCGCCAACGACACCGCTTTGCGTGAGCAAGACCCAGATCCGCTGGTCGCCTCCATCCAGAATCTTCGCATCCCCATCGTCCCCGAGGTGGACCCAGCGATGGTCGCGGTTGCACTAGAGGCCACACACTAGAACCTCCTGGAGGAAGACAGCACGGTCGCCGCCCGCCAACGCCACTTGGACGTGACCATGCGTGAGTACAAAACCGCGCACGGCTTCACCCGCTTACCTAGTGCCAACTGGCAGGTTCCTCCCTAGGGCCGTAACTTGGGATCTGAACTGGACCGAGCCGCTGACTCACACGTCCACGCGACTCAGCTGGTTTACAGATCTCCGGCCAAGAACATGAGGGCCATAGAAGCAGTCGCTGCTGAGCTAAGCCACCTAGAGGGTGACGAGCTACATCATCGGCATGCACACGTCTAGCTCCTTGTCGCTACTGCCAACAAGCAGCGGGCCGAGGCAGGCGTAAGCCTAGGAGGAAATAGCAAGAGCCAACAGCCTCACTGGGTGGCGGATCCGGCTGCAGGCGGCAACAAGGCCTCCTTCCCGAATGATGCAAGGCAGAACAACCATCCACGGGGCGGATCAGCTGGACGTGGGCAAAATCCACGCGAGGCCGCAGTTGTTACCAGCAGAAACCATGATCCGGCTGACGAAGTCGGAAGAGGTGACACGCCACCCAAGTCCTGCCTTTCAGGACGCCTTGGCCCACTCAAGCCGAAGGAGCCGTGGGATGCACACGCACGCATCGATCTGCTGGCCCAATCACGTGCGCTAGAAGAATAAAGTCCAGCTGGCCCAAGATGTTTCAGACCATGCATCCGTAACGAATTGTTTCCAAAGGGATTTGCGCTCCCAAGGGACACGCCGAAGTACAACGGCACGGTCAAGCTGAAGGACTGGCTAGTGGACTACACCACTGCGGTGGGCATTGCAAATGGCAATGGCCGGGTAGCCATGTGCTACGCCCCCCTCATGCTCCTCGACTCGGCCAGAACATGGCTCAACAGTCTCCCCAACAACAGCATCAACGCTTGGATTGACTTTGAGCAGGCGTTCATCCGCAACTTCACAAACACCTACAAGCACCCGGGTCGCCCCGACGAGCTTGCCCTCTGCGTCTAGGGCAAAGGCGAGTCTGACCGCTCCTACATCACCCGGTGGACAAGCATGCACAACTCCTGCGAGGGAGTGCGTGAGCACCAAGCAGTTGATTTCTTCATTAACGGCTATAGTGACGGCACCATGCTTAAGAATAAGCTCCCGTCGGGTGGAGCCCAACACCATGGCTAAGACCATGTCCATCATGGACAAGTAGGCCACCAGGATCAGTATTTCCTCCTCATTAACTTTAGTAAACTCACCACATGCATGCAGAGTGTTAGCAATTACATAGAATAGATATCAAATAGTAGGAGGGTCAATTTAGTTTCCCTTGGGTGTATTTCCACGAATTCTCATCAAATTAAAGTATTGTGAAGGGGAAGGATCTAAAACAAAAGTAGCTGTGCGTACATCGATGGTGTTTTTGGCAAACCCAAAGCATTGAGCCCATTGGCTGAGTGTCAAAGTGTACTCACGGTTCATAAGGCGGAATTTGATGCGATCAACTCCAGGCCTTTGTTCCTTGGTATTCATACCCTTGAAGACCGGGGTACACCCTATGCATGTAGGCGTATGTTGATGAAGATGAACAGCTCCTGGCTCCAAGCGCTGAGCTCCGAGCGCCCCAAGTGTGGGGCCTCCGAAGTTCTACACACGTCCGGTGTAGGCGACATCTCCCGGGATACGATCCAGCCGAGTAGCAAAAGAAGAAAGATGGTGGACTGAACAGTGCACAACGGTAGTGCAGAGGTGGAGAAACCAAGTCCCTCAAAGTTATCTCCAATATTATGGAGAAATCTCTAAGGAAAATGAGAGAGAAAGAAAGAGAGAGAGAGAGAGAGAGAGAGAATGGGATGCCTTCCAAGGGGAGGGGTGCCCCTTTATTTATAGTAGGAGGGGAGGGCCAACACCCAAGGGGCAAGCGGTGCGGGACTAAAGTCCAACACCCGCCGACCCATGGTGGGCCCTAGGCAGGGAGCCCACTAGGACTTGGTCGGCTGGCCCCTCCTTCCCCATGCGCCTTGCCCTCTTGGGCCTCCCCTTTGGATGAGGCCCATAAGGCATGTGCTGCCTTTAAAAATAAAAATAAAAATTTGTTTTATTATTAATTCATTTAGTTAATATAAAAACATATATAATTATATCTTTCACACTAGAACTCCTTCTAGACCCCTCAAATCAACATCAGCTGTGGAACTTTTCCAGATTCTCTCTCTCATTTCTCATGCGGTGTCGGATCAATCCCTATATGTCCCCACCCTTAAGCGTGCCACCCTTCAGTTCGGAAACACTTTGGACATGACCGAGACCCCTCTCACATCAATGATCTTTGGCGGGAACTGGAGGCCCATAATGAACCCTGTGACTTTCACGAATCTCATCGCTTGAACCTTCAACGTTGCGTCCCACTCCCTTTGCCATTTGATACCTAATTCATACAAGATTTGATGTTCGGTATCTCCGTACCTAGTTCATTCTCATTAACGATGAACTCGTTCACTCATTCTCGTGTCGTTGTATGTCGTGACCTAGTCACATGCTTGCAAGCTTCATTAATGCAATGTCACCGAGTTGGCCACGTGTATCTATCTGTTAGAAAGGATTGGCAAATTCTGGTCTCGATACATACTCCTCTACACATACCTTCGGAAAACCTGAGTGGCACCTTTTTTATCACCCTTTTATGGCTTGATACTTGATACCATCAAGGATCCCTCTAGTAACGGTGATTTGTATTATCTCACAGTCAAAGAATGGGTTGTGAGGTTTCTATGTTATCATCAATGTTGAATGTTTATAACTAGATCTCACTGTGATATTACTTTGGGTGTTTATCTATCACATCATTCATCCAATGGCATGACCTCCTTGTTAATTATATAAATGTCCATGATCTCAAAACCCTAGATCGTCTGTTGACCAATGAGCTAGTTCACTAGAGGTAACTAGAGACACGGTTTGTTTACATACCACGCATATATTAATGTTTCATATTAACATAGTTATAGCAAGGCATGAAAATTATTATGAACATACAAGAGATACACCAAATAAAACACTTTATTATTTGCCTCTAGGGCATATCTCCTTTAGTCTCCCACTTGCACTAGATTACAAACTTTCAAGAACAACAACTTTGGCTTCTTGCCATGACACATCTCATATGGTGTTGTCTCCATGGATTTGGACGATGCTCTGTTTAGAATAAAAGTGGCAGTTTCTAACGCATGTCCCCAAAACGATACAGAAAATCGGTCAAAGACATGATGGACCACACACTATCCAATAGAGTATGATTACACTGTTCTAACGCACTGTTTCGTTAAGGTGTTCTAGCTGGCATAAGTTGTGGTACGATACCACAATCCTTCAAGTGCATGCTAAACTCATAACTCAAATACTCGCCTCCCCGATCGGATCGAAGATGCTTGATTTTCTTGTTAAGTTAATTCTCTACTTCCTTCTGAAATTCCTTAAACTTTTCAATGGTTTCAGATTTGTGCTTCATTAAATAGATATACCCATATCTACTCAAATTGTTAGTAAAGGTAACAAAATAATGATAACCATTGCATGTTGAGACGCTCATTGGACCACACAAATTTGTATGTATGATTCCCAACGGGTCTACCGCCCGCTCCATCATGCCAGAGAAGGGTGTCCTAGTCATCTTGCCCAGAGGCAAGGCTCGCATGTGTCAAGGGATTCAAAATCCAATGATTCCAGGAGTCCATCGGAAAGGAGCTTCTTCATGCGCTTTATGCCAATACGACCAAGACAGCAATGCCACAGATACATGGTATTATCATCATCACGTTTACAATGCTTAGCATTAATATTATGGATGTGAGTACCGCTATCAAGATCCAATAAGAATAAACCATTACGCACACACGCATGAACATAGAAAACGTCATTCATTGAAATAGAATAACCACTTGTTCCGGATTTAAACGAATAATGATCTTGCAACAAGCATGATCCACTCACAATATTCATACTAAGTGTGGCTACATAATAACATTTATTCAGGACTAAAATTAATCATGATGGTAGACGTAGAGGTAGAGTGCTGACAACCACCACATCGACCTTTGAGCCATTGCCAACGCACATAGTCACCTCGTCCTTCCCCGGGCGGCTCTTACTCCGCATCTCGTGTTGTGAGTTACAAATATGAGCAACAGAACCGATATCAAATACCCAGGTGTTACTCCTGGTGCTAGTAAGTAATATATCTATAACTTGTATATCAAATCTACCTTTGTCTTTGTCGGCTATCTTGCCAGCTTTCTTGTCCTCAAGGTACTTGGGGAAGTTGTTCTTCTAGTGCATGTCCCTCTTGTAGTAGAAGCATGTGACACCGAGCTTAGGACCAGGCTTGGTAGCCTTAGTAGTGTTGGCAACAAATTTTCCATCCTTCTTAGGCTTCTTGCCCTTGCCCTTATGCCATGGCTTCTTAAAGTTGGTGGTCTTATTGACCATCAGCATAGTGTGCTCCTTCTTGATCTCAACCTCAGTAGTTTTGAGCATGGCGAACAACTCAGCCAGGGATTTTTTCATCCCCTACATATTGTAGTTTACCACAAAGCCCTTGTAGCTAGGGGGTAGTGAGTGTCGCACCTATCAATCGCGATCTCATACGAAGCATTAAACATAGCCAGACATCTTGACTACATGCTCACTCACACTGCTATGCTCTTCCATCTTGGCGGAGAAGAAGAGCTTTGAAGCCTCATACTTCTCTGCCCGAGCCTATGGAGCAAAGACAACCTTGAGATCTTCAACGATTTCAAAAGAGTTCATCTTCTCAAAATGCTTTTGAAGATCCAACTCCATGGCATAGAGCATTCCACTCTGGATGAGGGAGAAATCGTCTTCCTTGGACTGCCAGACATTCTTGTCGTCCTCAGAAGCGGTATCTGCAGGCTTAGCGGGGAGCATAGTCTCGATGACATAATTCAACTTGTAGGGGACTAGGAGGATCCTCAGGTTGCGGTACTAGGCGGTGAAGTTGGACCCATCGGTTTTCAACTTGTCCTTCTCTAGGAATGATCTAAGGTTAAAGGTGGGTGGGCGAGACATCTGCAATGGATTTGCAAAGTATTTAGACTACGTTCATAATATTAGTTCAAGTTTTAATTTATGCTAAACTAAAAACAAATAGAACTCCCACTCAAACAAACATCCCTTAATTTGTTCGGTGATTACACGATCCTAATCCACTGCACCATCCCCGATCATCACGGCATGTGATGCAGTTTCAAAGGTAGACATTCCCAATGTTAATCACATCATTCATGTGACTCATGCTCGACCTTTGTTATCTTGTATTCCGAGGCCATGTCTGTACATGCTAGGCTCGCTAATTCTAACTTGTGTGTATTGTAGTGCAACATGGCTTCCACCCACCGTATGTGAACGTAGATATGTCTAACACCTGATCATCACAGCATGCCTTATAACAGAGAACTTTCTTGGTTGTGCACACAGGAGGGGAACACTATAATTGGAATTATGTGAGATATCATCCTATTATGCTACCGTTGTATATCTAATACACAAGCAAAATAAGATGCATAAATAAATACTTCAAAAGTATGGTGCCATGACATGGTTGCAGTGCCTTGATCGACATCAAGAGCTCCAACGGAAAACTTTTCATAAACTTACCATTACCATGTCACGACACACGCCCCTGCAAAATAAAGTTAGACGCCTCTACTTTATCTTTTGCATGTTTTTAGCGGCTTTAGGGCTTTCCTGGTAGAACCCATCCCACCTACGAACATAGAGCCACAACATGGATTCAATAATGACATATCAACTATTCCAGAGAGACAGATGATGACCCACAAGTATAGGGGGTGTATCGCAGTATCTTCGAGGGAAGTGAAACCCAATTTATTGATTCGACACAAGGGGAGCCAAAGAATATTTATAAGCCTTAACAACTGAGTTGTCAATTCAGCTGCACCTGGAAACAATCTTGCTCACAACAGTTTATCAGTAGCAACAGTTTTGTAGTAGGAATAGTAAAGTAACAACAGTAGTAAAGCAAAGACAGTAGTAACAAAAGCAGTAAACAATGGGATTCGACTACGGTAGGCATAGGGATGGATGGACGGGCGTTGCATGGACAAGACAATTCAAATAGCAATCAGAACATAGGGCAATTACAGATAAATAAGATAAAGCATCCAAGTACTAGACAATCCTAGGCATGTGTTCCATATATAGTCATACATGCTCGCAATGAGAACTTGCACAACATCTTTTGTCCTGCCAGCCCGTTTGCAGCGAGGCCTCTAGGGAACTACTGGCAATTAAGGTGCTCCTTTTAATAGAGCACCGGAACAAAGCATTAACACTCCATGAACACATGTGATCCTCACATCAAAGCCTTTCCCTTCTGGTTATCCCGATTTCTGTCAGTTTGGGGCCATAGGTTTCGGACAACAACGTGTGTATACAACTTGTAGATAAGACCAGAAATAATACTACTCCCTCCATCCCAACGCTCAAGGCGTAATTTTTTTGGCACAGTGATTAAGGTGGCTTTAGGGATTGCAAATCCTTCTGATCTTACCCCTATTAAATCGTGTGATTTTCCCCCTTAATTTCCTTAATCATGGGGGCTTCTCTTGTGCATGCAAAGCAATAACTGCCTCTCCCTCCCCGCATGGACTTGCATGGCCAATAGGTACGTCCGAGTAACTGCTCCTCTCCTGATTTCCCGGATAATCGAACGCATGCACGAGAGAAGGCCAATGAAAGCCCACAAATAACTACTCCACTCCCGATAATTAAGGTAGACTTAAATGGCTGTGAGGGGTAGTTTTGGGAGGAATCCGGGAAACCACACTCTGCGCCTTGTTCCTTGGGAAAAATTGAAAAAAATATTACGCCTTAAGCGATGGGATGGAGGGAGTATCATAATGAATCAATAACATGTTCAGATCTGAAATCATGGCACTCGGGCCCTAGTGACAAGCATTAGGCACAACAAGTTGCAACAAAGTCATAAAGCACTAATAAAATATACTAGGCACCATGCCCTAACAATATGATGCCATTACATGAATGATCTCATCCAATCCCTACCATCCTCATAGCCTACAGCGGGGGATTACTCACTCATATATGGGGGAGACATGGATGGTCGATGGAGATGACGGTGGAGATCGATGGAGATGGCTCCGGGGGCACTTCCCCGTCCCAGCAGGGTGCCGGAACAGAGACTTTCTGTCCCCCGAATCTCCCCTTCGGTAGTGGCGGCGCTGTGGAAGTTCTTCTGGAAAAACGTTGCCCCCCCAGAGTTTTTAGGTCAGAAGGCTTCTTATAGTAGAAGAGGGAGACCGAGGGGGTGCCTAGGGCCACCACACCATGACCTGGCGCGGCCAGGCCCAGCCCGCGCTTGGGGGTGGTGTGGCCAGCCCCTGGCCCTCCTCCGTCTCGTATTCTGGCTCCTGGAGTCTTTTGGAAAAATAGGCACTTTGGCTTTTGTCCCGTCCAATTCCGAGAATATTCATTTTCTGACTTTCCTGGAACCAAAAACAGCAGAAAACAGGCAGCTAGCACTGTGGCTCTTGTTAATAGGTTAGTCCAAGAAATCATATGAAAAGTACTCCAAAGCGTGGACAAAACACAAGAAAGTGGATAAAAACAAGCATGGAGCATCAAAAATTATAGATACATTTGCAATGTATCAATAGACACCCCCCCCAAAGACACTTACACTTGTGGACCAGTCTCGTGAATCACCATGTAATGTTGGTTGGGGGCCACTTCATCAAACAATATCGCGATATATAACAGGTACACGAAAGTAGGTAGCAACTAGAAAATCAATGACCACATATTGCTATGTGGTCTATCCGTACGACATGTCTACCCATAGATTGGCTCTGATACCACAGTTGGGTTCGGCAGTAGAAAAAAATCTAACTACACGAACACAATAACCAAGTGTCGTCGTATTGATGACAAGTACGCCATGAGGGGGTCTTCGAGGCATGCGAAAGAGAGGGGTGTGAGACGTACGGTGTTCCGGGACGGCGAGAACACAAGTTACCTAGGTTCGAATCCATTGGCTTTGGACAGATCCTACTCCTGCTAGCAATCCAGTAATACGGCAGAGCCAGAATATGGGTTACAAGGGCTTCTCCTGTGCGAGTTGAGATTGTAGACTATTGTGAGGGTGCCCTAAAGGCTTTCCCTAGGACAGCTTATATAGATATCTGGCCTAGGGTTTACAGGAGAGACATATCCAGCTAAGACTAAGAGTCGGTTATAGAGTATATCTTGAACTACAAGTAACACTATGGGCCTATGTCGATAAGTCATCTAGGCCTTCCCGTAGTCGGACTGGACTCCGTCTCTTCTCCCTGACTGGGCTGCCCGTGAAGCAATGCTCTAACACGAAGTGGGCCACCCTAGCCAGTGAGGCACAGCAAGGATACCTGGAAAGTATATCCCCAACAGCAGCCCCCAGAAGCCTCCAAGATCCAGAGTCGGATTTCATCATCGTCTAGCTTGATCTTCGTCTTGCAGAATCTTGAAGGGTTCCTGAAACTTCAAAAGAAAGGATAGAATCCGGGTCTCAAATGAGTCGTACTGATGAATACATTATCCAAGTTTCCAGCTCGAAATTCAAACTAAGCCAGAACTTGGTCTCTGACGTAATCTGACGCTAGTCATGGTCAAGTCACGTCACTAACAGACATCCCCGTCAGCACGACCGTTGGTGGGTCCGCCTTCTGCGGAATCAAGGTGTCGTTTTAATGCGTGTGTGGAGATTGAGGCGGCGTAATCATCGCGTGGGGGGTTATCCAGCTCCTTCCACAACGCATGGCGCATTTCACTATTGCGTTCACACGAATCTTGGCGCAGCTAGAGGATATAAGTGGCTGAGATTCTCCTCCCCATCTTCTTCACTTGTACTTGCGCCATTTCCTTCTTCCCAATGCTTCCCACGAACACATAGCTCCTCTTCCTCCCCAGAATCCTCCAGCGCCACCCATCCCAGGTCACTAACCCACGAGAAAATGCCTTCAGAATCATCTTCCGGCGCAACAGCGATGGTAGTCATGGCTTTGGCAGCAGAGAAGGAGAGCAACCATGGGGTCTGGATCCCATGTGTCCTCAACGATGCCAAGCTCTACGTCATGGAGAGCGAAGGGCTCCTCCACGTCGGTGACTGGCGTAGCGGCTACGGCAAGACCGTCCCTACTCCTTGCGCCGGCGAGCGGGTACACTTCGGCATCCACCTCGACAGAGGTTTGAGTTTCCCTCCCTCAGACTTCTTTTCTGAGGTTATAGATCACTATGGAGTTCAACTCCATCATATTCCCCCGAACTCTCTCTTAGAGATGAGCACATACGCTTCTTTTTGCGAGGGGTACCTCGGCACTAGGTCGAGTCTCACTTTTTTCTGGTTTTACTTTCATGTCCGGAGAAATTCTATCACCGCTGATAATCCATATATTACTGGAACTATTAGTTTTTCTGTTAGGAGAGAGCGCGTCTATCCTCGGATTAGGGCCAGTGAGTCAGTGAAACAGTGGTCGTCCACTTTCTTTTATCACAAGGATATTCCTACTCCCCGCAAAGCTACTGTTTTGTCGGCTTTTGTTGATGGTGCCGCCATGCCCCAAGACTCCTGGGACGCAGATGCGCTGGCTCTTAGTGACGATCTGCTTCTTGCCAAGAGGCGAATTGAATATTTGATGAAGCACAAGGGCCTTAAGGGGTCCGACTTAGTTCACTACTGGGTGGCACGCCGGATCCAGCCTCTTCAACATCATGGAGACCGGCTTATGCACTCCATTACGGCGTCCAAGAAAGATTCCCTCCGGATCTGCTCCCAGCCGTACACGGATAAAGAATACGAGTCTCAAATCAACTGGCTGATAAGGGAGCAGATCGAGAGGAAAATCCCGGAGCTGTCTTTGGACATGCATACGACTGAAGATCCTGTGGTACTGGTAAGTTTCCTGCAGTAACTCGAATTATGTGTTCATCTTTACATTGTTGTTTCTTTTCACAATACGGAGGTATCTCTTCTTTTTAGCTTGCTGACCTCCCCGAGTTGGAGCTTGCTCCTCTCGAGGGATATCCTCCTGAGATTTCTCAGGACGACGGGGAGTTGGTTCCACTGCCGAACACAATTCCTCGGAAGCGTAAAGCTCTGACAGTGGCTATCGGCACAAAGGAAGTGCCCGTTGTGAAGAGGTAACTTTCCTCACAAGGTTTTTGTACTTTATGTCTTATCCTTTCTGAAGTGTAATGGATTTTGTTCTATTACCTCTTCAGAGCTAGAAAGTTCACCAAGGGCAAAGGGAAGGGAACCCCATCAAAGACCCTGCATCAGTCAAAACTTAATTTGACTTCTCCTGCTGCAGCGCCTCTGACTCCTGCCCCTCGGCCTTCTGCGGCGCCGGAGATTACTCCATGTTCTACCGCCGTAGAAGATCCGGCTCAATCAGCAGAGCTAGCAATCCTTGGGTCACAAACTGATGTCACCATGGGTGACTCAGGTTTTGATAAGGGTGAACCCTCTTCGGGTAATGATCCCTCGGCAGAGGTCTTCGTTAAAAACCTCCTCAACAATGCGGGTCTTGCCAAGCATGGCATTACTCAGAAATCTGTGGAGGAGATCCAACGGCTAGCCCAACAATACTTGGAGAGCCGGAATATTACTGCTGAGGAAGAAGCACAAGAAGCAGAGGACGTCAAGTACTCCAAACTTCTCGAGCAGATCCGTCTTCACGGCGAGGGGCTGAGAACCGGTGTGCTTCTGCCACCTCCCGTAATCCCGTTGACCCTCACCGAGAAGGTTAGCACCGAGGTGTCCATGAGCACAAGCAAGCTCACCCATGAACATCATGTAAGTCAAATTCCAACTTACCTTTTTTACTTTATTCCATATCATATCCTCTAGCCCCCAAGCATGAAGTTGCATAGACAATCTGGATTTATGCTTCCTTAGGATGCCAAAGAATGAACTAGTGTAGCCCCCAAGGCTCGTGCTGATATTAGTACAAATATTAGCCCGAGTCTTTAGTAGACTTCTAACTCTGGGTATTCTGACTTATAGAAAGTTAATTCGTATAACCAGGAATTGTTGAAGAATATCTGCAACAAGCGGAGAGAGATCAGAGCTCTCCGGCTTGAAAATGCTCAATTGAAAGTATCAAGGGATGAGGCTGAAGGTACACATTCAGGTACTCAAACCTTGTCTTTTATTTCATAGTTGATTTTTTATTCAACTGTTGTACTTTTTGACTATAGCACTAGTAAAGCAATCCAATGCTATGATTGAAGAAGCCGAAAATCTGAAAACCCTGGCGGTGGAGAACACCAATTTACGTGTAGGAGCTAGACAAACTAAAGGCGGATCATGAACAGAGCATTGCTCAGATTCTTGAATCCTTTTCCATGGCCACCGACGAACGTGATCGAAGGATCGCTGACCAGGATCAGATAATCTCGGATATCAACGATGAACTATTCAGAGAGAAGGACATTATCGAGGCACTCTGGGCTGAACTCCAGAGTCTTCGTGAAGAGAAGACCAAAGTTGACGATGTCATCTTCGGTATGTTTCCCCCTTTCAGAATTTCAATCTTTCTGACTTATGGAATTCAGATATTTTTGCTAACCTTTTGCATTTTCATGCGCAGGTCCTCTGAATTTACTGGATTCAGCCTCCGCCGAGTCTCGCACTAACCGGCTTACCCAAGTTGGCGATTTACTTCATGATTTACGCTAATCCTTTAAAGAAATTGGCGAAGTTCTCAAGGTTCTGAACATGCATAGAATGTTCAGATTTGAAGTGCGAGACAAGGCAAAGGAGATGCCTCAGCTCATCCAGGACTGGAACATGTCCTACGCGCGAACCGTAGCGCAGAACGCTCTCACCATGGTCATGAGCCACCATGGAAGCATGGAAATCTGGCAAGTGACGAGAGGGTATTCTACTGTGCATGAAGACGGACAGGAGCAGGACATCAAAGCAATCATGGACTCCTGTGCTAGATATGGGTGCCATGTAGCTGACTTGACCAGTTACGACACTCCTTTCTTCACTCGCGTAGAGACGCCACCTCCGCCCGCCGAAGAAACTGGTGAAGTTTCCGACGACGAACAAACCATTTCGAATTTGAACGTCTCAGACAAATATCGAAGCGAGGCTGATGTCTCCAGTGAGCCGGCAGCTCCTTCCTCTCCCCTGCATTGTAGAGCATCAGAACAAACAATGTCTTATTCTGAAAACAATTCGGGTTGTAAATAAGTAGTATAATACTTTTGCTAGTGCTATGTTTTACTCTATCTATTTTAGCACTTTTGGCTTTATAAGTTTATCGTGCCTGAAATGTTTACATAAGCACTTATGTTTTTTGTCTATACTTATCGTTTATCTGGCTTTTCACCTCGTCCCTTTCGTGAGCCGGCCAACCTTTAGCACGAAAACTTTGCCGAGCAATGGAGCTCAATTACTAAACCATTTTAAACTCGAAAACAAAGCCGGCTTCCAGTACCAACAATTCACTACTCAGAAAATGCCTGCATCCGGCAATCAGATAAATAACCAAAGTATAGACTAGGAAATTTAGAATTATACCCGAAGGTAGCAATTTTAGAATTGGAAATCTAAACCAGAACAAACATGAGCATAAAGTACTTTCAAGTATTCTGGAATTTTCGACTGTGACATGATCATTTGGAAATAAGATGGTAATAAACATCTCAGAATTTTTTTGAGGTAACCAATACTTTATTTCTCATTGAACATGTACACATATATGATTACAAAGAAAGATAAACTAAGAATAAAAGGGACGTAACTGAGCAATATTCCATGGTCTGTCTAATTCTTCCGGGTCTGTACTACCTCCAGCTCTCTTTGTTTTCTTGGTAGCACGTCTTTCTTTGAATGGCCGCATATCAGTTAGATAGTAAGAACCATTGTGCAATACTTGGCTAACTAAAAAGGGCCCTTCCCAAATTGGGGAAAGTTTGTGCTTTATTTTCTGCACAAGCCGGAGAACCAAATCGCCCTTATTGAAAGACCGGTTTCTGACTCTCTGGCTATGATACTTGCATAACTTCTGCTGATAGGCTATTGATCTCATCTCAGGAACAACGCGAACTTCTTTGACTAAGTCGAGATCATTTTGTTGAGAAATCTCGGCATCCTCTTCAATATACGCGGCAACTCTAGGAGAAGTGTGAATCAAATCACTACGAAGAACTGCTTCTACGCCATAGACCAAGAAGAAAGGTGGGTATCCACTTGACCTGTTCGAAGTTGTTCGTAAGATCCATATTACAGAAGGTAATTCCTCTGCCCAAGCCCCCGCAGTACGTCATAGTGGTGCTTCGAGTCTTGGTTTTAGGAATTATAGGGTTAAACCATTTGCTCTTTCGACTTGTCCATTAGCCTGCGGATGTGCGATTGACGCAATGTCAAGCCAAATATTTTGTTCATTGCAGAACTCGACAAGCTCTCCCATAGAAAAGTTACTCCCATTGTCCATGATAATGTTATGTGGATAACCGTATCGGATTATGACATCCTCGACAAATCTTCTGGATGTTGCTCCATCACAACTAGTGATAGGTTTAGCCTCAATCCATTTTGTGAATTTATCCACCATCACTAAGAGATGAGTAAATCCACTTAGAGCCTGTTTAAATGGTCCTACCATGTCAAGCCCCCAGAACGCGAAAGGCCATGTTATAGGTATTGTTCACAGCTGATTAGCCGGAACGTGGGCTTGCTTGGCCTACTTTTTGGCAGCCGTTCGGCATCTGCCTTGGCTGTAAACCAGAAAAAACCGTGTTGGAAAGCTTTTGCCACTAGAGATTTGTCTACAGCATGGTGACCACACTCGCCTTCGTGGATTTCTCGTAAGATTTTCACTCCTTCCGGAGATACATAGCGCTGAAAGACCCCAGATACGCTCCACTTATAGAGCTCACCACTAATTATAGTATAGGCTTTTGCTCGTCGGACGATCTGTCGGCTCAGAACTTCGTCTTCGGGTAATTTACCATCTACCAAGTAATCAAGGTAGGGTTGAGTCCAGCTGGGAATTACAGCCAGAACTGCTACTAAAGGTGAGTCGGATTTGGTCGGATATTCCTCGTCTACTCCTTTTATAGAGGGAACTTTGAGATGCTCTAAAAAAGCGCCATCCGAGACATTTTTCTGTGCGGAGCCTATACGAGATAGTGCATCTTCTTACTTATTTTCTGATCGAGGGATGTGTTGGACTTCAAACCCTTCAAACGGTTTAGATAGTTCATCCACGACAGCTCTATATGCTGCCATGTGTTTATTTGCATTATAGATATCCGACACTTGTTGGGAAACAAGATCCGAATCTCTATAACACATCAAACATCGGATGCCAATGTCCTTAGCAATTAGGATTCCATGTAGCAGTGCTTCATACTCGGCAATGTTATTTGTCACCATGAAGTGGATCTGCAACACATATAAAAGTTTGTCTCCTTGGGGTGATTTGAGCACCACGCCAGCCCCCGAGCCCCCAAGCACTTTAGACCCGTCAAAATGTAAGGTCTAGTATTCCGAATCTGGTAGGGTCATATTTTCCGCTGTCTCTATCCAATCAACAAAAAAGTCAGCGAGGATTTGGGATTTGATTGATGTATGAGGTTTATACTCAATGTCGAAAGCTGAAAGCTCTATGCCCCATTTTGCGACACGTCCTGTAGCATCGTTTTTGTTGATTATATCTCTCATGGGAGCTATGCTCACCACGGTAATTGGATGTTCCTAAAAATAATGACATAACTTACGAGATGCGAGAAACACACCATAAGCTAGATTTCTATAGTGCGGATACCGCTGCTTTAATTTAGTTAGGACTTCACTGAGATAATAAGCCGGACGCTGCACCAGGTGTTCCTGATTTTCCACTAGGTCTCCACCACCATGACGACACTGATGACTGTTTGTCGCAACGAGATAGAGCAACATCGGTTCTCGTGGTTCCGGTGCTGCAAGGATAGGAGCATATGAGAGTACTGCTTTCAGGTCTTGTAGTGCAGCTTCATCTTCGTCAGTCCAAACGTTTTTTTGGTCTTTTTCAGGAGCTTGCTTAGTGGTGCGGCTCTTTCATCGAGCCGGCTTACAAACCGACTGACTGCAGCAGTGCAACCAGTTAGTCTTTGAATGTCCTTCAGGCGAGTTGGCCTGGAAATATTGAGTATAGCCTTAATCTTGTCTCAGTTTACCTCTATGCCTCTTTGAGACACGATAAAACTGAACAATTTCCCGACTGGTATTCCAAAGAAGCACTTCTCCGGGTTAAGAATTATGTTGTATTTTTGTAGATTGGCAAATGTTTCCTCCAAGTCGGAAATTATAGTTTCCTTCTTTTTGGACATCAACGCAATGTCTTCCACATATGCATGTACATTGCGTCTGATTTGGTCGTGGAGGCAACGCTGCATAGTGCGCTAGTACGTAGCTCCTGCGTTCTTGAGCCCAAAGGGCATCGTAACAAAACAGAAGGTTCTGAAGGGGGTTATGAATGAAGTTTTGACTTTCTCTGATTCCTTCATCCGGATTTGGTGATAACCGGAATATGCGTCGAGAAAACATAGGAGTTCCGAGCCTGCCGTAGAATCGATAACTTGATCAATTCTGGGCAGAGCAAACGGATCTTTGGGACAAGCCTTGTTCAAGGTAGTATAATCAACACACATCCTTAAATAAGTGGTGTCCTTTTTAGGGACCATTACAGGATTGGCCGACCACTCAGTGTGGATGACCTCTTCTATGAATCCGGCTAACTCGAGTCAGGCTAGTTCCTTTGCTATTGCCTTACGCTTTTCATCGCCAAAACATCGTAAGGACTGTTTGACGGGTTTAGCATTCGGGTGTACATTTAGAGAGTGCTCGGCAAGTTCCCTAGCTACTCTGGTCATGTCAGATGGCTGCCATGCGAAGATATCTTGATTTGCTTGGAGGAACTTGACGAGCGTGCTTTCCTATGCGCTATCTAGGCCTACCCCTATCTGCGTCACCTTGGAGGGGTAATCATCCTTCAACGGCGTCTTGTTCATCTCTTCCGATGCCTTGAACTCCGGATTCAGCTTTGTCACCTCCTTCATTGTGGGCATCTCAGACGGGTCAATGGTGTTCTTGATCTCCTGGTACTCCTAGACGTGCAACACGGCTTCAGCAAAGGCAGCATTTCCGTCCTCGCACTCTCGCGCCTTCTTCAGGTCTCCCCTGATTGTGATCACGCCTTTGGTACCTGGGATTTTCATCATATTGTAAATGTAACACGGACGATCCATAAAAGATTAGTAAGCTAGACATCCGAATATAGCGTGATACGTGCTCTTGAACGGGACCACTTCGAAGGAAAGTGCCTCCGTCCGATAATTCTTTGTAGTTCCAAAGGTAACATCCAAAGTGATCTCTCCCAGGGAATTTGCTTGTATTCCTGGGACAACTCCGTGAAAGATCACAAAACTATGGTTTAGCTGGGTCTCCGAGATCCGCATCCAGTGTAGCGTTTCGACATACAAAATGTTAATGTTGCTGCCGCCGTCCATGAGAGTCTTGGAGAAACCATATCCATCAATAAGTGGATTGACGACTAAGGCGTATTTTCCTCGCCTGTGCAACTTAGGCGGATGATCAGCACGGTCAAAGGTGATTGCCACTTCCGACCAGTCCAGCAATTGTGGGACAGCCGGAACAGTTGTGTTGAGCTCATGCAGAACTGCTTTCTTGACCTTAGCTGGTTGATATCCGAAGAAGGTGACGTAAGTGTCTTTCTTTGTTGGGAAGTTTTTCTTTCCCTCCGGCTTGGGATTTGAAGGATCAACTTCCTCCATGTTGAAATCTTCATTGGTCTCTTTATCTTTCTCGGGACTCTTCTTTCCCTTCTTCCGCTTAGCCCTGTAGCCAGCGGTATCGTCTTTCTTGATGTCATCATTAAAACGACACTCGGTGTTTGTGTGAGACGAGCCCCCACTGGCATCTAAGTAATGCACACATGGGTTATTGGAAATGTTGGCCTAGGAGTAGGTTTTGCCAGGTTGCTGGTCTCCTCTACCCTGGACTCTTGATGTCCCACGACCGCATCCGCGGCCACCGCCACGTCCTCCTCGTCCTCTAGGCCCAAAAGTAGCAGTGACCACTACCGTTTCCATGTTGGGTTTTTGTTCTGAGGTGTTCTTTTCCTTCTGAGCTTGTTGCTTTGGTTGTTTTGCCGACTATGGCACAACTAGGGTGTTCAGTAATCCCTCTACGTGGTCATCAGCATCTGCATACTTGCTCGCTGTTTCTATCATCTCTCCTAGATCAGTGACCTTGTCACACTTCAAGCGATGATGTAGTAAACCAATTGGGAGTCCTGCAATGAAAGCTTCAATCGCAGTTTGGCCATTTACTCCTTCACAGGAGTTCTTAGTATCGATCCATCGTCCGAGCTAATCTCGGCAAGTTTCTCCGGCTTTCTGGGTGCAACACTGTAGGTCTCCTACCGTACAGGGCCTCTGATATGCGCCTTTGAAATTCTGAAAGAACGCACTTTGCATGTCATACCAGTTGTGGATGGTGTTCTCTAGAAGTTCATTGAGCCATGATTGTGCCGTCTTCCGCAACATAAGTGGGAGATATCGGGTTGCGACCAAGCTGTTTCCGCCTTTGGCGATGCAGCAAGCCTGGAAAAAATCCTGGAGCCAAGTATCTGGCCGGGCTACACCATCGTAGGCTTGGATGTGTCTTGAGATAGCAAATCCTTCCGGGAAGTGTGTTGATCTAATGCGTGGTCCAAAACATTTTGGACCCACATAGATTTCGTTGTTCTCGTAGTGCCGCGGCTCTATGTTGGAGTTGATCTGATGTCTCGCGTCACTTGGTGACAGAGATCGCCGTCCTAATTGACGGTTGTGGCTGTGGTGCCTTGGAGGCAGACTTTGGCTTCTACCACCACCTCCTCCGCCACGATGCCCTCCTTGGCCTCCTTGGGAACCGTTGTGGTGGCTACTTGGTGGAGAAGGTGGATTGTTTCCGGCTGATCGCCGACCTCCGGTCGGAGCGTCATTATTCCGGTTCCGGGGAGTGTCTTCAGTGCGACGAGCCCCTTGCCGGCTTGACTCAACACGGTGTCCGTCGTTCCTTCGTATGTCGCTCCCACTGCGATGGGGTTCAGCCAGACGGCTTGTAGGTCTAGGAGGTGGCATTCTTTGACGGTCCTCATCCCGACGTTTCTCTTTGTCTTCTTCCCTACGATCGTTCGAATCTCGCCGGGGAGGATTTCTCGGATACAATGCAGTGATTGCTTCTTGCTCCACGGCTGGGGCAATGTTGCGCCAGTCACGGGTAGTTCCGTGGTGCTGCCTTGAAGATCCGGTTCTTGAGTAGTTGTCTTCTCGACGGTCGGAACAGTGATGCTGCTCCGAAACCCGTTGTGGTCTTATGTCATTCTAGGATGGATCCATGCGGCATTGGTCAGATTGGGAGACCAGTTTTCCGTTGCTAGACTTCACGACCTTCTATTGCTCCAGACCCTTGGTGAGTAGCTTAATGCCCAATCGAACCTATTCTGGGCCTGGATTATTTGCTAGGATATCTCGAGCCGCAGCGTTGTTCTATACTGGTGTTGGGTACACCCGATCTCCATTACTGTCGAGTCGAGGCGTCCCCGGATCTCCCTCAAAGAGAACCTTGCGTACTTCCGGAAATTTGTTGGCCCGTACGTGGCCTTTTCGGTTCTTCTGATGTTGTAGAGAGATGAGCTTCTCCGCAGTAGCCATGCGCTTCTTTCTTCCTCGATGTTTTTGGCTTCATCCAGGAGTACTTGGCGATAGGCTTCTAGGGCTTCGGCCCTTTCGTCCAATTCCACGACAGTGAGTTCTGCCGCCGTAGGGATAGGTGTGGTTAACGCAGCATCGATGAGTTTACGGGCACCTACAGTGACCACGTGTTCATCCACCTACTCTTCTTTGGGCTCGTCTGGGATAAGTGCTCCATCTGAGTCTTCCTCATATTCCTCGGCAATCACTTCCTCTGCCGAAAGTTCTTTTACCAGAGTCTTGTTATTCTTGTTCTTCTTCTTTATCTTCTTGGCAGCACCGCTAGCAAAGACGGCTTTGGGTCCGTTTCCTGGAGTCAAGCTCTAAGCGGTACTTCCATACATCTGGACGTTGGGATTATCTCCGAGATCCATGTCATCCTGCGCTTTGGGAGAGTTTTCTCCAGATCCTTCATCCATGGCTTCTCCTTCTTCTGCAGCTTTGGAGTTAAACTCCTCTTCATATTTCGCGGAGAAATTCCGGAAGTCTGCCGACGTCATCCAGTCATCCGAGGATGCGGGTAAGTCGGTGTTCATTCTGATCGCCTCCAGCACCGAGTCTTCGCTGTCTCCAGCATCGGTAGAGCCGGATCCGGATCCAACATATCTGACAAAGTGCGAGGTGTGGGTCCTGAGGTAGTTGCAGCTTTCCTTGTGGGATTCCTAGAAGATCCTAATGGTTTCAAGAACCTCATCCACGTTTGCGCCTTGCAGCATCATGCGCCTCAACTATGCCTCAGAAAAGGTTGGTATGTTCCGGCGTTGGCAGAGTCAGAACCAAGGTTATTGTCCTGCTCCTCCTGGATTTCAACCTCTGTGGCGCATGGAAATGGGACTTCTGTGGCGCATATCCTAGTCACCACTGTTACCTCGCCACTGATAACTACTTCATGTGGCACATATCGGTATGCGCCACAAGAAGAACTTTTGTGGCACATTTCTTCAGATGCGCCACAAGAAGACTTCTGTGGCGCATTTACATATATGCGCCATAGAAAGCCCATGCGCCACTTACTATATAATTATATGCGCCACTGATTATGTAACACGTATTCGAAGTAAAATACGTTCTTGTTGTATAATCAGGTATTTATATAGGATTTATACAGTATTTATCCAGATGAGTATAAAGTACATTGCATAAGTAGTAGATGCATGAAAACTGACATATATATAATACAAACACTTAGAGACCGATCGAGATACATATATAGTGTCAAGTGCCAAATTTTTACACAAGCGCCGAATACAAAGTTCATATCATCTCACATTACATATATGAAGTGGCCACCACCGCCTACACTAGGATCAAATAGAATACAGCTGTGATAATGATGAGCAAGAGCATTAGCCCGACCAATATCTTCATCCGGTTCTTCTTCCACAAGTGGTTCCTCCACTTAGCTATCGCCTCCTCTCTAGTCGTGTATCCTTTGTAGATGTTGCCGCTGAACTTGTTCACTTGTTTGTGACAATCCTCCCACTCCTCGTAGACTCCTAGAACCCTACCCATGTACACCACATACCACCTCGTCGCCATCTCTATAGACGACAAGGCATATTAGTAAAAATACAACGAAAAGAATTAATAAAGGGTTCACATCCATATATATATATATATATATATGTTCACAGAATATAAAACAAAGGATCCATAAACCTAAAAGATAGATCATCATAGAAGCAATAAGTTCAACGACAACACGACCACAAGGTAGTTTAAGTCTAACAACAATGACCATTTCGACCACGAGATAGTAAAGTTTATGACACACACACTAATACAGCAGGCGTCCATCAAGAATATACACAAACTGGATCATGCTAGAGGCACACATCGATCATGATGAAGACTTCCTCTTCTCGCTTGGCTTCGGGAATGGTAGATAGCCCTCTTTCATCATCCACGTCCTTGTGTCACCCTACTTACAGAGGCGTTCTTCGATCTCCCTCTTACTCAACCCTTTGGCTTGTTTTAGGGCAGCCCCCCTTGTGTCGACATCTTCAATGATGATTTGCGACAACTTCATCTGAATGCGATGGAAGTCTTCTCTAAGATCAGCATCGTCGATTCGCGCCAAAGTTTCGGCCCATCCTCGGAGACTAGATGGCAGCGTTAGGTTCTGGCAATCCCGAACATAGCCTTTAAGGTGATGGAGGACGTAGAAGGCCTCCTTGGCACCAGTAGTCGACTTCTTGACGCAGGGGAACTCAAGCACGTGCTTGAACACGTGTTTGCCATCCTTGATACATTCCCCCTTAACTACGAAGGTGCATCCCTTCTTGGTGTAGCCCTCGAGAGCCTCATTGAGAACACCCCTTATTCTGGTGTAGTCTTTGTTCTTCGTCAAACTCCCCGAGTCGAAATATGTGGCTAGCGAATACCTCGGGGCAAGGACGATGAGTGTGCAGTATTTGTCTCTGTGGAACACAATTGGAACGGAATGTTGAAAAAAGAGCAAAGAAAGAAATCTATAAGAAACGCATAAGTTACGGTGGCGATGAGCGAGTGTGTGTACTTACTCGGGAAAGAAAGGCAAAAGAAGTGTGCCCTTCCTCTTGTTGTCCACCATGAACTTCTCGAGGTACGCCGTCGCCTTGGTCCGTGTCTCTGATCCTTCGACCAACTGGCTGTCCCGCATGTAGTAGGGATCCACTATCGCGATTTCCGGGGTACTTTCTCTCTTGATCGTGATCGCCAGATTGAGCGTGTATAGGCGGACCAAGTTATAGTCCAGCCATTTCATGAGAAACAGCTTGAATATGTCCTCGAATGCTATGAAGAATATATCCACAGGGGGTTCATCGACGAAGCCCACGTCATATGGCACCTTGGCCGTGAAAACCGGGTAATTTGGATCTTCGTCTTTAAGAAGGAAGCCCTCTAGTGTCTTCACACCCTCGTGCACAGTTAACATGGCTCCAACCGCAATGTGGATCATATCCGGAGTCAATATCGGATCACCAGCTACATGCACTCGGGGCAAGCCATATTGTGTGGATGGTACGACGACGGCGTCCTGACCCCGGATCCTCTTCGGAAGAGGATGGCTCGCACCTTTCTTATAATTATTATTACCTCTCTTCCTGTAGTGCTTCTTCTTCACAACAGTGTCAGCCACTGCCATCTGCTCATCAGCCGCCTTTCGGAGTGTGTTGGGGCTGAAAATCAATCCCAGTTTCTCTTGTGGTGGATCGGCGGCCGGAGGCGTCTCTTGAGAAAGACCATGGAAGACCAGGCGATGCGTGCATGTATTGGGCCGATCAGCTTGATGGTCCTCGCGAGCTATGAAGGGTTCTTCATCCACAGAAGGCATATACAATCATTTGGCGGCGTCGATGTTGATGAAGTCGTCAACGTTGACCAATTTATCATCATCTTCATGGGTTCCATCATGTGGTGGTGGTAGCGGGGGTGATGGCGGTTGCGGCACAACGTCTTTGACATGTGGCGGTGCACACGCTGCTAAGAGTGGATGGTGATGGCTGGTGGTGGCGACGATGGCGGCTACTGGCTTCTGAGGTGGTGGCCGGGAGATCGGTCGAGAGGTGGCACCGGTGCTCCCCCCCCCCCCCGCAAGACGAATCTGGGTCTTCGGCCATGTCAAGGGCAAGTTGTAGCATTCTCCAAGGGTCTTGTGTTCGTCAGCTCCCTGAGGTTGAAAGGGGGGTCCATGTCGTCGCACCCTGGCAACACCCGAGCCAACCTGACCCTCATCACGTCATCATCCATTGGATTGTTGTGCATCGTGCGGCTCGCCGGTTGTATAAGAGTGCCAGCTTGGCTTTCTCTCTAGCTGCAGCTTTGTCGTTGCTCGTCTCCTTGAGGATCAGTTCTTGAACATGAGGGTCCTGCAAGACCAAAGTTAGCAGCGTCTGTGTGTTCGCGTCTTCTCCTTCTTCATGATCATGATCATGCCCGTCGCCATCTCCTTCTCCATGCTGATCATGCCTGCCAGCATCTCCTTCGTCATGATGATCATGCCCGCTGGCATCTCCTTCATCATGACGATCATGCCCGGTAGACTCTTTGTCTTCTCGCCCGCCCACGTCTTCGTGACCACCACCATGTCCTGCCGGCGCCTCATTGAGGTCGCGCATGAAACCGCGCCTGAGTAGGTGACCCTACAATTGTCTAGATTCAGGGTCGATCCAGCGCTGCAGTTTGCATGTTCGACTTGGAAATCTTATCATGGTCTTGTTGTTCAGAATCATGTCCTCCTTCGCGCCTTTCTTGTACCTAGAAATTCGACCTTCGCTCATCGTGAGGACCATGATTGCCTGAGCGGTCAAAACAGAGAGTATAGGTGAGAACCACACCATATGAACACACACGTGCATGAATGCTAGCCGGAAAAAATTCGACATGACCTTTCCTAAAATTAGGACATATGGGTTGTGCAAAAATTTACCGAAATGGAAATGAATCAACATTTCAGCAAACATCCATGCAACCACACCGGCCGGGACAACAACAAGCAAGCAACAAAAAACTTCCTCCCATTGCAAACATTCATGCACCACACAAGCATCGTCTCGCCATGGATCGCACACACACACACCGCCCGCGCGACAAGCTTCATCTACATGTTCATGGCCAAGTACTCACCTAGTAGACACAATAATAGCGACACGAGACCGCGCGATGAGAGAGTGTGGACAAATAGATCTACAAGTTGGTGGATAGGAAATTAGTAAACAAATATAGATGTGAGAGAGAAAAGTAAGGAACTTTTAGATCTAGAAGTTGGAGCGAAGCTTCCACTTACCAATCTATGGATTAAAGTAGGTTTAGTTACAAGAAAATAGAGAAACTATGTGCAAAATGGGGTGTGAGGGAGGAGGAAGACGAGTTGGGAGGAGGTAGAGATGTGAAATGGGTGGTGGTGGATAGATAAGAGCTAGCTTTTGTCACCTTTTTAACATGAATCTGGACGCCCTCATCTATGGCGCGTATGGAGGAAATGCGCCACAGAAGCTGAATCTTCTATGGCGCATAAGTCCATATGCGCCACAGAAGTGGGTGAATTAGATTCCCTGTGTGGGGCCCTCCTCCAAGTTCTGTGGCGCATGTTGGGATATGCGCCACAGAAGTGAAACACATCTGTGGCGCATATCAGAACATGCGCCACAGAACTTGGGTGAATTAGATTCCGTGATGGGGCCCCCCTCCATATTCTATGGCGCATAAGAAAATATGCGCCACGGAAGAGGCAAGTTCTGTGGCGCATATATCGCTATCCGCCACAGAACTTGGATCAACCCACCCCAGCTAACGGGTCCCACCAATCTACTGTGGCGCATACTGTGGAGAATGCGCCACAGAACTTCCAGGTTTCTGTGGCGCATATTTTCTAGTTGGCCACTGATATTTATCTGTGGCGCATGGTTTCGCATATGCGCCACTGAATATCTTGTCTATCTATAGGCTGTTTCCTAGTAGTGCGCGGACAAAGGGGACCTAGAGATTTATCCTGCCTCTATCATCACCGCTAGGGTGGGTGGGGCAGGTTCAGCGAATCCGGTGTACACATCGATCTCACCAAAGTACATGATGGTGTAAGAAGTCACATCCTCCCTAGCCGGAATCTAGGTCTCGTCGAGAACGATGAGAGAGACGTCGCTGGCATAGAGGACGTGACAGACGGCGATAGTCTCGCCGATTCTGATTCTTGTAGATTTCGCTCGGAATGCAGATCCGAAGATCACTTGCCCCACGGTGGGCACCAACTGTCATCGTATTGATGACAAGTACGCCATGAGGGGGTCCTCGAGGCATGCGGAAGAGAGGGGTGTGAGACATACGGTGTTTTGGGATGGTGAGCACACAAGTTTACCCAGGTTCGAATCCGCCAGCTTTGGACGGATCCTAGTCCTGCTAGCAATCCAGTAATACGGCAGAGTCGGAATATGGGTTACAAGGGTTTCGCATGTGCGAGTTGAGATTGTAGACTATTGTGAGGGTGCCCTAAAGGCTTTCCCTAGGACAACTTATATAGATATCCAGCCTAGGGTTTACAGGAGAGACCTATCCGGCTACAATTAAGAGTCGGTTACAGAGTACATGTTGAACTACAAGTAACACTATGGGCCTATGTCGGTAAGTCATCTGGGTCTTCCCGTAGCTGGACTGGACTCCATCTCTTCTCCCTGATTGGGCCGTCCGTGAAGCAATGCTCTAACTCGAAGTGGGCCACCCTGGTCAGTGAGGCACATCGAGGATACCCGAAAAGTATATCCCCAACACCAAGATCTATTCTATATAGACATAAGTAATGGAGAGGGAAACGGTATTAATACCCTTGAAGACCGAGGTACACCCTACATAGGTAGGCGTATGTTTATGAAGATGAACAACTCCTCGCTGCAAGCGCTAATCTACGAGCGCCCCAAGTGTGGCGCCTCTAAAGTTCTACACATGTCCGGTGTAGGCGACGACTCCCGGGCTCTGATCCAGCCGAGCAGCGGAAGAAGAAAGATGGCGGACCGAACAATGCACGATCGTAGTGCAGAGGTGGAGAAACCAAGTCCCTCAACGTTCTCTCCAATATTATAGAGAAATCTCTAAGGAAATGAGAGAGATAGAAGATAGAATGGGATGCCTTCCAAGAGGAGGGGTGCCCCTTTATTTATAATAGGAGGGGCCAACGCCCAAGGGGCAAGCGGACACCCGCCAGCTACCAAGGGTGCCGCCGGCCATGGTGGGCCCTAGGCGAGGAGCCCACTAGGACTTGGTCGGTTGCCCCTCCTCCACCATGAGCCCTGCCCTCTTGGGCCTCCCCTTTGGGTGAGGCCCATAAGGCATGGGCTACCTTTAAAAATAAAATAAAAATATATGTTTTATTATTAATACATTTAATTAATATAAAACACATACATTATATTATTATATCTTTCACTCTGGAACTCCTTCTAGACCCCTCCTATCAACATCGGGTGCTACACTGAACTTTTCCAGTTTCTCTCTCTCTCATTTCTCCTACTGTGTCGGATCAGTCCCTATGTGTCCCCACCCTTAAGCGTGCCACCCTTCGGTTCGGAAACACTCTGGACATGGCCGAGACACCTCTCGCATCAATGATCATCAGCAGGACCTGGATGCCCATAATGACCCCCGCGAGTTTCCAAATCTCATCGCTTGAACCTTCAACGTCGCGTCCCACTCCCTTTTCCATTCGATACCTAATTCATCCAAGATTCTGATGTCGTTGCATCCCGTGACCTAGTCACACGCTTGCAAGCTTCGTTAATGCAACGTCACTGAGTTGGACACGTGTATCTATCCATTTGAAAGGATTGGCAAATTCTGGTCTCAATACGCACTCCTCTACACGTCCCTTAGGAAAACCTGAGTGGCACCTTTTTGATCACCCTTTTACGGCTTGATACTTGATACCATCAAGGCTCCCTCCAGTAATGGTGATTTGTATTATCTCACAGTCAAAGAATTGGGTTGCGAGGTTTCTATGTTATCATCAATGTTGAACGTGTGTAACTAGATCTCATTGTGATATTACTTTGGGTATTTGTCTATCACATCATTCGTCCAATGACATGACCTCATTGTCAATTGGTATAAATGCCCATGATCTCGAAACCCTAGACCATCCGTTGACCAATGAGCTAGTTCGCTAGAGGTAACTAGAGATATAGTTTGTTTACATATGCACATGTATTAACGTTTCATATTAACATAGTTATAGCACGACATGAAACATATTATGAACATACAAGAGATACATCAAATAAAACACTTTATTATTTGCCTCTAGGGCATATGTCCTTCATCATGTCTGAGTAGTCCTCACGGGATGGGGGCTGAGGCGTAGCCTTGCGGCGATTATGTGCAATTTCTAACACCATGAGATGTTATGTTGTGATTTTATATTAGATCTATTATTTTCTATTCTTGTCTTTTGCCTCGATCCAAGGACTTGTTAGGTACCCAAGATTCCGAGGATCGACAAGGTAATAAGGTGAGATGAGTGGTGATCATCTTATACACGTGAAACCCAATGACAGCAAGGGGAGTACCGTAGTTGTTTGATATCCATTTGGGAGTAAGGGTAATGTCATTGATCTTAGTGTTTTGGTATGTTTTACTTAATAAATTGTTGTAACCACGCGCGATAGTGGTGTAGTGGTTGGACAAAAGTCTATGGTGAGTGTTGTTGACAATTTCCATAATAGTTACGGACGTACCACCCGCAATCAATATCAATATTGATCACAATACATGAACGAGACGATTAAATTTTAGTTTATACTAACATATGTGCACAGCTGCAGGTGAAACCTTAGGACTAGCCTATCTCCCTCCATCGATACAAAAATCACAAAAAATAAATGTGTTTGGTCTAGTAAGTAAAAATAGTATGAGTTTGCAAGGTCTTGTTCAAACTAACCGTACACCGGACGAAAGCTTCCCAAGGATTCGATAAATCTAGGTCTACTACGGAAAAGAATCTATACTACATTCCGTAATTCGGATCGAATATATCATATGTCTATTAATTATCTGAAGTGACAAAACCGCATTTCTTCATCGTGGCTCATTTGAATCTATTGATTATCCAATCCTATACTCAAAGCCCATCGTGTGGGGGGAAGGGTATAGGTGTGGATAGCCTGACGTTTAATCGTGAATCCAAAAGAAAACTAATAAGAACTATTTTAGGGAAAGAAGAGATTAACTTGTACCATAGCTAACTATAGAGTAATTTAATTTGTGGTTTATATCTAGCTATTTTTTGCGAGAAACATCCCAATCTATTCCACGAGCTCACAATAAGTATAGAACACCCCATATATAATAAAAATTGCATCAAGGTCCTTGAACTACCATGAAAATTACTACCCCCGGGCGATCTGCCCACACTTCATTCTCACTGCTCCCCTACTAGACCTGGCCTGGTGTTGTTGATGACAGTCGGGAAGTCTTCATGCAAGTGCCCCTAAGGACTGGAGCCCTAGGGTCGAAGTCATCGGTGCACTAACCCTTGAATTGGTATGAATCTTCTAATACTAAATCCACACACGCATAGCTAAAAAAGATGCACCGTACCGCTCCATGGAAAGCGACGACCTAACAAATCCCCACCCTCCTCAATGCCTCCATCGAGATCACCACTGACGAGGTGGGCGGGTATACCTTATTCTTGTCTCGCACGAGGAGGCCGCCATAGACACCATGACGTCGGTCCTGATTGACCAAACTCTAACTTCATGGACCTTACTATAGCATTGAGTGCAGGTTCAAGGTCCCCAACCTATCCCGCGGCCGGAGCGGCAAGCAGAGGAGGTGGGGACCCATTGATTTCGAGTCTAAGACGGCGAAGACAAGGTAGATCGCGGCAACTAGGATTGAGCCCTAGGTCGTGCCTTCTTCTCATGGGAGGAAAAACAATTCGTGTCTGCAAGTGGTTGTATCTAGCTCACAGATGGATCATAATTTTCACAAAATCTCTTACCTATAGCCTCTCTATTCTATGATGTTTTGTAACTTTTTAAAACTTATAGCTATGTTTATTATGAAGTTTTCATTACTGAGATTCTTTTTTCGATAAAGAGTGATTTATTACTTAAAGACTTATAAGCATTGCACCTGGTCTCTAGATAGCTAGGATGCACACAACCGTTCAAGTCCAAAAAGAGAAAAAGAAAAAGATGAAATACATGTAACCATCCAGAAACTGGAAGATGCTAAGGTGGTGGAGGCTCAATCCATAGATCATGCTTCCATCCATGTTGGATAAAAATTGTTAGGAATGGTGCCTTAGAGGCTTCACTTTCCTCCTTATATCTGTAAGCCAGAGTCCTGTAAAGAATTATTTGTATGTGATATTTTATTTGTTACGGTTGTGGAACCACGTACTTATGTATAATTCTTTCTAGATTGGCTTTAGTCGTTTGAGGTATGGGCTAGACACCCAACACCAAGATTAATGTGTAATCCGGAAGATGACAATGTTCTACGTATCATGTGCATGAAGATACTATTAGCCTTACATTGACTAGTCGAAATAGGTACGGTAGCCATATCGATCCAAAGTTAGTCGGCTAGAGCATAGAGTCGTACACTCCGACTAACATGATGTAATCCTTAGACATGAGGGGATCGCATAATTTGCGTTGTGGAATAGCTAACTTTGTTTCCGTCTTTCTCTATCTGTAACTGGTAACCATAAGGGTGCTTTTGGACTGACTAGGAAACAAGCCATGTGACATGGATCAACTAAGACAGAATTTTCCTTCCTTCGTGTAGAAATATTATCTGTGTCTGCTCATGTGGTATGATTCGGAACCATGGTCGTGTGCTACTCGATAAAGTGTTGATCTAGTTAGTCCGACTCACATTAGCCGGATGTAAATCCGACTAATGTTAGGTGGAAGGAATCACTTATCGCTACTGTGATGGCGGATGCTCCCTGCATCTTCTCACCAATATCGTGAGGCGGAGAGACTCGCACCCATCATCAAATTGAGGGCACTTACGTCTAATGGGGAGTTGGCACATTACTCTTGCTAGTGACCGCTACCAACTATCAGCTCTAGGCGAAAACTCACTGATCAACAAAGCTTACTGAGCTATGTATTTCTTACCACAAGTCTATGTGATCGCACACTTAAGAGAGTGTAACTAGGTGGATATAGATCCAACTAACACAAGCTGGCAAAGTTGGCAAAGTTGGACTTAGCCTTATTGGGATATGTGTCAATAGGTTAGACCCACTTTGACTTGGTTAGGGTTGCTGACTGAGAGGCACAAGGTGTTGTGCGTCCTTGCCTACTCCCTATATAAAAGAAGGTGGGGCGACGGCGGATAGAGAGAGAACCATCCGAACATTCCACTAGGACAAGGCTTGGGCCTCAGTCCCACCATCCTATCTTGTGGCGGTAGGACCGAGGCTAGCACCTCACATGTTGTTTATCCACCTCATACGTGTGTGTGATAGTAGAGGCCCTGCATCTGTTGTGCTCGGCGGTGTCACGTGGCGGTGTCAAGGTGGCAGAAGGCGGAGGAGTTCATCAGAGCCGACAACTTGGAGGTCCCAGGATCAAGCAGTTAGCCAGAGCATGACCAATTGACGAGGAACAAGGACGACACTGCCCTGCCATGCTTCCTCAGCTCCCGCACCCACGCGTAGAGGGTATGACTATGGCCTCTAACCTTGGTTGGTTCCTGGAGTGGAGGCTCGCCGGAGTTTAGCCAGAAATTTTAATTTTCCATTCTGGCTCTCGACAAGCACCCAACAAAAATATCCCTCCATGTGTCTTCCAACCGTTTAGACACCTCCATACATAGGTCGTGATACTCCACATGTTGTAGAGATGACAAACGGAGCAAACTAGTGCATCAGTAGATAATCAACATAAGAAAAGCGTTTTATCACTAAAAACCTTGTCATTTATATAGCCATAGCAAAATAACGACAAGTGCTCTCATCTAAATAAAAATTATAAATATGTGATCGATATCATATAACCAGTTGTCAAATATATTTGCAACATTACGTGGTTGATAGAAGTTAGAAGCTACCTAGATGATTGATTATATAGAGCGAGCGTGTTGGAACGCAAAGAGCAAGTGTTCAATTATCTCTTTTTGATGACAAAATACACCCTTTGTGCTACCGTGCTAATTACGTTTTACATGGTTGCCTTTGGTAAGGATTACCTCTCAATGAAGGTACCATGCGATTTTTTTTCCAGTGGTATCCTCTTTTACCAATTTTTTTTGTTATTATCGAGTGGCACATCCTTCTATACATGGAATCCACCTAAAATTTTCCATTCTCATGAAGGTTCCAACGGAACTCAACAGCCTATTGTGATAGTTGGATCAAAGCCAATCTTTGTAGTTGGGCATTCCAGGATGGAAGCATGGGGCTAATTAAACCCTGTTTGAACTTCACATTCAACGGAGATGACTCCAAGACCGCATCGAGAGTATCGCTCTTGAGATGAACAATGTTGTATAGAGTTGGATACTATTCCCAAAGAGTGGCATTGCTTAGCCATTTATCCTCCAGAACCTGATTTCCCAACCATCTTTAATTATAAATGATCCAAATTGGAAGAAGTATTTCTTCGTCGCTATTATACCCGCCCAGAAATACAAGTCACCAGGTTTTCAATAAACCTAGAAAAGTGCTTTCGAGCCTATATATTTGTATTTCATTAGAGTTGGCCATACCTCATATTATGTAAGAAGCTTATAAATGAACTTACTTAGGAGAGTTCTATTCTTGAACTCAAGGTCGTGAATTCCAAACCCTCCTTGGTCTTTAAATCTGTAAACTACACTTAATTTAGCAAGTCGATATTTTTTTCACTATCTTCTT
Organism: Avena eriantha; assembly: GCA_910589775.1. Lineage (NCBI taxonomy): Eukaryota > Viridiplantae > Streptophyta > Magnoliopsida > Poales > Poaceae > Avena > Avena eriantha. The sequence continues at coordinate 489,880,831 of OU342740.1, forward strand.
GCTATTTTTTTTTCAGAAATGATCCAAGAGATTGAACACTCCTTTAGCTATCTGGAAGAAATAAACCACGTGGAGTACCCTGTTGCTCAGTACTACATTAATAAGAAGAGAAAAACACCAATTTAGACTATGAAGTTGTTGCGGATGTTAAGCTTTGGTCACAAACTTGCAAATCGTTAATTCCGGATCACGAAGTTGCCACGCGCGTGCATTCTGGTCAGTCCGTGATGGTACCATCAAAACCATGCCAAAACTCGATGACGTGGCATGTCGGTGCCGTTGTGTTAAGGCAGGTGACAGGATAATATGCAAAAAAAACACCCTCCTAGCTCATTATTCCGTCCCCAACCAGAGCATCCCAGGTAAAAAGACAAACATTTGCATATCAAATTTATTAAATGCTTGAAATATCTATGTACAATATGCTACCTACGGGTAGACCATACAAACATTTATATGGTCATGTCTACTATTTATCTACAGCCTGATGTTACATCATTGAATTTAAAATGCTTAAGATATACATTACAATACTGAAATCTAACCGAATTTAAACATGCTAGAAATATCGATTACATAACTGTATTTAAACCTACTCCAAATATTCATTACATGATTCAATTTAATCCAGCGGCAAAAAAACTCAAGGGGTTTTCCGCAACGTTACAGCTAGAGATGCCCCACACGTGCGACTTTGCCGACGATTCGGAATTCACGATTTGCAAGTTTGTGACCAAGACGCACATCCACGGCAACTTTATAAACTAAACTGGCGTTTTTCTCTAATACTAAGAACTAATCTTTCACTAAGAGATATTAACTTCTACTTTCCGGGATTCGCAAAAAAAAACTTTGCTCTCCTTGATGGGTTTCCGTTCAACGTTAGTCAGTCGCTTATGGACCTGAGATCAGAAAACTTAAATCCATGCTAGCTTTGTTATGGAGAAGGGAAGTGGGTAGGTGTTACTTAGTATAAGTTTGCGGTTGCCAAATCTGAATAATAGGGGAAAGCAGGTCAAACAAACACCAAAATAAGCAAAATCTGGTTAGACAGCGCGATCACTAAAATCCATGGCAATATTCTGTTATGATACGGTAAACAGATACACTGCGATTAATCACCTCCAGCTATCCACAGCTCCAAAATCCCCGGATTCCGAAACAGCTCTAACCGTAATCCAAAAGGGATCCCGGCCACCACAAGAGATTCACTGCGGGGCCGGCCCCGCTCTGCAGCCAAAGCCGAGAGAAGCAGCCATCGTTGCCACGCCTTCCCGGAACCCGAATCCTCCCCCTGCTCCACACGATGCTCGCAACAAAATCACAAAACCTCCGCTCAGTCCAGCGCCTCGCCCACCGGCCTCCTATATATCCGACGCCACCGGTTCCCCTCGTTTCTCTGCGCCACACCAACCAAATTCCAATCTCTGAAGAAGAGCCCCCCCAAAATTTCAAGGCCGTTTGTTTAGGGGGAGGCGCCGCGCCAAGATGTCGACGTGCGCGGCGGACCTCGCGCCGCTGCTGGGGCCGGCGGCGATGAACGCCACGGACTACCTGTGCAACAGGTTCGCGGACACCGCCTCGGCGGTGGACTCCACCTACCTGCTCTTCTCGGCCTACCTCGTCTTCGCCATGCAGCTGGGCTTCGCCATGCTCTGCGCGGGCTCCGTCCGTGCCAAGAACACCATGAACATCATGCTCACCAACGTCCTCGACGCCGCCGCCGGGGCGCTCTTCTACTACCTCTTCGGCTTCGCCTTCGCCTTCGGAACGCCCTCCAACGGCTTCATCGGGAAGCACTTCTTCGGCCTCCAGAACATGCCGCAGACCGGCTTCGACTACAGCTTCTTCCTCTTCCAGTGGGCCTTCGCCATCGCCGCCGCCGGCATCACGTCCGGCTCCATCGCCGAGAGGACGCAGTTCGTCGCCTACCTAATCTACTCGGCCTTCCTCACCGGGTTCGTGTACCCGGTGGTGTCCCACTGGATCTGGTCCGTGGACGGATGGGCCTCCGCGAGCCGCACCTCCGGCCCGCTGCTCTTCAACTCGGGCGTGATCGACTTCGCCGGGTCGGGCGTCGTGCACATGGTGGGCGGCATCGCGGGGTTCTGGGGCGCGCTCATCGAGGGGCCGCGCATAGGCCGGTTCGACCACGCCGGCCGCTCCGTGGCGCTCAAGGGCCACAGCGCGTCGCTCGTGGTGCTGGGGACCTTCCTGCTGTGGTTCGGGTGGTACGGGTTCAACCCGGGGTCCTTCGTCACCATCCTCAAGTCCTACGGCCCATCCGGCAGCATCCACGGGCAGTGGTCGGGCGTGGGGCGCACCGCCGTGACGACGACGCTCGCGGGGAGCGTGGCGGCGCTCACGACGCTCTTCGGGAAGCGGCTCCAGACGGGGCACTGGAACGTGGTGGACGTCTGCAACGGCCTGCTGGGCGGGTTCGCGGCCATCACCGCCGGGTGCAGCGTGGTGGACCCGTGGGCCGCCGTCATCTGCGGGTTCGTGTCGGCGTGGGTACTGATGGGCCTGAACGCGCTCGCCGCGCGCCTCAAGTACGACGACCCGCTGGAGGCCGCGCAGCTCCACGGCGGGTGCGGCGCCTGGGGGATCATCTTCACGGCGCTCTTCGCGAAGCAGCAGTACGTGGAGGAGATCTACGGCGCCGGGAGGCCGTACGGGCTCCTCATGGGCGGCGGCGCGCGGCTGCTCGCGGCGCACGTGGTGCAGATCCTGGTGATCGCCGGGTTCGTGTCGTGCACCATGGGCCCGCTCTTCTACGGGCTGATGAAGCTGGGCCTGCTCCGCATCTCGGCCGAGGACGAGACGGCCGGCATGGACATGACCCGGCACGGCGGCTTCGCGTACGTCTACCACGACGACGACGAGCACGACAAGTCGGTGGGTGGGTTCATGCTGAGGTCGGCGCAGACCCGCGTCGAGCCGGCGGCGGCGACCAACAGCCAGGTTTAATAAACCGATCACGACTCAAAGATCGATACGTAAGAAGAAATTTAGTGTTGGCTCCCGCACGCGTCATATGTGATCGATCCGAATATTTTTTAGGTAGTATACTGCTTGGGCCGTATGCTCTCTGCTACCAGTACTTTGGTGTTGCAGGATTGATTGTAAAATCATCATCATAGTAGAACGCGGTTAAATTGCAGCTAGTTTTTCTCTTTTATTTTTCTCGGTTTGTCTTCCTGTACATATGCGCGCGTGTGTGTGTGGATGGAATCTGCAGCTTCGCAGGTGTTTTTCTTGGCGATATATTGCCATTTTTGTGGTGGAATTTTGTGATCATAAGGGTGTGGTCAAGATAGGTGGCTGTTGAAGGGTTGAAAGTGTGCACTTTGTCCTCTCATTCCGTCGGGTCTACTCTCTCCATCTAAACTTCGGCACGTTTCCCTGATCATGTGGTTTTGCGGTGTTCTCGTTTTATATGGTGTGCTATTTATTGTCACAGTCATATCTTTCCGTTAGTTTTCGCACTATACTCCTTTTGGTAGAAGTAGAAAGATGAGGATGTTACAAGAACTTAGGGTGTGTTCGGTTCGGGAACAGAGTTGGAATCGAATGTCATGGTTTCATTCCATTGGAATGGGTCAGTTCCGTTACTGTGTTCGGTTTGGATAAAAAGGAGGAATGGAATGGTTCCATTTTTTGTTCGGTTGGAGGAATGGAATGGTTCCGTTTTTTGTTCGGTTGGAGGAATTGGAGAGCAGAACAGAACGAGGTTAAAGTTAATCTTTTGTCTCAGTATCATAATTAATAGTGTCAAATGCCCTTTTAATCTCGAAAACATAATTAACAGCGCCTAATGGCCTTTTTAATCTCAAAATCATAATTAGCATCATCTTTTGTTTGGTTGAGGGAATTTGGAGAGCATAACGGAATGTCTCAAAATCGTAATTAACACCGGCAAATGGCCTTTTTAATCTCAAAATCTTAATTAATAACGGTTAATTATTTTTTAGCTGAATTATTGGAATGCTTCGTAATTAACAGCGGCTAATTAACAGCCGTTCCACCACATTCCACCGATTTGATGGAATGGGTGCATTCCGCATATGGGGGGAATATTCCCTTTCGAAGAATCACTCGGTTCCGTTCCATTCCACAACCGAACACAAGAATTGGCTCTAGATGCGGAATGGTTCCGTTCCATTCCACTTGATTCCACGAACTGAACACACCCTTACTATACTCAATGGGTATGAACTATGAAGACAACTGTTCGCATATACTACTATATGCCAGCTCACAGGATTATAAACTACTACTCGCCGTCTTGATGGAAGCAACTTCAGCAAATCCCACACAGATCGGTCTTGCAATAACTAATACCTACGCGTTAAGTTTGCAAACCTGTTAAAGGTGAAAGAACAAACTGCATCTAAGCAAATAGTATAAGCACACTTGTAAGCACTGCTGACCCCTTACACTTGTAGTTGAAAATATGGCCCAGAGTTCTGGAACAGTGCTTACGGGCCTGCCTAGAACATGATGTATCTACACTTGTAGCTTTTCTATAACGAACTGCTAGTACACAAAAAGAAGAAGAAATCCCAGAAGAAACACCACGATCCAATTTACATCCATCACATGTTTTCCTACGGGTTCAGTTGGAGTATATATATTCATATGCAAATGCAATAGAGCAGTACGTACATGTTTCTCTTTCACCAATACTACCAAATAAGACGCTTGGAGTTGGAAAGAGATTGGAGAGTTCCTCTCATCGCCAAGTTGCCGGGTCAGGACAACACAACACAAGCTACACACTGGCCTGGCGCCTGCTGCAACCTTCCATAAACAAAGCACTCCTATGCCACTGGGACACTGGGTGGATGGGATGAAGAGAAACAATAGTGTAATAAGTACAGATCAGTCGGCCTAGTGTCGCTCTACCAAGATTCTCACTGGCTGACCACCAAAACTTGTGGATAAAACTCGAAATAACTATTGAAAAATAGGAGAAAGCCCGTCTCCTTACCGCCACATAGCTGGAAGGTGATTTTCACACGCACAGTTATGCAAGATTGGAACTCCGTATTCAGAACGTAACTTAATATTCCTGAAAACACATGAGTGCGGACAAATGGAGGCCCATCCCTAGGGAGACCCTTATTTTTCAAACTTCTAAAATCACATTTACAAGTTTCAAAAATTTATGAGAAAAAAGGCGATGTATTCAATATCGATAACCGTGCAAAATCTTAATATATAATTGTTTATATTTTGAGCACACAGAATAAAAAAATCTAACAAATTTAATAGTTTTGAAAAGTGTACTATTCACGATATTTATATTAAAACTTTTTTCACTTTTGTGTATCCTACAATATCAACTATTTCACATCAAAATTTTGCAAGATCATAGTATATATTGAGGATTCTTTTATATATTTTTTGAAACTTTGAAATACGATTTTTTAATTTTTGAAAAGAATGGGCTTCCTGGAGCTTGGCCTGGCCTCCATTTGGAGTTTCTGGGAAAATCATGACTTAATTGCATCCATTGTTAGTAAAAAGAAACATATACAAAACATGCATATTTTCCTTTTACCTTTAGCTAGGTTAAATCCGTAAACATCTATGATATCTTGCAGCAACTCGCTGGTTTTTGATTCGGCGGTATTCACCATTTATTGGCTCGACTTGCTCGGTCTCTCACACATCGCGATGATCTATGTATATGTATGGTCTCATATGATACAGAAGGACAACAATGTCACCGGTATGAAATTATAAAATTTTGATCAATTGTTGTGTATCCACAATAGTACACTTTTCTTATTAACACTATACTCTGTCCATCCCAAAATATAAGGTATAATTCATTTACTTATGATAATCCGCATTGACAAAGACACACTTGCGCTATTTCTTAACCGGTGGCGTATAAGTTGATAAGCATTTGACCAACAATTAATCTACAAATATACGGTTTATATGATACAAAATCATATTCAAATGTAGGTGCTTCTGAATGCAAAATCTAATGCCATCAATTTTTTCACATAAATTTCATACTGATGGACTGATTATTGGTCAAATCCTTGTCTTCACAAAATCTAATATGCCTTTAGATTGAGGAATGGATGGAGTGCCTTAAGATATGGTTTATGTACTGATACAAAATTACAGTTACATGTAGGTATTTTCCAATGATCAATTAATTCTATAACGTATACCTTTTAAATAATGTATTAACAGATTAGTTATCAATAAAAGTGTTGTCTTAACAACCGAGAAAACAGAACAAGATTTGAAAAAATGTTGGCTTTCCTATGAAGCTTTGCTTCGTGCTGGTTTTCTTTTACGATAGTAAATACATGCCAATGTGCTTTACATAAAACAGACAAAGGATACCCAACAATGTTTACGGGTTTTTAGGGCCTCTGTGAAGCACGATCATGAAAACGTAGAAATTAGAGCAGCCCATTGTCATGCCCACATGAATACTACGGGCCTCTTGGTTCAAAGAAAAGTGGAGGAATACGACAGTGATAGAAAAAAATTCTATGGTGTCACTACACATCCTTTCGTTCAAAGGAATGCAGCAAAGAAAAACCACAAGAAAATATGTTTCATATCAGCTTCAAAGGAACTCGGGAATGTTACAATCCACTCTCCCCTATTTGTTGAATTCCTACAAGTGAAGAACGAGACCAAGGTCTTTAGTGCATTATAACGTCATAATTATACCACCTTTTCGTGACATGTTTATTAGGATTTTTTTCAGCAAAGTTTATTCGGTTGCAGCATGATAATGCAAAGGATTCTTTGCGAAAGCTTGTGAGTTGATGTAAAATTTCCTTTGAAATGTAGTAATTTGAGACGATCATTATGGAACGAAATTCCTAGGTATCCTAATCCCATAGGCCTTGTAAAAAGATTGCAGGATTGAAATCCACCCAATTACTGGTAGAAGTGTCCCAATCCTCCTTCTGTAACACTCGCATAGAATCATTTTCCCCAGTAAGTTGGTACCGGTGCCATTCAAGATGATTTTTTGCCATGTAGTAGAAACGGCTTTCTGCCTTTCTCGAGCCGCATACGGGTACGGAAAAGGACACGCACGCACTTCCCCCGTAGCGGGAGCTCCTTTGCTTTGGCTGGGTGATGTCACGAACGGAGAACGTAGGGAAAAGCCCCGCCGCACTGGCTCGTGCAGTGCACCCAGCCGCCTGCCTTTTCCCGTCTGCTCGGCCATCGGCCAATCGGCGCGCTCCGTGGTGGCGTGGCGTTGGGATCAGGAGAACTCAGATGACAAAGAGCACGGGGAAGGAGAAGTTTATAAATAGGAGTAGCCGGAAAGGCCATCATCGCCCATGCCTTTTGCCCTTGGGAGATGCGGTGCACACCCACACCCATGTCGTCTATCGGTGCTTCACGGGGATCCCGGCCGGGGCCAAAAGCGACGACGCCACAACACACGCGACCGCAAATCAGCCCTCTGTTCTGCTGCCATTGGGTTCTCGGAGTCGGTGGAATCGCTGGCTGCACCGCGGGTTGGTTGCCCGGGCAGGCAGCAGTCCAGTCTGGGTCAGAGTTGGTGAGTTTGTGGGAAATGAAATAGCGCTATTGCTCAGGTTTACCAATTTGTTTGTTTGACAAGATTTGAAATCCCGTGGTACAACAGCTGTTCAAACAGAGTATTTTAGACGTCTTGATTAGATTCTTGCTCAACCGAAAATCTACGTACAGATACATCAGCGACAGCTGTTGAAGCTGGCCAGCTGGAATGGCAGCTGACCGAGACTTGGTTATCTCTGTTATTTTTCTCTCCAAATATGCATAACAACTCTCCACCATAATTGTCTTGGCTCGCTTTGGTTTAAAATTGTACCACGCTTTTGTTTTCTAGTGTACTCCCTCCTTTTTAAAATATAAGATGTTTTAGCTCTGCGAAAGAAGTGTATCTAGACTCTTTTTAGTGTGTAGGTTCATCTAGGTTTGAAGTGAACCTACACACTATAAGGGGTTAGATACCACTAGTAGAAAATGGCCCTTTGGTTCGGGCCATTAGTCCCGGCCGTGGCTGGGGCCGGGACTAATGGTCCGAACCAGACGGCCTGAGGAGGCCGAGGAACTATGTCCCGGTTTGAGATACAAACCGAGACAAATGGGTCTGGGCCGGCGCGCGTGCTCCTGGCAGGACATTTAGTCCCGGTTTGTATCTCAAACAGGGACTAATGGCCTGTCCTATATATATGCACCCAGCCCTCCACTCTCTCCTGTTTTTTTCCTACGTGAGAGGTGGGTATAAACTTTGTGCTAACTTTTTTTCTTCATATGCACTAGAGGTGTTCGGTGAAATGCCTATTAGAGCGATGCCACTTGAGTTCACATAAGACAAAATATGATATGAGGTGCCAGAGCGACACTTAAGGTTTCTCCTCTTTGTTTTGAAGTGTCCTAAAAGGTTAGCAACTATTTTCTTGTTTTTACTGCGCGGTACTAATTTAAGCATCGTGATTGCGTTTGATATGTATGCATGGTTGTATGATGCAGATGAGCCACCCATGGATGTACGGTGACCGACGCTCTGACGCTTACAGAGAAGGCGTGCGTTCTTTTCGCCTTGTGGCCGAGGCGAACAAGCGGCGGGATGGTTTTATGTGTTGTCCATGTGTTGAATGTCGGAATGAGCAGGCTTACACTTCCTCAAGAGTCATTCAGAGCCACCTGCTTCGGTCCGGTTCATGTCCGGCTATAATGTTTGGACCAAGCACGGAGAAAGAGGGGTTATGATGGAAGACGGCGATGAAGAAGAGAACGATGATGACAACTACCGATCTATGTTCCCTGAATACGATGATACCGCAGTTGAAGATAATGAAAAAGAAGGGGGTGAAGAACGGGAACCAGATGAGCCCGTTGATGATTTTGGTCGGGTCATTAGTGATGCAAGGCGAGACTGCGACACAGAAAATGAGAGGTTGCAGTTCGAGCAGATGTTACAGGACCACAACACATTGTTGTATCCAACTTGTGAAGATGGCTAGAAGAAGCTGGGTAGCACACTGGAATTGTTGAAGTGGAAGGCAGAGACCGGTATGACTGACTCGGGATTTGAAAAGTTGCTGGTAATAATGAAGAAGCTGCTTCCAAGAAATAACCAATTGCCCTCCAGTACGTACGAATCAAAGAAACTTGTCTGCCCTCTAGGATTAGACGTGCAGAAGATACATGCATGCCCTAATGACTGCATCCTCTACCGCGGTGAGAAGTACGAGAATATGGATAAATGTCCGGTGAAAGGAAAATGGACGTCGCCTAGAGGGGGGGTGAATAGACGTTTTAAAATTATTACGGTTTAGGCTCTAATAAATGCGGAATAAAACTTAACGTTTAATTTATCAAGCCAAAACCTATATCCACTAGTTTCACTAAGTGCACCAACAACCTATGCTAAGCAAGACTAGCAACAAGGTGATAGCAAGAAATAGTACTTCAAGCACGAAGGCTATCACAATGTAAATTGCATAGGTAAAGGGCTCGGTTGAGAGATAACCGATAGACGCGGGACGATGATTTGTTTCCCGAAGTTCACTTCCAAAGAAGCTACGTCTCCGTTGGAGAGGTGCGGGGGCGCAATGAACTTCGAACGCCACAAATGGCTCACCTCGAGGTGTGGTGGCTCAATGCTCACCCAACGCCACACAAGGCCTCACCAAGGATGCGAAGTCACGCAACTCACCGACGCCACAAAAGGCTCACCCTATTCTCCCGTGAGCTCGCCACAAAGGCCTACTCACGTTCCACTATGGGACACTTGAGGGCGGTCACCGAACCCGTACAAGGCTTGGGGCAATCTCCACAACTCAATTGGAGGGCTCCCAAGAACCGCCACAAAGGCTCCACAATGCCACAAAAGGCCTACAAGCTTGGGGAACTCCACAACTCAATTGGAGCCCCAAGAACAATGCCACAAAGGCTACAAAGCCACAAAAGGCAACAAGACCACAAAAGGTCAACAATCCAACCACACAACCGTCTAGGGTTCCAAGAACCCAAGAAAACAAGCCCAAGGGCTTGAACTCGCCGAATCTCCGTGGAGAACTCAAACCTATGCACCAAATGCAAGAGGCAAGTCCTTCACTCTCAAATTCCACCAAAGCTACAAAAGCTATTGGGGGAATAAGGGAGGAAGAACACAAGAGGAGAACACAAAACTCTCCAAGATCTAGATCCCAAGGATTCCTTCACAAAGAAGGGATTTTGCTTGGTGGGGCTTGTAGATCTAGATCTCCTCTCTCAAATCCCTCAAAAAGATGCAAGAATCATAGGAGGGGAAAGGGGAGAGGGCAAGCTCTTCAAGGTCAACAATGGAGGAGAGAGAGAGCAAGAACCAAGAAAGAGCTAGGTGATCGGGGCGAAGGGGAAAGGGGAGCTCCTTTTAAAGGGCTCCCCGATCTGCCCGTTACCCACAGAATCGCGCACGGCCGGTACTACCGGTGGCACCCAGCCAACGGTCAGAAAACAGCGAGGCAAAGATAAAAAACGCGAGCTTGTCCGGAACTACCGCTGCTTGGCCGGAACTACCGGTGGCAAGAATATCCTAGCGATCCTACCGCCTGAAAATCCGATCCAAGTTCCGTCAAATAGCGCTAACCAGGCAGAGAGGGTACTGAACCAAAATTTGGGTTGCCGGAAGTTGGGCCAGAATTAACACCGGTACTACCGGCGGCATTTCTGCCCGAGCGGTACTTCCGGCGTCTGGCCGGTACTACCGGTGGCCCACCGGAACTACCGGTCAGGCAAAAACTTCAGAACCAGAACTGCCACAACTTTTGCATCCGAACTCCAAACGAGATGAAACCAATTTTGTTGGAAAGATAACGACGTGTAGAATCCAACAAAAACTCGAAATATTGGGTATCACCAAGGGAGAAAATACCATGAATATATATGTGAGATACCTCCCAAGGTGTGGAGCCGGAAAACCTGCAAGATCAAAAACGCAATGAGATATGCAAGGGAAATCCGTTTTTGATGAACTAGTGCTTGTTATGAAGATAACCACAAGCTCTAGATCCTCACATGGACAAGAACCAAACAACAACCAAGAAAGATGATGCTATGTATGCAAAGGTCTGAGCTCTCACCGAAAGATATGAATGAGTCACCCACTCGAGAGCCCCTCTTGATAGTACGGCTATCTATCCTAAACCTGGTCTCCCAACACTACACGAGACCGGTAAAATAGAAACCCTATCAAGAACATACCTTTGCCTTGAGCATCCCACTTGAGCTTGATGTAGACGATCTTGTCACCTTCAAGATGGAACACCTTTCTTGATTGCTCTTGCTTGCTCTTGCTTGATGAAGACTTGAGAAATGCTCCCCCATACTCCATGGGGAAAGCCTCTTCTTCGAACTTGTCTTCATCATTCCATTGAGCTTGCACAACAATTCTTGACGATGTCTTGAAGATAGCCATTAGGAACTCCATCTTCTTCTTCTTCCTCTTCTTCAAGACATACTTGATCTTCTTCTTCTACAAGATTCCAATAGGCACAAAGCCCTTGGACGATGCTTCTTCTTCTTCATCCTTGAAACCAACACATGGTCCAAGCGATGCAAATGGACAAACCTACAAGTGAAACTCAATTTGCACATTAGTCCATAGGGATTGTCATTAATTACCAAAACTACACATGGGGGCATACATGCCCTTTCACTCGGTATGCACTGCATTGCGGTATAAGATCAGAAAAGATGACCCTGGTGATGTTGAGGGCGAGCCATCTAGGAAGAGGGTTCCTGCCAAGGTGATGTGGTATGCTCCTATAATACCACGGTTGAAACGTTTGTTCAGAAATAAAGAGCATGCCAAGTTGTTGCGATGACACATGGAAGACCGTAAGAAAGACGGGATGTTGAGGCACCCTGCTGATGGTCGGCACTGGAGAAAAATCGAGAGAGACTTTCCGGACTTTGCTGGTGACGCAAGGAACTTATGGTTTGGTCTAAGTACCGATGGCATGAATCCTTTTGGGGAGCAGAACTGCAGTCACAGCACCTGGCCCGTGACTCTATGTATCTACAACCTTCCTACTTTGTTGTGCATAAAGCGGAAGTTCATTATGATGCCAGTGCTCATCCAAGGCCCGAAGCAACCCGGCAACGACATTGATGTGTACCTAAGGCCATTAGTTGATGAACTTCTACAGTTGTGGGCCAAACCAGGTGTACGTGTGTGGGATGAGCACAAACAGCAGGAATTTGACCTACAAGCGTTGCTATTCGTAACCATCAATGATTGGCCTGCTCTTAGTAATCAAGGAGCAGGCATCTTGTGAGCTCCATCAGAAGGTGAAGAACCTATCCATCAAGGTGGCGGTCGGATGTGCTTTACCTTGTCCACCTGGTGCACGCTGGCATGGCCGTGAGATTCTAGCTGGCTATGCTAAAGTTGGTGTGGATGAAATTGCAATGGGGTGGGACTCAATGGAGCTTGACATCCCTAGATCTGAAGGTGAGAGGACACTCGGAGAAGTACTGGGTGGTATCATTCTATGGGACAAGAACAACATCAAGCTTCCAGGCTAGATGCCAAAGTCAACACCGCCTCCGAGTGGTCGCATGTCACCTTCACCTCCATCACCTCCAAGAAGCCCACCCCATGACTACGACCACCACAGCCTGAGTCCATCTTGATCTCCGCCACAGCCTCCGATTAGTACTAAACGACGCAGGAGCCCAAAGCGACAAATGTCGCCCCTCCCAAGAGTACCTCATAAGAATATCAGACCTTACGATCGTACTGACGAGGAAAGCGACATGATCGTAAAGGCCGAATGTGTTGCGTAGCTTCAAAAGAAGAAACCCGAGCCCGCCCCGGTATACACCGAGAAGCAAAAAGTGTATGCACTTTCTTTTCTGAACACAAAATCGCAATATGACTTGCACCATAAGCCAGATGACTATCGACGCACACTTCAGAAGGAAGTGAAGAAGAGAAAATCAAGTAGAAGTGCAAGCGGGAGCAAATCATCAAGTCAAAGTGCAACCGAGAAAAGAAAGGACGTCCCCCAGCTCGGGGAACAGGCCAAAAAATTGACCCCACCCCTCAAGGTGGTATCCTATGACACTCCCCAGCAGGATATGGAAGAAGCTAAGAAGCTTGCGGCCGCTATGAATGTGACTGTTGAGGAATTGCTAGGTTCCCAGGATGACAAGTTACCCAAGGCTCAGGTAGTCTCTACATATGTCCCAGGGAATCCTCTGGTCAGCTTTGAGCAGTTCCAACAACTACCAACACAAATGCAGAGTTTACATAAATGGTACTTGAAAGCCGTAAAGGAGGAGAGAATAATGATCGTGGCGAAAGTCCCACATGACTACTACTTCTGAGAAGAAGAGGTCCATGTTGAGTTTCTAGAACTCTTCCAGTTATACACTTTCGACGCCATCGACAAAAGTCTCATGAGTTGCTATTGTCTGTAAGTTGTTGAATTCATTGTCTATATATAAGCTGTTCATTTTTCTCAGTTGTTCAGTTCATTGCATGTAATTATCATAATTATATCCTTTTGTACTCTATTATTATGCAGAATGAAGATCATGAAATGTAAAAGAAGGTCAATCTTCAGTGTTGGGTTCATTGACCCAGATAAAATACATTGTCGGACGCTAAAGGAAAAATCCGAGGAAACACAGGAAAACCTTCTAAGGTTTCTAACGGAGCAAAATTTCTGTGACCACATACTGTTTCCTTACAATTTCGTGTGAGTGTCTTACTCTATTGTACACATTCTCTTTTGCTTACTCGATGTTAAGTGTAATTGATGAGTTACTGATGTATATATAAACGTGTACAGTTTCCACTGGATTCTCATGGACATTCAACTTGATAAGGGAAGAGTTGAAGTCATGGACCCATTAAAGAGACCCCTGAAACAGTTTAGTGACATGCAGGACATGCTCTAGAGGTAATTTTTGCGCTACAACGGTCTCTTTCGTTGATTTCCTGAGATATCACGTAATAAATAACTCATTCATTTTCTTTACCAGGTAGGGTTTGGAACTAGTTCAAGAGTGCGGTTACGGGTGACTTTACTGAGAAGCTGACGTTTAAGCCGGTCTCGGTAAGTAGTAGGCGCATCTCTTTACTTCTAGTTTCAATACAATTATGATGCATGATTATTATTTTGATTGAATTCTATTCTCGTAAAGTGTGCGAGGCAGCTACAGGGGACGAATCTATGTGGATTCTACGTTTGCGAGTTCATTCGCACGTTTACCAGTGAGCTAAATGATTATAGAGTCGATGTAAGCAATACATTCATAACATTATTTTTATTACTGTCACTTTTTGTTATCATGATTGATATTCATATTGATCTCGTTTTCTTATATAGTTCGAGAAAATGCGGGATCAGCTCCTACCACAGCAACGCGTAGTAGCAATTGCTGAAGAACTGGCAGGATTCTTGATGAACGAGATGATAGATGACGCCAGAGAATTTAGTGCGAATAGGCGCCGATGATCCCCGACCGTGTAATTGAATAGACGGGCTCTAGTCCCGATAATTGTGATCTCCATGTGTAACTATCATGTATATATTTGTATGCTCGATCTTAAGAGAAGTTATCTTATGAATGCACGAACATGTACGGTATGTGGTAGCGTAGAAAACTATTTTGAAATGAAAAAAAGAATACAAATTAAATTCTCTGTCGCGGCAGAGAAAGTGCCTAAAATGCTGCCGCGGCAGAGAACCATTTGTCTCGGTTCGTAATACGAACCGGGACTAATGGGGGGCACCCAGCGCCCGCAGAGACAGCCACGTGGATGCCCATTAGTCCCGGCTGGTAAGAGGGCCGGGACTAATGGGTGAGCCTTTAGTCCCGCCCCTCCAGTCCTGGTTACCAGGGCCGGGACTAAAGCCCCTTACGGGCCGGGACTGGAGGCCCGTTTTCCACTAGTGTACACTCCTTTCTTAAAACTGAAACATCTTATATTTTGAAACGGAGGGAGTACATGATAGCGTTATGAGTACACGTTGATACCCCAACTTGCCGTCGTGGAAGTGTCAACGGAGATCGGCGAAGGATGATGTGTGCTTGTCCAAACCCTTGCGATATTATAATGAAAAACAAGTGTGTTTAATTGTCTTATCGTGATAACAAAGTAATACATTTAATATTTTCATGCCAATTCCACTTAAGTAGATTGTCTACCGTGAGAATAATTCCTCAACGAAGGTACCAAACACTTTTTTAGAGGTATCTTTATCTTCCAAAACTTTCTATTATCATCAACTGGTATGTCTGGCTGGACCAGGGAATTGTACAAAGAACTAACTAAGAATTTACCATTCTCATTTAAGTTCTATCAAAATTCATCAGCCCCTGTTGTCAATTGGATATATGCTAAACGTTGCAGCAGTGCATTCCAAGAGCCAAGACTGGGTCCGATCAAATCTTCTCTGAAAGGAGGTGTGCTTCGGTGTCCTCCCCTAAAACTTAACTTTGCATGGGCCGGTTTTATTTTGGCCGGTCAAAATCTATATCCAGCCTATGTGTACCTTCGTATAGGTGTACTCGATCGATATGGGTATACTCCACATTCTTACCGGCTGATACCAACTCTCATTATCGCGATCTACGTCTTTGCATGCCATGTATTGAATTTTTATTGTTGCTGCTATATACCACCCGATTTCTGCCTCCCGCAGGGACGTGAGTATACGTGTACGGTGAGTATACATCTAAGAGGACCATACGGGATTCAGTGGGTTCATACGGTCTTCAAAGTGAATCTGTATCGAGTTTTTGTAGTCCAAATTTGAAAAGTAGGGGGACACCAAAGCAAAAGTGTTCTGAAAGTCACATTTGGTGAAAAAGACTCCATCACTCATCCCAATATTTGTGTTCGACTCACTATAGGAAACGCTCACTACGCCGACGGCTTTTACCCGTCGGCACAGGCCAGAGAGCCCTCAGCGTAGCCGAAAGCCGACGGCTGCCGTCAGTGTAGGGCCGTCGACATAGCCCAAAACCGTTGGCGTAGGCTGTGCCGACAGCATAACCAGGCCATCGGCGTAACAAGGCCATCGGGCTAACAGAGGTAGGGCCCACTATGTTGGGTAACGTCCGTTAGGGGCGGAGCAGACTACGCCGACGGCCGAGCCGTCGGCCTAGGATTACACATGGCTCGAGCTGGGGGCGCACCAACAGTTGATACACCAACGTCTATGTGGGGTGCAGGGTCGGCGGCTGGGGAGGGGCTAGCGGCGGCGGGCTTGGGTGCGAGAGGGAGATGCAGCGAGGTCGGCAGCGGGATGCGGGGTCAGCGGCGGGGTCGTGTCGAAGAGGGATGCAAGCTAGCTAACGCGGGGAGGATGAGTGGACAGGGTGGGCTGTGGCTCGTTATTGTGGATAGGGCTACGCCGATGGCCTGCTTGTGCCAACGGCAGCCGTCGGCGTAGATAGGGTTTTTTCACAATAACCTAGAAAATTAATAACTAAATCATTATAATTCATAAAAATACGTACGATATATCAAAATTTGCAGAAAAATAACATCTATCTATCTAAATTCAAATATTACATATTTTTGTTGCATCCCGATGCTCAGACGGTCCTTTTCCGGTGAAACCCTAATCCGAGGGCTCTGAGGGTCTACCCCCGTAGCATTTGATACATTGCAAATGTATCTATAATTTTTGATGTTCCATGCTTGGTTTTATCTACTTTCTTATGTTTTGTTCCAACTTTGAAGTACTTTTCATAGACTTTCTTGGACTAACATATTAACAAGATACCACAGTGCCAGTTGCCTGTTTTCTGCTGTTTTTGGTTCCAGGAAGTCAGAAAATGAATATTCTCGGAATTGGACGGGACAAAAGCCAAAGTTGATATTTTACCGGAAGACTCACGGAGCCAGAAGACGAGACGGAGAGGGGCCACAGGGTGGCCACACCACCCCATGGCGCGGGTCCCCCCTAGCCGCGCCAGGTCATGGTGTGGGCCCCCTGGCCACCCACCGACCTTGCCCTCTGGCCTATAAGAAGCCTCCCGAGGCATAAACCCTAGAGATCAATCAGAAATCCACGAAAAGTTCCGCAGCGCCGCCGCCACCGAAGGGGAGATTTCGGGGATAGAAAGTCTCTGTTCCGGCACCCTGCCGGGACGGGGAAGTGCCCCCGGAGCCATCTCCATCGATCTCCACCACCATCTCCATCACTGTTGCTGATTCCCATGATGAGGAGGGAGTAGTTCTCTCTCGAGGCTAAGGGTTCTACCGGTAGCTATGTGTTCATCTCTCTCTCTATGCATGATCTTATTGTGATCATGAGCTTGTAATCTATAGATCTACCTTGCTACTCAAGTGCTTTAATGAATCTCTGCTCTCCCCATGTGTGTGAAAGTGACAGCGTGCACACCATGGTGGCACTTAGGTTAGAGATTACAAATACTTGTTATGAATTATATTTGGAGTTGGATGTCTTTATGAAATTATGGTGTTTGTTGGAATCATCTAGTACTCAAGGTGACAGTGTGGGGTTATCTAGATGGGAAAGGCTTACTTTGAGGTGTTCTATTATAGCCCTACCATGGATTAGAGTGTCCAACCGGAGAGTAGTTCAGCGTAGTATCATAAAGAAGAATATATTTATATGAGAGTGTACACTAGTAAAAGTATGATCCCTAGGCCTTGTTTCTAAGCACTGAAACACCGTTTGCTATTAGATCTGTTACTTGTTTGCTTGCTTCCTTCTTTATTTCAGTTTTACTTTAGTCTTTTCCACGCCATCAAGTTATTTTCTATCACCATTACCACTTATAATTATCTATACCACTTGTATTTCACTATCTCTTCGCCGAACTAGTGCACCTATATACCTGATAAGTGTATTGGGTGTGTTGGGGACACAAGAGACTTCTTGTATCTTGATTGCAGGATTGTTTGAGAGGGAATACGTTTGACCACTTCCTCCCTGAGTTCGATAAACCTTGGGTAATCCACTTAAGGGAAAACTTGATGTTGTTCTACAAACCTCTGCACTTGGAGGCCCAACAACTGTCTACAAGAATAGAAGTGCGTAGACATCAGCATTCTCCGTACGAGTGCTTCCAATGTTCTTTTCTGGTTGTTTAGGTTTGCTTAGGCGATAACTATATGGAAAACCAAGGCTACAGCGGTTTCACTCTGTTCGAAGCACAACGAGAGTTTCCTCCTGCATGCCCAACACACCTCTCTAGGTGTTATCGCATGCAACATAGACGGTCACACCCAGGAGCTAGGTTTTCCATCCCGGAGCTATCCACCACATGTGTGCATGTGTGCATGTGTGCTAGGGCCATACGCGTGTTCTTGTGCCATCCCGGCGCTCGGACGGTCCTTTTTCGATGAAAGCCTAATCCGAGGGCCCCGGGAGCCTACCCCCGTACCATTCTCCGTATGAGGGGTTGCCAATGTTCTTTTCTGGTGGTTTAGGTTTTATTAGGCCATAACTACATGGAAAACCAAGGCTAGTCCCAAGGCTACACCGGTTTCACTCCGTTCGAACCGCAGCGGGAGTTTCCTCCTACATGTCCAGCACACCTCTCTAGGTGTTATCGTATGCGCCGTATATGGTCACACCCGGGAGCTAGGTTTTTCATCCCGGAGCTATCCACCACACTTGTGCATGTATGCTATGGGCCACACGCGTGTTCTCGTGCCATCCCGGCGCTCGGACGGTCCTTTTCCGACGAAACCCTAATCCGAGGGTCCGAGGGTCTACCCCCGTAGCATTCTCCGTACGAGGGCTTGCCAATATATTTTTGTTGTGGTTTAGGTTTTCTTAGTTCATAACTACATCAAAAACCAAGGCTAGGCCCAAGGCTACACCGGTTTCACTCCGTTCGAACCACAGTGTGAGTTTCCTCTTGCGCGTCTAGCACACCTCTCTAGGTGTTATCGCATGCGTCGTAGACGGTCACACCCGGGAGCTAGGTTTTCCATCCCGGAGCTATCCACCACACTTGTGCATGTATTCTAGGTCCACACGCGTGTTCTCGTGCCATCTCGGTACTCGAACGATCATTTTCTGATGAAACCCTAATCCGAGGACCCCGAGGGTCTACCCCCGTAGCATTCTCCGTACGAGGGCTTGTCAATATTCTTTCCAGGTGGTTTAGGTTTGCTTAGGCCATAACTATATGGAAAACCAAGGCTATGCCCAAGGCTACACCGGTTTCACTCCGTTCGAACCGCAGCGAGAGTTTCCTCCTACATATCTAGCACACCTCTCTAGGTGTTATCGCATGCGCCATAGACGGTCACACCCGGGAGCTATCCACCTAGGATGCCTGTGAAAGTCCCATAGATGCAAGACATAGATCCCCGGTGTGACCTTTTCGGGTGATAACACTTAGCAGATTCCTGGAACTCTAGGTGGAAAAGTCCCGCTACGGGTATACTAGGGGCTAGAATGTCCCACAAGGTCCCAATCTTGGTTTTCCTTATATATACGCCCAAACATACCTTAACAAACCAAAAAAGTACATTGGTGGAACCTCGTGTGGAGAGAGCTAGGGGGTAGCCCTTCCCGGAGCCAGCAGACAGGTGTTTTGGGTACTTTTCACCATAGTTTGAAACGGGCTTAAGAAAATATCTAATATTTGAGTTTACATAGATAGATCTTATTTTTCTGCAAATTTTGATATATTATATGTATTTTCTGAATTAAAATGATTTATTTATGATTTTTGTAGGTTCATTATGGCAAAAAATAAAAAGAACTATGCTAGGCCGACGGTGATGTCGTCGGCATAGGTCCGACGTCGTCGCTGCGCCGTGACGGCCGGCCGGCTGGGCCCACAATAGGCCCAAATACGCCGACAGTTTTTCTACGCCGACGGTAGCCGTCAGCCCACCTCAACCTAGGCCGACTACCATATTACGTCGACGACTTTCCTGAGCCTACGCCGACGCCTTTCCTGAGCCTATGCCGACGGCTTTTCTGGGCCGACAGCCTGGTTGCTGGCCCACCCGTGCCCTGCTACTACGCCGATAGCCCCGACATTTGGTCGTCGGCGTAGCGTTTGGCCGTAGGCACTCTGAGCATTTTCTGTAGTGACTTGTCAATTCGGAGAAAATTATATACATGCAATTCCATGGCCAGAAGTGGAGGGTCAACATATTAAAATGGAATAAACGTTACTGTCATAAAGTCACAACTAAAGAGTAAAAAAACTGAAATTATCTAAAGGCTTAATCCTGAGATAAAGGGAGCTCTCTCAGCGATTGTGAGGGACGTCGTGTGGTCCATTGTCTCTGCATGTGAACCTTTTTTTCTTGTCGCTGAGCGTTGGCCTTTCAACGCGTCACGCGCTGTTTGGCTGGATGTGGACCCAAGGCACTCTTGTGGCTGTTCGTGGGGCTATGGAAGTCAGTCGTGGGTCGAGAGGTCGTTCCTCGCGTGTGGTCTCTCTGTTCTCAATCCCCTTCTTCCTCCGTTCGACCTCACATCCCAAATCCTCCCATGGTGTCTCTCCTCTTCCTCCCGCACACGGCTCGCGCGCCACTCTACCCGCCATGCCCAAGGCGAGGGACGCTAGGCCCATCACCTACCCCCATCACCGTGCCCCATCTACCACACCACCCACAACTCCCTTCCCAGATCTAGGCGGAGTTGATGTGCATGTGGGAGGAGGCCGGCGTTGTACGAAGGCTAGCGGGGCGACGAAGGAGGACTAGCCGGAGAGATCGGCCTTTTCTACGGCGCCCAGGACGAAAAGCTTGGCTTCTCCCTTGCCGGATTTGGGCAGGGAGGCTCCCTGGCTCTCATGGCGCCATCCCTTGGCTCGGGTCGTGGCTCATGAGCGGGGCTGTGTGGGGATGACGGAACCAGCGCCCGCAAGTCCAAGGTTGGAGTGAAGGGCGGTGGCGACATCGCTGGAGCGGAGTGGCCGTTGCAGGAGTGGAACACGGTAGCGGGGCTGGGGTGGAGGCGCACATCTGGCTTGGAGGGCCCCGATCTGCCTCCATCTTATTGCACACCACCAATACATGCAGGTTGATCTCTGTTGTAGAGGAAATCGTTGATATGTCCTATCCTGGTATCATGTTTTTTACAACATCTTGGTCTCATGTTTTGATTTAGTAATAATTAGAAATAGTCTGCTTGCAATCCAGTTATCCATGTTAGATCCAAGAGAAGACATTACAGATAAGGCTTTATTGTGTTTTGGGGACAAGTGATTAGTCGTAAGCATCCCAGTTTTCTTACTTATTGGAAATTTCTAGCCAATGTGTAGATACTTATAAAATAGACTGCATAATTACAGATATGTATTCTCTCTTATTTTTTACTTAAGAAATTTGGAACCCATGCTCTTCGATCAACATGGTCCATGTTGATCAGCAGCTAAACATAATTATAGATAAACAATATGAATATGACTTAATCAGATTGTGCTATTTGATTGTCTCTGTTATACATAGTGAAAGGCAGTCAAGATACATGCTATGGTAGCGGTATTTAAATGTAGCAACAGATCTGCCTGAAGTCTGACAGCTGAATGCATTCTTTATCATGATTTTCTTTGAAAACATTGATATTTCTCCAGCAAATTTTCTGTAAAAGTGGTATTTACGCTTTGTTTAGCAGCCCTATATGCAGCATTTACCATAGAACTGTGTCTAGGATTGGTTAAATAGGGGAGTCATCACCTACTAATGTCAGATACTAGAATTGCAGGACTTGTTTTAGGCAAGCAAATCCACTTCGAATCAATGCTTCTAAGATGTTTTACCAAAACAATTGTGGGGTTGTTTAGTGAATGGTCCATATCAGATAACTATGATGGAGAATTTAGTCTATGCTAACACAAAGGTATTTTATTACGATGCTCAAGGTAACTACAAGTATATTCCTATATTTTGTAAAGAAAAAACAAGTTCAATTTCATCGATATAATTTTCATATGAAAATATTGCATTGACAATGCTATGTCTGTAATCAATATTTGTGTTCATTCTTAATTTGAGTCTTTTTTACCTTTTCCGTGGAAATATTGTACAAGTGAATATTTAGAAATAAAGCATGCCGATGTGAGCATAGATTGTTACTAAACAAGCAACGACCTAATAATGTAGTTTTCTCAAGAGAGCAGTATGTTTCTGAATTATAGTTTTGCTTATGCTTTCAAGCTTTGAGGAGTCAAAAGCCACAGTGGAAACTCAGCTAATAATTGACATAGGCATGCTATGAAATACACTCTCCTAGAGTAACTCTAGGTTTTGGATGATTAACTTCTATGTTTATATAAAGGAAGAACTTACTTAGATGATTATCTACATTATTTTCTTTGACAAACTACATAGGTGATATTACATGTTCTCTGTCAAAAATTATTGTTTTGTAGTGTTCGTCCGGATCTTAGCTGCGCATGGAGCAGGGCGGTGATGACTCGTGTTACGCCTGCTCCCTCCATCCTTTTTAATGCCAAAAGAATATGTCATTTTTTGGAGGATAGGACATTATATTTCTCATAATATCTTGATCACTTCACAACTTTACCTTACTCATAGTGTAGTTCATATTGATGTGCTGAGTGGAGAGGAAGGTAGTTTGTAAGATACACGCATTATGCATGATCCAGGATGCTTCACCCCATTAGAAAATCCCAGCCAAATCCTATTTTTTAAATATGTAAGTTTGCATTCTATTTTTCTTTGACACTGCACCGCTGCTTACTTAAGCTATATGTCTAAAAAAAGTAAAATGTAAAACCATTTTTTATCTCAGTTGTGATGTTATATTTAAATATTGAGTCTATTAATAACTTTTTGAAGGTTTGATCTGACCTGGACATGCTTTTCCTATGCTAAACGTGTTTAGTTAGATCTGCATTTCTAGATCCATAAAAAACTCATATAGGTCCATCATAAATAAAGTTATCTTCATCTCGCTTAGTTAGTTTCTTCTACTTGCACTTATCCCAGTATAAATTTTGGTTAGACTTCAGACTCAACAAGTTGCTTTTCTGGCGTCGTGATATCCTTGCTTTTAATTTCTTTAGTGCCGCAATTCTTTGGTTGATTTTTTTCATAAAACTCAAATAGATATTTGATTTCAAACTTAGAGAATATTAATTTCCAATCCCTACATTTTTAGGAAACATTCCACCTCTTCTAGCTGCACGCCTTCTGCTGGTTTGAGAACCCACCGCAGATTACTTGGTAGTGCCAAGAGGTTGGCTACTTTTTTAGGGCTGGTGCCCTAGATTTATTTGCGGCAGCGGGTTCTTCG
This sequence comes from Avena eriantha, assembly GCA_910589775.1. Lineage (NCBI taxonomy): Eukaryota > Viridiplantae > Streptophyta > Magnoliopsida > Poales > Poaceae > Avena > Avena eriantha. The sequence goes on from OU342740.1 coordinate 489,904,092, forward strand.
AGTGCCACGTCTGGGAAGTTGGTTATTTTGTTCCATGTGTTGTATTCATGGCAGCCGTGTCTACCAGGTTAGTGCATTTTTCTTTGTGAATTTCAAATCTATATGGTTATAACATGTATGTGTTGCGCTTCACCTGGGTTTGTCTCTTTCGTTTAGTTGTAGCTGGTGAAATCAGCCGCAATCCCTTTCCCACAAGTCATGGCACATCTGGCTCAACCAAGAAATGTACTTCAAGATTACAACGAGCTACATGTGAGACCTTTGTGTCCAATAGCTATCTTCATACATGCTCCACACACAGCCTCCTAGCTGACGCCATCTACTCTAGGCCACATGGTAGCAGGTTTTTCAGATTCTACTTGATTTCTTGGTTATTCAGTAGTTCATTATTTTCTCAGGTGGTTGTCAATAACACCAATCGAATATGACTAAGATCATTGTCTATATCAAACCGTCTTGCAAATAGTTTAGGTTATTAGCACAAAACACCTCCCAAATTTGTGCCTCTGTCAGTTGGGTCTTGGATTTTTCGGCTCTCCGGAACAATTTAGCAGTTAGACCTAGGTGTTATATATTTTCCCTAATATCTATCGTATCGTGGTTCTAGATTTTGACAAGCTAGTGGTATCTTGAAGTGCTCATATGAATTGTTACCTCGTGGCCCAATACAACCAGTTCTTTGTTTTAAGTTATGTTCGGTACTTGCTACCATGGAAGTGATATGTTGTCTTACAGTATATGCTTTATTTGTTGCACAATTATGCTCTTTATTTGTGGTGGTTGGAGAGTCGAGCTCTTTGAAAAAATTACTACTAATATCTGTAGGAGTAAAACATGAAAAATGATGTACTCCCTCCGTCTAGAAATAACTAACTTGGATTTCAATAGATTCAAATGTATCTAGACGTGTTTTAGTGTATAGATACATTCGAATCTAGACAAGCTCAAGTCAGTTATTTCTGGACGGAGGGAATTTAAGCGTGAGTTCTAGACAAGCTCAAGTATGTTTTAGAAAAATGCTAGAATGTCTTACATTAGTGAATGGAGGGAGTAATGAAAAATGAGCAGAGACATTCTCTTCTCTTAATATTTGAAGAATTAGCGCCTTCCAGAGTAAACTAGATATTTTATATTTACATGATCTCTTCTATCAAGCTTTCTTTTCGCAATGTTCACATTGATAGTACTCCCTCCGTTTGGAAATAATTGACTTGGATTTCTTTAGATTTGCATGTATCTAAACGCAAACGCATAGATACATGCAAATATAAAGAAATCCAAGTCACTTATTTCCGGACGGAGGAAGTATGATTTCTCTACTATAGAATTCTTCTCTTGCTGCCACTTCTTGGACTTTTGAGTTCTTTGGGTGTTGAGAAGTAAATGAAAACATAAAAGGATGCTAATGCTAATAGGAGTGTTGCTGGTGTGGCACGTGATTTTATTGGCTTCATATATGTAGTAAGTACACAGGTTTTGCATTGGCATATATTTCTTAGCTAATAAAATGATTGGTGTCTATTACTGCTCAGTAATATGTAGGTAATGGCCGTATCTGCAGAATAGAACAACATGCAGCACTATGTTGACAATTTAGTGATGAGTTAGATGTGATCCCACTTTGCCGTTGTATACATAATAAAATTACATTAAGAGATTTGTATTATTTTTTGTGGTGCTATTATATACAGTATGATTGGATAATTTCCTTGTCGTTATTGACCGCATGGGAGTTTTGCTGTACACAAATATGTAGTTTCTTGGTATCTGATTTGGGTGAATAAACCTACACATACCACAAATAGTTTGTCACTCACCGAATAGATCGTCAATGCGATTATACTCAAAATTTATTTGTTTGAAGCAAAACAAACTGTAAGCTATTGGGTGTTGATCACTAAATTCTCTTGAAAACACCTGTTGTCCCACCATTCCAAACACGCCTCGCGATAATCCTAGGCAGGGGGCGCTGCGAAGCGCGCTTACCTGTATAGTACTCTATAATCGTACTGTACCGAAAATGTGTTGAGAATTTGGACGGTCGTGCTGCGTGTCTTATTAGTCTGGCGATAAGGTTTTGAACAGTAAACAACTCATATCATGGCGACTAAAATAAAGCAGCGGAATGACCACGCGCATGATTGGCGTTGGCGAGCATGAACAGTAGTACTGCGCCCGAGGGTCGAGGCCCCCGCGCCAGTGGCTGGATTCCCGATTCCCGCATGTGGCCGTGCACCCATGCTGTTCATGCATGGAATCATATCTATCGGAGTCAGGTTTTGGGGCGTAGCAGCGTGAAAACACCACCGACTGCGGGCATTGGAATCTGCGTGCTTGCGCTGCACGAGCCGCCCGTTGTTTATTTTTCTTTCTCTTGGTTAGCGTTGTTTAGCTGCAGATTGGTCCTCTATCGTACGTTAGCAACGTGCCGCCACAAGGCTGGGAGGGGGCATGATGAAGTACACTTGGTGCCTGTTTCCCAAGTGGAATTAATTAAGTACTCAACGAGTTTTTTCCTTCCGTTTGACTATATGGCATAGAACATCCCATGCCAAAGTGGACTGGTTTTGTCGAAGATAGTTCAACGCTAGCTGACCATGGCCGACGATGTGAGGTGACATGCTGGAGTGCTTGACCTGAAAGAAACCACGTTTTGAAAGCTAAAATGGGACCACAGAAGGCTTCAACTAGGTGAGTGCAAAACCGACAATGCTAGCCCCTGCGACCGTCGAGATTTGCATATATAATACGGAAACCCAATTCGGATTATGTTAGTTCCAAAAAAGCTTATATTATGGAACTGAGTTAGTACTGTATAAGCATTATGTTAGTTTACTGAAGATAGTATGCGATCTTTTGCTTGAAAGGAAAGTAACACCAATGGGTGTACCTTTTCTCAGAAAAGAAACTGGTGTACTGATCAAGGCTCGAAAGAGGAGAAACCTCCTAGCCCCAAAATCGCAAGCATCGAAGTTCAGCTCCATGTTGCTTGATCCGAGGACAGGATTCTCTTGGGAACGGGCCAAGCGACGCTTCTGTGAGCCAGAGACTGATTGGCCGACTGTGAGACCCGTTTCGGGTAAGAAGTGCGGAGCTTGGTTAGGGCAGGAACTGCAGCGGTGATCGAATGATCACGTGGACATGCATTAAAGCCGGTACTCCGAGAGTGCCAGAAACGAATAGGGTTCCAAACGCAGCGGTTGGTGCCAAGATTCCAATTCCTCACGTGAACCTACAGCTATCCTTACAACTTTGAGTACTACTAATAGTAGTGCTCCCTTTTCTCAAAAATAAAAAAATATAGTAGTGCTTCCTCTCTCAAAACAGATGTCTCAGATTTGTTAAATTAACGAATCTAGACACTATTTAGTATATAAATTTATTCAAATTTTAATAAATTTGAGACGTCTGTTTTGAGATGGAAAGAATAGTTGTGGTTCAGACTAGGTCATGACACCGTACGTCGTGCTGGTGCCTAGGCTGCAGATCATAAGAGCAAGTTTAATAGAGCCTACTCAGCAGGCTACAAGAGATACCACGTCATCAAAATCCTAGCTGGAGGGGAGAGAAGAGAGGAGAGAGACGGGAACGGGCGCTCCATCTATCGCCTGGCTACAGCGCAAATTACGACGTACTATCGCTCGCTTGCAGCCCGACGCGAGCGATAGCGCCGGCGCTCCGGATCCGGTACAATCTCCCTCACCTCCCGCCCTTCTCCCTCCTCTCAGCGCGCCAAATCTTGCTTTCCCTCGCGCCATATCTATTCTTGCGCGCCAAATCGACCTCTTAAGCTCCAAATCGCTCCCAAATCACCCCCAAATCGTCCTCAAATCACCACCGCTGGAACCCTAGGCAAGTTCAGCCGCCGCATCAGGGAGATGGGCCAGCAGTCCAAAAGGACGCGTGCGCCGGCGCCTCTTGAGGTTCCTCCGCCGGCTTCTCATCTCATCCCGCCGGCAGCTCCACATCCCGTCCTGCCGCCACCGCCTCAGCTCCTCATCCCGCCGTCTCATCCCATCCCGCCGCCGGCCTTCCCTCCACGACCTCCGCAGTCCATGGCGACATCCTCTGCTCCATGCTAGCCCGCCGGGCTGCAGTCACCTGGTGTAGGAAGTTCTTCGGCTCAAGGCCCTTTCTGGGCGCCGCCTGCAGGAATTGGTGGTTCTTCATATCCTTGGTCAATGTCTCAGACTGTTGACGTCTCCGATCCGCAAGCATGGTATGCTTTTTCGTTGTTTTTCCTTCAGAAAGTGCCCTGTCATATCATCTCAGATAAGTTTGTATCTAGTACAACCTGACCTGTCATTGTTTGCCAATAGAAAGTAGCGATCCATCCTTCAGAAATAGACAAGCTAGCTGGGCGTGTAAGCATACAATCAGTTACAGAGGAACAAGTAGCAACCCATCCTTCAGAAATAGGATAGCCGGTACTTTGCAGCTGATGTCAGTATAAGCATATACATTTTCTTCTTATAAAAATATAGAAATACTACACGGAGGAACAAGCTCTAGTTAGTTGTCAGTGTAAGCATACAATTTTCTTCTTAATTATTACTCTTAATGTCGTGGACTGATCGTACAAATTACCTTCATTAGCGATTAAAATAGATGACATAAAGTTACTGTAATTGTTTCTAATTATCTATTGCTTGAGCAGGGGATTGGATTCTCACCTACCTGGTGGTTTCCTTAGTTTTTTTAATAACACACCAAGCCACACACAAGCCGTGGGAAATGGAACTTTCTCGCAGCCAATCAATTTAGGTGATGACACCAATGGTGGCGATTGTAGAAGGACCGAAAAACGTTTGCCATGGACAAAAGAGGAGGATTGCAGATTGGTAAGCTTTTTCTGCGTGCCGACTCCATGTGTTACATTACTAGCACAATCATAACCCTTCTAATACTGTAGGTCAGTGCTTGGTTGAATAATTCAAATGACCCAATCCAATCCAATTACAAGAAGAACGAGAAATATTGGAAAGATGTCGCTGCTGTCTACAACAGTACTACCCCAAAAAACAGGGTAAGACATGACAAGAAAGTGAAGGATCGCTTTGCGAAAATTAAGAAAAAGGTTGCATGGTTTTGTGCGAGTTGGAAGGAAGCTAATGCTTTGTATGCTAGTGGTGAATCTGATGTAGATTTAAAGAAGAGGGCAAAGCAAACTTATGAGGCGGATCATAAGGAAGAATTTATGTTTGAGCATTGTTGGGAGGATCTAAAAAAGGAACCAAAGTGGGATGCATATTTGGAGCGCTTAGAAGACTTGGAGCCGGCCAAGAGGAAGTTCAGTGTTGATGATGAAGTTGGGCAGCATTTCAATCTAGACAATGCTCGAGATGAACGGCCACCAGGTGGCAAGCAAGCTAAGGAGCAACGGAAACGAAAAAGAAGGGATCAAGATTGTACAATTGATCTTGAAGATGAGCTTAGCAAATTTGTAGATGTTCAGAATGCAGCAAATGAAGGCCGCAAAGAGATGTTAGAGACACAAAGGCGTGTGTCTAGTGAGAATCTTGAAGCTCGGAAGCTTGCATGCCTTGCAGCGAAAGATCACAAGGAGTCAGTCATGCTAGAGACATACCGATCATTGATGATGCAAGACACGACTGAGATGCCTGAAGATTTGAGATATGAGCACGTGTTGGCATTGAAGTGTTTCAGGGAGAGGTTATTCGGGAAAAGTGACTAAGGTACTTCCTATTCTTGAAATTTTATGTGCTGAATTACAAGATTGTTGAAACTATACTTCACATGTAGTCAATGGTTCAAATAACCATGCATGCAGTGCAAAATCATGTAGTCAATGGTCCAGATAACCATGCATGCAGTGCAAAATCATGTAGTCAATGGTCCAACTACACTTTATTAGTGTAGATAACCATGCAGAATAATTAGTACACCAAAGAAAACAGGACACACCTATATAATGCTATCTCCTCTTCAGACTCATCTAGCCAAACTCATCTTCCTACTTAGCCTACCAACCCATCTACCTCACCCACCATGTCAGATGATCCTGATGAGCTAGCCCCATCCAAAATCATGGAAACCTATGTTGCTGAGCAGAACGTACTGGATTCATTTGTTGAGAGTCTCATAAGGAAAATCAAGGCTAGGCTCGGAGTAGGATCATCTCAGCGGCGAAGTGGTCGAAGGAAGCACATCCGGAGGGATCATGGAGGTGCTCATCATCGTCTGGTGGAGGACTACTTCGCTGAACAACCACTCTACCCCGAGAGTATGTTTCGTACGATATTCCGTATGAATAGAGACCTCTTCCTACGCATTGTGACTGCCCTTGGTCAGTGGTCTCCCTATTTTACTTATAGGGCAGATTGTTCTGGTCGAATAGGGCTCTCACCATTGCAAAAATGTACGACAGCCATGCGCATGCTAGCATACGGCACCCATGCAGATGCCCTTGATGAGTACTTGAAGATTGGGAAGTCCACTGCATTAGAGTGTTTGGACAAGTTTGCACAAGGGGTGATTGAGGTGTTCGGGGGGGAGTACTTGCGACGCCCCAGGCAAGAGGATGTCGAGCGTCTACTTCAGGTTAATGAGTCTCGTGGTTTCCCTGGAATGCTAGGAAGTATTGACTGCATGCACTGGCGATGGGAGAAGTGTCCTTTAGCATGGAGAGGGCAGTTCACCCGTGGTGATTATGGAGTACCAACGATGGTCCTGGAAGCTGTTGCTTCCCAAGACCTTCATATTTGGCATGCTTTCTTTGGAGTTGCTGGGTCAAACAACGACCTTAATGTTCTCAACGCGTCCCCCCTGTTTTTTGATGCATTGAAAGGAGAAGCCCCCCAAGTTCAGTTTTCTGTCAATGGGAATGAGTATAACACTGGATACTATCTTGCTGATGGTATATATCCAGAATGGGCTGCCTTCATGAAAACTATACCACTTCCCCAAACAGAGAAGCACAAGTTGTTTGCGCAATACCAAGAAGGGGCAAGGAAAGATGTTGAGCGTGCTTTCGGGGTGTTGCAGTCCCGTTTTACCCGACGTCTATGGTTTAGAAAGAGTGTTGGAAAGATCATGCTAGCTTGTGTGGTTCTCCACAATATGATAGTCGAAGATGAGAGAGAGCATGCCACCATTCATATTGACTTGAATGAGAATCCAGGGGCTTCATTTGCTCTACCTCCTGAAGTGAATGTTGGTGGTAACCTATGTTTTGCTGATGTGCTGCGTAGAAAAGCTACTATTCGTGCTCGTCCACAACATACCTAGCTCAAAAATGATTTGATCGAGCATATTTGGCAAAGATTTTGAAATAGCCATCATAATTAATCGTGGTAGGATACTAATATCTGCATGTTCCTATTCCTTTTTTCCTGTAACATTGAGTATGAACATGATATCTTATATGCAATTTTATTTCAGGACTGGGCTGTGATATGGCGATTGCTGCTGGTGCTACTTACATGTATGCATTCTCTAATCTGAACTTGTTCCTTTTATTAACTAAAGAGCACTCTACTCTATTGCTTCAGAATTATACATGATCTGCCAACATGATTATTTATCAATCACTCTACTCTAGAGAGGATGCATTGTTTTTCTCCAACATTAGTGCTAGTTGGCACATGTTGTCAGTTTCATTTGTCTAAATATTTACCATACCGTCTTTGTTTCCTTTGCACAAACAGTGACCAAGATTAATGATGCGAACCGGTGGTTGCTCCTTCATACCGAAGTTTCAACTACAGTCTGTCACTTTTGTTGTCGTCCACATGAAAAGCAACGTCTTCTTCTTTCAGGATGATTTTATTTAGCATTTTGTTTGGTTAATGATTTCCCATAAAGACTGTAATGTCTAAGTGTCATGGTGCTATGTACCTCCAGGTTGTTGCTTATTGTCTTCTAAATCTGCTTGTTTGCGAGAGACCTTATTTGCTTGCTTATTAATTAATTTCCTATGGTGTATTTTGATGGAGTGGATGGTATATATATGTATATTGCTTGAAGTGGCTATAAAGATACATCTCACAATGGATCAGTAAGGCTCATATGCACATGCAGTTATTAATTAATTAAAGCATGTCTTCTAGCTAACCTAATAGACAGTCCATTGTAATGTACTGGCTATAAACTGACTCTAAGTGACATGGCATGAAGTTAGAGCCAGCTGCCGACTTTGTTATTGAACTTGCTCTAAACAGCAGCGGACGACGAGGCTCGCGAGGCTTGACAAAGTCAACCAGCGGCGCCCAACGTGGTAGTACTACCGGGCAGCACAGGTGCCGCTTGCAGCAAAGGCGAACGGCATCGGGACAAGGCAGCAGAAGTTATTGCGGGAGACCAGGTCCACGTACGGATCACACGCGAGCGAGGTCCATGGGTAGCCGAAGCCATACGTGCGTACAGTATCCAGGAACGATCTCGTAGACCTAGCCTGTCGTTTTCAAGGCTCAGTCGAGTCAAGGGAGGTGACGATCGTGATGGATGCATGGGCGCGGTGGCCACTGCACTGGCCAGGCCGTGTGCGGTCGCAGCCATGTTTGAATTGAACCACCCTCGAGGAGCTCAGCGTTGACACGGCCGGATGCATGCACCGATCCACGGCCGCTCGCATGGACGGTGTCTATTCGCCCAAGCGTTTTCTTACCCGAGCCAGTATTGTTTTTTCCGGAGCGTGCCGTATACTAGTACATACACACCGATATATACGCTGTCTACTGCGCTGTGCACGTACTGCTGGTGTCTGTCTGTCTGTCTGTATTCTGGACACTGCAGCAGTTGCAGATTGGACAGTAGCACTGACCATGCTGTTGCGCAACTTCCTGTTTCCCATCCCAATGATTGCACCATCCCCGCTGCGGATTTTCCTTCTCTTCTTTTCAACCAACTCTCTCTCCTAGCCAAAAAAAAAAAAAAACTACGTACGGGAACAGTCGTGGCCCACCTGATTGAGGAACGACCGATCAAGAACAGCAGGCCGCCTCCGATACCCTATCTACTTTCCGCTTTCAGTTATCAGGTCTCCGATTGGAAATCTCCAGAGCAAAGTCAACAAACCACCTAATCCTAGGCCAGGCGGCTCCATTCTTCTCCTTTGGAAGAGCTTGAATATCCACAGATTCCACCTAGCCTTTCTAGCCCCCGGCGTGCCGGTATTGCCTTCTCGCCGACTCGGCCTACCGATCATCCTAGCACGCATTATAGTACTCTCTTCGATCCATATTAATTGTTACTGAATTAAATGTATCTAACATCATGAGCACCTTCACTCGTTGGGCGTTTTCAGGCGTGGTTCTTAGGCGACGCAAATACGGCGAGTTTTTGCCCAAATTCGTCTCAAATTCAAACAGAGTTCGGCATAAATATAAATACAGAGTAATATTTGGCATAGTTGGGCATTAAATTAAACAATAGTTTGGTATGAAATTAAACATAATTCGGCATAGAGCAAAATACAACATAGTTCATCCTAGTTCGGTCAGATCATGCTCGATATCTACGTGTTGCCCTTGCGTATCCATATGTGCTCAACCAGATCATCCTGCAGCTGTTGATGCACTACTGGGTCTCGGATCTCCTGACGGATAGCGATGAATGCCACCCGCAATGGCGCCACCTGGTGATCAGGCTCTGCAAGGGGTCCCTGTCTATAGTATGGCTCGTCCTACTCGACCAATTCCACTAGATCCTTTCTCTCATCCTCAATGATCATGTTGTGCAAAGTCACACAATAGTTTATCACTTCCCACATCTGATCTTTCGACCAGGTCATAGCAGGAAACCGGACAACTGCAAACCTCTATTCAAGCACACCAAATGCTCGCTCCACGTCCTTCCTGTAAGCTTCCTATCCCTTGGCAAACTGAGAATGCTTGGGGAGCATCGGGTTTGAGATAGTCTTCCCAAATGTTGGCCATCTTGGATAGATAACATCTGCAAGATAGTATCCCTTGTTGTACTGGTGTCCATTGATTTCAAAGTCCACAGGGTGGAGCATGACCCTCAACAAGCTTATCAAAAACATTTAAGGACTGGAGGACGTTGATGTCCTTGTTCGGTCCTGCCATGCCAAAGAAGAAGTGCCAAATCTAAAGATGATGTGTAGCAACCGCCTCAAGTATCATAGTGCAACCTTCTTTGTGGCCTTTGTACATTCCTTGCCAAGCGAATGGACAGTTCTTCCAGTATCAATGCACGAAGTCAATGCTTTCAAGCATTCCAGAAAATCCTCTAGTTTCATTGACTGCGAGGATCCGATCAGTGTCTTCAACATTGGGTGTTCTCAAGTACTGTAGCCCAAACACTACAATCATTGTCCTGCAGAACATGTACAAGAAATCAATGGCGGTGGACCTGGCCATGCGGAGATAGTCATCGGCACTATCACCCAAAGCTCTGTATGCAAGCAACCACATCGCCACTGTGCACTTCTGTAGTGAGGAAAACCCTACCATGCCGGTGTAGTCCTTCTTGCATACGAATTAGGGGTTGAACTCCCAGATGGCATCCACGATGTTGAGGAAGAGTTTTCGACACATCCAGAAATGGCGTCGAAACACAGCCTCTTCGTGCAGAGGTTCGTCGGCGAAGTACGCGGCGTACAACATGCAGTAGCCCTCCACTCGCTGCCTTGCTTTGCACTTCCGGCGACCCTTCGCCGAGCCTCCACGCTTCGGCGTTGTAGTCTGCGTGTACAGCCGGGCCAAGGAGGCGAGGATCTGCATGTGCTCTTCAGTTTCGGCGATTGCGGTGGTCTCTTCCTCCAGCAACAGGGCGAAAATCTCCTCGTCATCGGAATCCATGGCCGAACGGGCAAAACACCGAACACTTCGCGGGCGAGGTGGCAGGAGCTCGGAATGAAGCTGAGCGGCGGTGAAGACGGGACGACGAAATGAAGCCTTGGCAGAGGGGAAAGGATGCGACGGAGGCGGCGGACCTATCTACTAGCGTGGTTTCGGCTTGGCGTGGTGGGACCTCGCCGGCGACAACTGAAGGGAATATGCCCGAGAGGCAATAATAAAGTGGTTATTATCTTATTCCATGTTTATGATAAATGTTTATTTTGCATGCTATAATTGTATTAATTGGAAACATTAATACATGTGTGTTTAATAAACAAAATATAAAGTTCCTAGTAATGCCTCTCATATAAACTAGCTCGTTGATTAACAAGATGATCAAAGTTTTCTGATCATGGACATTGGATGTTGTTAATAACGAGGTCACAATATTGGTGGAATGATGTAATGAACATTCATCCGAAGTATAGCATTACGATCAAAGTCATTATGTTTATATTGCTGTAACATCATACGAAGTAATCTTAGTCCTTAGACCATGAGATCATGTTAATTGCTAACATCGGAAGAGTAACTTGATAACATCAAACGTCACACCGTAAAAGGATGACTATAAAGGTGGGTTTAGATACTCCGAAGGTGTTATGTTGAGGCTCATAGATCAAGAGTGGAATTTGTCAATCCCGATGACGGATAGATATACTCTGGGCCCTCTCGGTGATATCACATTAAGATAGCTTGCAAGCAAGTGATGCGATCACTAGAATGTTATATCACGGGAACGAGAAAAGAGTGCATGTCGGTAGCGAGATCAAACTAGGTATTTGGATGCCGATGATCGAATCTCGGACATGTAATATATCGTGAGGCAAAGGGATTTAGTTACGACATTAAAGGTTCACACGATCACAAGAGTCATCGTTGAATATGTGGCAGTAAGTACGTGTGGCGCCCCGCAAAAACCACTACTAGAAAATCACGTTGTTTTTGTGCATGGCATCATCATGACCACACGCTCAAGTCATCATGCCACCTTGCATTTGAGCATCGTCATATCATCTTGCATTTGTTTGCATAAAACTATTTTCGAGAAGTCTGTTTTTGTTTTCTAAACGCCCGTCTTTTATTCAAACTATAAAACCCGGGTCTGTCCGGAATATTTTGTTTTGTCTACCAACCGATTTCAAAAGCCCCGTTTTAAATAATAAAACTTTTATTTTATTTTTGGCAGGCAGCCCGCCAGGCCCGAAAGCTCGGCCGGCCACCTCCAAATTAAAACCCTAATCTGTCTAACCCCCCCAAACCGTTTTCTACCTAAACCTAGCCTACCTGCCCTTCCTCCACCTCACCCCGGCCAATAGCCACGCGGCACCTCGCCAACCCCCTCCCTTTTCCCTCCACCTCACCCAACACACCACACACACCCACGCCACACAACACACACCACCCACACCTGATCCACCCACCTGGCACCATACCACCCACCTGTCCCACTCCCCCGCATGCAACCCCACCACACCGACCGACCGCCCTGAGCCAGCCTCGCGCTCCGCGCCCACTGGACACGCCCTCTCCCGCCACCAGCACGCTGCCCCGCGCCCCTGTCCAACCACGACCCCGCCCCCTCTTTCCGCGTCCCCCGGGCCCACGCGCAGGCCGCACCCCATCCCCCTGCCTCCTTCCCCCGTTGTTTCTTCCCAACATCGATCCCCACCGCCGCTTGAACTTCGCCGCCCGAGCTCCAACCAGGCACCTCGCCGTCGTCGCCTCCCTCTCCTCGCGGCCCGCCGCCTCCTCCCGCGACTCCCCCGAGCCCCTGCGTCACCGTCGACTCCTGCCGCCGCCGCATCGCCTCGGCGCCCTGCAGCACGCCCAGGTCCCCGCCGGCCGCCTCCCTGTGTGGCGCCGCCGACCGCCGCTCCTTCCGGCAGCATCGCCTCCTCCCTCCTCTGCTCCTCACTAGCCCCGCTTCGGTCGCCGACCCCGCCGCCAGGGACCGCGTGGGCACGGCCATCTGCTGCTTCCCCCTCGGTCGTCCTCGCCCCGGTCCATCCTCGTCCTCCTCGTCTCCGCTCGCCCTCCCTCTTCCCGGCGTCCCGAGCTCCTCCTCGTCCGCGTGAGCCTCCGCCGCCTCTGCCTCCGTGCTCGCTCTCCGTCGCGGCCGCCCAGGTGCTGCCTTCCGCGAGATCGCCGCCGCCTTGCCAGAGATCACCGCAGGCCGCTCGCGTGGCCTCCTGTGTCTGTCTCTCTGCCTCCAAGGGTTCATCCAGCGATGCCACGTTGAAGTCAGGATCCCAAGTCTGCTAGCTAGGAATGCTGGCATTTTCTCTGTGAAGCCCTAGTCCAAGACAAGACCATGTGTTCCCCAAGTTCCTCTCAAGATCATCGTGGCCGCCAGAGTACCATCCGAAGATCACCTGCATCGAAAACTCAAGTACTGCACCTTCGATCGAGCCGAAACCTCAAGATCTCCGACATGGCGTAGATGTACAAACCTCGAAGACCGAACCCCTCGGGACGACAAGTTCTTCTCGGAGTCCGAAGACCGATCCCGCCGAGCCCGTCCAGCCCCGGAACCCTAGATCTTCGGAACCACATGTGATTCCCTTTCCGAGACCCCTATTTTTATAATAAATGATATATACCTGCTGCATATTAAAATGTTCATGTCGCATACATATTGTGTGGTTTGGGGGCATTATATTGATTCACCTCATAATTAAATATGGAGACTATATGCGGGCTATACTTGTTTCATATTGGCTCCATTTGAATTCGTGTAGCGAACCGATGCCATGTTTTGTTTTGTTATACAACATTTAAATTGCGGGGGTTCTAAACAACTTGAACCATATAATTAATTGTCGGGACCCCGGTTTCGCTTAATATTGCCTAATTGCATCGCATATTTGCCATGCCATGCATCATATCATGATAATGCCGGATCTTCTGCCGCGGTATTAAATATTGCATCCGGTGTTTCTTTTAGTGCTTTGCTTCTTCGCGGATTAGGCCGATGAGTTGATGCGAGTATCGACAAGTTCTCCGGATATGATCCGTCGGCAGTGTTTCCCAGGTGAGCATTCTCCCTCTTTCTACCTATTTTGCATTTATAGTCTTTATTTCCTCATGTTGATCTATTTCTATCCTTGTCGCAATGCTTTAGTTTTCCGTGCACCAGTTATATCCCGTGTAGCCTCTATATTGCCTTGGACACCTCCTATTACCTGTGTTTGGTAGGTAGCGGGCCTTGCGAGTCGTAGTTGCTTGCTTAGGTGCGATCTTGTGTTGTCAAGTACCACAGTTGTTGGAAAGCGGACAATTGTTTATGGAGGAGATGCTTATTGGTGGAGATGATCATGACTTTAAATACAACTATTAAAAAGCTAGATATAACTAATGCAGAGGCATCGGTGGGCAATAGATGTTATTTGGTTCTTCCACGCTCACTTGTGTCCCGTAGGACCCCGAGTACTTGATACCGGTTCCTTGATTTTTCGCACTATCCACATCCGGGAGGCCTATGGACCCCCCTGAGCCAGAGCTTGATTCATTTCTATTTCTTGGGGCCACAAGTAGTTTGGGGCTTTATTACTATCCTGTACTTATGCCATGTTTACTGCTTTATTTAAGATTATGCGTGGAGCACCTGTACTGTTTAGGATCGCGGAGTGTTTTCGCGGTATCGACAAGCCCGGTCACACTTTCGGGTTCCCAGTCGTTTACAGCCATTGACGCAAACCCTGGGTCCGTTCCGGAGCCGGCCAACTTCGTCGCGGGTAGCTTAGTGGGGTGGCCCCCTGAAATATTTCTGAATCCTGTGATCGCTTTGTCGTGAATGCCTCGTTGGGTTTTGAGTTGGTTTTTCCGAGGTTGATCGAGTGTGTGTTGCTATTTGTGCACCCCTGCAGGGTAAAACTTTCTGAAAGCCGTGTCCGCGGTTATGGACAACTTGGGGCACAGTATCTCGATCATAGACAAGCATAACTAAAGTAGTGCTATAAATTTGACTAAATATGTGACTAGTAATCAGATTCAAATACAACGGAATGGATATTAAAAACGCCAACAACTGGTGAAGCTGAGGTTCCTTGCGTCTTGGTATATATGCCTAGTAAGTACTACAACTCCAATGGGATGTGATAAAAGTGCCAACAACTGCTAGGTTTTGGGATTCCTCAGGACCATAGACTAGTAAATGACCCAACTACAATGAAATAGTGATTAAAAATGCCCATTACTTATGCTATCAGGATGGCCCATGCTATCTATATCTGACTAGTAAGTGCTTCAATTATAATGGAATGAATAAAACTGCCAACTGTGTGAGTTCCTTGGTCCGACTTCCTCGTTTGGTCTTGAGGGGGAAATACCAGGATGGGTTTGTTTGGTGTTAGCTTCAGGTTGGATCCGAATAGGTCTTTCTTATCCCGCTCTGATAACCGCCAATTGTATTGAGTCTCTATAGGTTGTTTAGTGCCGCTGCGCTACCGCTTCAGCCCACCATACCTATGTAGGCGAGAGCCGCCGAATTGTAGCCTCGCCGTGTACTGGCCTCAGTACTGACGCTCCTCTTTTTTCCTTTGCCCTTTGTCGGCACCCCTTTGTTTTAGCAGGTTTGAGATCGCCGTCGTTAGCAGGGTTACCCTTCCGGCTTGGCCTGGGCAGGGTTATGGACGCCATTGGTTATTCTTCAGGTCTCTTAGCCCATTTGCATCTTGTCCGTAGTCGGACGCTCTATTGTTTCAAGGTGATTTGGATCTTGGTATTGTATATTTGTATTCTTGACTCATGGAGTCGTTGATGTATATAAATCTGTCTGTGGGTCCCATCGAGGACTGTTGTGTAATGTTATCACTTCGTTTTCCACCCGCACGAAAGTGCCTGGTGGGCGTCCTTGAATCGTTTCTATGCGGGTTTGGCGGAAAGGGCTAAAACTTGCATACGGCCGATTTGAGGGTGTTACAGTACGAATCTCCAGGTTCCGTTGCTGATTATTGATCGGAGAGGGGTCTCGATCATGTCTGCATTATTCGCGAACCGTAGGGTGACACACTTAAGGGATACCGACACCATTTAGGAGAAAATTTGTTTCAGGTAAAGATTAAGAAAGCGATGGAATCATTTCGATGGAAACCGGAATTGTTTCGGGTGAAATTACTAAAACTGGTTCTGCATGTGATATTGAAATGTTGCAGGGAGTTTTATGTGAATGTTTGTTAATTAAAGTAATTAACAAAATTCCGAATAAAATAAATAAAAGTGTTTTATTTAAAGAGAAAATGCATTTAATTTGTTGGACATTAAATGCAAAGTGAGTGGAGTTGAGATTGATGTGAGTGGGCTTAGTGGAAGCTCCACCCACATGAATGAGGGAGAGGTGGAGGCACCCACCATGGCCGGCCAGCCATGGCCTTGGGGCTGCGTCCCTTCCCCTATAAAAGGATCCCCATGGCTCCTCTCCTCTTGCCCCACCTCCTCGTGAAGGTTCTCTTCTCCCTGTAGTTATTCCCCATGGTCTCGGATTAGCGAGATACATGTTCCCGGTGGCTTTATTTGGAAAGGAGTTGCTGCTTCCGCTGCATCGCTGGAGCAAGGAGACGAAGGTTGTTTGGTGGACCGAACGTGTGTGCGATCACGGATGCACCGCTACTTTGCGGTGCTGGACTTGATGGTGCTGGACCTGATGGTGCTAGAACTGCTGGACGTGAATGACTTCATCACGATCTTGAGATCGGCAAGTGTACGACTACATCATCCACGAGTTCCATCTCGTTAACAAAGCTTTATTGTCTTCGAGGGTAAGTTCTCTATGGATGTATATCCACCCGTTGCTTGTATCTGGTAGATAGATCTTGGCGTATAGTTCCCATCGTAAGAATTTTTTTTGTTTTTATGCTGCAAACCCAACAACATCGCGCCGACGAAAGCTCTCTGCCATGAGAGAGCCGAGTCGGGGTGGGGAATGGAGTTGTCTCGCCGATAGGGTTGGCCCACCTATTTTTTGCGGTGTCCGATGTTCACGGATGGTCCCCAGTGCCTTGGATTCGGCCTAGAAACACGGGATGAAAGTTGGACCAAATTCGACAGAATTCGGCGTCCTGGGATCTAGGCCTGGCTTCAACTTGTTGTAGGAACTGTTGAATTGAAAAGGACCCATGCTTTGCAAGAGACCGATCAAACAAGTAGCACCAAAATACCAGTCAAGTGGCCAATCAGCCCATTAAATTCGCGTAACAATTGCAGAGAGCATACAACACACCTAGAAAAATGCAATCCAATTTAACATGGATAGGATAAGATCTTCGCAAAAAACTCCAAATTCCCATTTTGAACTCTGGCGGCCATACTTGACACTTTGATGCGGCGTCGTTCATATTCCAATACCGACTGCTAATATGCATAGTCAACTTAAATTTGGTTCAAGTATATGCCAGATAATCCCACCGATATCACCCATATGGCCATATTGTCTATTATGCATTATTCACAGTTTGTGTAAGCTGCACCAAAAAATGTATAACATCTTCATCTAGTTATCGGACATCATATGTTGGCTGCGCCTGAGAATTTGTTAAATCTCAGTCATCTCTCTCACTATTGGATATGATGCCTCGTGGTTCATGCATATGAGAGTTGGACGTGGATTGCAACTGAGAAAATATTCATGTAATACATTTTTTTTGTTCATGCGTCTGAGAGTTGGATGTGGGTTGCAACCTAGAAAATATTCACACAATACATTTTTTTTGTTCACGCACTACAAAATTTCTGTTCATGTTGTACATTTTTTTGTTCAGTAGATTAAAATTTCATGTGTTACAAATACAGTAGTAGGTTGGTGTCAGCCGACTGAGATTCGACTAAACCTTAGTCAACTAAGATCTAGACACTTACCTACAAATAGAAATTCTCAAATGGTGGCGGACTAAAATTGGACGCCACAAGAATAAGGTAGCACGACATGGTATTCGATTTGTTAATTCTTGCAGTTCAACAGTAAGATTTCTGATTGCCACGTATTATAACGAATGTAGGAGGAGTGAAGAGCAGTACATGTTTCGCTTTCACTATAACTAGTAAGCATGCCCGTACAACACACGTTTTCCTTATGACACACAAAATACTTAAATTTTTGGAGGCTATTAAAATACATTGTATGCATATGATGAATGCTACTTGGCATGACAAGAGAAAAATCAGTAACAAAGATCTTTAGATCAGTTGTACATATTGGATGCTTATGTCTGGTAGCCTAACGTATAAGGATGTGATTCATTAATTTCTAGGCCATTACCACACCTTCGTGTGTCCTTAACTTAAGGCATGTTTAGGCTACATCTTTTACTGTCAACAACCGACATACCAATAATCTTGATTTATTCGTTGTTTTTTCTAGCTCCTGGTAAATAGGGGCCACGATAGTCTTTCTTACTTGCATGGAAGGGCTATTAGAGTTAGCTTATTTTATTCATCAACTATCACATATCTCATTTCGTTTTCCCAGTAGGTGCTAATATAAATCAACAAGTTCAAACTTGAGTGAGTGCAAGAGAAGACATCAAAATCAAGAACAAAATGTATACATTTAGGATAAATGTTTAAGAAGAATGTAGGAGTCTGTAAACTAAATAAAAGCTTCTAAAGGCCATGTTCCTAAGTCAGTGGTGTTGCATATATTACTTAGGATGTACTTGCAACTGTAATCACAAATTCAGTTGAGAGCGTCAACATAGAAAATAAAATTAAACTTGGAAGTAATTAATATCTTAACAAGAATAGGATAAATAGGACAACCTTTTATTTGAAGATCATTAGTTGTCAAATTCTTATCCACCCAGAATGTTGCAAAATAATGCTTTCTTTTAAAGTGATCACTACTTAACTCATAAAATAATCTAATTCATTCTAATAATAGTGGAGGGTGGGAAATGGAGATTAAATTGAAAAGATCGTAAAATAACATTGTTCATTCTAATAAGAGTTGACAGTAGGGAGTACAAAGTTTGAATTGAAAAGGTTCAAGCGTAACCTCAAACACTTGGAGGGTTGATAGTGATACCGTGGCCAATAGCTAGCTGCTCCGCTTTAAAGAACTACTATTTACATTTGTACTTCTTATAGTAAATTATGATACCTACACACTAAAAAACAACATTTTAAAGAAATACACCAGATCAAGAATAGCCATGAGTCAATCACCACAGAGACAAAAATGTTAAAAGGGAAGGCATCAAAATTTGGGTTTTACCATGATGGGAAAACAACAGAA
The DNA here is from genome assembly GCA_910589775.1 of Avena eriantha. Classification (NCBI taxonomy): domain Eukaryota; kingdom Viridiplantae; phylum Streptophyta; class Magnoliopsida; order Poales; family Poaceae; genus Avena; species Avena eriantha. Next base: position 489,923,142 of record OU342740.1, read on the forward strand.
TTAATTAAGAGCAACAATACAGTTTCATCTCTTTCTAATGACCATCCTGCCAATGAAGAAGACACTTATGCTCTTTCGTCAGCCTGATTCCTTCTTACTCATAAATCATGTTCTCCTCCTCCACCTAGTTGTGTAAGTATGGATACAAAATTCTCCCTTAACCACATGCTCTACACTTGTGCAGTAGTGGCCATTGTAACCGAATCTGCACATTCACTCTAGCATATGCAACCGCCAGAACTATTGTAGAGACAAGGGTGGGTCTACTGATGAATGTAGAACTATAATATAGAGAAGGCCCTTATTTGTCAACATCTACCATCGTGACCATCAGCAACATTATTGTAAAGAAAACGCTTCTCCTCTGCACCCTGTGAAATCAAAGTTCATTCAATCAAATTGAAGAAAACTAATAAAAATTTATTGCAACAGATAAATAAAGTTATGGGAGAGGACAAGATACATACTTCTGTTCTCGAGAACTTAGAGCTTGCAACTATAATTTCCTACACTTTTAAGAAGAAAGGATAGAGTCCGGTAACTTGTAGTAACACATTGTTGTACTGTACTATTATACAAAAGTTGTATAGGATACCCAACACAAAAGAACTTCATGTACGACCGCTCCAAGTTATTCCTCTTAGTTTTTTAACACTACTCCCTATAGATAGCAGATTGCACACTGAACTAATTCTATAAAACTGAGAAGTCAAAATGCTTAAAAAATGGATTTTGCTCTCTACTACTACCGCATGTTGTGATAGTAAAATACAGTTGACCTTACAATTTTCGGATAACCAGATTCTCTATTGACGATTCCTTGCCTCTAGCATCTGGATGAAGGTAGCATGCAACATTACCGAGACCCACAAAGGTTCAGACCGACAATCCCATGGAGGCGTGTGTGTCCTCGGTGGCTCAGAGGAAATACGGCAGCGTCTGCAGCATCCCCCGCTGCACGGTGGAAGGACAACAACATCTTCATTGGCCCCGACAATGCGAACGAAAAGCTGCAGCGTCTGCGCCTCCAATCCCATGGATAAACGGTGGAGACAGCGACACTGTCCCTCGGCTGCGCAGAGGAACAACTGTGAGTCTCCATCTCTAGCCGCATGGAGGAATGATGGAGGCGACTTCGTCCCTACCGTGAGGATGATAGGAGACGGCGGCGTGTCCCCAACCGTGCGAGCAAATGCCGATGGCGGCGGCGGGTCCTGCGTCCAGGCGAGCGGGGAACGACGACGGACCTCCCGCGTCCTTGGCACACGGCGGAATGGAGGCAGCGTGTGGGTGCTAGCCGAAGTTTGAGGCGATTTTCTTGGAGATTATTAGTGCCATCTAGCATTATTAGTGGGCGGAGGAAAATTGGCAGGGGAGCGATCGTGATATGATCGTGGAAGGGAGTTATTTTCTGTTGTTTTCTTGGGGGACTGGATTTCCTCTGCCCGTCGGAGCATAGTCCATCGAAATTAATTGCTAAGTGCACCCAGATTATTCGATTAGACTAATCTGATATGGTTGAGTTGGACAATCGGTGGGTATTAATCAGTCTGGGTGCACATCCTGGGTGTTTCTAAGAAAGAAAAATGTTCGCTTGTTTAATAGTAGTATAGATACTACCAAATACTCCCTCCGTTCAGAAATATAAGACATTTTAGTTTTGTGAAATGAATGTATCTAGATACTTTTTAGTGTATAGGTTCATTTCGAACCTCTACGAACCTATATACACTAAAAGACGTCTAGATACATTCGATTAACAAACCTAAAACGGCTTATATTTCTGAACGGGTAGAGTAAGAGCATCTCCACTCGGGGCCCTAAAGCCCCCCTAAAGGGCTATGGGGTGCTGGCGCCAATCGCGCCCAACCCCCCCCCCCCCCCCAACCCCCCAACTTATTTTCGCGTCGGCGTGGCCCGGTTTGACATCCGTCGCCCCCAGGACGAATCCAACCCACGGGGGGAGGGGGCTAGCAGGGACGCCGGATGGAGTTGAAAACGACGCGGGTCGGCCCTGGCAGTGAGATAGACGGCTCCTTCTGTCCTTTTTCGACGCTTCCCGCTCCAACTTCCTGTCTTTTTCTCGGCTATATGTATGCGCCCCTCCCTCTCTTTCTCCACAACCTGCCACCGCTGCCGCCATGGAGAGACCAAAACTCAATTTCTACGAGGCCGTGATGTTCGCCCACTATGACATCTTTGCGCTGCCGCGCGCGAGGCTTCGGGCCGGCTTTGAGCTAAGCTACGCCGGCGTGCCTGTGGCGCCGAGTCGGCAATGCAGATAGAGGAGCACCACCGCGAGCTGCCGGAGCGGAAAAGGGCGATGGCTCGGTACGCGCCCACGAGCGCGTACTGGCCGAAGTAGTTCAAGAAGGAGCTGACGTTGTGCCGCGCTCGCCGGCGGCAGCTCCACCCGGATCTACGCAACCCCGAAGGGAGGGAGCACTTCTAGACAGTGCGCAGGCGTACGGTCTACACCGCAATCAACGAGGCGCGGCGTCGAGCCGTGGAGAATTCATGAGGACGGAGGCCGTCGGGATCATCGACCTCGAATCCGACACGGATGAGGAGGACGACGAAGCGGCGGTGAAACCGGCGTCGTAGATTAGGGTGCCGTGGAGTTGGCGATGCAGAATCGCAATATAAATATTAAATTGAATATATAAAACTATTGGGAGGAGGTATGACTGGAAACACTACCCCCTAAAAAAAGAAAATAGCCGGCGTCTTACCATATAAGCTAAAAAGCGCTCGCGACGGAGCCTATATAGGGGGCGAGTGAAGATGCTCTAGGAAGCTTGGATTTCGAAAGAGATTGGAGAGTTCCTCTCATCGCCAAGTTGCCGGGTCAGGACAACACAACACAAGCTACACACTGGCCTTCTGCAACCTTCCATTCACAAAGCACTCCTATGCCACTGGGTGGATGGGAAGAAAAGAAACAATATTAGTACAGAACTGTCGTCTCCTAGTGTCGCTCTACCAAGATTCTGTACGGCTGACGACCAAACCTTGTGGATAAAACTCGAAATAACTGTTGAACAATAGGAGAAAGCTGTCAAGCCCATCTCTCCTTACCGTTACACAGCTGCAAGGTAATTTTCAGATGCACAGTAATGCAACGATTGGAACTCTGTGTTCCATAATAATTGAAAAAATAACTTGTATTGCAGAAATACATGAATGTGGAGAAATGGAGGCCGCGCTCTAGGGAGCTCTTCATTTTTCAAACATTTCAAATCAAATTTGCAAGTTCTAAAAAATTGTGCGAAAAGTGTCGGTGTAGTCAATGGTATTTTCTATAACCATGCAAAATCTCAATATAAAATTCTTTATATTCTGAGCTACACAAAAAGAAAACTTACAAATTCTGCACGGCTCTATCTATAGTGTAGTACTAAATGCGTTCCATAATGTAGAACGTTTTAGCATGCTAATTTCGTTTGCCAAAACGTTTTACATATGAAACGGAGGTAGTACCGTGGATAAAAACTAAAAATAACTGTTGAAAAATAGGAGAGAGCTCTCAAGCCCGTCTCCTTAGAGCATCTCCACTCGCGTTCTCATGAAGGTGTTCTCGGGGTCTATTTTTCGTACGGATGACGAAATTTTGCCCCGTCGCTTTTCCAGGACGCCGGTTTCATCCGAATTTGGCCCAAAATTGGTCCGGCGTTCCCAGGCCGAACACGAGGCACTGGGAACAGCCTGGGAACACCGGATGGAGAGAAACCGAGGATGGGCCAGCCCTGTCGGCGAGTGGAGGCCGAGTTCCCGCCCTTTTCCTCTTCCCCTCCCACCTTCCCTCCAGAACCCCCCACATCTCCCGCCGGCGAACCAAAGGAGAAAAAGGTGAGGAAGCCGAGAGTGTCCGCTTCGAAACCTGAAGGCATGAGCGCCCCCACCTGGTTGGCCCTATCCACGAAGAGAAAGTTTGCTACGGACAACTGTAGGGACAGGAAGGCAAGGGCCAAGCGGCAGCGGCATCGTCACGTGCGCAGTACGGCGGTGTTTGGGGGAGCCAGCCAAGCGTCGCTTCGCCTGCCGGATACTCGTCGGTCGGCTTCTCGCCGATCTCGCCGGCGATGTTACAGGAGAACCAGGCGAACCCACGGCAGAGGTACTCCTCCCCCGAGTTCGACGGCGGGTTCAACCCGAACACTGTCTTCGGCCTTCAGCATCGACATCAACGCCCCCTACTCCTCCTCTCCAGTGTACGTCGCTTCCTCGACGGCGCGCCGTGGCCCTCTGCCGTTCGCCGGAAGCTTGTCGCACGCTGCCCACGGCAAGACCAATGCCCAGAACATGTTCGGCGGAATGTCGACCGAAGCCTACATGCAGGGCATGATCGCCGAAGGATCGGTGGTGGCTACGGCCGGCAATGCTAGTTTCTTCACCCAAGAACAGTCCCGGGCCGACGCCGAACACGACATCAAGTCTCAGGATTTTGCCAAGCAGACCCAGACCAAGGAGGAAGAGGAAGGCGATGGCCTGGCTCTGACGAAGGGCAAAGGCAAAGGCAAGAAGAAGGCGGGCACCTTGGCGACGGAGCCCCGGATCAATTGTACTGCGCTTGAGAACCTTTGCCTCGCCGATGCCTGGAAAGTGGTGAGCATGGATCCCATCACTGGCGCCAACCAAAATTCGGACAACTACTGGGAGCACGTGAAGACCGAGCAGAGATGGACGCAACTGCCACAGAACCAAAACCGCAAGCTTGATCTCCTCAAAGCGAACTTCGCCGCCAAGAAGAGGAACACGGATCTGCAGTTTTTCATGGGCGGTGAAGACACCTCGGCGATGAGCTCGCTGGTCAAGACCTGGTATATGGCGCGGCGCAAGGACATCCTCGAGGAGGACAACGTCGAGAAACGCGCCAAGCTCTCCACCGAACACCTCCGCCGCCGTGCCCTCGTCGAGCTCCGCTTCGACCTCTTCCAACCAGTCGGCCGGCAGGAACGCCGACAAACCCATCCCCGTCGCACCGGACACGCCGGAGGAGATCACCCCCATCGATGACTAATCGCCGACCCATTTTATCTTGTTCTGTAATAATTTGATGGCCGAACTTTTTTGGGTGTACTTCTGCCGAACACCCTATGGCCAAGATTTCACCGTGGGAATGAGAAAATTCGAAAATGTCGCCGTTTTTTGCTTCGCCTGGGAACTTATCTTCGGAACGTGAGTGGGAAATCGGCCATTCCCAGACCAAAACCTTCCACTATCCGACGCTATTTAGATCTGAATTTCAGCCTGGGAATAGCCAATGAGTGGAGATGCTCTTACCGTCACACAGCTAGAAGGTGATTTTCACATGCACGGTTACGGAGGATTGGAACTCTCTGTTCCATACTAGTAAATGAAAACATAACTTAGTACTACCATTCCAGAAATACATGAATGCGGACAAATCGAGACCGAGCTCTAGGTAGCTCTTCATTTTTCAAACATTTCAAATCATATTTTCAAGTTTCAAAAGATTATGAAAACAGCGCCGACGGAGTCTATGATATTTTATACAGGCGTGCAAAACCTTAATATAAAATTCTTTATATTCTGAGCTACACAAAAAAAAATCTTACAAATTTTATACTTTTGAAAAGTGCCCAATTCACTATGTTCATATTCACACATTTATCATTTTTGTGTAGCCTATAAAACAAAATATTTCACATTAATTATTTTGCAAGCTCAGAGTATACATCAATGATTTTTAAAGAATTTTCAAAAGTTTGAAATACTATTTTTAAAGTTTTGGAATTTCTGAGAAAAACATGACTTAACTGCAACCATTGTTAGTAAAAATAAACATATGTGAAACATGAGTACTTTTCCTTTCAACTTGAGGTAGGCAAATTTGGTAGACATTTCTGCTATCTTGCAGCCACTCAATTACTGGTAGAAGTGTCACGATCCTTTTTTTTGTATAATTCGCAGACTCTCAATCTGAAGTGCAGTAAGTTGGTACCGGTGCCATTCAAGATGAATTTTTGCCATGTACTCCAGTAGAAACTGCTTTCTCGAGCCGCACGGGTACGGAAAAGGACACGCACGCACGCACTTCCCCCGTAGCGGGAGCTCCTTTGCTTTGGCTGGGTGGCTGATGTCATGAAGCGGAGAAGGTAGGGAAAAGCCCCGCCGCACTAGCTCGTGCAGTGCACCCGGCGACCTGCCTTTTCCCGTCTGCTCGGCCACCTCGGCCAATCGGCGCGCTCCATGGTGGCATGGCGTTCAGATTAACTCATGACAAGAGCACGGGGAGAAGTTTATAAATAGCCGGAAAGCGGGAAAGGCCATCGGCCCATCGCCCATGCCTTGGGGGAGATGCGGTGCACACCCATGTCGTCTATCGGTGCTTCACGGGGATCCCGGCCGGGGCCAAAAGCGACGACGCCACAACACACGCGACGCGAGGCGCCTGGCGCGACCGCAAATCAGCCCTCTGTTGTTCTGCCATTGGTTTCTTGGAGTCGGTGGATGGAATCGCTGGCTGCGGCAGTGCCGCCAGTTGGTTTGCCAATTTGTCTGCGCGATTCGGCAGATCTTTCCCATGCAGAGGTCGTCGGCTTGACAAGAATCGAAACCCCATCGTACGTACTTACCCACAGCCGTTCAAACAGAATAATTTAGAAGGTCTAGATTAGATTCTTGCTCAATCAATGGAAAAATCTACATACAGTGCAGATATTAGCGACAGCTGTTGACGCTGGCCAGCTGGAATGGCAGTTGACCGAAAGCTGATTGATTACCTCTGTTGTTTCTTTCTCCAATTATATGCATAACTTAACAACTCACCATAATTGTCGTGGCTCGTTTTCTTTTACTCCCTTCGACTTAAATTAGTTAATTTTGGTTTTGTCTAAATTTGGAGGTATCTAGCACTAAAACAAGTCTAGCACTAAAACAAGTCTAGATACATTTGAATCTAGAGAAATCTAAGTCAACTAATTTGGGTAGTAAAATTATAAAGTACATCTTTGTTTTTTAATGTACTACGCTGGTACCCGACTTGACGTCCGTGGAAATCGACAACAGATGATGTGTATCGGAAAAGATGGACATGATCATGGGTGATGCGGTTGAAGGTAGGAAAGACGGCGGCGACGAGTACAACAGTGGAGGGACCTAAACTTGTCAGGACGTGCCAACATTGGTCTAGTGTACTCTTCGACCTAATTACTGTGTTTTTTCGTAGGTCATAATTTCCATATTTATAAAATATTAAATGAGTGCATAAACTTCACACCACAATATACACACATGTTTAGCAGTATACTCCATCCGTCCCAAAATATAAGGCGTCTAAGGATTAGTCAAAAGTCAACATTTTTTAAGTTAGACCATGATTATACACAAAAATATAAAAAATTATAATACTAAATTAATATCAATAGATTAACCATAAAGTATATTTTCTTAATATATCCATTCAATATTGTAGATGTAGATTTTTTTTCTAAAAATTTGGTCAAAATTAGAAAGGTTTGACTTTTGACCAATTCTTAGGCGCCTTATATTTTGGGACGGAGGGAGTAATTTACTTTACTCTTTACTCTGCATTATCTTTGTCATGATATTTCACCCCTTAATTAGATGTGATTTTGTGACAAGTCTTACCCTCGTTTTATTATTTTTCCAAATTGACAAGCCTATTCGTTGCCGGTGCACTCAATTATGTCAATTCACTCTAAAGTTTTTATCTAATTCAGAAAAATATTAGTATGAAAAAACTGCGTAAAATTCCATTATTGAGCAAGGTGAAAAATGGCACCACATTGCACACCTCAGCCACATTGGATATACTAGCACAAATACCCGTGCGTTGCACCGGGATAAAAAAACTCTTTGCATGACACATACATAATATCCTGGCCATTCTCACCTCTGAATTTCAGTGGATGGACTCTATGGTGAACCCATTCTCTACCATGTTGTGTGTATGAAACAATTGTGCCGACATGGCCTTATCGTCCTCTGTGCCATTTGGAGGCCGTCGAGCTCAAGCTAGAACCTACTACAACACATAGCTATTCATGTGCCACTCTCCTCATCATAGTAGCTGGTGCCCCTGCTGCTCGTTGGGCTGTCAAGGCCCTTGCTAGTGTAGACGGAGCTACATTCACACCCTTGAGATGGCTAGACACTCGCTTTGATCACTATGTAGATGCAGCCATAACAGCAACATTGGGGAATTCAATTCCTTCTCATTGTTAGATTACAGACCCTTGACGGTTTCATGAGTGGATATGCGCCATAGAAAGCAAACATGTCCGTAGCGCATATCAACACATGCACCACAGAAAATGGGTCAAAAAGATTCTGTGGTGGGGCCCGCCTCCATTTTCTGTGGCGCATAAGAAAATATGAGCCACAGATCTTGTCTCAAGTGGATCGCTCCACCCCGGCTGGTTGGTCCCACCTAACTTCTGTGGCGCATGTATATTGGAATGCGCCATATATGTATTTATCATGCGTCACAGACAAGTATAAGTGGCGCACTAGGTAGAATGCGCAACAGATGTATTTAGTTTCTATGGCGCATTTTACCTAGTGCGCCACTTATACTTGTCTGTGGCGCATGATTTTGCATATGCGCCACAAAATATTTTGTCTACCTATAGTTGTTTTCCTAGTAGTGTCAGATTCAGCTTAGTGATCAGTAAGATCGGGAGTAGTAGATCGAGGTGGAACTAAACATGAGGATTTCACCTCACTTGGGTGCGGGAGTAGAGGATTCGTGAAAATATCTAGACATGTCCAACAACTGTATTTAGCCAAAATCAGGTTAAGAAAAAGTACTACACTTTGTATCTTGGTGTATTAGTCTAGGTTGTCGATTTTGACCAACTTTAGATGAGATATATATAATATATCATTAGAATTCTCAGATGTTATACTTTCTAAAAGCATAATTTTCATGTTATATAATTTATTTTATACAAGTCAAAATAACTATTTAGGGACACGGTGACTAATACACCTGGGAACGGAGAGCAAGTACAATAAGTCCTAGTCATCTGGCTATAAGAATTATAATATTATTTCCTTGCTTAGTTGGAAGAGAGAGAATAAGAGAGAAAAGAAGAGTGGGCTCTCATGCAAGAGCCAGCTCTAGCACGTGCTCCTAGGCACTTTGAGAGAGTGAAAGATGGACCATCTAGTGCTAAAATAGTATATTTTTATACATGTTAGCTCTAAGTTGGCTATAGATGATATGACACTTGGCTTATAGCCAGCAGCTGGCTATACTATTTTCCTTGCTCGGAGGGAGTAACACATGTCCACGAGTGGTGGTTCATTGATGTCTCATCAGAACATGTCCATCCTTTTATCCAAAATAAATAGCCTTGTCCATCATTTATGCACGCTAGTTTTTTTATTTTGAGTGTGGTATATAACGCTTGCATCTAGATATTTTTTTTCTGTGGGACAACGGGGAGATGCCAAACCATACGGACTGACCAGCATGCTAGGCCAAGTGTCAACCAGGCCTGCCTAGCCGCGACCAGCATCTCGCTGGACACTTCCTTCCTCCCACCGCACGCTAGCGCCGCCAGCACACTGCCCTCTCATCCAACTCGCTAGCATGAGAGAGCCCCCAATCCAGGCACCCTCGGCGACCTGCCCTCAGCTCTTCTCTCTTACGGTCCTGCCTCACCCGAGAGCGTCGCCTTTCGAGCTCCCTGTGCCGAGCGCGGCTTCTCCTGTCTCTGGCTACCCCAGAAGTTGTCGAGCTCACATCCCAGCGCCTCCAGACCTCTGCACGACGGGACCCTCCCGGATTTTCCAGCTCCAGCGGGCTACCACCCCGATGTGGATGAGGTGCGGCTCCATCTAGCACCGGTCTGTGGAGACCGAGAACTCTCCGGTCGGCAGCGCAGAGGCCCTGGCCGGCGGCGGGGCGGGGCAGTGAAGCCAACGGGATAGGAGGCTTCAACCGCGGGGGGTTGCGAGGAGGATGGAAAGGGTACATCTCTCGGGCGTGTGATACCAGATTTCTCTGCGAATTCCATACATGCGACACCACTTGGGAGCTCTGTTCGACGCCTCTTTTCTTGGGTGTGGCGGAATCGGCTGCTGGGGGGTGGTTTGCCGGGAACGACGCGTTTGGGAGCTCGTATCGGGAGGTGGGGATCCAGAAACGGTGCGGGTCGGGGCTAGAGGAGCATTGCGGCTTCTGTTTTTCACGAGAGAAAAGAAACAACGAAGCGGTACAATGGCATGTTGTGTATTATGTGAATAGGTGGGAGGTAGAACCGTCTAGAAAAAAGCTGATTGACAGAAGCAATCCGTCCTTTATTATTAGGGGTATAGATATACTCCTCACAAGAAACGGCTATGAGTTGTCTGCCAACTAGGCTGCCATGTCATCCCAACATTTTGAGTACGACTTGTCAATTTGGAGATAATTAGACTTGCAATCCCATGGTCAGAAGTGGAGATAAAATAGTATGTAATAACATACTCCGTATTAAAAAGCTACTAGTATCACAAAGTCACAACTAAAGATTAGAAAAAGGAAATACACTATAATAAAATTCTCACGAAAATCATACACTTGAGAATTGGACTGTTGTGCTGCGTGTGTGTGCTCCGGCCGGTGTCTCGCGATAAGGTTTGAACAATAAAAAACTGCTATCATGGTGACTACAATAAAGCAGCGGAAATGAGCACGCGCATGATTGGCAAGCATGGATACTACCGCGCCCGATCGAGGGTCGAGGCTCGAGAGCTAGTGGCCAGGATTTCCATGTGGCCGTGCGCCCATGCTGTTCATGCATGGAATCATATCGGAGTCGAGTTTTGGGGCGTAGCATCGTGAAAACACCGCCAACTGCATCGGAATCTGATGTGCTTGCGCTGCACGAGCCCTTTGTTTATTTTCCTATCACTCGTTTTTGTTGCAGATTGGTCCTCTATCGTACGTTGGCAACGTGCTGCAGAAGGCTGGGAGGGGCATGATGAAGTACACTGGGTGCTGGTTTCCCAAGTCGAATTAAGTACTCGACTAGTTTTTCCTTCCGTGTGACTGTGTATGACATAGCCCATCCCATGCCAAACAGCCAAAGTGGACTCGTTTTGTCGAAGATGGTTCAACTCTGACCATGGCCGACGATGTGAATTGTGAGGTGACATGCTGGAGCGCTTGACCTGAAAGAAACCACGCTTTGAAAGCTAAAATGGGACCATAGAAGGCCTCGACTCGACTAGGTGAGTAGCACCTGAGCAAGTACTGATGCTCCACCACGGTTGGGATGATGTGTGCAAAACTGATTTATGTGAATTATCTGAAGGTAGTAGTACTACGTGCGATCTTTTGCTTGAAAGTAAAGTATTGCACCAACGGGCGTACCTTTCCTCCGAAGAGAAACCGGCGGTGTACTGCATGCGCAAGGCTAGAAAGAGGAGAAACCTCCTAGCCCCAAAACCGCAAGCATCGAAGTTGAGCTCCATGTATGTTGCTTGATCTGAGGACAGGAACTGGGATGATCAAATGATCATGTGGGCACGCACGAAAGCCGGTACTCCGATAGTGCCAAAATGAAGAGGGTTCCAACCTATAGTGGTTGGTACCAAGATTCCAATTCGTCACGTGAACCTACAGCTATTCTTACAACTTGGAAGTTTCTGCTACCAGAAGTGCAACGTGCGCCTGTGGATTCTGGATGCAACGTCTGTAGACGATCGCACGGGATATCTACAACCTGGGTGGATGGCGGCTTTTTAATCGTCTCCAATAATCAATAGCTGACACTTTTTTTTTCCGCTGGTTGATTTTTATGTACATTCTACGTGACCCATGAGTTGTAATCTTTGAATATCTAAAACTTTGCAATAAATAGGCTGTGTGTATCAATTGATGCAGAGGTCGGGATATGTTTCCCATTTCGAAAAAAAAACAACAACTTGGAAGTTTCAGTTTGGGGTAGCAGTGGTAGTTGATGGAGACTAGGTATGAGTATGACTGACATCACTGCAGATCATAAACAGCAGCCGACGACGAGGATCTTGAGCCTTGACAAAGTCCAGCAATGACGCGCCCAATGTTACAATGTACAGTACCAGCCAACACAAGCACATGACGGAAACAAGTGGAGCTGTTGATTACTAAGGGCATCTCTAACTCGTCCCCTAAAATTGGTTAGAGGAGTAAAATTTGGTAGATGCTGCACCTAACTAATCCCAAAAACGGTCATAGGAGTAAATTTTTACTCACCGCAGGAGTAAAAGTGGCGGCCGACTCTTAAATTTACTCCTCTCAGGCCACTTCCGAAAAAACCTCCCGCCTCATGACCCGCCGCACCCATTCCCGCCGGCTTCGCCACCGGCGACTCCCATACCCCGTCACCCCCACCCCGGTCCCTCCGCCGCCCTCCGGCCTACCTCTCCCCTCTCCCCGCCTCTCGCCGTCGCTGGAATCGACGGGGCGAGCTTGTTTTCCCCGGTCGCCGCCCCGATTTGGAGAAAATCGGGTTCCGTCGGCGTTGATTCGCTGCAACTTCAAGCCGTCGGAGGCTGGGAAGGCTGCAGAAGGCAGACACCGTCACCCTCAACGCCTCCTCTGCCCTACCCGACGACTACCCGACAACCGCCCGGCCAACCTCGTCACCTCCTCCGCCCGTGAGGTGTTCGACCGAATAGCAAGGCCAGGTTTTTAAATTTGACCAGCGCCGTCGTCATGTAGATGAAGAGGTTGAGGGAGTACATCTTGGACGACTCATCATCGGAGGAGAGGAGGAGGATGACGACGATGTCGAGATGGCCATGGCCATCATTTTGAACGATGAAGTTCGGCGGCCGAGGCTAGGACCGCAGTTCGGCTCTCCTACACATGATGCCAACAGGATCCAAGCATTTCTTCAAGCCCATGCACGCATTGAGAACAAGGAGGTGCATGAACAGCTGCAGTAGGACCTTATTCAGCATCACTGGCTCTCCATGGTGATAACTAGTTGAGTTTGAATTATTCTGATGATTTGTTGAATTTGAACCCTGCCATGTGTTTGGCTTTAAATTTATATGGTTTGTAAACTTAATATTTATTCATTCGTAAACATTTTATTTGATTGTATGTTAACTATGCCGAATGTTTGGCTATTGATAGTTTGATTTCTATAAAAAAATTACTCCTCTAAAGTTTAGGGGTTCGGTTCGGCGCCGACCTCCTTGAGAGAAGTATATTTACTCCTCTAAAGTTTACTCCTTCGTTTACTCCTCTAGCCGATTGGGGATCGATTAGAGATGCCCTAAGAGCATCTCTAGCCGTTTCCCTGCCCCCACCCCCATCCCACACACACACACCCCAACCCACCCCAACCCCTGTGAACCCGACGGTATAATTTAGACGCTTCCGCCGGCGATGGGGTGGTGCGTTCACCCAGTCAGGTCCTCAAGTTGCCCCCAGCGCTTCACACATTGGCGATATTTTTTAAAATTCATTTTCTGCTACCAAAAATAGGCACAAGTTCGCCCAATTCGATAGTACGGCAATCAAACTAGCCACAGACTGGTGGCCAAGTTATAACAGAAAACGCAAAAATCTCAAGCAGTAGGGTCCTAGGGCGAGGCAGATAGATCCTCCTACATGGGGACAAAGCTCCGCGATGGCGTGGATGATGACACAGAGGAAGAGTCGGGCAAAGCAGTGGTTGTAGACGCCGTGGTGGTGGTCATCGCAGCAGAGGCGGAGATTGTAGGTGTAGTAGAGCTCCGCGGAGGCGCCCGCATCTCTTCCAGGATGAGCCCAGGCTACGCCATGTACCATGCCTTCACTTCATCGTCCATCATCACCGTGTCTCCTCCCAGCAGTAACCTGAAGGGAATATGCCCTGAGAGGCAATAATAAAGTTGTTACTATACATATTCGAACTATATGATAGATGTTTATTTTGCATGCTATAATTGTATTAATTTGGAAACGTTAATACATGTGTGTTTAATAAACAAAAAGAAAGTTCCTAGTTATGCCTCTCTTATAAACTAGCTCGTTGATTAACAAGATGATCAAGGTTTCTTGATCATGGACATTGGATGTTGTTAATAACGAGGTCACAATATTAGTGGAATGATGTGATGAACATTCATCCGAAGTATAGCATTACGATCAAAGTCATTGTGTTTATATTGCTATAACATCTAACAAAGTAATCCTATTTCTTAGACAATGAGATCATGTTAATCATTAATACTGGAAGAGTATCTTGATAACATCAAACGCCACACCGTGAAAGGGTGATTATAAAGGTGGGTTCAGTGCTACAAAAGTGTTATGTAGAAGCTCATGGATGAAGAGTGGGTTTTGTCCATCCCGATGACGGATAGATATTCTCTGGGACCTCTCGGTGATATCACATTGGTTAGCTTGCAAGCAAGTGATAAGATCACTAGAATGTTATATCACGGGAACGAGAAAATAGTACATGTCGATAACGAGATGAAACTAGGTATGGAGATACCGATGATCGAATCTCAGACATGTAATATATCGCGAGACAAAGGGATTTAGTTACTAATGTTAAAGGTTCTCATGATCACAGAAGTCATCGTAGAATGTGTAGGAGTCAGTATGGATCTCCAGGTCCCGCTTCTGATTATTGATCTGAGAGGGGTCTCGATCATGTCTGCATTATTCACGAACTGTAGGGTGACACACTTAAGGGACACCAACACCATTTGGATCAAATGTGTTTTAAACGAATGAATTGCAAAGCGCTAGAATTATTTCAATAAACACCGAAACTGTTTCACGTGAAATTGCAGAAATTGGTTCTGCATGTTATATTGAAAGGTTGCGGGTTTTTTTGTGAATCTTTGTTAATTAAAGTAATTAACAAAATTCTGAATAAATTTAATAAAATAGTTTTATTAAATGAGAGAGCATTAAATTTGGAGAAATTTAATGCATTTAAAGTGGAGACTTTAAAAGAGAATGTGAAGGGGCATTTTAATGTGGAGGGAGTTACCACCACATGAATGGGGGAGGTGAGGGGTCACCCCCATGAGGCGCCGGCCATGGGGAGGGGCACCCCCTCCTCCTAT
Source organism: Avena eriantha (assembly GCA_910589775.1). NCBI lineage: Eukaryota > Viridiplantae > Streptophyta > Magnoliopsida > Poales > Poaceae > Avena > Avena eriantha. Next base: position 489,938,178 of record OU342740.1, read on the forward strand.
AAAAGGCCACCCCTCTCACCCTTCTTCCACACACCTCCTCGTGAAGGATCTCTCCCCCCTCTAGAATTAATTCCCCATGGTCTCGATTAGCGAGATACATGTTCCCGGTGGCATTTTGTCTAGAAGGAGTTGCTGCTTCCGCTGCATCGCTGGAGCGGGGAGGCGGAGGTTGTTCGGTGGCCTGAACATGTGTGCGAGTGCGGATGCGTTGCTGGTTTGCAGCGCTAGGACTTCCACACGATCTTGAGATCGGCAAGCGTACGACTACATCATCCACGAGGTCCTACTCGTTAACAAAACTTTGTTGTCTTCGAGGGTATGTTCTCCATGGATGTATATCCACATGTTGCTTGTAGCTAGTAGATAGATCTTGGCGTATAGTTCTCATCATAGGAATTTTTTGTTTTCTATGCTGCGAACCCTTCAGTGGTATCAGAGCCTGATCTATGCGTAGGTGCTTTGTATGGGTAGTACACATATGTTTATATGTGGGCAATGATGATCATGTTATTGCATCTTTCATGTATTTTGGATACTGGTGGCATAGTGGGATGAAGCGGCCCGGACCAAACTTACATGTCATCGCACATGAGACCGGTTCCACGACTGACATGCAACTAGTTTTGCATAAGTGGCTGGCGGGTGTCTGTCTCTCCTACTATAGTCAATATCTGATTTACAATGAGTTGCTAATAACTTGGTTATCCTTGTTGTGGTTCCATGTTCGTAGGTAAGAACGGTTCTATCTCCGAAAGCCCTAAGCCACGTAAAACTTGCAATTGATAAATCAGAGGCGTCTAATTTAGATCGTTGTTGGGCTTGTGTCATGATATGGTAATGTTGTAAGTTGATGTATAGTTGATACTCTTACAACACACTTAATGTGTAAGTTCCATAAACCTTGGCCTTACACACAAAGGAATGATAGAGATCATACCATGATGCATATGATAGTGATCAAATGCAAGAACCATATCATTTCACTTTACACATATGATGTTCGCATCTTATATTGCCAGTTTGGCGTTTTAGTAGCGTTATAAGATCATCCCTCATTTAAATATCAAGATAAAAATATGTTCTTCCTTTAGTACGCACCATTTATGTTTCGCCGTTTCAAGACATCACGTGATGATCGGGTGTACTTGAATCCACGATCATATTTCGGGTGTAAGACAGTTTTACACACGCGAGTACTGAGGTTCTTACTTGGCGAGCCTAGCATGTACAGACATGGCCTCGGAACGCGGACCAAAAGGTTAAGCATGAGTCATATAGTTGATATGATGCCCATATAGATGCTCCCTTTTGAAGCTACACCGACTCACTTGATGATCGGACTTGGTGTAGTGGATTTGATTCATGTAATCACCAAAAAGACATGAGGGATGTTGTTTTTGAGTGGAAGTTTAGTTGAACTCAATCTATCATAAACTTAGTCTAAATAAACTTTACAAATTCTGTTGTAGATGGCACCACCTGCTTTTAATTTCAATGTGTTCATGGAGAAAGAGAAACTTGTTGCGAATGGTAGCAACTTCACCAACTAGGCTATATATTTGAGGATTCTCCTCTCTGCTGCACAAAAGCAATATGTTCTAGAAGCGCCGCTAGGCCCCCCACCAGCTCCTGATGCCCCTGACGAGGAAAAGAATGTCTATGTGACTCGTTAGGAGGACCACACCTTAGTTCATTGCGGCATACTGTATGGGCTAGAGCCAGAACTTCGAAAGTATTTGCCTTTGATACCATGGGTGAATTGAAAATGATTTTCGATACCCATACTGCCGTAGAGAGTTATAATGCTTCAGAAAAGTTCTTTAGCTGCATGATGGAAGAGAACAGCTCCGTAAGTGAGCACGTACTCAAAATGTTTGGGTACGCCGATAAGCTTGTGTCCTTGGGAATAACGATTCCCATTGACTTAGGCATACATCATGTTCTCCAATCTCCGCCACCTAGCTACAAGAGCTTCGTGATGAACTATAACATGCAAGGCATGAAGAAGACTCTCCCCGAGCTTCTGTCAATGCTTAAAACTACAGAAGTGGAGATTTAGGAAAGAACATCAAGTGTTGATGGTCAATAGAACCACCGGTTTTAAGAAAGACAAGAAGGGTAAACAGAAGGAAAAGAAGGGCGGCAAATCTATTGCTGCGCCTGAAAAGAAATCCCGGGCTGGCCCTAAGTCTGATACCGAGTGCTACTATTGTAAGGGGACTGGCCATTGGAAGCGCAACTGCCCCAAGTATTTGGCGGACAAGAAAGCCGGCAAGCCAAACAAAGGTATATATGATATACATGTTATTGATGTGTACTTGACTAGTACTCGCAGTAGCACCTAGGTATTTGATACCGGATCGGTTGCTAACATATGTAACTCGAATCGGGGGCTGCGGAACAAGCGACCGCTAGCAAGGGTTGAGGTCAAGATGCGTGTCAGCAATGGATCAATAGTTGATGTGATCGCCGTCGGAACGCTACCTCTCCACCTACCATCGGGATTAGTTATAAACCTAAATAATTGTTATTTGGTGCCTGCACTGAGCATGAACATTATATCTGGATCTTGTTTGATGCGATGTGGTTATTTGTTTAAATCCGAAAACAATGGTTATTCGATTTATATGTATAATATCTTTTATGTTCATGCACCCGCGATGAATGGTTTATTTCTGTTGAATCTTGATAGTACTCATACGCACATCCATAGTGTTGATGCTAAAAGGATTAAACTTAATGATGATATATCTGCATATATGTGGCACTGCCGTCTAGGTCATATTGGCGTTAAACGCATGAAGCAAGTCCATTCCGATGGACTTTTGGAATCACTTGATTTTGAATCATTTGATACACGTGAGCCATGCCTTATGGGCAAGATGACTAGAATGCCGTTTTCCGGGCTACAGATTTCTTGGAAATCATACATACTGATGTATGCGGTCCAATGAGTGTGTCGGCGCGAGGTGATATCATTATTTTGTCACTTTCATGGATGATTTGAGTAGATATGGGTATATCTATTTGATGAAACACAAATCTAAAACCTTTGAAAAGTTCAAAGAATTTCAGAAAGAGGTGGAAAATCATCGTAATAGAAAGATCAAATTTTTGTGGTCTGACCGTGGAGGTGAGTATCTAAGTTACAAGTTTAGCACACACATGGAAGAGTGTGGAATATTTTCACAACTCACGCCTGCCAGAACACCACAACATAATGGTGTGTCGGAACGTCGTAATCGTACTCTATTGGATATGGTTCGATCTATGATGTCTCTGACTGACTTGCCACTATCATTTTGGGGTTATGCACTGGAAACCGCTGCATTCACTTTAAATCGTGCATCGTCTAAATCCGTTGAAACGACACCATATAAATTATGGTTTGGAAACAAACCTAAGCTGTCATTTCTTAAAGTTTGGGGATGCGATGTTTATGTGAAGAAACTTCAGCCGGATAAACTCGAACCCAAAGCGGAAAAATGCGTCGCCATAGGATACCCTAAAGAAACAATTGGGTATTCCTTCTATCACAGATCCGAGGGCAAGGTTTTCGTTGACAAGAATGGATCCTTTCTAGAGAAAGAGTTTCTCGTGAAAGGTGTGAGTAGTCGAAAGGTAGAACTCGAAGAGGTTATTGAACCTTCTCTTCATGAAATGGCGAGTAGCGCAGCACCGGAAGTCGTTCCGGAGTTGACTTCACCAAATGAAGAAGAAAGTTCCTAGTTATGCCTCTCTTATAAACTAGCTCGTTGATTAACAAGATGATCAAGGTTTCTTGATCATGGACCTTGGATGTTGTTAATAACGAGGTCACAACATTAGTGGAATGATGTGATGAACATTCATCCAAAGTATAGAATTACAATCAAAGTCATTGTGTTTATATTGCTATAACATCTAACAAAGCAATCCTAGTCCCTAGACCATGAGATCATGTTAATCACTAATACTAGAAGAGTATCTTGATAACATCAAACGTCACACCGTGAAAGGGTGATTATAAAGGTGGGTTCAGTGCTACGAAAGTGTTATGTAGAAGCTCATGTATCAAGAGTGGGATTTGTCCATCCCGATGACGGATAGATATTCTCTGGTCCCTCTTGGTGATATCACATTGGTTAGCTTGCAAGCAAGTGATAAGATCACTAGAATGTTATATCAGATTAGGGAGGGGCATAGGGAGGGGCACCCCCTCCTCCTATAAAAGGCCACCCCTCTCACCCTTCTTCCTCACACCTCCTCGTGAAGGATCTCTCTCCCCCTCTAGAATTATTCCTCCATGGTCTCAGATTAGCGAGATACATGTTCCTGGTGGCATTTCGTCTAGAAGGAGTTGCTGCTTCAGCTGCATCGCTGGAGCGAGGAGGCGGAGGTTGTTCGGTGGCATGAACGTGTGTGCGAGTGCGGATGCGCTGCTGGTTTGCGGCGCTAGGACTTCCACACGATCTTGAGATCGTGTAGTGTACGACTACATCATCCATGAGTTCCTACTCGTTAACAAAACTTTGTCTTCGAGGGTAAGTTCTCCATGGATGTATATCCACCCGTTGCTTGTATCTAGTAGATAGATCTTGGCGTATAGTTCTCATCGTAGGAATTTTTTTGTTTTCTATGCTACAAACCTTTCATAACCCTGGATCGGTATTCCTCTTTTTCGCCGGGACGTTTGCCTGTAGTAGGCTGATCTTAGCATCCTGTTTCTGCAGCATCCCAGTCCACCTCGCGTCGTTCTTATCCTCGCTCATGACAGCGTGGGTATTACATCAGTGATGCACTGCTTGGTTGACGACGCTAGCCTTTTGCCGAAGGGTGCCATGTTCTTGGTAAGCTTGGCTTTTTTGTTTCCATCTGGGCAACCTTCGGACACATTTGCTACTGGCTCATCGGGTTTGTATACGCCGTCCTTGCCCTTGGCGAGTGACATGCGGACATCCCTCCACTTCTCGCACTTTTCAATCCTCGATAAGACGTGGAAGAACTTCAAGTCGACGCCATTTCTTTCTCGGCTGTAGATGTTGAGCATACAGACCATCTTCAAAATGAGCGTGTGTTGTGGGTGAACAAACGTGATGCAATAAGGGTGAGCTTTCGGTGAGTGCGCATACCTTGAGATCAAAGTTGGCGCCGCTGATGCATGCAAAATTCATGCATGAACTTTGTAGTTTATTGTTACATATTCCAACATATTTAGATGTTATGAGATGTTATAATCATGTTTTGCATTGATTTATCAGGATTTTCCATCGATCCGCCGTATTTGGGTTATAACTCTGCAGAGCAGGAACACATGTTTTCCTTATTTTTTACGTTTCAGGGACCTACTGAAACTCAAATTGAGCGAGGCTTTTGCTTGAGTTATTATTTTCCCCGGAGCAACAATATGAGATGAAGAAGCACACGAGTGGGCCACCAGGGCTCAAACGAGCACATGTGGCATGGGCCCCTGGCCTGGCCGTGTCACCCAGTCTCGTTTGCCCATCGAAGCTTGATACGTTGCAAACGTATCTATAATATTTGATGTTCCATGCTTGGTTTTATCTACTTTCTTATGTTTTGCCCACACTTTGGAGTACTTTTTATACACTTTCTTGGACTAACCTATTATCAAGATGTCATAGTGCCAGCTGCCTGTTTTCTGCTGTTCTTGGTTCCAGGAAAGTTAGAAAATGAATATTCTCGGAATTGGACGGGACAAAAGCCAAAGTCAGTTTTTCACCGAGGGGGACACGGAGCCAGAATACGAGACTGAGAGGGGCCAGAGGGCCACCACACCACCTGGCCGCGTGGCCAGTCCTGGCATGCGCCAGGGGGTGGCGTGGCCGCCTAGGGCACCCCCTCGGCCTCCCCTTTCGCCTATAAGATGCCTCCGATACAAAAACCCTAAGTACCCGATCAAAATTCCACGAAAGAGTATGTAGCCGCCGTCATCTCCATCCCTAGATCGGGAGGGATCTGAAGCTCTTCCTAGAACCCTGCCAGAGTGGAGAATTCACCCTGGAGGCCTTCTTCATTACAATGCAAGCCTCCAGTGTGATGCGTGAGTAGTTCATCCTTGGACTATGGGTCCAGTAGTAGCTAGATGGTTGGTTCTTCTCCTTTGTGCTACCATGTCTAGATCTTGTGAGCTCCGTTCATGATCAAGATCATCTATTTGTAATTCTACATGTTGTGTTTGCGGGGATCCGATGGATGTTGAGATGCTATTTCAGATTGATTATTGATTCTATCATGTCTTTGTTATTTCTGATCTTGCATGCTTTCCGTTGTTAGTAGCTATCTTGGCCAAGTAGATGCTAGCAACTTCAAGAGTTAGTATTTATGCTTGATAGTGGGTTCATGCCTCTAGTAATCTGCGGAAGTGACAGAAATCTCTAAGGTACTAGATGTGTTGTTGCTACTAGGGAGAAAACAGCAATCCTTTGTTCATAGAACAATCGTATTGTTTACTTTACACGTAATTCGTAATGCAATTATCTGTCAACTTAATACTGGAGGGGGTTCGGATGATAACCTTAAGGTGGATTATTCGTCATAGATGCAGTTGGATTATGGTCTATGTATAATGTTGTAATGCCCAATCAAATCTCAAAGGAGTCAAGATGATTAGTATATGCTTGTATGATTCCCCCGCTGTAATTTGTTCACCCAACATGTCATCTATCTTAAGGAGAACCACCACTAGTGAACTATGGACCCCACTCCTTTCTTTTACCATCAATCTACAACTATTTACTGTTTTCTGTTTACTTTCTACAAGCAATTACTATCTTCCACACAATACGTTTAATCCTTTGTTTTCAGCAAAACCGGTGAGATTTACAACCTCACTGTAAGTTGGGGGCAAAGTTCTGTGGTTGTGTTGTGCAGGATTCCAAGTTGGCAACAACACCTTGAAGGTGTTTCCTTGCTCCTACTGGTTCGATAACCTTGGTTTCATAACTAAGGGAAAACTTGTTGTTGTGCTCATCATACCTTCCTCTTGGGGATCCCCAACGAGCTCGATATATTTTGGGCCATCAAAGCTCCGATGTCATCCATCTTCGTCCCAGATTGACCGTCTTGACCTAAAAGTCCTATATAAGAGGCCTTTGAGGGCCGCCGGCGCCAATTTTTGGCCCCAGCCGCGCCCCCCAATTTGGTTTCGGCGCCGACACGCACGCTCGATTTACCCGGTGCGCCCGGTCGAAACCCAATTCCAAGGGAGGCTAGCGGGGACACCGGAGGGCGACCTAGTTGAAATTATTTCCTTTTCCCACCAAAATTAGCACCGGTTCCCTCCAAAATTAGCCCCTATCTCCCTACTCCCCTCCCGCCTCGCCCCCCACTCCTGCCATTTCCCAGCAAAGACCAGATTGCGCCACCATGCCATCGAAGAAGTACGCAGCTCCCCGCGCGACGGTAGCAGCACCATCGACGGAGAAGAGGGGCAAGCCGGAGAAGGAGCGGCTGGAGGGGATGATGAACGCGGAGTGGGCGTTCGACCTGCAGTGCCAGTAGGTCGAGAATGCCAGCCGCGGCAGAGAGAACTCAGGGCGAGGAAGAAGCGGTCCTCGGAGGCTCTAGTCGTGGAGGTACTCATGGCGCAAAGAGCCGCCCACACGGCGGGCATGGCGGGAATGCCGAGCTTCCCCCCACACGCGTGGGGGAGCCAAGGGAGTGTATCATCGCCGTTGCCGTCTTCGGCAACAACCCAGGCTGGGCCAATGTCCCAGGACAGCCAAGCTACGCCCAAGCTACCTTGCTTCTCACCGTGCGGGCCACTCGACGTGGCCGGCAGCTTCAACCGCAATGCCTTCAGCACCGTCGACCTCAACACCAGCCTCAACCTGGCCGTCTCTCCTGCTCTCCGCCGCCCCCTCTTCCACGGTGGTATGCCCATCACTACTGTTAGCAGCGGCAGCAGCCATGGGGTGCTCGACGGAACGAGGCTGCGCACCGACGCCATCATGAGCAACATGATCAACGGTGGGGGGCTACCACCATTCTACACGCAGGAGGAGGCCGAGGCCTACGACGGCCGCGTCGACAGCCAAGAGCCTTGGGAGAATGAGGCCTACGCGTTCGCCGAGGAGGAGGAGGAGGTGTAGGCGCCCGTGACGGTGCCCGAGGCCGTGCCTGTACCCGAATAGGTGCCCGTGGTCAAGAACAAGAAGAACAGCAGCCACGGCCTGAAGTGGAGCTCATGGGAGGACGAGTGCCTCGCCGAGGCTTGGAAGTCGGTCAGCATCGACCGCTTCACTAGAGAAAACCAGAGCTCCGGGGCCTACTGGCTATGCGTCAAGGTGGCGTACGACGAGTGGCGGCTCTTGGACCCCTACTTCAACGACTTGTACCACGACCGCAACGACTCCGGCATGTTGCACCGCTGGCACATGATCCAGCATGCTTGCAACAAGTGGCATGGCATCATGGAGGAGGTGCGCCATGTCCATTTCAGCGGCACCAACTTCGAGGACCAAGTAAGTGAACTCACCGTGTCCACTATCCATCGTAGCCTAGTGTTTGGTCGTCGGCCATTGATCACGGCCGTTTGTTCCCCGCACTGCATTGTTTTCGTAGATGCGGGCCATGATCGTCGCCTACCGCAAGTACAATGACGATGTCGATTTCAAGTTCATGGATGTGTTCGCCAGGATCGAGATGTGCAACAAGTGGACCGAGACACGCACGACGCTCGCCAAGGGCAAGTAGGACCCCGACGCGCCGCCAGCTCTCTCCTCGGGAGGCCGTCCGATCGGGGAGTGAAGGCCAAGGCAGCGAGGGATGTCGCTGATGACCCACAAGTATAGGGGGTGTATCGCAGTATTTTCGAGGGAAGTGAAACCCAATTTATTGATTCGACACAAGGGGAGGCAAAGAATATTTATAAGCCTTAACAACTGAGTTGTCAATTCAGCTGCACCTGGAAACAATCTTGCTCACAGTACTTTATCAGTAGCAACAGTTTTGTAGTAGGAATAGTAAAGTAACAGCAGTAGCAAAACAAAGACAGTAGTAACAAAAGCAGTAAACAGTGGGATTCGAGTGTGGTAGGCATAGGGATGGATGGACGGGCGTTGCATGGACAAGACAATTCACATAGCAATCAGAACATAGGACAATTGCAGATAAATAAGATAAAGCACCCAAGTACTAGACAATCCTAGGCATGTGTTCCATATATAGTCATACGTGCTTGCAATGAGAACTTGCACAACATCTTTTGTCCTGCCAGCCCGTTTGCAGCGGGGCCTCTAGGGAACTACTGGCAATTAAGGTGCTCCTTTTAATAGAGCACCGGAGCAAAGCATTAACACTCCGTGAACACATGTGATCCTCACATCAAAGCCTTTCCCTTCTGGTTATCCTGATTTCGGTCACTTCGGGGCCATAGGTTCCGGACAACAACATGTGTATACAACTTGTAGATAAGACTAAGAACAATACTATCATAATGAATCAATAACATGCTCAGATCTAAAATCATGGCACTCGGGCCCTAGTGACAAGCATTAAGCACAACAGGTCGCAACAAAGTCATAAAGCACTAATAAAAGATACTAGGCACCATGCCCTAACAATCTGATGCTATTACATGAATGATCTCATCCAATCACTACCATCCCGATAGCCTACAGCGGGGGATTACTCACTCATAGATGGGGGAAACATGGATGGTCGATGGAGAAGCGATGGTGATGATGATGCTGATGATCTCCTCCAATTCCCCGTCCTGGCAGGGTGCCAGAATGAAGTTTCTGGTACTGTTTCATGGAATCTGGTGGTGGCGGCGGAGCGGAACTCCTTCTGGAAAAATGTCGACCCCCCGAAGTTTTTAGGTCAGAAGGCTCCTTATAGGCGAAGAGAGAGGCCGAGGGGGTGCCTGGGGGGCCCACACCACCCCCTGGCGCGGCCTGGCCTGGCCTGCGCCACCAGGTGGTGTGGCCACCCCAGGGCCCTTCTCCGTCTCGTATTCTGGCTCCTAGAGTCTTCGGGTGAAATAGGATTTTTGGCATATTTTCCGGGATTTTTCCTAATAGTTGATTTTCTACACAAAAAGTAGACAGCAAGGCAATTCTGCTGAAAACAGCATCAGTCCGTATTAGTTGCATCCAAATCACACATGTTTAGAGGAGAAACAATAGCAAAAGTGTTCGGGAAAGTAGATACGTTTTGGACGTATCAACTCCCCCCAAGCTTAGCTTATTGCTTGTCCTCAAGCAATTCAGATGAAAACTGAGTGCGATAAAGGAACTTTCACGAACACATTTGCTTCATATGATGTAAATATTCTCAGCAATGTGATCAACTACTTAGACAATTCATAATAAAGAGTATGCAACCAAGCCTACTTAATAGTCATTGCAAGCTATGAAGAGATTCCAACTCAAGAATAATAAGTAGCATGAGGCACAAACATAAGAAACATTACCATGCTCATAAAAAGGTATGATAGAGTGGTATCTCGCTTGCCTTTGATTATGAACGCCAAGGCACCTCTGAAGTTCAAGTGATGACTAGAAGTAAAGATATCAAGGATACAAGCATCAAAGTCATAACACAAATAATCAAGTAATGGAACAAACACAAAGAATGACAACCATGCTCTCAAGAAGGTGCTCAAAGAATATGTGGAGACTCAACAAGTAGAAGAAAAGGTTTTGAATAACTTGAAAGGCTTCCAAATGCTGAAAGTACGGTACTCGTTAGCTTTGAGCTCTCATTGCCCCTATCATAAGCATCTTTAATGTGGTTAAGGTGAAAGTGACACAACTAAGAGGATATGCTTGACAAGTTATAAATCGAAGTCTCATGCCCCTTACTTACGAAGACCGATCCTCATGCTACCCAACTTCAGTCACAAGCAAGCTCTTGTCATTGTAAGTATATACGTATCATAGAGAACCGCCAACGGGGTACCCCTTGCACATGACACGGGAGCTATCCCATAATCAAAATACAAGGCAAGCAGACAATGAGCATCTCGGCGATCTTTTTATTTACTATGTGCATAGATTTTTATTGAAGATGCTTCATAGAATGCTCATTATGGTTATGCTGCAAGTTTCTACCATGATTAGGCATGGCTTAGGCTAGCGGCCTAGGCGTTTCTCTAACATACGTACAAACTCCATGATCTTACAAGTTCCACTTTTATTTCACACCGCCGGGATCCGTAAGCAAAAGAACATGATATCAACTAGGTACAAAGTACCTATGAAGTGTTGAAAGCGGTCCCCATGATACATGGTTCTGCTAACTTCAACTCATAAAGCGCAAGCATATGCGCAACAAAGAAGGACGCAATGGTTCAGGTTTATTAAGTGCAAGAAAATAAAGTGTGCCATCAAGTTCATGAGAGCTTTACTAACTAACTTTCTCATAACAAGCAAACATTTTATTCGGAAGAAAACAAGGCATATTGAATATGCACGGAGTTAGCAAATGATGCTAATGCGTAGGTATGGTGGACACTTTGGAAATATTTGGTTTAGGGAGTTGGGAACTTGAGTAAAACATACTCAGTGGAAGTGAAGGCTAGCAAAAGTAAGGGAGCGACAAACGAGAGAGCAATAGCTGTCATTATCATGCTTGCAACAAAACAGGACTACTCATGACATGAAAGTGATTCAAGATCCTCAAGGCAAAATAATTCATCGAGGCTTGACTGATTATTATAGTCATTTGCATGCGTGAGCATGTGCCAAGTCAATCAAATGAAACATTCAGAGGAGGATACCACGGTGTCATACTAATTTATGAATAGAGCAATGCAAGCAAACATTCATGAGACATGCTACAAACTATTAGCGAGCTGGAGCTAATCATAAGAGAGCAAGAACTACTAAGCATCCAAAGAAAACATACACTCTACATGAACGGACTAAGCATGCCCACAGTGATGAGTATATGTACAAAAATGAAAACAAATAGAGTTCGTTACCAGCCTCTTACCACGCCTCAAGTTGTCATTGATCCTCATTATTGCTCTTCACTTGTGTGGCTTGAATAATAATATGAAACCAATATCCACTGAGGACTGCCGAACCCTGAAGCAAACTCGCAAAAACCAAAGAGGAACGACAAATATTTTTGGTGTTTTCGATTTTTAAACAAGAACCAAAAGAGAAAAACAAGCAACACAAAATCTTTTTGGGTTTTTCAAATTGTTCAAACAAAGCAAAAAGGGCAAAGCAAACCAAGGCAAAAAGAAGAAGCAAACCAAAGAGAAACAACAAAAATATTTTTGGTCTTTTTGTATTTTTAGAAAGCAAAAGCAATGAAATACGAACACTAAAAAGAGAATGAAAACATGAATATACAAAGTACCGACGCAACATGATATGGAGATGAGTGCGGTGTCGGCGTACCTCCCCCCAAGCTTAGGCTTTTGGCCTAAGTGGGTATCAATCACAAGCTGGCCAGGATGAAGTGTTACCGTGGTATGACGAGGAAGTACCCTCATCCTGGTTCGAGCTCGAGTACGTCCCTCCGTAGTGAGCGGAGTAATCGTAGGAGGTCACATCCTCCTGGTGCTGCTCGTGGAAACCCAGCAAGCGAAGCTGCTCGTCCACCTCCTCCTTGGAGCGCGACCATGTTCTGCTGTCAACACTAAACAAAGGAGGCTATGGCAAAAGGATCTCCCTTTCATCCCCGTCAGTGAAAAGCATCCTATATACTAGATTGTTCAAATCAGAGGAAGCAGTGACAAAGTGATGAGTTTTCATGGCAACAAGGTCGAGCCTCTGTGGTGCTAGCATAGCATCATCGGGATCCACTGAAAGACCTAATGCATTGACTACACACGAGGCAATGATGCCCCCATAGATAGGCCCCCTAGCAGCTAGGCGGCGAGCAATAAGCGAGCCAAGATTGTACCGGGTATCATTGTTAAGCGCAGCAGCAAGGAATGCTAAATGATAGTTGGAGATATTACTAGTGTTCTCCCTACCCAACACACTAGTAGCAAGATAATATGCAAAGTATCTAAGAGCAGGGAGTTGGATATTTCTTATCTTTCCAAGCTACGCCACACGGTCATCATCATTGGTCACCCCTCGGTATAGCTCCAACAAATCAGCGGGTCGCCCTTGAATTTTCTTCACGGTCCCTGTCATACGCACACCTACAATACTGCAAAATCTCTCCAAAGGCATGGTGAAGGGCATATCATAGATTTTAAAGGAGACAGTAGATTGATAGGGTGTGTTAGTAAATGAGAAGCTCTCAACAAAAGTTTTGGTGAGCACAACGTATTGTGCACTCTCATATTGCATATAAGAGGTCAAACCAACCCTCTCAATCAGTAGCAAGAAATCATCAAGAATACCTGCAGCTTGCAAGAAAGTAAAACAAGGAAAAGAAGATGGGTGAGCGTCTCCATCATCCCTTTCACTGCCAATGCTTGTTGCAATGAGGTCTTCATTGTATGATGGCCTATCTTGAGAGGCTGTTCTTGAGGGCCTCGGCCTCCTGGGTGCATCACTCTCAAATATCTCTCCAAAAGTACGGTTGTTCATGCTTGGTAATCTGAAATTTAAACACCTATTAGACAAGTGATTGCAAAGTAAATATAATGAAGGATTCTACTCATAGGGACTTGCAAGAGGCCTAAACATGCATCAAAACTATATCTCTAAGCATCAAACAAGCTTACAAGCCCTCATAACCAGTCAACTACAACAGCAAAATACTCAACATATAATCCACTAAACACAAATCTACTTGAACAAGGGGAGGAGTCACATACCAGGGAACAAATGCTCCAAATTTCAGCAAGAAAGATGGGATGAGCAAGGAGATCGAAGAAATCGAGAGCAAGCATAGAAAGAACGTGATTTTGATCTATGAACTGGAGCTTACTTGGGAGAGAGAAGAAAGTGGCAGGGGAGAGAGTTAGTGGAGGGCCAGGGGTGGCCCACACCAGGGCATGGCGCCACCCAGGGCTGGCCGCGCCACCACATGGTGTGCCTGCCTGGTGGGCCCCTCTGGTACCTACCAGGTATTCCTCTGCCCCTTTTTCACGTAAAAAGTTAATATGAACTTTCTGGAATTTTTCGAGACACTTTATTTTTGGGCAATTTTTAGAAATAGAAGAATGATTTTTCTGACAGACGGATTTTTTCTTCTTTTTGAAACATGAAGCAAGGACAAAACAAGGCTATAACTACAGAAGTTCTAACATGCAAGCAACTAACAACACAAAGAAATATAAATGAAAGTAAACACTAAAATGCAAAGGATAGAAATAAACGGAGATAATCATAGTGAAAACATTGTTTTGTTCAATGAAATCCTTTTGTTAGCAAGGTTGATCAAGTCTTGCTACCAAAACAATTGCATATGAGACAAAACTTTGTACTCCACTAATGATTATGTTACCTCAACCTTGATAGCAATGGTCCCAATCATAATAGTTTCAATTTTTTCTCTTGGTATGGGACAATATATTTCTCCAACTTGAATGCCTTCAACATGTTCAATTGAATTCAAGCCATAAGTCCTTTCAATCTTCTTGGGGAAATAGACAGTATGTTCCTTGTCATTAATATTGAAGGTCACCTTTCCTTGATTACAATTAATAACAGCTCCTGCAGTATTAAGAAAAGGTCTCCCAAGAATAATAGACATATTATCACCTTTAGGCATTTTAGGCACAACAAAATCAGTTAATATCAAGCAATTGTGAGCCACCTGAACAAGTACATCCTCACATATACCCATAGGAATAGTGGTAGATTTATCAGCCATTTGCAATGATATATCAGTTGGTATCAATTTTTCTAGTTGAAGCCTCTTATAGAGAGAGAAAGGCACAACACTAACTCCAGCTCCCAAATCACACAAAGCAGTTCTAACATAACTGTTCTTAATAGAGCAAGGGATAGTTGGAATCCCTGGGTCTCCAAGTTTCTTAGGAACCTTACCATTGAAGGAATAATTAACAAGCAAAGTAGAAATTTCTTCATTAGGGATCTTCCTTTTATTCGAGACAATGTCCTTCATATACTTTGAGTAAGGAGGCAATTTAATAGCATCAGTCAAAGGAATTTGCAAGAATAAAGGTTGCATCCACTCGCAAAACTTATTGTAGTGTTCATCTTCCTTTGACTTGTGTTTCTTATCAGGGAAAGGCATATGTTTTTGGACCCAAGGTTCTCTTTCACTACCATGTTTCTTAGCAATAAAATCTTCTTTAGTGTATTTAGTATTCTTAGTGTGGTTTGCAGGTTCTTCTTCAACTTTTTCTTCACTAGGAACTTCATTTTCTTCATTACCACTTTCAGTTTCAACGTCAGAGATAGATATACTATTAGGATCTATAGCAGGTTCAGAGGGTTCTACGATAGTTTTATGTTTCTTTTTTCCTTTTCTTACGAGTAGAACCACTATTTTCAGCTTGTTGAGAATCCTGCTCAATTCTTTTGGGATGCCCCTCAGGATATAGAGGATCCTAGGTAGCAGTTCCACTTCTAGTTCTAATTTCATAAGCATGTTTTTCTTTAGCAGCATTAACTAGCAAGTCATTTTGCACTTTAACGAGTTGATCTATTTGAGTTTGAACCATTTGAAAGTGTTTAACAATCATTTTAACATCATTAGATGTCCTTTCCACAATATCTTTCAACTCAACAATAGCTCTCGTGTTTTCCATTAGATGATTTTGCACCCTTTTATTAAAGTTATCTTGCTTAACAATAAACATATCAAATTCTTCTAAGCATTGATCAGGAGGTTTCAAGTAAGGGATATCACCTTCATCAAAGTGCTGGAGAGAGTGTACCTCAATAGTGGGTGAGTAGGGAATATGCTTACATAATTCTTCTATAGGAGGTAAATTCTTGACATCTACAGCTTTAATTCCCTTCTCCTTAAGACATTTCTTAGCTTCCTTCATCACTTCATTATTTAATTCAATAACTCCCCTCTTCTTTGATGTTGGAATAGGCACAGGAATAGATGGTTCAGGTACAATTACTTCAGGTATAGCTTGTTTAGGAGGAGTCCAATCTTCATAATTCTTGCTTATTTTAGCCATTAATTCCTCAGCTTCCTTAGGAGTCCTATTCCTGAAAACACAATCAGCACAACTATCTAGGTATGTCCTAGATTCCTCGGTTGGTCCATTATAAAATATATCAAGAAGCTCATTCTTAGGTAAAGGAATTCCAGCCTGTGCATGAATCAAAGCACAAAACCTTGCCCAAGATTCGGGCAATACCTCTTTTTGTCCCTGTTTAAAATCAAAAAGTTCCTGCAAAATAGCATGTCTAGCACTGGGAGGAAAATATTTCTGCAGGAAAGTACTAATCAAGCACTCAGGGCTATCAATAGATCCAGGAGGTAAATTACTAAACCACGTTTTAGCTTCTCCTTTCAGTGAAAAAGGAAAAATCTTAGCAACAAAATAAGTACGCATCTTAATATCATCAGAAAACAAGCCACTCATAGTAGAAAGTTCATTCATATGTGCTACCGCACTTTCATTCTTAGTCCCACAAAAAGGTTCTTTCTCGACAATAGCTATGTAAGATAGATCGAGAGAGAAATCATAATCTTCATCTATAATGTTTATGGGAGAAGCAGCAAACTTAGCATCAAGAGATAATTTGGGTCTAATAGTACGCCTCTCAAGGAGACTCTTAGCAGCGCTCCTATCATGGGTGTTCTTACATTCTTCAATAAACTCATCGGTCATCTCAACATAATCTTCTTCAGTATCATAACTCTCACTAGACTCAGGTGAGTTAAGAGGTGTGGTAGTGTCTTCATTAGGAGTTTCAGTATTTCTAGCTATAGTTCTAGCAATCGTAGCATCTAGGAAAGGACCTAATGAACCACTCTTATCAAGCACAGTAGAAGCAGCATCATAAGTATCAGAAGTTTCAGATTCAGCAGTAGTAGCAGTGTGTGTAGCATGTGTATGTGGTGGTGTAAGGAACTTACTCAAAATAGACGGTGAATCAAGAGCGGCAGAGGTGTTCAGAACCGTACCTCTTCTTGTAGTGGATGGTAAAATAGGAACCTTGCCATCACGAGACTTACCCATGATGGATGGATAGCAGCGAACAATAGAGAATCCAAGTGAACTTGATAAATTAAGCTATGCTCCCCGGCAACGGCGCCAGAAAATAGTCTTGATGACCCACAAGTATAGGGGGCGTATCGCAGTATTTTCGAGGGAAGTGAAACCCAATTTATTGATTCGACACAAGGGGAGCCAAAGAATATTTATAAGCCTTAACAACTGAGTTGTCAATTCAGCTGCACCTGGAAACAATCTTGCTCATAGCAGTTTATCAGTAGCAATAGTTTTGTAGTAGGAATAGTAAAGTAACAGCAGTAGCAAAACAAAGACAGTAGTAACAAAAGCGGTAAACAATGGGATTCAAGTGTGGTAGACATAGGGATGGATGGACGGGCGTTGCATGGACAAGACAATTCACATAGCAATCAGAACATAGGGCAATTTTAGATAAATAAGATAAAGCACCCAAGTACTAGACAATCCTAGGCATGTGTTCCATATATAGTCATACGTGCTCGCAATGAGAACTTGCACAACATCTTTTGTCCTGCCAGCCCGTTTGCAGCGGGGCCTCTAGGGAACCACTGGCAATTAAGGTGCTCTTTTTAATAGAGCACCAGAGCAAAGCATTAACACTCCGTGAACACATGTGATCCTCACATCAAAGCCTTTCCCTTCCGGTTATCCCGATTTCTGTCACTTTGGGGCAATAGGTTCCAGACAACAACGTGTGTATACAACTTGTAGATAAGACCAAGAACAATACTATCATAATGAATCAATAACATGCTCAGATTTGAAATCATGGCACTCAGGCCCTAGTGACAAGCATTAAGCACAACAAGTTGCAACAAAGTCATAAAGCACTAATAAAATATACTAGGCACCAAGCCCTAACAATCTGATGCCATTACATGAACGATCTCATCCAATCCCTACCATCCCCATAGCCTACAGTGGGGGATTACTCACTCATAGATGGGGGAAACATGGATGGTCGATGGAGAAGCGATGGTGATGATGATGGCGATGATCTCCTCCAATTCGCTGTCCGGGCAGGGTGCCAGAACGGAGTTTCTGGTACTGTTTCGTGGAATCTGGTGGTGGCGGCGGAGCGGAACTCCTTCTGGAAAAACGTCGAACCCCCCAAAGTTTTTAGGTTAGAAGGCTCCTTATAGGCGAAGAGAGAGGCCGAGGGGGTGCCTGGTGGGCCCACACCACCCCTTGGCACGGTCTGGCCTGGCCCGCGCCACCAGGTGGTGTGGCCACCCCAGGGCTCTTCCCCGTCTCGTATTCTGGCTCGTAGAGTCTTAGGGTGAAATAGGATTTTTGGCATATTTTCCGGGATTTTTCCTGATAGTTGATTTTCTGCACAAAAAGTAGACAACAAGGCAATTCTGCTGAAAACAGCGTTAGTCCGCATTAGTTGCATCCAAATCACACAAGTTTAGAGGAGAAACAATAGCAAAAGTGTTCGGGAAAGTAGATACGTTTTGGACGTATCAGTCGCGCCGGCCATCGACAAGCTGCACATCTCGATCATGGCCTGCATAGCGGATGCCGCCTCGCATGCTGCCGAGAGGGCAGAGCAGGCCGCCAAGATGGAGCAGGTTGCCGCGGTCAGGTGGGCGTCAGTCATCGAGAGGCAGGACGCCAAGCTTGATCTGATTAGGGCCAATGTGGCCACGAAGAAGAGGAGGGAGGACCTGTCAATCCTCATGGTCGACACAAGGGACATGGACGCCAACGTGCGGGCGTGGTGGGAGGCCCAGCGTACCATGATCCTGTACGAGGTCCAAGGTCCACCGGCATCCACTACCCCAGCACCTGCGGCATCCACTACCCCAGCACCTGCGAGCGCACCAACAACATGCACTCCCCCGCCGGTCATCGATGTCACCGCCATTTGATGCGCCGCTATGCTTTGTGATGCCGGTGCGGCTTCTATTGATTGCTAGACTATGATGATTTTGCAGCGATTTGCTACGATGGGATCGTCGAGACTTTGTTTTGTAACCGTTAAACGCCCAGACTATTTATGTTCGGCTATGCGATCGGCGATCGGCCATTCTACCCACCATATTTTTTCTTGTTCGAATTTCGAATTTCTAATTTGTGGGCCGATTTGGGGGTTACGGCTGGAGACAGGCTCCCCCATAGCCGGTTCTTGCTCTGGTGCCCCCATATGGTCTTACGCTGGGGTTAAATTGGGGGTTGCGATTGAAGATGCCCTAAAGACCCCCCCGTGGCGTTCCATGGAGGGGGAAGCGAAGAAACATGAAACCACGAAATAGATGCTACACCTGCAAAGATTGAAGGAGGAAACGCTGCCAGAGCCATCCCCGGTCGCTTCTCGAACCTCTCCAACATCACCAACACCACCACCATGATGAAGAGGGAGTGGTCCACCTCTGGATTATGGGTTTGTGGTGGTAGCTTGATCTCTCTCTCTTGTGATATGTTGATTAGATGGCATATGAGCCGCCTAACATGATTATGGGCATATTATGTAATTCCTATATGGTGGATCCTTATTTTATTGGATGATCTATGAGATTTGAACCTTTATCATGTCCTTGATGTATGAGTAGATGCATATTGTTACCCCATTCTTATTGCTTGTTCTGATCAAACTTGTGAGAGCTTGTGGGGGGGATGGTGTGTGTTAGATGGAGTAACTTGGTAGTAGTAGTGGATTGTAACATCAATTTCATAGCTACTATGGTGTTTGTCAAATTCTATTGTTACCTCATTAGTGAGAAAACTAATCCATGTGCTATAGTTCTTAGTGTCAGCTGAGAATTCTTGCTCACATTCATGGACATTGATCCATTGTAATATGTTCATGCACGGTAACACATTTGTTATTGACCATAATGTTAAAGTACCTAAGGCTACACTCTGTTAATTCTTAATACTAGATTGCATGAAGTTGATTCCTTTCTAGTGGAGTATAAGTAAGATGTGTAGTATCATCTTTATGTTTGGACATGATTCCTATATGGATGCGTATCAAGAAACATTATAAAATCTCATCAATATTTTGGTCATCTATTTTGTGCTTAATGCCACCACAACCTTATGAGAGAGTAGACAAGTGAACCCATGAACTCTCAGTCCATTTTAAACCATAAGAACCACATTTCAACCACTTTTACTCCCCTTTGCAATCTCAGCTTTATTTAAATCTGAAAATACCAAAAATATTTTACTTTTTGCAATCTGGAGCTCCAGATATCTATCCACGAGAAGCATCTGGAGCACTGGAATCTCACTAGGAGGGCCAAAAGAGCCCAGGTGGCGCGCCCAGGCCTAGTGGCCACACCACCCATGCTCTTTCCCTCCTCTACCATCCGATCGCCTTGATTCTTTCGCCTACGAAGTTCTCTTGACCTAAAAACCCTACATAAGGACCCCGGGGCATCCTCGGAGAGAGAGCCACCAGAGACGAAAACACCACGAAACAAAGTCAGATCCAGCGAAGATTGGAGGGGAAAACTCCACCGGAGCCACCTCCAGGGAGATCTCCACCCTCTCCAACATCTCTAGCTTCATCACCATGATGAAGAGGGAGTAGTCCACCTCCGGGCAATGGGTTTCTGGTAGTAGCTTGATCTATTTCTATCTTTTTATTCATAAATCTAGTACCATATGAGCTGCCCAACATGATTATGGTCGTATTTGTAATTCCTATATGGTGGATCTTTGTTCTATGATTTGATATTTGAGATTGGAATCTATTTTGTGTAAGATGTTTTAATAGATGCATATCATGCACCCCGTTCTTCATTGCTTGTTTCGATCCAACTTGTATGCAATAACTTGAATGGGAGACGTGTGTGTTAGATGGAGTAGCATGGGGGTAGAGATTGAATTGTGACACATATTATTCAAGATTTACCTTTCTTTTGCTGCCTCACTAGGGGTAAAGTGAAATCATGTGCTATAGTTATCACGTGACAGTGTGATGACCTTGACTAGATCAAGGTAGCATATTTTGTATTTCAAACATCATATATATTGCTTAAAGCTATACTCTGATCTATTCTTAAATCAAGATTGCATGGAGATTTCCCTTCTTGAGGAGTATAAGAGAGAGATGTATTCCATCTCAATATTAGAATGTGATGCTTATATTAATTCCTTTTATCATTCACTTGTAGAATTTCCATGAATCTTTATCATTGATAAATTGTTTTGTGATCACTACAACCTAAAAAGAGAGTAGACAAGTGAACCCATGAACCCCGGTCCGATTTTTATCATAATAAACACCTACCATTGCATCTACTATCCTGTACAATTTCTGCAATTTATTATTTCGAAAATACAAAAATACTTTCTCTACTTGCAATCACTTATAAAAACCCAAAAACAACTCTACTATCTTCCATATCATCTAGTTTGCATTAATTTACTTTCTTTACTTTAGTTTGTTTTATATTTTATTTCATATTACTAATACGAAACCTTGTGCTTGACAACCACTTGGTGGAGTTGGGGACACAAGACAAATTATTTTACTTTACTGGTTGCTTGAAGAGGAGAAGACAAACATCCTTCCATGATCAATTCGCCAAGAGTTCGATATAAACCCTCGAGTCATCCGTGTGGGTAAAATAAGCTTGCTACAACACTCTACACTTGGAGTCCCAGCGAAAAGTGGCTGCATTTGTTGCCATCAGGGACGCAAGGAAAAAACCTTATTTAGTAGGTTACTTGACAATGATGATAGGAGTTTTTTCGACTGTTCCCCCAGAGTTCGATATTAAACCCCGAGTCACACTTGTGGGGAAGATTCTCTTGCTACAACACTCTGTACTTGGAGTCCCAAGGAATTGGCACACTTGCTTAGTGTCATCAAGACTATTTTCTACCGTTGTTGTCGGGGAACAAAGGAAAGCATTCACAACTGCAATTTCCACGAGCCAAGACTTTTCTTGGTGCAGCAAGATTATTTCCTGGCGCCGTGCAATTTCCTAAGCCTAGGGAGATTGTACCACTGTGAGTCTTCTCGTCCTTTTAGATTTGCAAAGCATTTCTCTTTTGTTTTTTTTGTCTTTTTTGTTTTAGTGGTTTCCTTTCAGTTTTATTTTTTACCTTTCTTGTACACAAAAATTAAGAAAATAGTGTAGCTTTTCTGTTGTGACAACATGGGTGATCAAACAACTAAGTTATGTGACTTCACCAGTGTTTCTAATGTGCAAATTTTTTCCAATCCTATCACATCTCCTTAAATAAAAGCTAATTCATTTAAAGTAAGTCATGGGCTACTTAATCTCATTGCTAAAGATCAATTTTGTGGTAGTGCTAGTGAAGATGCATCCATGCATTTACATGACTTCTACGAGACATGTGATATGAAAAAGTTTAAGAATGTGGAAAATGATATTGTTAAGCATAAATTGTTCCCATTCCCTCTAAGAGGAAAAGCTAAAGATTGGTTACTGTCATTACCTAATGGTAGTATCAAATCTCGGGATAATATTAGAGAAGCTTTCATTAAAAAGTGCTATCCTCCTTTTAAAATTTTGCAAAATAGAAATATCATACTTTCTTTTAAGCAATATGATAATGAACATGTAGCTATAGCTTGGGAAAGACTCAAAATTATGCTAAGAACTTGCCCCTCACATGGAGTAAATGAATGGACAGTTTTGCACTCTTTCTATAATTGTTTAAACTACATGTATAGAAGTATGCTAGATTCTGCTGTTGGAGGTGCTTTCATGACTAAGACTATTTCTGAAGCTAAAGAAATTCTTGAAAACATGTTGCAAAACTTTAGCCAATGGCATATTGAAAGGGCGCCGCCCACATATACTAGGAAGGTCAACTCCGTTCATCCTTGACTGCTAAAGTTGATGCTATATATTGAAGGGTTCGCAACATAGAAAACAAAAAATTTCCTATGATGAGAACTATACGCCAAGATCTATCTACTAGATACAAGTAACGGGTGGATATACATCCATGGAGAACATACCCTCGAAGACAACAAAGTTTTGTTAACGAGTAGGAACTCGTGGATGATATAGTTGTACGATTGCCGATCTCAAGATCGTGTGGAAGTCCTAGCGCCGCAAACCCGCATCACATCCGCACTCGCACACACGTTCAGGCCACCAAACAACCTCCGCCTCCTCGCTCCAGCGATGCAGCGGAAGCAGCAACTCCTTCCAGACGAAATGCTACCGGGAACATGTATCTCGCTGATCCGAGACCATGCGGGAATAATTCTAGAGGGGGAGAGAGATCCTTCACGAGGAGGTGTGAGGAAGAAGGGTGAGAGGGGTGGACTTTTATAGGAGGAGGGGGTGCCCCTCCCTATGGCTGCCGCCTCATGGGGGGGTGACCCCTCACCTCCCCCATTCATGTGGTGGTAACTCCCTCCACATTAAAATGCCCCTTCATATTCTCTTTTAAAGTCTCCACTTTAAATGCATTAAATTTCTCCAAATTTAATGCTCTCTCATTTAATAAAACTCTTTGATTGAATTTATTCAGAATTTTTTTAATTACTTTAATTAACAAACATTCACATAAAACCCCCTGCAACATTTCAATATAACATGCATAACCAATTTCTGCAATTTCACCCGAAACAGTTTCGGTGTTTATTGAAATAATTCCAGTGTTTTGCAATTCATTCATCTGAAACACATTTGCTCCAAATGGTGTTGGTGTCCTTTAAGTGTGTCACCCTACGGTTCGTGAATAATGCAGACATGATCGAGACCCCTCTCAGATCAATAATCAGAAGCGAGACCTGGAGATCCATATTGACTCCTACACATTCTATGATGACTTCATTGATCGTGAGAACCTTTAACATTAGTAACTAAATCCCTTTGTCTCGCTATATATTACATGTCCGAGATTCGATCATCGGTATCTCCATACCTAGTTTGATCTCGTAACCGACATGTACTCTTTTCTCGTTCCCGTGATATAACATTCTAGTGATCTTATCACTTGCTTGCAAGCTAACCAATGTGATATCACCAAGAGGGACCAGAGAATATCTATCCGTCATCGGGATGGACAAATCCCACTCTTGATACATGAGCTTCTACATAACACTTTCGTAGCACTGAACCCACCTTTATAATCACCCTTTCACGGTGTGACGTTTGATGTTATCAAGATACTCTTCTAGTATTAGTGATTAACATGATCTCATGGTATAAGGACTAGGATTACTTTGTTAGATGTTATAGAAATATAAACACAATGACTTTGATCGTAATGCTATACTTCAGATGAATGTTCATCACATCATTCCACTAATGTTGTGACCTCGTTATTAACAACATCCAATGTCCATGATCAGGAAACCTTGATCATTTGTTAATCAACGAGCTAGTTTATAAGAGAGCCATAACTAGGAACTTTATTTTTGTTTATTAAACACAAATGTATTAACGTTTCCAAATTAATACAATTATAGCATGCAAAATAAGCATCTATCATATACTTGGAATATGTATAATAACAACTTTATTATTGCCTCTCAGGGCATATTCCCTTCATATATTCCTACATATCTAAACAAAATATTGATAATGTGCCATTACAAGATCTTGCTGAGAATAATACTAAAAATATAGACATCAACTATTTAGAAACTTTGGGAACAACGGATATAATAACAATTACAACAATGCTTATGCTAAGCCCCCATATGTTCCTAACAAGTATAAAAGTGGTAACAATGTTTCAAATGAATTAGAAAATACCATGAGATCCTTTATATCTACTCAAAAAGAGCTCAAAAAGAATTTATTGCAAAGTTTGAGATATTTGATGCTTTTAATGACAAGGTAGATCATTTAACTAGAGAAATAGTTTCCATTAAAAATCATATGCAAGCCCAAAAGCATGAATAAACTATTAAATATGTGCAAGACAGAATAGATAGATCTTGGGAAGCATTAAACATGATGGATGAAGAAGAATAAAAATAATCCATTATAGTATTGGAAGAGAAACAAGTAGAGGAAGTTAAAATGCTTAGTGCTAAAATTGATGAACCTCTACTAGATCTCGATAAGTGTGGCTTGAATGAACTCATTAATATCTTGCAAGGGATTTTTAATGATCCTTCTTTTAATGTTCATCAAACTGGTCTTGGTTCATACATATCTAATCATGTTATAAAAAAAATATACAAAGATACAATAATGAGGCTATGATACCACCTAAGCTTGGGGATGTATGGATACAAAAAATACCTATTGCTGTAGGAAAAAAATCACACCATGCTATATTAGATTTAGGATCAAGTGTTAATATCCTTTTTAAATAATTATATGACTTTCTTGATCTTGATAAAAATGGAAAAGTGTGATATTGATCTTTCACTTGTTGATGATTCTACCAAGCATGCCTTAGCTAGAGCTGATAATATCATGCCCCTCCCTATGACTTTTGTGCCTATTTATTTTATTGTTATGGACATGAGGAGCAATACCTCTAGTCCTATAATCCTTGGTAAACCATTTTTTAGAACAACATGTGCTGTTATTGACTCCAAGGAAGAGAATGTAAAGTTTAAATTCCCACATAAAAAGTGTATGGAGAACTTTCCAAAGAAGAAGATAAATGTTCAGAGGTACAAGTGTCCTCATGACACATGCCAATATGGAAGGAATAAGGTATGAATCCTAGCTATATGGCTATAGAGAAAGCGCTTTACGGGAGGCAACCCGGTAGTTTTTACTTTTTCGGTTTTGTTTTCTTTGCTCTTGAAAGAGAGTATTTTATTTTTGTGTCCTTGCTGTATCAAGAGTGTTAGTTTTATTTTTTTTACTGTATAAATAATAAAGTGTCAAGCTTTATCCATCTTGGATGTTTTAAGGTTGCAATACTTATTGGGAGTTTCTGAAATTTGCACAGCACTTTTAAGTGCCCGATTTTTTTTGTTTTCTTTTGTAACTCATATGTACCTGCAAAATTTAATGATGTTGCAACATTTCGCCCTCTATATGCATGAAAATCTGCAAAAATTCTGGACATGTTAAGTGGGGCTAAAAAATTCGCCAAGCTTCTGCTATTTTTCAGGACAAATTCTGTCTTTTGTTGTTTTGAGCATTCCTTCGAGCCTCAAGATGATTCTTTTTTAGTATTTTGATATTTTATGAATGTTGTCAACTTAATATAATCTATGTACACCTTAGATTTTTTTATTTGGGGGTTTTATGGCATCATGCATATTTTATTTTGTGTCCTCTAATGTCATCCACTGTAGAAAAGAGATGGAAAAGAGTTCCGTGGTGAAGCTTTTTCACAGGGAAGGGATAATTATCGAGCAAGGAGTCATCTAAGTAATGGGCAACACCATAAGCCTGGCAATGCCCTATGGAACCCCCTTGGACCTATCAACTTCTTGGTTTGCATACTATTCCAACTTTGTTTTTGAGCACCATTTTACTTTTGCATAAACTTTGAGCGTCTATGTCTAGTTTTTGTTTTTTAGTTTGCATTTTTGTTTTGAATAAATGGACCACCACCTATAGGTATGCTTAGTGTTTATGATATATATACTAGAGAAAAAATAAAGTTGAGTTTGTAAGGAAAGGGAAATAGCAATGCAAGTCGTGCATATGTTCTATGCTTCATGTGCTTTGATTCAATAGTAATTTGCTATTGTTGTATTTAGTGGTATCTATTATTTGTGCATTGATGGTTAACTTTGAGTTACATTGTTAATTAATAAATGTGTAGAATTATGGAAATTATGCATGCTTGTGAGATTATACCTTTCCAATGGCCAAGAAAAGAAAAAGAAAGAAAAACACAAGAAAAGACTTGTTGTATCCAAAAACTTTGAGCCATACTTCTCCACAAAATCTCCACCATACCTACCTATATAGCAAAATGTTATTCCAAGTATAGTATATGTGACATGCCTTTGCATTCAAAGTCATACTTCTTTTGTTGTGCAATTTAAAGGTCATGGGAAAGTAGCAGTCTACGGTGATTCTCATTTATATAAGTTACATGTTTGACAAATTTGTTGGGTCCGCAGCATAGAAAACAAAAAATTTCCTACGATGTGAACTACATGCCAAGATCTATCTCCTAGGTACAAAGCAACGGGTGGACATACATCCAACGAGAACTTACCCTCGAAGACAACGAGTTTTGTTAACGAGTAGGAACTCGTGGTTGATGTAGTCGTACACTTGCCGATCTCAAGATCGTGAGGAAGTCCAGCACGTCCGGCTCCAGCACGTCCATCAGATCCAGCTCCAGCAGCACCAAGTCCAGCACCGCAAAGCAGCGGTGCATCCGTGATCACACACACAGCTGGTACCCCGATAACCTCCATCCCTCGCTCCAGCAAATCAGCGGAAGCAGCAACTCCTTTCCAGATAAAGCCACCGGGAACATGTATCTCGCTAATCCGAGACCATGGGGGAATAATACTAGCGGGGGAGAGAGATCCTTCACAAGGAGGTGTGAGTGAGAAGTGATGAGAGGGTGGCCTTTTATAGGAGATACACTCTTTTCCGACATGCACTCTTTTCTAGTTCCCATGATATAACATTCTAGTGATCACATCACTTGCTTGCAAGCTATCTTAATGTGATATCACCGAGAGGGCCTAGAGTATATCTATCCGTCATCAGGATTGACAAATTCCACTCTTGATCCATGAGCCTCCACATAACACGTTCATAGCACTGAACCCATCTTTATAGACACCCTGTTACGGTGTGACGTTTGATGTTATCAAGATACTCTTCCGGTGTTAGCAATTAACATGATCTCATGGTCTAAGGATAAAGATTACTTCGTATGATGTTATAGCAATATAAACATAATGACTTTGATCGTAATGCTATACTTCGGATGAATGTTCATCACATCATTCACCAATGTTGTAACCTTGTTATTAACAACATCCAATGTCCATGATCAGGAAACCTTGGTCATCTTGTTAATCAACGAGCTAGTCTATAAGAGAGGCATAACTAGGAACCCTTTTTGTTTATTAAACACACATGTATTGATGTTTCCGCTCAATACAATTATAGCATGCAAAATAAACATTTATCATAAACATGGAATAAGATAATAACCACTTTATTATTGCCTCTCGGGCATATTCCCTTCAGTCTCCCACTTGCACTAGAGTCAATAATCTAGTTTGAAAAACTTTGCGTATTGAACACCTATGGCTTTCTTGTGTTGCATATATGCTATTGCTAGTGGTTAACATAATCTCCGGATCTGGCAGTTTCAGGTCCGTGTGTATTTGCATGTCTTTGCGTCTCTACGCATCACTCATTCTCAAATGAGATGGCATTGTATAAATTTGGTCCTTTGGTGAGACCTTTAGTTCGTTCGGCTCAAAATATGTTGATATTATTGTCACACAATATATCTTCATAGTATTAGCCCACTTTGAACCACACCTAGTTTGATAACAAACTACTTAACACAAATGCCCTCCTTTGCTGCTACTATAGCAGTTATATACTTAGCCTTTTGTTGTAGTATCCGTCACAATGTCTCAACTTTGGAACTCATCCAAATCCATCATGGAACATCCTTTCCATTACAATGTGCCACCCATAGTCTAAATTGAGATAAATTTAATTTGTATCTTGTGACAAAACTAGTATCAATGTAACACTTTACAATGAACTACCTTTAACTATTTGTCACTTATACATTATACATTCTTAGTTCTTCCAAAGCTCATCAGAATATCTTTACTATTGTCCAATGATCATCTTATGAATCATTCTGGTATATGCTCATAACATTTAGAGCTAAGGACATTCTGGATATATACATATCATGGTATAATCGATCAAAATCTTCATGTGATTTTACTCACCAAGTGTTGAAACACTTGAATTTTGATACAATCCTTTCCATGCAGCAAGAACCTTTCTTATTATTTCCATATTGAACCCTTTCAATATCTCATATATGTATGTCTGGCACAACCATATTTGTGCCTTAATCTATCCATATAGATATTGATGCCAAATATTCCGGGTTTTCCCAAGTCTTTCATCGAAATCTTATTTTAATGAAATTCTTAACTTGTGTCAATACAAGATACATCATTTCCAATCAACAATATGTCCTCTACATAATGTATTAGAAATATGTCTTAGCGCTCCCACTTAATTTCTTGCAAATGCAAGCATCTTCATCATCTCCGATGAATTTAAACTCTTTTAATAGTTTCATCATGGTGAAGATTCCAACTCCGCTATGCTTACTTCAACTATTGAAGTTTACATGCCCTTTTAGCACCCTTTGAATTAACAAAACCCTTCGAACCATGTCATGTACATGTCCTAGGTTACCGTTCTATTAGAAGAACCTTGTTTTGTTTATTCAACTATCATATACCAAATTATATGTAGTGGTTGCTACATTAATCCGTCAAGACTATATATCGCTATGAAAGATCAAATCTTGTCATAGTCAACTCCTTGAACATTGTCGTAAACTTCTTTTCGACATGTCGACTATTTCATAGATGTTAAACATCCATGTCTTATTTCTTTGTAGATCCAAACACGACCGATAGGCTTCACGCCTTTCCGGAGGGTCTTCCAAGTTTAGAAACTTGATTTCTCGTGTATGGATACTATCACGGATTCTATACCTTCTAGTCATTTTATGGAGTCAGGGCCCATCATCGCTTCTTTGCATGTAGTCGATTCATCATTGTCAAAACAATAACAACTTGCTTATCAAATCTTACTATTTGATTCTTACCGACCCACACGGTTCTATAGGAACTCTAATCTCCGAGATCACACCTTTTGTAATCACGGGAGACATGAGCATTGTGGTCGCCACCGGGACACTTTCCTGCGCTGCGCTACTTAGCACATATAGCTAAGGTTCAACAACCTTATCAAAGTTCTATTGTCCTCCCACTTAAATTTTCGCGAAAAATTCCTTCTCAAGAAACTTGACGTTCCAAGTAACAAACTCTTTTTCCCTCGGTGTTATGGAGAAATTCCCAACAAATTCTTTGGGATAACCTACAAAGACGTGTTTATCCGACTTTGGTTGTAAACATTTTACTTATGCATAGCATACCAAAATTTAAGAAAATACAATTTGGGTTTTATCCCAAACCATAACTTATATGGTGTTATTTCAACGGATCACGATGGTGCTCTTTTCAGTGTAAAAGCGGTAGTCTCTAAAGCTTCAATCTTTAAAACATAATGGCAGTTTTATAAATGACACCTTTGATCTTACCATGTCAAACATGGTTTGATTTCTTCTCTCGAATATGCCATACTCCTATGGTTTACCGGGAAATCCAAATTCATGGAACAATTCATCAAATCTTAGGTGTTTTGCTAAACATGTAACTCAAATATCTTCCTTTACGATCAAATAATAAACTCTTTTATTTTCTTGTTACAATGATTTTTCACTTCATCTTGAAAGTCTTTGAACAACTTTCAAATGTTTCATACTTCTTCCTTATTAAGTAAATATACAGATATATTCACTCAAATTTTTGAAGAAAGCATATGAAGCAAAAAGATCCATCACATATGGCTACACATAATGGACTATTCACATCAGCATGCACAATTTCCAATAAGCTAGTCATCCGTTCCTCTCTGGCCTATGGACGGAGTTTCAATTATCTCGAGAAAAGTCTCACATGCGTTAATTGATCAAAATCAAAGACTCCAAAAATCCATCAACATGGAGTTTCTTCATGTTTTCTTTCAAATATAATTTAAACAGCGATGTCACTTCATAAGTGATCTTTCAATCATTTGTCTTGCGACATTTTAGCAATAGTGTTTATGGATGTGATTTCTCCAACTAGACTTGTAAAAGTTCATCCATCCTTTATGGAATACGGTAATTATTTGAACAACCATTGTTCTCATAATACCGGAACAAAATAACAATTATTTAAACAAATCTTGAAGGCTTGGTTTGATGACAACGAAAAACACAATAAGACTTTATTTGTTTTCGATGAACATCATCACTCATTCTCTTGCTAATTACTTAGGTCATTGTAGTTCATGAATTGCGTTGTCCTGTATGACACTTCATACCAACCAATTCGGTATCCAATACCTAAGAACCACATTGTTTAACAAGCAAGGAATACAGCCATAACATGTATATCTTCTATATACCTAAGTTGGACATCTCCAACCTTTTATTTTGTGCCAAATATTTTATAGATTCTCTTTCAGCAATTCCTTTTCTTTTAAAAGAATCTATCAACATCAATAGTGGTGTTATCAACATGACACATGGTACAAAGCGTATATAGTCAAATACTAATACCTTTGGACTTGCACTTTGAAGTGGATCACCATCATCAAATGTTTGGTGTTCTTTCAAAATTTCATTCTTTTAGTAATCTATTAGTGTAGTAAACATTTTACTTACATCTTCTATTCATCCTTATCATGAAAACTTTCATGATCAAGCTACTATAGCTTATAAGGAAGAATCACGAGTATAATATCAGTTCCTAAAACCTTTTTGGTAGATTCGGATGCTTAGCATCTCCATCCTTCACAAATTCTCATACAATATGAGAACATGTATTTTGCTAAATTATACTCTATCATAATGCAACCAAAAAACATTGTTTCGGATATCACAATATCTTTCACACATGATGGTTTCTGAAACAATTTTCAGCTCCAATATAATCTTGATATTAAAACAACTTTTTGAATATCAATAATCATGGAGGCAAACATGATACTTTAGATACTAACATTGGAATTCTTACTCTTGATTTAATACTACTTATTAAACTTCATGGAGTAAATAGAGTTTGCTGAAAGTTTGCAATAGGACTTATAAACTTTAAATTGACATTCAAAACAATACGATACCAGTTCGTAAAGTAAATATCCAGAATTCTATAGTTCTATTATCTCAAATAAAAACTAAGCCTAAGGTAGAAAACGAATGCCAATGACTACAACAAACTATGCAAATTCACTCTTATTTAATTTATGACAAATTGAGTTCGACTAATCCAAATTACTAATGAACTCCCACTCAAAAACGACATCCCTCGTGTCTTTTTGGTGATTACATGAACCAAATCCACTACACCAAGTCCGATCATCACGTGAGTTGATGTAGCTTCAAAGGCGAGCATCTATATGGGCATCATATCAACTATATGACTCATGCTTAACCTTTCGATCCATGTTCCGAGGCCATGTCTGTACATGCTAGGCTCGCCAAGTAAGAACCTTAGTATTCGCGTGTGTAAAACTGTCTTACACCCGAAATATGATCGTGGATTCAAGTACACCCGATCATCACGTGATGTCTTGAAACGGCGAAACATAAATGGTGCGTACTAAAGGAAGAACATATTTTTATCTTGATATTTAAATGAGGGATGATCTTATAACGCTACTAAAACGCCAAACTGACAATATAAGATGCGAACATCATATGTGTAAAGTGAAATGATATGGTTCTTGCATTTGATCACTATCATATGCATCGTGGTATGATCTCTATCATTCCTTTGTGTGTAAGGCCAAGGTTTATGGAACTTACACATTAAGTGTGTTGTAAGAGTATCAACTATACATCAACTTACAACATTACCATATCATGACAAAAGCCCAACAACGATCTAAATTAGACGCCTCTGATTTATCAATTGCAAGTTTTACGTGGCTTAGGGCTTTCGGAGATAGAACCGTTCTTACCTACGAACATGGAACCACAACAAGGATAACCAAGTTATTAGCAACTCATTGTAAATCAGATATTGACTATAGTAGGAGAGACAGACACCCGCCAGCCACTTATGCAAAACAAGTTGCATGTCAGTCGTGGAACCGGTCTCATGTACGATGACATGTAAGGTTGGTCCGGGCCGCTTCATCCCACTATGCCACCAATATCCAAAATACATGGAAGATGCAATAACATGATCATCATCGCCCACATATAAACATATGTGTACTACTCGTGAAAAGCACCTACGCATAGATCAGGCTCTGATACCACTGTTGGGTCCGCAGCATAGAAAACAAAAAAAATTCCTACGATGTGAACTACATGCCAAGATCTATCTACTAGGTAAAAGCAACGGGTGGACATACATCCAACGAGAACTTACCATCGAAGAAAACGAGTTTTGTTAACGAGTAGGAACTCGTGGTTGATGTAGTCGTACACTTGCCGATTTCAAGATCGTGAGGAAGTCCAGCAGGTTCGGCTCCAGCACGTCCATCAGATCTAGCTCCAGCAGCACCAAGTCCAGCACCGCAAAGCAGCGGTGCATCCGTGATCGCACACACGTCCGGTACCCCGACAACCTCCGTCCCTCGCTCCAGCAAAGCAGCGGAAGCAGCAACTCCTTTTCAGATAAAGCCATCGGGAACATGTATCTCACTAATCCAAGACCATGGGGGAATAATACTAGATGGGGAGAGAGATCCTTCACAAGGAGGTGTGAGTGAGAAGTGAGGAGAGGGTGGCCTTTTATAGGAGGAGGGGGGTGCCCCTCCTTCATGGCCGGCGCATGGAGGAGGTGCCTCTTCACCTCCTCCATTCATGTGGTGGTAACCCCTCCACATTAAACTGCCTCTTCACATTCCCTTTTAAAGTCTCCACTTTTAATGCATTAAATTTCTCCAAATTTAATGCTCTCTCATTTAATAAAACTCTTTTATTATTTTTATTCAGAATTTTGTTAATTATTTTAATTAACAAACATTCACATAAAACCTCCTGCAACATTTCAATATTACATGCAGAACCAATTTCAACAATTTCACCCGAAACAGTTTCGGTGTCTATTGAAATAATTCCAGCACTTCCTTAAATCTTTATCTAAAACATATTTGCTCCAAATGGTGTCGGTATCCCTTAAGTGTGTCACCCTACGGTTCGCGAATAATGCAGACATGATCGAGACCCCTCTCCGATCAATAATCAGCAGCGGGACCTAAAGATCCATACTGACTCCTACACATTCAACGATGACTTCTGTGATCGTGAGAACCTTTAACGCTAGTAACTAAATCCCTTTGTCTCGCGATATATTACATGTCCGAGATTCGATCATCGGTATCTCCATACCTAGTTTGATCTCGTTACCGACATGCACTCTTTTCTCGTTCCCGTGATATAACATTCTAGTGATCACATCACTTGCTTGCAAGCTATCTTAATGTGATATCACCGAGAGGGCCCAGAGTATATCTATCCATCATCGGGATTGACAAATTCCACTCTTGATCCATGAGCCTCAACATAACACCTTCGTAGCACTGAACCCATCTTTATAGTCACCCTGTTACGGTATGACGTTTGATGTTATCAAGATACTCTTCCGGTGTTAGCAATTAACATGATCTCATGGACTAAGGATAAAGATTACTTCGTATGCTGTTATAGCAATATAAACATAATGACTTTGATCGTAATGCTATACTTCGGATGAATGTTCATCACATCATTCCACCAATGTTGTGACCTCATTATTAACAACATCCAATGTCCATGATCAGGAAACCTTGATCATCTTGTTAATCAACGAGCTAGTCTATAAGAGAGGTATAACTAGGAACCCTTTTTGTTTATTAAACACACATGTATTGACGTTTTCGATCAATACAATTATAACATGCAAAATAAACATTTATCATGAACATGGAATAAGATAATTACCACTTTATTATTGCCTCTCGGGCATATTCCCTTCAAAATTATTAGTTGGAGTTAAGTCAAAAAAATGTTGTCATGGAACAAGACTTTCAACATTGCACCATAATTAAGTTATTGTAATGTACCTTTGGTTATGCATGCCGACCGATCCAAAATGAGTGGGGGTTATCATGCTAAAAATTTGAGTATGCATATTTGTTAGAGAAGAGCATTAGGCCGCTAACTGATACCATGCCTAATCATGGTAGAAGTTTCATCATGGACTTCCTTAATCATCTTTCATAAGATTAAATTACTATTCAGTTAGTACTTAAAGAGGAGTCCATTTGTTTGTTATCATGTCGTCCCAGTATATATTACCTTTGCAAAAAGATTTCTCAAATATCAAAGGGCACTTTGTATATGTGGCATGGAGGTACCCCTTTGTGAGAACTTCGTTAAAACAGTATGCATACAATAAAAATATATGGTAATTCTAAAGTTGAGTAGCGTGAGGTGTATGTACTATTAACCACGTGGCATGATACTTCCAACTTATAAGTGGTCAAACATGTAAAACCATAATTTTCTTCACTACCGTTAACATGAGTTGCACAATCAAAAAATTATTTTCTCTTTAGCATCAAAGTCTTGGCATATATACTCCCTACTTACTTTAAGTGGCCACTTGTTCAAAAGAAATAAAGAGAAGAAAGAAAGAAAGTTATGAACTATACAAGAACTTGCATGTTTAATGTCCATAGTACTTTCATTTGTTTTTGCACTTTGTGATTGATTGTTGAACATCTTTGAAGTGAACTAGAAGTACCACTTGATATCTCATTTGCTTGTTGTTGTTCATTAAAGTTTGAATCATTGATCTTATGTATTACTAGTTATTTTCATTGAAACTATAAACTCCAAATTCCTAGTTTAGTTTTAAAACCTTCATACTCGAGGACGAGCATGTGTTAAGCTTAGGGATGTTGATGCATGTAAAGGCTTCCAGAACTCAAATGGAGCGAGGATCTGACGCCTGTTTTGCGTATTTTTTACGTTTCAGGGACCTTCCAGAACTTAAATTGAGCTAGGATTTATCTGGAGTCATCATTTTCCTGGAGCAACAATACGAGATGAATAAGCACATGAGTGGGACACTAGGGCCCAAACGAGCACAGGTGGCACGAGCCCCTGGCCTAGCCACGCCACCCATTTTTTTTTGCCCCTCGAAGCTCTCACCCCATCCAACTTCATCCCAGATTGACCGTCTTGACCTAAAAAGTGCTACATAAAGACCCCCCAAGGATTTCCATGTAGGGGCGGCGAAGAAACACAAAACCACAAAACATAGGCTGAACATGTGAAGATTGGAGGGGGAACGCTGCTAGAGCCGTCCCCGTTCGCTTCTCCAACCTCTCAAACATCACCAACACCGCCACCATGATGAAGAGGGAGTAGTCCACCTCTGGATTATGGGTTTGTGGCAATAGCTTGATCTCTCTCTCTCTCTTGTGCTATGTTGATTAGATGCCATATGAGCTGCCTAACATCATTATGGCCATATTATGTAATTACTATGTGGTGGATCCTTATTTTATTGAATGATCTATGAGATGTGAACCTTTATCATGTTCTTGATGTATGAGTAGATGCATATTGTTACCCTGTTTTTATTGCTTGTTCTGATCAAACTTGTTGTGGGAGCATTTGTGGGGAATGGCGTGTGTTAGATGGAGTAACTTGGTAGTAATAGTGGATTGTGACAGCAATTTCATAGCTACTATATTGTTTACCAATTCCACTGTTACCTCACTAGGGAGAAAAAGAATGCATGTGTTATAGTTCGTAGTGACAACTGAGAATTCTTAGTGATCGATACTCACACTCTTCCATGTTTCGGCGAGGCACTCGTCTTCTTTGGAGGTCCACTTGATGCGAGGCTCGGCTGACGCCTGACATGCGAGTTTTTACCCCTTTTCCCTTCCTCATCTTCGTCACGACCGTTGCTAGATCTTCTTCTTCTACTGGCTCGCCTTCCTCCTCAGGATGATGCGAGTCCTCGCTCGCCTCCTATGAGTCCAAGAGCCACTATTTTCTTCTTGTGTGAAGAACCGATGGGAAGACGCGGCGGCCATGGAGCTGGTGGCGATGAGCTCGCTCATGTAGGCGTCGCCTGACATTCCACCAAGCACGCTGCAGGCATCGATGGTGGCACCCATGAACTGGCTTGACAACCCGACACCATGGTTTGGGAAGAAGGGAAGAGGGTTGCAGTGCAACGCTGGCGAGTTCGCGTATGCCGGTCAGCCATATGGGACGTTGAGGATCGGCGGTGAAGACGCGAGGGCCACGAAGAGGAGGGCAGTGCTGGAAGAAGGAGTTGGGGTTAGAGCCACCGAGAGGATCACCGTCGGCATACTTCGCGGATGGTGGTGAGAAGCGCGTGAGCGGTGTGTTGTGGCCTTGGCTCTCTTGGAACATCGTCGGAGAAATCAGCGAGTAGCCCGACAAAGAATCCACGCTCGCCCAGCTGATCCACGCGTCCCTGGGGAAGTAATGGTTGGCTTGGCTTGGCCGCTCCATGGCCATCTTCGCCACCGCAATGTTTCGATCCATGAGAACTTGCGCCGCTTGTGCCTTTTGAGCCTCCTGCTTCGCCTTGAATTTCAGGCGTCTCTGCTGGTGATCTCCTATGACTTCCTTCCTGCGGTTGATGTCGGCCACTCACACGACATTGGTCATGCCCGGCGGCCTCTGCTTCTCCTCCATGTTCTTCCTCTGCTTTGGCTTCCCCTGCTTCGGCGGTAGACCTAGGTCCTATGAACTTCTTCGGTGCCATGGAGGATGGGCGGGGGATCTCGGTGGGCGAATGGTGGGAGATGGGCGAATGACGGGTATATAGGGGGGGAGGAAAATGACGAAACAAGAAAAAGAGGGAACCTCGGCTTGTGTCGCAAACAGAGCTGGCCCACACTCCTTTTCGCTTCATCCGGCTCCCCCAAGCGCCCCCAGTGCGCTGGGTTCGGTCTAGGTTCGCTGGTTCAAAGTTCGGCCCAATCTGGCAAAATTTTGGCATCTAAGGAGGCGACTCGGAAAAAAATTCCTTCGCCGGTGCAAAAAAAGGCTCCTATGATCTCTTTGGGGGGGCTGACTAGAGATGCTTTTAATACTACTCACAATGAAAGTATCGTAGATCATATCATGCATCACATGCATGCAAAATACTGACATATCACTATAATTAACGATGAGAGAGAGCATGGTATCATAGCATATAAAATTAGAAAAATTATATGAAATAAATCTTGAACACAAATTTAAATTAAAATTCTTTAACAATAAGATAAGATCATGGCATTACTAGATGATACCGTGCATTGTAGATGTAGTATCGTACCCTAATACCACGTGGATGTGGATGATACTGCTGTATGACCAGTCTAACGTGAATGGCATCGGGATCGGGACGAGGCAGCAGAAGTTATTGCGGTAGACCAGGTCCACGTACGGATCACACGCGAGCAAGGTCAATTCGTAGCCGAAGCCGTACGTGCTACAGTATCCATGAACGATTTTGAAAGATCGAGATCGTAGAGCTAGCTAGCGTGTCGTTTTCAAAGGCTCGGTCGAGGAGTTGACGATCGAGATGCGTGGGCGCGGCGACGATTCTCCGTGTGCGGTCGCAGCCATGTTTGAACCAGAGGAGGAGGGTGACCAGCCGTGCCCGTACGCGAGAGCTCAGCTCGGTCTTGACACGGCCAGATGCATGCACCGCTCGCACGGACGGTGTGTCTGTTCGCCCAGACGTCCAAGCGTTCTTACCTGAGCTATTGTATTTTTCGGAGCGTGCCGTATACATACACACCGATACATACACGGGCAGCGCTGTCTACAGTCTACTACTGTGCACAGTGCACGTACTCTGCTTCCCAGATTGGACAGTAGTGAGACCATGCATGCTGTTGCGCAACTTCCTGTTTTCCAATGATTGCACCACGTCTGCCGTGGATTTCCTTCCTGGCTTCTTCTTAACCAACTCGCAAAAAGGTTCGACTTTGCTTCAGAAAAGGTGGCTAGGCCGTGTAGGTACCGGGAACATTACTGGCCCACCTGAATGATCGGGAACATGAGTACTCCGCCTGAACTCGGCCGAACAGAACCAAATCAATCACTGCCTCTGATACCCTATAGTATCCGCTTTCAGTTATCAGAATACTGATTGGAAGTCTGGTGCTCAAAGTCAACAAACCACCTAATCCTAGGCCAGGCGGCTCAATTTTCTCCTCGGAGGAGATTGAATATCCAGAGATTCCAACTAGCCTTAGCCCGAGCGTGCTGGTAATTGCCTTCTCGCCGAGTCCGCATCTCGGTAACCGTGGCACGCAATATACATCAGCTTGATGATGATAAGTGTGCGTGCATCCCATTCACAGCCACTGAGTGGAGGAAAAAGTTACTACCTCATCTCTCTCAAATAATTATTTACCACCATGAATTCCTCCGGAGATATCTTCAGTCACAGTTGTTCAAGTAGGTAGGAACAATGCTATGGATTTCACTCTGCACTTGGTCTCTGGAGTACAAGCAAGCTTCAACTTGCTGCAGGCAATCTTGACTTCTTGAAAAGGACCGGATGCTTGCAAGTGAACGATCAAACAAGTAGCAGAAAAGTACCAGTCAATTTGCCAACCGGTCCAACTAACTCTCGTGCAATCTAACAACTCAAAAAGGAAAATACAGACTAATCTACAAGGATTGGATAAGATTGCCAAAAAATCTCTAAATTCCCATTCTGAACTCTCCTGGCCATACTTGGCAACTTGATGCAGTGTCGTTCGTAGTCCAATGTCGATTGCCAATATGCAGAGGCAACTTTGGTTCAATGGCCTATGTCAGATATTCCCATAGATTGATCGCAAAAAAAAGATATTCCCACATATATCACCCATATGGCCATATCGTACGTGTATTCACATTTTGAGTAAGCTGCACCCAAGAATGCTAGTCATCGGGCATCCTATATTGGCTGTTATCTGCAAATAGAAATTCCCAAATGGTGGTGGACTAAAATTGGATGCCACAAGAATAAAATGGCATGACACGGTGTTCGATTTGTTAGTTGTTGCAGTTCAACGATAAGATTTCCGATTTGCCATGTATTGTAAAGAATGGAAGAGGAGTGAAGAGATCGGGGCTGTGGCCGATCTCCAAGTAGCACAGAAAGCCAAAGCCACCAGCATAGAAGAGCAGGTCCCAAGGAACATACAGGTTTAAACAGCTAGGATATTATGAAAATATTTTTGCAGATCTACTCGAATTCAACATCAAATGTTTCTAATGAATTACGGAGTACTTTGCAACTTTAAGCCCACTCAATTCAACATTAGAAGGTTCATCTGGGAGCAGAAAATTTTACATTGTTCGTTCTTCTACTAAAGCAAGATAGAACTATATTTCATTCGCAAAAAAAAAAAGATAGAACTATATTTATTTTCATGTAAAAGCACTATTTTCTTTCTGCTCCACGTGATAATAATACTTAGATATTCAACTCCACTTGGAGAAGCTGAGGAGGAAAGATATTCAACCTCTAATTGACAAGATTCTTTAACTGAAACACCGAACCGGTGGCCGTTGTTTGACTTCTTAGGACATGTACATTGGTTTAGACGGCCACCGTCTGTAATTCTCATCCATGTCATTTACAGACTCCACTAAAGACATCTTTTACAACGGCGTGTCTGTATAGCCCCTATAATTTCGGATAAATCAGCTATCAATAGTTAATCGTATGCAACTGTACATGATTAAAATAGCAGAAGTAGAGCAGAGATAATCAATCGTCCCTCACATCTTCTTCCAATTTAAGCACGCATTGGGGCTACCAAATCAAACAAACTAAAAGAACACCACAGCAAGGAAGGATTGGAATTTGGTGGACAGGTCGGCCTCGATCTGCTTGGCAACAGCGGAGGAGAGGACGTACTCCATATGTCCATCCCCGCCGAGCAGGTAGCATCCCCGTGCTCTAGCCGGCCGGGCGGCACCTCCGCTCCTTCTGGTGTATCACTTGCAAAATCTGTTACAACCTTTGAGCGAGCATGGTGCAGAGCCGTAGAGAGAGAAGACGCGATTTATTTCATCCAACCCACGAGGCCATGACAAGCGACGCCCTCGTCGGTAAGCAGCGATTTTCAAGGGATTAGACCATCTATATTTCTACAGACGGACTCTGTTGTTTTTCGTTTCTCTCTCTCCCACGTAAGCTAGTTTCCTACGTGGTCTGTGTTACAGACGGCTGAGTAGATACCACTGTACACGTCCTTAAGAGCATCTCCACTCGGTTTTCCAGCAGGCCGTTTCCGGCGCATTATTTCCTCCGGACGTCGAAAATTGGCCCAATCACGTTCCTAGGACGCCGGTTTCGTCCGAATTTGGCCCAAAATACGTCCGGAGATTCTAGGCCGTTCCCGAGGCGACGGGAACACGCTAGGACTGCCGGACGAAGTAAATTCGGTGGGAGAAAACGATCTCGGCGCGTGGACCTGCCTAGTCAGCGGCTGAAGGCCGTTCGTCGTCATCCTTCCGCCTCGGATCCCGAGAAGGACCACCGGGCATTAAATGCCCGTCTCGTCAACCACGCGCCGGCGTAATGGCGCGCCACCGCCATCTCGGCTTCCCGCTGTTTCCGCTTTTCCCGCCATGCTGCTACACCCCTCCCGCCTTCGCCGCCCGCGCTCGGCCTATAAAACACGGCCGCATCACCGGTTCACCGCACACTGCCCCTCCACCCCACACCACCACGAACTCCGGCGAAAGAAGCACTCGGCGAAGAAGAAGATGGCAGAGAGGTTCCCCGGCGATTCCACGGCGGCGAACGGCATCGGCCGGCGGACGCTCCAGCCGTGGAGGCGAGGATGCTCCACGACGCGGTTATATGGCGCCGCCGGATTTCCGCTGCCCGCCCGGCGGGAAGCTCAGCGCCGACGGC
This sequence comes from Avena eriantha, assembly GCA_910589775.1. NCBI lineage: Eukaryota > Viridiplantae > Streptophyta > Magnoliopsida > Poales > Poaceae > Avena > Avena eriantha. The sequence continues at coordinate 489,979,844 of OU342740.1, forward strand.
ATACCGGTGCTGCCGGATGACGAGATGGTGGAGGAGATCCAGGCCGCCATTGCGGCGATGCCGGATCCCGAACTCGCCGAGGACCCGGCAACTTTACGTACTGGGAGCAGTTCTTCGCCGAGCGCCGCCTCGCCAAACTCGCCGCCCATGAGGGGCCTCCAGGGGAGCCGCCGAAGCGCAACAACGCGGCGAGCCGCCGCCGATGGTGGAGCGTGCCAGGGCGTATCCTCAACCACGTCGTCGAGCACATCCACGCTGGCAACAACCCCCGGCTGGGCTTCCCCCGTTCGTCTACAATGGCGGCGGGACCCAGGCGCCCCCCGGAGAACTAGGCGCCCAGGAGGATTGGTGCCCTCACCTCCTTCTCCTCTGCCGCGTCGCGCTCGTCCGGGACGGCGCCACGCAGTCCCCGCGATGCAACGGCGGGTTTTGTCGGCCTGCCAAATGGGAGGCCGATACGCCCAGGAGGCCCGCATGACACCGTCCCCGCCGGCTGGCCGGCTTCACCCACGCCGACCAAAGATGGAGCCCGCCGACACCGTTGAGGACGCCTTCGCCATCAGAATGGCGATCACGCGTTCTCTGCGTGAGGCCGCGCTGCCACCACCGATGGAGGAGCCGAACATCCTTGCCTGGTCCAGGGTGGACTGGGAGCAGGAAGAGGCGCGGCGCGTCCAGCGCCAATAGGAGGAGGCCGAACGCCAGGCCAGGGCGCACCGCGGACCAGCCTACCAGGGCGCGCCTCTCGTCATCCTCGAAGATGACGACGACGCCGAGCCTTCCAGCCAGCCATGGAGGTACGGCGACGCTGGCCAGGGCAGCTCGCGCCCCCCGCAGATGCCGAGTGACGACGATGATGGCGACGATGATGGCACGGCGGACCCGGACTACACCAAATTCTACCATAACTTCGGTATGTGAGACGGCTGATACGTCCATTTTCCATCACTATTCTATGTCATAATTCACTATTATTCATTGATATATTTCGTATTGAGAGGTTATACTTATGTTATTTCATCTATTTTTGCATGGTTGATGACTTTTGGAGTATGGACCGCTGCAGTCAGAATTCTGATGGAAAAGGTGCTGTTTGGAGACAAAATTCCTGAAGATCAGAAAATTCGGGAAAATATACGGAAAATCCTATTTTTCCAAAAGACGAAGGAAGCCATAAGGGGGGCTGGAGATGGGCCACAGGGGGCCCACACCACCCCCTGGCGCGGGCAGCCCTAGGCCGCGCCAACAGGTGGTGTGGCCGCCCTGGCCCACTCCAGGCTCTTCCCTCTGGCGTATATCATCCTCCCGAAACCCTAAGACTCGGGGAGCGACCACAGAAAGATTCCGCCGCCTCTGCGAGACGGAAAACACCGAGAAAGAAAGATCTCTCCGGCAGACAGATTTCTGCTGGGGGAATTCCTTCCCGGAGAGGGGAGATTGTCTCCATCATCACCACCATCAAGCTGGACTTCATCGGGATCATCATCACCACCATCATCACCATCAGCACCCTCATCACCATCTCCATATTGCTGTAACAATTGGGTTGAATCTTGCCTAGTTCATAGGGGAAACTTTCCCGGTATTGATTACTCTTTGTAGTTGATGCTATTGAGTGAACCATTGAATTATTGTTTATGTTCAGATTGTTATACATCATTATTCCATCTCTGATCATGATCCATATGATGTCTTCTGAGTAGTTCGTTTTGTTCTTGAGGACATGGGAGAAGTCATGTTGTTAGTAGTGGAGTTGTGTTGAGAAAGATTCAATAATTTGTTATTTAAGTTGTGGTGTACTTCTTCTAGTGGTGTCATGTGAACGTCGACTACATGACACTTCACATATATGGGCCTAGGGGAATGCATTGTGTATTTGGCTACTAATCGTAGGGGTTGCCGGAGTGACAGAAACCTGAACCCCCGTTAGGAAACCATTGCACAAGGGACATAAGGGTCTTAGAGTTTAAAGTTGTGGTTAGGTTTCTACCTTAATTACTTTCTTGTACTTACGGATGTTTGCAAAGGGTATAGTCCCAAGTATGTATTAGTCCTAGGAAGGTCGGTACATTAGCACAGGTTCACCCACACAACACTTAGCAAGCTAAAGAGGATTAATCAACTTTATGAAGTGGAAGCACTTGACAGTCTTCCCATGTGTCCTCGAGAACGTTTGGTCATCTTAAGTACCTCAACCGGCTTGTCCTTTGCTGCATAAAGGATTGGGCCACTTGCTGCATTCATTCCTACTGTCTTTTATTTACTCGTACTTTGTTTACTTGCTTTATAAAAAAACCTAAAAATCCGTTTGCTAAGTATTTGCAGAGAATTCCTGATCCATACCACTAGCCAGCACCTTCTGCTCCTCGTTGGGTTTGACACTCTTACTTATCGAAAATACTGCGATACACCCCCTATACTTGTGGGTCATCAAGACTATTTTCTGGCGCCGTTGCCGGGGAGTGAAGCGCTATTGGAGAGTGGAACTAGTAAAGGAAACTTCTACTATGAGTATTGTTTACTTCTGCTAGTTGCTTTATTTTCGTTTTGGATAATTCGCTGAGTTTCTTATTTGGTAATGCTACTACCACTGCTAAGGTAGTAGATAAGCCACCACCTGCTGAGAATGATGTTTTTAAAATACCTACAAGAATTATTGATCGTGTTATGGATAACTACTATGTTGGGGATGGAACTGTCCATCCCGGTGATCATCTACTATTTATACACGAATTATGCGGGTTGTTCAAGTGTGCAGGTATTACTACAGATCAAGTTAAGAAGAAGTTATTCTCATTATCACTGAACGGAAGAGCTGAGGAATGGTATAAGCTGCTGAAGAATGGTCAAGCTCTGGAATGGGAGGAAATAGTTCCTCTCTTTTATTCAAAGTGTTATCCTCCTAGTGAGATTCATAAAGATCGGAATGAAATATACAACTTTTGGCCTCTGGATGGAGAGAGTACAACTCAAGCTTGGGGGAGATTGAAGTTACTAATGCTCAAATGTCTCATTCATGAGCTCCCCAACAATATTATTATCAATAACTTTTATGCAAGGCTTTCTCTCCATGATAAAGATTTATTGGATGCTTCTTGTGCTGGATCATTCACTCGTATAGAAGAAGAAGCTAAATGGGATCTTCTGGACCGTATTCAAGACAATGCTGAAGTTTGGGAGAATGACAAAGGTAGAAAGTCAAGTATAAATTATGATTATGAATGCATTGAATCTTTTATGGGAACTGATGACTTTCAAAATATTAAAAATGCTTATTGTCTAGACTCTCAAGCTATTGCTTCTTATTTTAAGGCTTTTGCTTCCTATATTGAAGTGCCTAAAAAGAAGTGGAACAAGTATCATGAACCTTATAAAGATGTTGCTAAGAGTGTTCCTGCAAGAAATACTGAAGTTTATACTACTAATCATGTCTTACCTAAACCTTACATTGATAAAATCTCTTTCCCATGTAAGATTAAGGAACATTCTATGATAGCTAGTATGGTTAATGAAAGTGCAAATAAAGCTGTTGAACCTGATAAACAAATGGTTGATGAACCTATAATGGAAAATGTGAAAGACTTTTTTACTAAATATGTAGAAGAGGGACACACTATCCTTTGTAAGGATACCTCTAATATTGTTTCACAAAGTAGTGTTATGAGAGCTAGTATTCCTGTGTTTTCTGTTGGAATAAGTGATCATTGCTATGATGGTTCTTGTGATAGTTATACTGTTAAGTTTATGCATGATACTGAGAGTTACTATAAAAGAGGGAAAAGTGTTCTTATGCATCTCAATAATATCAAGTTTCCTCGTTTTATGTTGAAAGTTTTTATGTTGCACTTCTTTTGCCTTCCTATGCTTGTAGCCTCTAGTTTCAACAACTTGTTTGTTTACAAAATTCCTTTGCATAGGAAGTGGGTTAGACTTAAATGTGTGTGCTTCTTAATGCTCTCTTTCACTTCAATTCATATTCCTGAGTGAGCATCTTCAAAAATTATCATGCCCATCTTAATGGCTATAAAGAAAGAGCTTTTTGGGAGACAACCCAATTTGTTTTTGCTTTCAGTTTATTTTTGTTTCTTTGAGTCTTCGAAGTTATTACTTCGGTAATAACCGCTCCTTATCCATTTTGTTTGGTTCTTGTGTCAAGATCAACCTCTAAAGAGAGAGAAGTAATATTTGGGGAAGTTGCTGTCCCGAAACAGATTTTTGTGCTGCACCGTAAAAATTCGTGAGATATCTCTGTATGTCGGATTGAGCTGTAATTTTTTGTGCTTCTGCCCCAGGTTGTTATTTAACTTTCGTTAGTTTTTCACATTTTGATTTGAGCAACAGAAGAGTTTCAAAAAAATTGGTCTTTACCTGCTGGTCTATTTTGACAGATTTTGCCAATCTTGCATTTGCTTCTTTATTCGATTTCCTTTTTGAATTCTTTTGGGGTTTTCGGAAGGAATTGCTACAGTAGCTTATGTTTTGATGGTTTTCAGTTGAAGTTGAACTTAAAAGGTTTTATCACTTCATATATACTAATGTTGCTAATGAGAACTGTGTGAAGTTTTGTGTGAAAGAAATTTCCAGGTAGTGGAGTTAATAGTGTAATAAGGAAGAGAAGGGTTTTATGACTCAAGTAATAAGTGTATGAAGATGAAGATACCGATGATATTCAAGTGATGACTCTGGAAGAATCTACTAGATACCAAATTCAGAGACCTGCAGAGTCTGTTTTCAAATAAGTAATAGTTCTGGTAAGAAAAGTTCAGCGAAAATACTATATAACTATATTTTTGCAGTTTCTAGTCAATAAGGAAAGATACGAAGCGCAAAAGGGACGGAAACGGAGCCAGGGTGGCTCACACCACCCTGTGGCGCGGACCCACCCCTAGCCGCGCCACCAGGTGGTGAGTCCATCCCGGACTCCGCCTCCGACTCGTTTTCACCCAGTACCTTCCTTTTGATGTGAATCTTCGTAATATATATTCCCCCGGATCTCCCGAGGTTCGTATGTCGTGTTTTCGTCGTGTTTCGTTTCGATCTGTTTCTGCCAGGAACTATCTTTGAAGCTTAGAAGCACAATGGTGTCCGCCAAGGATAAAGGAAAGGAGCCGATGGAGGAAGTCTTCAAGACCCCAAGCAAGGGCTGGTACCTTTAGTCGCTTGCCATGCATGAACGGAAGCCCTACGAGTCACTAAGGAGTTCTGCGATAAGTACCGAGACTTGTAGAGGAAGGTGGACATGCTTCAATGGGAGAATAATAGACTTCACAAGATGCTGGAAGATTTCCTCTCGTCAACTAAGAAAATATTACTACCACCACCGAAGGAGTAATTCGTCATCAGGTTTGGCATCCCCTTGGTTTGTTCCAAGCTTGGGGGAGTGCTGCGGTATCACACCACTATCTTCTATCTTTTTGCCTTATTAGTAGAGTCATATCATGAATAGAAAAGTTATTATGTAGGATGGTTTGCATTATGGAAGTGTCCCCTCTCTCGTTAGATATGTATCCCTTGGTGTGAGTTGCCATTATGGATTATTAATGAGAAGTTCTATCATTCACTCTTTTGCATAGCTTATATTAGTTTTCAATTCGTGGTTATATGATTGATCTTGTTATTAGTATTGGTATCACTTTGGGATCATTGAGTTAATTTAGTTGGTTTTGGCAAACCTGGATCGGTCAGTAGCAACACTATTTTTGAGAGTTGAAAGAAAAAAGATAAAAGTACTCTAAAGAAATATAAGTTCATCATCTTTCTTTCTTGATTTGCTCATAAGTCTAGTATTCTCTAGTTAAGATCTTTTGTGCTTCCAAGGAAGATTGCATGTTTGTTTTTATCACTTGTATGTTTGTTTGTTTCCTTCAACTCTTGTACTTGCTACCCAACCTTGCTAGCCAAAAACCTGTACTGAGAGGGAATTCTTCTCGTGCATCCACTCCTTTAAACCAAAACCCACGCCATTTGTGTCCACCATACCTACCTATTAGCATTCTTGCTGTTCCATGTAAATTCTTGTTTTGTCTACCTCCCAAATTAAACTTGTTATGTGAAAATTAGTGATTAAAGCTCTCACGAACTTGATGGCACACTTATTTTCTTGCATTTAATAACCTGAACCATTGGGTCCTTCTTTGTTGCGTATATGCTTGTGCTTTATGAGTTGAAGTTAGCAGAACCATGTATCATGGGGAACGCTTTCAACATTGCATTGGTACTTTGTACCTAGTTGATATCATGTTCTTTTGCTTATGGATCCCGGTGGTGTGAAATAAAAGTGGAACTTGTAAGATCATGGAGTTTATATGTGTGTTAGAGAAACGCCTGGGCCGCTAGCCTAAGCCATGCCTAATCATGGTGGAAACTTGCAACATAACTATAGTGAGCATTCTATGAAGCATCCTCAATAAAAACCTATGCAAATAGCAAATAAAAAGATCGCTGAGATGCTCACTGTCTTCTTGCCTTGTCAATTTGATTATGGGATAGCTCCTGTGTCATGTGCAAGGGGTACCCCGTTGGCGGTTCTCAATGATACGCATGTATTTACAATGACAAGAGCTTGCTCATGACTGAAGTTGAGTAGCATGAGGTTCGGTACTCATAAGTAAGGGGCGTGGGACTTCAATTTATAACTTGTCAAGCATATCCTCTTAGTTGTGTCACTTTAACCTTAATCACCAAAAGATGCCTATGATAGGGCAATGAGAGCTGAAAGCTAGTAAGTATCATAATTTTTAGGAGCTCTTTATGAGACTTGTAATCCATGCTTCCCTCTTTGAAGGGCCTTTCTTTTTACTTCTTAGTTGAGTCAGTAAACCTATTCCCTTTATCTCAGCAAGTATTTTTGAGTTGTTGTGTTTCATTCATTCATATGATGATTTATTCATTCATGTTTCTTATGTTCCTTGTTTTGCACCTTATCTTGATGTTACTACTTTGGAAGCTATCATTGAAAGCCAGCCATTTGTAAACTCCAGCAAATTATCAACTATTCTTCGACCAAGAGCTAAGTTTGCCATTACCAATTATGATTTACTTTATGTATCTTTATTGTGTTTCCTTTACTCATTGCAAGTTGAGTTATATAATAGTGAGTTGTCTTCTATTATGATCTATATATTTGATGAATGTGATGCTTCTTGTCCGTATTCTTGTATCAACTCTTCACTCCATAAACCTAAGGCCATATTTATTGAGCTCAGTTTTGCTTGGGGACAAGCGAAGTCTAAGCTTGGGGGGAGTTGATACGTCCATTTTGCATCACTATTCTATGTCATAATTCACTATTATTCATTGATATGTTTTGTATTGAGAGGTGATACTTATGTTATTTCATCTGTTTTTGCATGGTTGATAAATTTTGGAGCATGGACCGCTGCAGTCAGGATTCTGATGGAAAAGGTGCTGTTTGGAGGCAAAATTCGCGAAGATCAGAAAATCTGGGAAAATATACGGAAAATCATATTTTTCCAGAAGACGAAGGAAGCCAAAAGGGGGGTTGGAGATGGGCCACAGGGGGCCCACACCACCCCCTGGTGCAGGCAGCCCTAGGCCGCGCCAGCAGGTGGTGTGGCCGCCCTGGCCCACTCTAGGCTCTCCCCTCTGGCGTATATCATCCTCCCGAAACCCTAAGACTTGGGGAGCGACCACAAAAAGATTCCGCCGCCTCTGCGGGGCGGAAAACACCGAGAGAGAAAGATCTCTCCGGCAGACAAATTTCTGCCGGGGGAATTCCTTCCTGGAGAGGGGAGATCGTCGCCATCAACACCACCATCAAGCTGGACTTCATCGGGATCATCATCATCATCACCACCATCATCACCATCAGCACCCTCATCACCATCTCCATATTGCTGTAACAATTGGGTTGAATCTTGCATAGTTCATAGGGGAAACTTTCTTGGTGTTGATTACTCTTTGTAGTTGATGCTATTGAGTGAACCATTGAATTATTGTTTATGTTCAGATTGAAGGAAATATGCCCCAAGAGGCAATAATAAAGGTGTTATTATGTATTCCATATATATGATAGATGTTTATTTTGTATGCTATAATTGTATTGATCGGAAACATCAATACATGTGTGTTTAATAAACAAAAAGGGTTCCTAGTTATGCCTCTCTTATAGACTAGCTTGTTGATTAACAAGATGATCAAGGTTTCCTGATCATGGACATTGGATGTTGTTAATAACAAGGTCACAGCATTTGTGAAATGATGTGATGAACATTCATCCGAAGTATAGCATTACAATCAAGTCATTATATTTACATTGCTATAACAGCATACGAAGTAATATTTATCCTTAGACCATGAGATCATGTTAATTGCTAACACCGGAAGAGTATCTTGATAACATCAAACGTCACACCGTAACTGGGTGACTATAAAGATGGGTTCAGTGCTACGAAGGTGTTATGTTGAGTCTCATGGATCAAGAGTGGAATTTTTCAATCCCGATGACGGATAGATATACTCTGGGCCCTCTCGGTGATATCACATTAAGCTAGCTTGCAAGCAAGTGATGTGATCACTAGAATGTTATATCACGGGAACGAGAAAAGAGTGCATGTCGGTAACGAGATCAAACTAGGTATTTGGATACCGATGATCGAATCTCGGACATGTATTATATCAAGAGAAAAAGGGATTAAATTACAAACGTTAAAGGTTCTCACGATCACAGAAGTCATCATTGAATATGTAGGAGTCAATATGGACCTCCAAGTCCCGCTTCTGATGATTGATCTGAGGGGAGTCTCAATCATGTCTGCATTATTCGCGAACCGTAGGGTGACACACTTAAGAGTTACCGGACACCATTTTGGAGCACATATGTTTCAGACAAAAGAATTGCAAAGCGCAGGAATTGTTTCGATAGAAACCGGAAATTGTTTCGGGTGAAATTGCAGAAAGTGGTTCTGCATGTGATATTAAAATATTGCAAGGGGTTATATGTGAATGTTTGTTAATTAAAGTAATTAACAAAATTCTGAATAAATTTAATAAAAGAGTTTTATTAAATGATAGAGCATTAAACTTGGAGAATTTTAATGCATTTAAAGTAGAGACTTTAAAGGGGAATGTGAAGAGGCATTTTAATGTGGAGGGGTTACCACCACATGAATGGGGGAGGTGAGGAGTCACTCCCCATGCGCCGGCCATGGAGAGGAGGGGCACCCCTCCCTCCTCCTATAAAAGGCCCCCCTCTTCCTCCTTCTTCCTCACACCTCCTTGTGAAGGATCTCTCTCCTCTAGAATTATTTCCCCATGGTCTCGGATTAGCGAGATACATGTTCCTGGTGGCATTTTCTCTGGAAGGAGTTGCTGCTTCCGCTGGAGCGCTGGAGCGAGGAGGTGGAGGTTGTTCGGTGGCTTGAACGTGTGTGCGAGTGCGGATGCGCTACTGAGTTTCGGCGCTTGGACTTCCTCACGATCTTGAGATTGGCAAGTGTACGACTACATCAACCACGAGTTCCTACTTGTTAAAAAAACTCGTTGTCTTCGAGGGTAAGTTCTTGTTGGATGTATGTCCACCCGTTGCTCTGTACCTAGTAGATTGATCTTGGCATGTAGTTCTCATCGTAGGAATTCTTTTGTTTTCTATGCTGCGGACCCAACAGTGGTATAAGAGCCTGATCTATACGTAGGTGCTTTGCACGGGTAGTACACATCTGTTTATATGTGGGCGATGATGATCATGTTATTGCATCTTCTATGTATTTTGGATATTGGTGGCATAGTGGGATGAAGCGGCCCAGACCAACCTTACATGTCATTGTACATGAGACCGATTTCACGACTGAGATGCAACTTGTTTTGCATAAGTGGCTGGCGGGTGTCTGTCTCTCCTACTATAGTCAATATCTGATTTACAACAAGTTGCTAATAACTTGGTTATCCTCGTTGTGGTTCATGTTCGTAGGTAAGAACGGTTCTATCTCTGAAAGCCCTAAGCCACGTAAAGCTTGCAATTGATAAATTAGAGGCGTCTAGTTTAGATCGTTGCTGGGCTAGTGTTTTGATATGGTATTGTTGTAAGTAGATGTATGATAGATACTCTTACAACACATTCAACGTGTAAGTTCCATAGACCTTGGCCTTACACACAAAGGAATTATAGAGATCATACCACGATGCAAATGATAGAGATCAAATGCATGGACCGGATCATCTCATTTTACACATTAATGTTTAGCATCTTATACTGCTAGTTTGGCGCTTTCTGTACCATTGTAAGATGATCCCTCATTTAGATATCAAGATAAAAATGTGTTCTTCCTTGAGTATGCACCATTCTGTGGATCGTGTTTCGAGACATCACGTGATGATCAGGTGTACTCAAATCTACGCTTTCATAGAAACGGGTGTAAGACAGTTTTACACACGCGAATACTAAGGTTCTTACTTGGCGAGCCTAGCATGTACAGACATGGCGTCGGAACACGGACCGAAAGGTTAAGCATGAGTCATATAGTTGATATGCTGCCCATATAGATGCTCGCCTTTGAAGCTACATCAACTCACGTGATGATCGGACTTGGTGTAGTGGATTTGGTTCATGTAATCACCAAAAGGACACGAGGGATGTCGTTTTTGAGTGGGAGTTCATTAGTAATTTGGATTAGTTGAACTCACTCTATCATAAACTTAGTCTAAGTAAACTTTACAAATTCTGTTGTAGATGGCACCACCTGCTTTTAATTTCAATGTGTTCATGGAGAAAGAGAAACTTGCTGCGAATGGTAGCAACTTCACCAACTGGGCTACGAATTTGAGGATTCTCCTCACTGCTGCACAAAAGAAATATGTGCTAGATGCGCCACTAGGCCCCCCACTAGCCCCTGATGCCCCTGACGAGGAAAAGAATGTCTATGTGACTCGTCAGGAGGACCACAACTTAGTTCATTGCGGCATATTGTATGTGCTAGAGCCAGAACTTCGAAAACGTTTCGAAAATGGCAATGCCTTTGATACCATGGGAGAATTGAAAATGATTTTCTATACCCATGCTGTCGTAGAGAGTTATAATGCTACTGAAAAGTTCTTTAGCTGCATGATGGAGGAGAACAACTCCGTTAGTGAGCATGTACTCAAAATGTCTGGGTACGCCGATAAGCTTGTGTCCTTGGGAATAACGATTCCCATTGACTTAGGCATACATCGGCTTCTCCAATCTCTGCCACCTAGCTACAAGAGCTTCATGATGAACTATAATATGCAGGGCATGAAGAAGTCTCTTCCCAAGCTTCTGTCAATGCTTAAGACTGCAGAAGTTGAGATTAGGAAAGAACATCAAGTGTTGATGATCAATAGGACCACCGGTTTCAAGAAGGACAAGAAAGGCAAGCACAAGGGAAAGAAGGGTGGCAAATCCGTTGCTGCACCTGAAAAGAAACCCCGAGCTGGCCCTAAGTCTAACACCGAGTGTTACTATTGCAAGGGGACTGGCCATTGGAAGCGCAATTTCCCCAAGTATTTGGCGGACAAGAAGTTTGGCAAGGCAAACAAAGGTAAATATGATATACATGTTATTGATGTGTACTTGACTAGTACTCGCAGTAGCACCTGGGTATTTGATACGGGATCGGTTGCTAATAGATGTAACTCGGTTCAGGGGCTACGGAACAAGCGACAACTAGCAAGGGATGAGGTCATGATGCGGGTCGGCAATGGATCAAAAGTTGATGTGATCGCCGTTGGGACGCTACCTCTCCATATGCCATCGGGATTAGTTATAAACCTAAATAATTGTTATTTGGTGCCTGCACTGAGCATGAACATTGTATCCGGATCGTGTTTGATGCAAAGTGGTTATTCCTTTAAATCTGAAAACAATGGTTGTTCGATTTATAAGAATGATATCTTTTATGGTCATGCACCTGTGTTGAATGGTTTGTTTCTGTTGGATCTCGATAGTAATATTACGCATATTCATAATGTTAATGCTAAAAAGATTAAACTTGATAATGATATATCCGCATATATGTGGCACTGCCGTCTAGGTCATATTGGCGTTAAACGCATGAAGAAACTCCATTCTGATGGACTTTTGGAATCACTTGATTTTGAATCATTTGATACATGTGAGCCATGCCTTATGGGCAAGATGACTAGAACGCCGTTTTCCGGTTCAATGGAACGGGCGATAGATTTATTGGAAATCATACATATGGATGTATGTGGACCAATGAGTGTGTCGGCGCGAGGTGGATATCGTTATTTTGTTACTTTTACGGATGTTTTGAGTAGATACGGGTATATCTATTTGATGAAACACAAGTCTGAAACCTTTGAAAAGTTCAAGGAATTTCAGAATGAAGTGGAAAATCATCGTAATAGAAAGATCAAATTTCTTCGGTCTGACCGTGGAGGTGAGTATCTAAGTTACGAGTTTAGTACACACATGAAAGAGTGTGGAATAGTTTCATAACTCACGCCTGCCGGAACACCACAACATAATGGTGTGTTGGAACGTCGTAATCATACTTTATTGGATATGGTTCGATCTATGATGTCTCTGACTGACTTGCCACTGTCATTTTGGGGTTATGCGCTGGAAACAACGGCATTCACTTTAAATCGGGCAGCATCTAAATCCGTTGAGATGACACCGTATGAATTATGGTTTGGAAACAAACCTAACTTGTCATTTCTTAAAGTTTGGGGATGCGATGTTTATGTGAAGAAACTTCAGCCAGATAAACTCGAACCCAAAGCGGAAAAATGCGTCTTCATAGGATACCCTAAGGAAACGATTGGGTATACCTTCTATCACAGATCCAAGGGCAAGGTTTTTATTGCTAAGAATGGATCCTTTCTTGAGAAGGAGTTTCTCGCGAAAGGTGTGAGTAGTCGGAAGGTAGAACTCGAAGAGGTTATTGAACATTCTCTTCATGAAATGGCGAGCAGCGCAGCACCGGAAATTATTTCGGAGTTGACTTCACCTAATGAAGAGAGAGCTAATGATATTGATCATGAAACTCCAAAAGAGGACACTACCGAACCTCGCAGGTCAAGTAGGACACGTGCAGCTCCTGAACTGTACGGTAATCCTGTTATGAATTTCATGGTTGATGAAATAGATGACCATGCTACATATGAAGAAGCGATGATGAGCCCGGATTTCAACAAATGGCTAGAAGCCATGAAATCCGAGATGGAATCCATGTACGAGAACCAGGTTTGGACCTTGGTGGACTTACCTCACGATCGAAAGGCCGTTGAGAATAAATGGATTTTCAAAAAAAACTGATGTTGATGGTAATGTGACCATCTATAAGGCTCGACTTGTCGCAAAGGGGTTTCGACAAATTCAAGGAGTTGACTACGATGAGACATTCTCTCCCGTAGCGATGCTTAAGTCGGTTAGGATTATGTTAGCAATTGCTGCATATTTCGATTATGAAATATGGCAGATGGATGTCAAAACTGCGTTCCTCTATGGTAATATTGAAGAAGAGTTGTATATGATACAACCTAAGGGTTTTGCCGATCCTAAGGATGCTAATAAGGTATGCAAACTTCAGGGATCCATCTATGGACTGAAGCAAGCATCTCGGAGTTGGAATCTCTGCTTTGATGAGGTGATCAAAGAGTTTGGATTTGTCTAAACTTATGGAGAGGCTTGTATTTACAAGAAAGTGAGTGGGAGCAATGTGGCATTTCTGATATTATATGTGGATGACATATTATTGATTGGAAATGATATAGATCTTTTAAACAGTGTTAAAAGTTATCTAAACAGAAATTTTCGATGAAAGACCTTGGTGAAGCGTCATATATATTAGGCATTAAAATCTATAGAGATAGATCAAGGCGCCTAATTGTGCTATCACAGAGTATATACATTGATAAGATATTAAAGAAGTTTAATATGGACGGAAGTAAGAAGGGATTCTTACCTATGTTGCAAGGCAAGACATTGCGAGATAATGGATAAGATCCCCTATGCCTCGGCCATAGGCTCTATAATGTATGCCATGCTATGTACAAGACCGGATGTGGCGCATGCTATTAGTTTGACTAGTAGGTACCAATCTGATCCAGGTTCGGAACACTGGATAGCGGTCAAGAACATCCTCAAGTACTTGAGAAGAACTAGGGATATGTTTCTTATATACGGAGGTGAAGAAGAGCTAGTCGCTAAGTGTTATGTCTATGCTAGCTTTGACACTGATCCGGATGACTCTAAGTCTCAATCCGGATACGTATTTCTCTTGAATGGAGCAGCAGTTAGTTGGAGGAGTTCCAAACAACATGTGGTGGCTGGATCAACGATGGAGGTGGAATATGTTGCTGCTTCAGAAGCGGCGCAGGAAGCAGTTTGGATGAAAGAGTTCATTACGGAACTAGGTGTGGTTCCTAGTGCATTGGACCCAATGGTGATCTATTGTGACAACAATGGAGCCATAGCCAACGCCAAGGAACCGAGGTCTCACAAGAATTCCAAGCATATTAAGCGCCGGTTTCACTCCATCCGCGAACATGTCAAGGATGGAGATATAAAGATTTGTAAAGTACACACGGACCTAAATGTAGTAGATCCATTGACTAAAGCTCTCCCTTGGGCAAAACATGATCAACACCAGAACTCCATGGGTGTTAGATTTATCACTATGTGAACTAGATTATTGTCTCTAGTGCAAGTGGGAGACTGAAGGAAATATGTCCTGAGAGGCAATAATAAAGTTCTTATTATGTATTCCTTATATATGATAGATGTTTATTTTACATGCTAGAATTGTATTGATCGGAAACATCAATACATGTGTGTTTAATAAACAAAAAGGGTTCCTAGTTATGCCTCTCTTATAGACTAGCTTGTTGATTAACAAGATGATCAAGGTTTCCTGATCATGGACATTGGATGTTGTTAATAACAAGGTCACAACATTTGTGAAATGATGTGATGAACATTCATCTGAAGTATAGCATTACGATCAAGTCATTATGTTTACATTGCTATAACATCATATGAAGTAATCTTTATCCTTAGACCATGAGATCATGTTAATTGCTAACACCGGAAGAGTATCTTGATAACATCAAACATCACACCATAACTGGGTGACTATAAAGATGGGTTCAGTGCCACGAAGGTGTTATGTTGAGGCTCATGGATCAAGAGTGGAATTTGTCAATCCCGGTGATGGATAGATATACTCGGGGCCCTCTCGGTGATATCACATTAAGGTAGCTTTCAAGCAAGTGATGTGATCACTAGAATGTTATATCGCGGGAACGAGAAAAGAGTGCATGTCGGTAACGAGATCAAACTAGGTATTTGGATACCGATGATCGAATCTCGGACATGTATTATATCAAGAGACAAAGGTATTAACTTACAAGCGTTAAAGGTTCTCACGATCACAGAAGTCATCGTTGAATATGCAGGAGTCAGTATGGACCTCCAGGTCCCGCTTCTGATTATTGATCTGAGAGGAGTCTCAATCATGTCTGCATTATTCGCTAACCGTAGGGTGACACACTTAAGAGTTACCGGACACCATTTTGGAGCACATATGTTTCAGACAAAAGAATTGCAAAGCGTAGGAATTGTTTCGATAGAAACTAGAAATTGTTTCGGGTGAAATTGCAGAAAGTGGTTATGCATGTGATATTGAAATATTGCAAGGGGTTATATGTGAATGTTTGTTAATTAAAGTAATTAACAAAATTCTGAATAAATTTAATAAAAGAGTTTTATTAAATGATAGAGCATTAAACTTGGAGAATTTTAATGCATTTAAAGTAGGGACTTTAAAGGGGAATGTGAAGAGGCATTTTAATGTGGAGGGGTTACCACCACATGAATGGGGGAGGTGAGGAGTCACCCCCCATGCGCCGGCCATGGAGAGGAGGGGCACCCCCTCCTCCTATAAAAGGCCCCCCTCTTCCTCCTTCTTCCTCACACCTCCTTGTGAAGGATCTCCCTCCCCCTCTAGAATTATTCCCCCATGGTCTCGGATTAGCGAGATACATGTTCCCGGTGGCATTTTCTCTGGAAGGAGTTGCTGCTTTCACTGGATCGCTGGAGCGAGGAGGTGGAGGTTGTCCGGTGGCTTGAACGTGTGCGCGAGTGTGAATGGGCTGCTGAGTTGCGGCGCTCAGACTTCCTCACGATCTTGAGATCGGCAAGTGTACGACTACATCAACCACGAGTTCCTACTCGTTAACAAAACTCGTTGTCTTCGAGGGTAAGTTCTCATTGGATGTATGTCCACGCGTTGCTCTGTACCTAGTAGATAGATCTTGGCGTGTAGTTCTCATCGTAGGAATTTTTTTGTTTTCTATGCTGCGGACCCAACACAAATTATTATACATCATTATTCCATCTCTGATCATGATCCATATGATGTCTTGTGAGTAGTTCGTTTTGTTCTTGAGGACATGGGAGAAGTCATGTTGTTAGTAGTGGAGTTGTGTTGAGAAAGATTCAATAGTCTGTTATTTAAGTTGTGGTGTACTTCTTCTAGTGGTGTCATGTAAACATCGACTACATGACACTTCACCTATATGGGCCTAGGGGAATGCATTGTGTATTTGGCTACTAATCGTAGGGGTTGCCGGAGTGACAGAAACCTGAACCCCCGTTAGTTATTTTTGGATGGAGGGAGTACTACTATGTTAATTCTCTGAAGGTAGTGTGTGATCTTTTGTTTGTAAGAGCATCTCCACTTGTAACCCCAATACTGGCTCCGACGCGACCTATTTTTGGCCCGTATGGGGGGTCGTCGGCGAGAAATTGGAAATGGGGGGGTCGCCTTCCCAGTCGTGTCCCCAAAGTAAACACATATTTTAATAAAATAACATTTAAATAGGGAAAACCTAATTTTATTATATAATAAAAATATAAAATTAGTCGTAATCGTGTCTAGCTCTATAGTACTCATACTCGTAGTCATCGTAGGAGTCGTCGTCTTCGTCATCGGTCGGCGCGCGCTCTGGCCTCGGCGGTGTTGGCCGGCCACGATCTCGCCACATCGAACGATCGCCGAAGATCGATCGCCACTTTGGGGACCGGTGCCCGCAACGGTTGCAGCCTTCGCCGTCGCCTCCGCTGCACGCACGATAAGCCTCCTCCTTCTTTCGCCACTAGGTGTCCCCCAGCAGCGTCGGTTCGAGCGACGCGGGAATGGCCGCACGCTGGCCCGGAAATTCTTCAGGGTCCCTGGCACGCCTCTGCTAGCGCGCCGCCACAGCGTATTCCGGAGGGACCACCCACTCCGGCCGAGGATCCAGCAGCCGGTCGAGGCATAGCATCGCGTGCGGGGCAAGAGGATCCCAGAACACCATGCGACCTCCGGCCTTTTTCCGCTGGAAGTGCGGGTGCCGGAGGCAGGGATAGTCTCCCGCCATTATGTGGTCCATCACGTCGCCAAGAGTCCGGGCGCCCCACCACAGCCTGTGGCCCTCCTTGTTGTTGTTGACGGGCCGCAGAGCGTCCCCCTCGTACATGGCGAGCTGCCGCTCGCGACGGTTCGTGAAGAAGGCGTTCCATGTGGCGGCGTGGTCGGGGTCCCAGTTGGTGTCCATCCGCTGCTCCGGCGTGAGATCGCCGTAGTAGTAGTTGGTGATGGCCAACCGACAGGCAGCACCTTGAGGGACGGGCGGGACCGGCACGCCACCGGCGCTCAACCCGTACCCGACGGGCACCCGTACCCCGGCGGGCAGAGGTAGTGGGAGGCGCACAACGCCTCCGCCTCGGCGTACGTCAGTGTGGGGAGATTGGAGGATGACATTGCGTGTAGATCTGAGCTATGGCAATGGCGGCCGTGGCCTTTATGTAGCCGAAAATGGTGGGAAGTTGAGGCGGGGATAGATATGGCGGGAAGGAACTGGCGGGAACGCGGTGGCGGCCACTTCTGACCGCCGCGTGGCCGCCGAAGGACGTGTGGCTTGACATGGACCGTCGGGTTAATAATTGCGTCGCGCCGGCGGAAATTCTGAAATGAGGGCCGCGGTTGGGCGCGTTTTTTTTTGTGCCGGCGGCCCTCATAGGCATTTGGGGGGGGGGGGAGGGGGAGGGCTTTGAGGACCCTGAGTGTAGATGCTCTAAGGAAAGTAACACCAACCTCTGTACGTTTTCTGAGAAAAGAGACTGGTTTACCAGGCAAGGCTAAAAAGAGGAGAAACCTCCTAGCCCCAAAGTTGCAAGAACCGAAGTTCAGCCCTATGCATGTTGCTTGATCTGAGGAGCGAGGACATGATTCTCTTGGGATCGGGCCAAGCGAGGCTTATGTGAGCCTTTGAGACTGATTGGCGACCGTTTCCGGTAAGAAGTGCGGAAGTCGGTTAAGGGCAGGAACTGGAATAAATGCTGATCGAATGATCACGTGGGACGACACGCATGAAAACTGGTAGGGGTACTCTGTAAGTACTCCCCCGTCCCAAAATAAGTTACTTGGATTTGTATAGATTTGAATGTATCTAAATGTTGTTTTAATATATATGTAAGATACGTCTAAATTTAGATAAATGCAAGTCACTTATTTTAAGACAGAAGGAGTAAAAAATGAAGAGGGTACAACGTACAAGCACGTTGTTGGTGCCAAGAGCCCAAGATTCCAATTCCTCGCGTCGCGTGAACCTAGAGCTATTCTTGTTACAACTTGGTAACTAGCTTGAGTTTGTGGTGGTAGTAGTTGAGGACCGACGTTCAGAATATATATAGGTCAATAGGTCATCACACCGTCGTGCTCGTGCCTACTACTAGGCTTGAGACCATAAACAGCGGAAACAGGTGAAGCAAGGGGCATCGGGACAAGGCAGGCAGCACAAGTTATTGCGGGAGACCAGACCAGGTCCATATGGATACTGTACGCGAGCAGCGAGGTCAATCGGTAGCCCAAGCCGTACTTACTACTCCGTACAGTATCCAGTCCAGAGGAACGATCGCGAAAGATGGTATTAGAGCTAGCGTGTCGTTTTCGAGGCTCGCTCAGTCAAGGGTTGACGACCGAGATGCGTGGGCGCTGTGGCCAGGCAGGTAGAGGTAGCGCGCGGCGCGCGGCGATGTGCGGTCGCAGCCATGTTTGAACGAGCCCTCGATCTCGAGGAGGGTGACCAGACGTACGACGTGAGAGCTCATCAGCTCGGTCCTGTGACACACGGCCGGAATGCCGGATGCATGCATGCACCGATCCATGACCGCTCACACGGATGGGTGTCTGTATACATACACACACACCGATGTATACACGGGCAGTGCTGTCTGCCACTGTGCACGTACACTGCTGGGTCTATCTGTCCGTCTGTATTCTGGAGACTGGAGTAGTTGCAGGTTGCGCAGCTTCCTGCTTATTCCCATCCCAATGATTGCACCATCCCCGCCGCCGGATTTTCCTTCTTTTCTTTTCAAACCAACTCTCCTATAGCCCAAAAAGCTTTTGCCTTTGCTTCAGAAAAGGCGGCTAGGCTACGACGTACCGGGAACAGTCGTGGCCCACCTGATTGAGGAATGAACGATCAAGAACAGCAGGCGGTAAGAGCGAAACCCGGCCGAGTAATCGCCGCCTCTGATACCCTATCTGCCGTCCGCTTTCAGTTATCAGGTCTCCGATTGGAAGTCTCCGGCACAAAGTCAACAGACCACCTAATCCTCGGGATGTAGACGGAGGTCCGTATATACATCAAACCTTGTCCGTTAATTGGATTTTGATGGCAGGTACTTCCTCCGTTTTAAAATATAAGACGTTTTAGCTTTGTAGAGCTTATGTATCCAGACCTCTTTTGTAGTATAGGTTTGGAGCGGCTTGGAGTGAACCTACACACTAAACGAGTCTAGATAAATTCACCTCACAAAACTAAACATCTTATATTTCGAAACAGATGGAGTACTCCTCAACTTTTTCATGCACTAAGTACCATCATGAGTTCCTCTGGAGTTCCTCTGGAGATCGATCTTCAGTCACAGTTGTTAAACAGCTAAAAGCAAGGCTGTTATTTCAGTCTGCACTTTGTATCGGCACTACAAGCTTCCAATTGTTACAGACTCTGTTGACTTGAAAAGGACCGATGCTTGCAAGTGAACGGTCAAACAGCTAGCACCAAAATACTACTCCCCCGTTTCATGCTTTGTGAATCAAATGTATCTAGACGTCTTTTAATTATAGCTTCGTAGATGTTTGGAGTGACTCTATACACAAAAGCATCTAAATACATTCGTTTCACAACGCTAAAATGTCTTATATTTCTGAACGGAGGGATTAGTCAATTGGCCAACTGGACCAATAAAATCTTGTAACAGTTGCAGAGAGCATACTGCCTGCCCAGTCAAGAAAACGCAATCTAACAACTCAAAAGGAAAATACAGACAATCAACATGGATAGGATAAGATCTTCAGAAAATTCTCTAAATTCACATTCTGAACTGTTATCTGCAAATAGAAATTCTCAAATTTTGGTGATGGGCTAAAATTGGATGCCACAAGAATAATATACCACAGCAAAGTATTCGATTTGTTTGTTGTTGCAGTTCACGATAAGATTTCCGATTTGCCGCGTATTGTAAAGGAATGGATGAGGAGTGAAGAGACTGGACCGTGATCGATCTAGCACAGAAAGCAAAAGCCACCAGCATAGAAGATCAGGTAGGTCTCAAGGAATACAGCAAGGATATCATGAAAATATTTTCGCAGCTTTAATAACACTCAGATTCTTTTTTTTTTGCGGGTAAATCACACTCGGATTCAATATTAGATAATTCTGATGAAAAAGTTTTTGCAGCTTTAGGACCACCTCAATTCAACATCGTTTTTCTTAGACTAACACAGCACCCGTGCGTTGCTACGGTACCACACTAAATCAACGTCGTTATTCAAATTGGGATAGTAAAAAATCAGACAAAAAATTTTACACGTGTAATAGTGAAAATCATATGAAGAGTAAATAGTAAAAAATCAATGACATCAATCTAATAATAGAATGTACTGATTTATTTTTATTACTCCCTCCAATCCATATTAGTTGACTTGGATTTATCTAGATTCGGATGTATCTAGTACTAAAACATGTCTAGATACATTCGAATCTAGACAAATTCGAGTCAACTAATATGGGTCGGAGGGAGTAAATATTTTTAAGGAACAAAAACCACAAAAGTCATTAATCTAACCGAATGCAGGTCTAGTTCCACGCAGCAAGCGTTGGTGTTGATCTTTGCATGCAGATCAATAGAAGGAATTAGATGATCAAATGAGCTAAAACTTGTATGCCTTCGTCAAATCTGCTCATTTACCAATTTAGTTATGTACTCAAATCAGCTTCAAGTGAACCTGAATATCCGATTAAAAAAAAACATCCAAATGCCAAGTATGGTGGAATCGATCAACAGAACTCAACAGCTTCTGAGAACCAACCCGTGGTTGGATGATTAGGAGGACAGTGGTACTCCTAGCCCACCAGAGTTCAAACCCTAAGTTTGACGCTTTGATGTTCATAAAGGCGGAATATTTTTTCAGTGGGAGACGACGTTCCTTTCGATAGTGAGGCTTCTGTGGTGACTTTGTCAATTTCAAGACCGGCCGGCTCAGTCTCTCGGAGGTGCTCATAGGGGTAGGGTGTGCGTGCGTGTGTTCATAGAGGTGAGTGTATGTATGCATTGTGAGTGTCTGTTTCTAAAAAAAACCAAAACAGCTTCTGATTTGGCCATGGCCTCAATGTTTGGTGTGGTCGCAGAAACTGGTCCCTCGACCGTCGTTCCTCTAAAAAAAACAGAAAATCCATCGAGGTCTGCTCTCTAAAAAAAAGAAAATCCAGTCTGCTCCCGTACGCAGGCTCTTCTTCCCGCATACTCTCTCCCTTGTCTTCCAATCACTCCCAAGATTCAAATTGGAAACCAAATCTATACCTAATCAAGAGAAACTATATTTTCCAAGTCCAAATCCACCGCTCATTATATTCCTCCATTTGATTAAAGAGCTCGAACTAATAAATTGGGGATCGGCACGAGCATGTTCATGCTCGCCCGCCACTTCCACTGCTCTGCGCCCTTGGCCGCCAGATCTTTCGGCCGATTCACGCCGGAGGAGCAGCAACTAATCGGGAGATTCAAGAAAAATTTAACAAATATCTTGAACTACATTGACGAAAAAGCAACATAAATCCTTCTGTGTCAGGGGAGCGAAATCGGGGGTTCGGGAGATTTGGTGAGGACTGAGTACGGGCGGGGATGGAGGTGCTCGCCTCCGTACGCCTCCTCTCTCCCACCTCAACTCCGCAAGCTCGCGCCGCCGGCGGGTTCCCTCTTATGCAGCACATCCGTTCCCCTACCTGGCCCGCGTCCTCCATGCCTCGGCCTCTTCCGGGCCGAAGTTCCCCTTCTGTGACCCGGCGCGAGCTCCGCCGCCCGTGCTCTGCCTCGTCCGCACGCTCGACAGCCGCTAGCAGCCGCCACCAAGGCCCTTCTGGAGTCGAACACTGCCCCTCAGGGAATGGAAATGAAATGGGGATACACGGTCTGCCTCATACTGCAGATCCTGGTCGCCGCCCGGCGACCACAACTAGACAAAGAAGAGAAAGAATAAGCACGAACGTGCCACGCCAGAGGAGGAAGCAGGCAGTGCAGAATCCGGAGATGGGGGAGGAGGGGCTTTGGCTGACGAAGAAACGCCATTTGACCATGCGGTGGCAGTTGCCGTAAATACTGCGAAGACGCATGGGCAAAACTGGAAAACAAAGTTGGACGGGAAGAACCCTTCGTTGTATCTCTTCCTGTTTTCCCGTACAGGATTTTTCAAATACGAACGAAAACATAAACGGCCAGAGGCAGAAAGCGACATGCGAAAACGTACAGTCGAATGGACCAAAGCGCACTTGGACGGACGAAGAGAGAAACGCTCCTTCTTTTATAATTAGGTATAGATTAATAGGGATTTCTCCCGGGCTCCATTTCAAAGAAGCAAAACCTTACAGAATCTTTACAGCTATAAGCTTAAAAGTTCGTGCGAGTAAACATAACCTACTTTTTCAAGCTAGTGACCACGACGAATTCAACATTGTATAGTCCCTTATTCCGATTTCATGTAATAGTTTGCCAAGTCTGAATTTACCTGAGTGAACAGAAAGTAGGCGAAAGTTTGAGTTCTATGTAGGTCATGAGAAGTAAAGTGTGGCAAGCCACAACTGTGACAACCAACCAAACACTCGAGAAACTGTACAATCATCTAAAAAGTTGTGGCGAGCCTAACCTTAGGCATGGAAAATTTTGGCTCAGAACTAAGCAGCTCCTATGTTACTTATAAAACCAGTAAAATTCAGTTTCAGGGAACACTGCGAACAAGTACAATTCTTGTTTCCTGGATATATGCTATTTCTCCGGCTAACCATCTACAGGGAGCCGGCAAGTCAGGAAACTCAACAACAACAGAAAGAGAGTGAGGGCAGAAAGAACACTAACAATGTTGTACTCCCTCCGTTTCAAAATATAAGATGTTTTAGCTTTGTGACGGAGGGAGTACAAAACAAATTATCCACTCAACATAAAGCAATTACCGAGCAAACTTATAATATTGTATGCATCTAAGAGGCAATTAGTCGAACATGTAGCATGCTAGCAATGTACAAACCTGGAAGGCACCTCTGCATACGGCCCAGACCCATGTACGAACAAAGAATTTTCTTTTGCACGCATCTTCACGTGATAATGATATTCTGAAACCACATCAGCACATAACTTTGAGACAAACAATTTGATTGGACTCCTTAGCATCTTCTACTGTCTGGTTTAACCTGATCACACACTTCTGTTCCCATGAAGCCATAATATCACACCCCCTACGACCATAATCTGTGAAGAGAAGATCAACTGACTATATTATCTTTTTTTTGCGAACAAAATGAATATGTTATCATTCTACCTGCAAAGGTATCTTTCTCTGTGATAATTACCTCTCAACTGGCACCAAGTCTGATTATTTTCACTTACATCTGTGTGGTGTCAACCGACCAAATGTATGGAACTCATTCAACTTAGCCTATTCTCAAGCAGAAATCTACACTCATCCTTCCCCTGTAATTGTATCAAACCTCAGTAGCACATACATTCTCAAAATAACTGATAAAATTCAAATGATGCCCGCCTTAAATGAAGAGAAATCAAAGAGAGCAGATATAAGTTAGAGAAAAGCAGAAGAGCACAAAAGCACTACATGCAAGAGATTGAAAATGAACTCACTATCCTCGAAAAGCCACCAAAAGAGCTCCAAATGACCTTTGAATACTGAAGGACAGGACAAGCCTTCAGTGCTCTTCCAAAAGATCTGTAGAAAGTGATAAGTCAAAGGATAAGACTAGTTCATCTCAGGTGCTACAAGTCAGTTAAGATAACAATTCTAAAACTTATCCCGGATGAGCACATTAACTAGTTAACAAGACATTTAACTAAGAAAGTGTACCCTCATTTAAGAAAATGCGGCAAGCCTAACTTTAGGCGTGGCAAGTTTAGGCTCAGAACTAAACAGCCCCTATATTCCTTATAGAACCAATGAAATACAGTTATAGTTTTAGAGAACACTCAGATGCAAAACAATAAAACATTACAGACTACGGAGCGAGCAAGTTCAATTCTTGCATCCTGGATAAATCTTACCGTCTACACAGAGCCAGCAAGTTGGAAAATTTAACAACAGAAGAAAGAAAGTGGACACAATGAACATTAACGTTGTTGTACAAAATAAAATTACCGGCTCAATCTAATCGTCAGGCAACTAGTGAACAAAGACAGAAAGTGTTATGCATCTAAGAGAAATTTAGTCGAACATGTAGCATATTAGCAATGTACGAACCTGGAAGGCACTACTGCGCGTATGGATCAGACATATGTACCAACAAATAATTTCTCATTTGCCTCATATTGCTAAAACATAATGAGGTACACATCTTCAGAGAAAATGATATTCTGGGGCCAAGAACTGAACTCAGAACCTCAGTACTATCTTGTTCATACGGCCCATAGGCCATCCCACACCCCCTAGGACCACAATCGATGACCAGAAGACAAACTGAATATACTATGATTCTACCTGCACAAATCTCGCCCTCTGTGGTAAGTACCTTTCAAATGACACTTGAGCCTGATAATTATTAATTTCATATTTGCTGGGTCAACCGATCGTATTTCAACTTAACCTTTCTCTAACTGAAACCTAGCACTTATTGTTCCTCTGCAAGTGTATCAGGGCGGTAGCACATCATCAGGCATAACTGATAACAATTCAAGTGTTTCCAGCCTTAAATAAAGAGTAAAGTAGTAGATCACAAAAAGAACATAGAGAAAATAGTGAGCTAGTGAAGATTCATAATTTCATATGATAGGATGAGACAACCACTACATGCAAAAGATGGACTCATTCTCCTCTAAAAGGCACCTAAAGAGCTCGAAATGACCTCTGAATACTAAAGGACATGACAAGCCTTGGGTGCTATTATAAAAGATCTCTAGAAAGTGAAAATTCAAAGGATAAGCGTAGTTCATCTCAGGTGATGCTACAAGTCAATTAAGCTAACTATTCTAAATTTTATCTGGGATGACTACATTTTGCGAGACTTCATTACTCTCTCATAGATATCTACTAAGATAGCAGGGCATGATCTTTTCAGGTGCACATACCCTTGGCTTGCCACCACAGCATCCATTCTATTTGAAACGGTGACAAATTCAACACAAGCATCTTTGAGCCTGCCGCATTGATGCTGGTCAGCTAGAGCTAACAGGGTCGCAGCAGACTGCACATCAAGACTTTTGCAAAGAATGCCTTCACATATCAACTTCAACCTTTCCAATGCATACCGATCCGCAGCCACTAGTAAGTGCTTAACCATTTCTTTATTCTCATCATTGTCAAGATCTTCCATGGAAGGCAACGAATCTGTGTAGATGAAGTGAAGCAATGCCTTGAAAACAGCAGGCTGCATATCTTCAACAGTTATCTTCAGGCTCGTCTTGTCTCTCATCGGTCCATAGAGCTCTGCCTTGAAAACTGGCGACCGCATAGCAAGCACAATTTTGTGCACAGGAAAAACCTCCCCTTTAACCCTGAATGTCACATCTGCTTCCTCCCCCGTCTCTAGCAAATTTCCAAGGTTATCAGACAAGTTTGATGGTGGCATCTGGACCTCCATAGGTTCGTCAAAAAGTGGCTTGATCACAGTGAGGTCGCACTCAATTACGAGGCGGTCATCCTGCACTAACCCAGACCCCTCCAGTTGGCTTCTCTTCATGATCCCCACGGCAAAATCCCCACGGGGAAAACAGAACCGCCTTGGTGATTCCAAGCAGGAGTCCAGTGATGACCACAACCCGCTGGCCTTGTTGATAAACCTCAGGTCGAAGAGCGCCCTCAGGTCAGCGGGCTTGCTCAGGAGATCGAGGAAAACTGAGGCATAGTCCATGCTTGGATCCCTTGAGATTCCGTTTGGGTAGTAGCAGATGCACCATTTGTACCTGCCAACGGAGACGGTAGTGGAAGTGATGAATTTACCTTTGCGCATGCCCTTATGCAGGCTGTACGCAACGATCTCGAATGTGAACGTGGCCCGCGCCGTTGCTGGGATGCATCTCGACGCCATGATTTCTACTGGCTTACGGGATTCTGCCATTGTGAAAGTTTTGGGGTGGAATGGGACGTGGGCCTGTGGGGTGAGTATCAATCACGGCGGCGATGGGAGAGCTTGGGAGGAGAAAGCGTCAAGGCGGTCTGGGAGTGGGTAATGGCGGCGAGGCGGGAGGTGGGCAGGCGGCGATCGGAGGGGAGCCGAGACAAGGGTTTGGCATTGGCCGAGGGTTCGATTTGGGGATGAGGGTTTGATATTTTTTTTTTCCGAGGGTTCGATAATTGGGTATTTTTTGCTGACATTTTCTTAAAACTGAGCAAAACTAATTCGGAATCAGACTCCTAGATCGGCGCCATTTAAAATGACGCCGAAGTTGTGTAGATCGGCGCCAACATAGAGCAGCTGGGAGGCATGCCAAGGAGCTCTGCGCCAAGTGATATGCCGCCGAGGTGAGTTCGACGCCGTTTCACTTGGTGCCGACCTCGTTTGGCCTGCCTCCCAGCTGCTCTGTGTTGGCGCCGATCTGCACAACTCCAACGCCGTTTTAAATGGCGCCGACTATAGGGGTCAGACTAAGTTAGTTTTGCTCAGGGGTCAGATTTGGCAAAAAATACAATAATTACTACTTTATAGACGAAAAAAACTAGGTTACCTAGGTCCGCGTAGCTTTTTTTCCCGGAATCTAACACGCGAACGTGTGAAATCTCGCTCCCAGCACGACGCCAGGCCGTCCAATCTCCATCCGACCATTACAAAGTTGTCAGGATTTTTTTAGCAAAAAAGGCAAAGTTGCTGGGCACCACACGTCATACACCCTGACAACTATAGGGACGTTGTCGTGCGTGCTCACACTAGTGTGACTGACGCGCGATAGCACAGTTCTTTTTTTTGGTACCTCGGTCTGGCACTCTGGCACATCAATTTCCTCCCCTCTAGCTCACGCGCGGAGGGAATTGGGCCGCGACTGAGATTTAAACAGGATGTTCCGGTTTCGTCGGTTTTTCTGTTTGTGTAACCGTTTTTCTGGTTTACCACAGTTTTCAGTTTGTTTTTGAGTGCTTTTTTCAGTTCCTGTTTTCTTTTCCTTTTCTATTTTTAAAAATTTGAATATTTTCAAATCCAAATATTGTTCAAATTTGATATTTTAGAATTTGTGAACGTTTTCTAAATTTGAATATATTCCAAAAAAAAATGAACAAAATTCGAATCATAAAAAAATTAAATATGACTTTCTAAAAAAGTCACAAAGTAAAAAATAAGTAAAATTTGGAAAAGAAAATAGTAAAAGGTTACCTGTTGGGCTACGGCCCAAAGAGCTATCCATTCGCACGGGGAGAGAATTCCTCCCGCTTAAAGCAGTAAATTGCCCCACTATGATCCGCCTCTGCCATCCCACGTAGAGTGTCCTACGGATAGCGGGCCTAGGAGTCGTGCATGTGTCTCAACCTAGAACCAAACCCATGGAATACAGTGAAGGAAATAGTCCAAAACTCACAAGGCCTAGACTGAGATGCGTGGTTCTTGTCACGTGTCCTTTGTAGGCAACAATCTACAATCTATTTATGTGAGGGAAACATATTAGATCTAGATCTAGATCTTGGATTCTTTTGTGGAGCCTTCTGTTCTTCCTCTTTATTCCTACAATAGATTTTGTAGTTTTGGTCGAATCTAAAAGTGAAGGACTTTTCATTGCATGAGGTGCATCACTTTGAGTTCTCCGTGGAGGATTTGATTGGTGAAAGCTTATGCGCTTATTTCTTTTGGATTCTTAAAACGCTAGACGATTGTGGCTTTAGTGGTATCTTTTTGGAGCCTCCAATTTAGTTGTGCAGATTGCCTAAAATTTGTTGGCCTTTTATAGCATTATCTTGAGAGGTTTCAATTGAATCGTGGAGATTGCCCTAAGCTTGTACGGATTTGGTGACTGCCCTCGAGTGTCCCATAATGGACCGTGTGCCCGCTTTTCTAGTGCGCATACGGGAGAATAAGGTGAGACTTTTGTGAATCGGTAAATGATATGCTTTCGCATCAGGCTTTGTGTTGGCGTTGGGTGTGCATCATGAAGGAGATATGTCCTACAGGACAATAATAAAGATGTTTTTATTAACATATCTAATTAGTTCGTAATAATTTTGTATCATGCTAGAACAGTATTAAGTGAAAACATTAATATAGGTATGATATATAAACAAATCAGGTTCTTAGTATCCTCTACACTAGTTCGTTGGTAGCCGATGATTGAGGTTCTCGATAATGGACTTTACCACGTCAACTGACAACGAGGTCACTTATGAAGTGATGGACAACACCCAATATAACACCCCACTTTCAGCAAACCTGATTAGTTGTCCAGAATGCAAAAATTAGGGGGAACACAAACTTTTTCTTCTTTAATGATGCAGTGCTTGCTTGTTGTTTGTTGTGCTCATGCATCCGAATGTATAGCATATGATATACTCCTTATCTCACCATCGGTTGACAAAAGCTATTTAACAAAACTATCTTGACTCATTTTACATATTCTTAAATGTTCTAGCATTTCCAAAACCTGAGGCAAGATGCCTTTGCAAACTAAACTATTTTAGTATCTTCTATTTACCAAACTATGGAGAGCTATATAATATAATCTCCTTATGTTTTCAAGATAGAACCTTCACAATACTCTTACCCCTAGGCTTTCCAAAACCTTTTATAAAACCTTAAACTCTACTCTTGGTATAAAAACCAAGGGACACCTATGTACTTCAAAACACCACTTTTTTAATATAACCATCCTTACCTCAATCTAGGCTTGATGGTAAACCCTAGCACTAGTTGTTTTTCTTAGAAGATGTTTTGCCTTGATCTGTCATCTGACTTGTTTGCTTAGGAAGTAGTGTGAGCTACTTTAGGAGCTCATCCTCTATGATCAAACTAAATTAAGATCACAAACCCTAAGAAAGGTAACCAAGCTGGATCTGATCTCTAGCCACTAGGTGAATCATCTAAGACCCTTAACCAGATCACTTCTAAGATTATCCCCTTCTAGAAGCTTCCAGGTCAATGAAGACCAAATACAAGCATGGATCCTTTATACTCAACCTATACTTCAACATCATCCACTTGATCATGCTTTGGTACTTTGCAACCAATCATAAACATCTCCTCTTATATTCTAGTCAAAACACCTAAATCTGCCAAAATATGACCAAGTGTGTAAATGTTATCAAGGTGTCATCTTTGAGTCTCCCTCATTTCCAATCCTTTTGCATTTTTCACTATGCACTTGAACCATATTGTATACAATCTTAAGGAATACCAAGGCACACTCTTGCCCTTTGCTAGATCATCCTTCAGCCCACTTGTTCTTGATGGTTTTGCGGGCAAGAAAATAATCTTTTCTGCAAATCGTATCAACATGCCTATTTTGGCAGAAGCTCACATTTTCATACTATCTTATTTGGACCAAATCTTGGCATGGTTGTACTCTAATCATGAAGGTCTATAAATCCCAACTTCACTTGTTCCCATTGGATCCTTGATCTTCCAAAACCCACATGGTTTTGAAGGCTACTTGATAATCTGCTATGACACCCTTATTTTATTCAAAGTTTGGCATCAATCCTTGGAGAACCCAATCATGATCAACCTTAAACCTCTATACCATGGTGATCTACACCACTTGGTCTATCCATCCATATAGCCCATGGCCCAAGGGGATCTCTGATGTCCAAGATCCAACAAGGTTTTGTTGGTATAAAATTAACTTCGCCCAAGATTCTCTAAATTTTGTCCTCCTTCAAAATAAAGCTTGAATCTCAAAACCCAAGGTTTAAAATGATTGATACAGAATTTGGACATCATCTACCTTGGATATAAAAATTTATCAAATATTATCCCTAATTATTTTCACCCAAAATAATTAATTTCCCTTCTCTTACTAAAACTTAAAAACTCTCCCTACAAAAGCAAGTATGATTTTATCCAAAACACGTGTCCAAATATAAAGTATATTTGAGGCATAGATATCATACCCTATCTCCCCACTTTAAAAATAAATATTTTTGAAGAGTGATACGTCCATTTTGCATCACTATTCTATATCATAATTTACTGTTATTCATCTATATATTTCATATTAAGAGATGATACTTATGTTATTTTATTTGTTTTTTCATGGTTGATGACTTTTGGAGCATGGACCGCTGCAGTCAGAATTTTGATGGAAAAGGTGCTGTTTGGAGGCGAAATTCGCGAAGATCAGAAAATCCGGGAAAATACATGGAAAATCCTATTTTTCCAGAAGACAAAGATAACCAGAAGGAGGAGTGGAGATGGGCCACAGGGGGCCCACACCACCCCCTGGCGCGGGCCACCCTGGGCCGCGCCACCAGGTGGTGTGGCCGCCCTGGTCCACCTCCAGCTCTCCCGTCTGGCGT
The DNA here is from genome assembly GCA_910589775.1 of Avena eriantha. Classification (NCBI taxonomy): domain Eukaryota; kingdom Viridiplantae; phylum Streptophyta; class Magnoliopsida; order Poales; family Poaceae; genus Avena; species Avena eriantha. The sequence continues at coordinate 490,010,821 of OU342740.1, forward strand.
ATATTATCTCCATGGAACCCTAATACCTGGGGGCGACCATAGAAAGATTCCGCCACCTCTGCGGGGCAGAAAACACCGAGAGAGAAAGATCTCTCCGGTAGACAGAATTCTGCCGGGGGAATTCCTTCTCGAAGAGGGGAGATCGTCGCCATCAACACCACCATCAAGCTGGACTTCATCAGGATCATCATCATCATCAACATCACCATCAACACCATCATCACCACCATCATCTCGTTGTAACAATTGGGTTGAATCTTGCATAGTTCTTAGGGGAAACTTTCCCGGTGTTGATTAGTCTTCGTAGTTAATGCTATTGAGTGGAACCACTGAATTATTGTTTATGTTCAGATTGTTATACATCATTATTCCATCTCTGACCATGATCCATATGATGTCTTGTGGGTAGTTTGTTTTGTTCTTGAGGACATGGGAGAAGTCATGTTGTTAGTAGTGGAATTGTGTTGAGAAAGATTCAATGGTTTGTTAATTAAGTTGTGGTGTACTTCTTCTAGTGGTGTCAGGTGAACGTCGACTACATGACACTTCACCTATATGGGCCTAGGAGAAGGCATTGTGTATTTGGCTACTAATCGTAGGGGCTGCCGGAGTGACAGAAACCTGAACCTTCGTTAGGAAACCATTGCACAAAGGACATCAGGGTCTTAGAGTTTAAAGTTGTGGTTAGGTTTCTACCTTAATTACTTTCTTGTACTTACGAACTTTTGCAAGGGGTATAATCACAAGTATGTATTAGTCCTAGGAAGGTCGGTACATTAGCACAGGTTCTCCCACACAACACTTAGCAAGCTAAAGAAGATTAATCAACTATATGAAGCGAAAGCACTTGACGCTATTCCCATGTGTCCTCGAGAACGTTTGGTCATCTTAAGTAATACAACCAGCTTGTCCTTTGCTAAAGAAAGCATTGGGCCACTTGCTGCATTTATTCTTATTGTATTTTATTTACTCATACTTTATTTACTTGCATTATCAAAAACCCCTAAAAATCCGTTTGCTAAGTATTTCCAGAGAATTCTTGATCCATACCACTAGCCAGCACCTTCTGCTCCTCGTTGGGTTTGACACTCTTACTTATCGAAAATACTGCGATACACCCCCTATACTTGTGGGTCATCAAGACTATTTTCTGGCGCCGTTGCCGGGGAGTGAAGCGCTATTGGAGAGTGAAACTGGTAAAGGAAACTTCTACTGTGAATATTGTTTATTTCTATTAGTTGCTTTATTTTCACTATAGAAAATTCGCTAAGCTTCTTGTTTCGTAATGCTACTACCACTTCTAAGGTAGTAGATGAACCACCACCTGTTGAGAATAATGCTTTTAAAATACCTACAAGAATTAGTGATCGTGTTATGGATAACTACTATGTTGGGGATGGAACTGTTCATCCCAGTGATCATTTGCTCTTTATACACGAATTATGCAGGTTGTTCAAGTGTGCATGTATTACTACAGATCAAGTTAAGAAGAAGTTATTCTCATTATCACTGAAAGGAAGAGCTAAGGAATGGTATAAGCTGCTGAAGAATAGTCAAGCTCTTGAATGGGAGGAAATAGTTCCTCTCTTTTATTCAAAGTTTTATCCTCCTAGTGAGATTCATAAAGATCAGAATCAAATATACAACTTTTGGCCTCTTGATGGAGAGAGTATAGCTCAAGCTTGGGGGAGATTGAAGTTACCTATGCTCAAATGTCTCATTCATGAGCTCCCCAACAATATTATTATCAATAACTTTTATGCAAGGCTTTCACTTCATGATAATGATTTATTGGATGCTTCTTGTGCTGGATCATTCACTCGCATGGAAGAAGAAGCTAAATGGGATCTTATAGACCATATTCAAGACAATGCTGAAGCATGGGAGAATGACAAAGGAATAAAGTCAGGTATAAATTATGATTATGAAAGCATTGTATCTTTTATGGAAACTGATGACTTTCAAAATATTAAAATGCTTATGGTCTAGACTCTCATGCTATTGCAACTTATTTTAATGCTTTTGCTTCCTACATTGAAGTGCCTAAAAAGAAGTGGAATAAGTATCATGAACCTTATAAAGATATTGCTAAGAGTGTTCCTGCAAGAAATACTGAAGTTTATACTGCTAATCATGTCTTACCTGAACCTTATATTGAGAAAATGCCTTTCCTAGTTAAGATAAAGGAACATTATATGATAGCTAGTATGGTTAATGAAAGTACAAATAAAGCTGTTGAACTTGATAAAAAAAATGGATGATGAACCTATAATTGCAAATGTGAAAGATTTTGTCACTAAATAAGTAGAAGAAGGACACACTATCCTTTGTAAGGATACCTCTAATATTGTTTCCCAAAGTAGTGTTATGAGAGCTAGTGTTCCTGTGTTTTCTGTTAGAATAAGTGATCATTGCTACGATGGTCCTTGTGATAGTTATATTGTTAAGTTTATGCATGATACTGAAAGTTATTATGAGAGAGGGAAAAGTGTTCTTATGCATCTCAATAATATCAAGTTTCCTCGTTTTATGCTTAAAGTCTTTATGTTGCACTTGTTTTGCCTTCCTAGGCTTGCAGCCTCTAGTTTCAACAACTTGTTTGCTTACAAAACTCCCTTGCATAGGAAGTGGGTTAGACTTAAACATGTGTATTTTTGCTTCTTAATGCTCTCTTTCAGTTCAATTCGTATTATTATGTGAGCATCATATGCCCATCTTAACGGCTATAAAGAAAGAGCTTTTTGGGAGACAGCCCAATTTATTTGTGTTTTCGGTTTGTTTTGTTTTTCTTTTAGTCTTGGAAGTTATTACTTCGGTAATAACCTCTCCTTATCCTTTTTGTTTGGTTTTTATGTCAAGATTAACCTCTAATGAGAGTGAAGTAATATATGGGGAAGTTGCTGTCCCGAAACAGATTTTTGTGCTTCACCGTAAAAATTCATGAGAGATCTCTGTACTTCGGATTGAGCTATATTGTTTTGTGCTTCTGCCCTAGGTTGTTATTTAACTTTCTTTAGTTTTTCACTTTTTGATTTGAGCAACAGAAGATTTTCGAAAAAATTGATCTTTACCCGTTGGTCTGTTTTGGCAGATTTTGCCACTCTTGCATTTGCTTCTTAAATCGACTTCCTTTTTGAATTCTTTTTGGGTTTTCGGAAGGAGTTGCTTCAATAGCTTATGTTTTGATGGTTTTCAGTTGAAATTGGACCTAAGAGGTTTTATCACTTCACTTATACTAATGTTGCTAATGAGAACTGTGAGGTTAGTGGAGATAATGGTGTAATAAGGAAGTGAAAGGTTTCATGACTCAAGCAATAACTGTATGAAGATGAAGATATTGATGTTATTCAAGTGGTGACTCTGGAAGAATCTACTTAATACCAAATTCACAGACCTGTAGAGTCCGTTTTCGAATAGGTAACAGTTCTGGTAAGAAAAGTTCCGCGAAGGATCTGTCCAAGTATATTTTTGCAGTTTTTATCCAACAAGGAAAGCTACGAAGCGAAAGAGGGACGAAAACATAGCCAGGGTGGCTCACACCACCCTGTGGCGCGGGCCCACCCTTGGCCGTGCCACTAGGTGGTGTGGCCACCTTGGACTCCGTCTCCGACCCGTTTTCTCCCAGTACCTTCCTTTTGTTATAAAACTCCGTAATATATAATCCCCCAGATCCCCCGAGGTTCGTATATCGTGTTCTCGTCGTGTTTCTATTTTGATCTGTTTCTGCCAGGAACTATTCTTGAAAGTTTAGAAGCACAATGGTGTCTGCCAAGGATAAGGGAAAGGAGCCTATGGAGGAAGATCTCCAAGACCCCGGGCGGGAGAAGGAGATCAAGAGGGAAGGTGAAGAGGAGACAAAGCAAGGCCAACATCCTCACACCGGCACTACCATTGCAAGCATTGGAGTGTTGGCAAGATCTGTCAGGGTCAAGAGGACTGCACGGATGTCAACTAGAGGAAAAACTCCGCGTCACTGTTTGGCTCCACGATCACTTCTTCCACGCGCCACGAATCCTTTCCACACCCTTATTCATAAGCATCAACACCAGAATATGCCCAAGGAGAAATTACCCTCCAATTGGGATTTGCCTCGTTCTAGCCATGCAGGAAAAGAAGACTTCAAGGAGGTAGAGTGGGGGAAGAATCGCAAGAGCTGGGATCCGCAGCCCGACACGATCATGAGCCGCATTGAGGAAAATTCAAAGTTGATTCGCACTCTCACCTTCGAGATTGAGGACTTGGGGAAACTGATCAAAGAGCTCATTGAGAGGATACCACCACCACCGAAGGAGTAACTCGTCATCAGGTTTTGGCATCCCCTTGGTTTGTTCCAAGCTTGGGGGAGTGCCACGGTATCACATCACTATCTTCTATCTTTTTACCTTTTTAGTAGAGTCATATCATGAATAGAGAAGTTATCATGTAGGATGATTTGCATTATGGAAGTGTCCCCTCTCTCGTTAGATATTTATCCCTTGGTGCGAGTTGCCGTTATGGAATATTAATGAGAAGTTCTTTTATTTACTCTTTTGCATATCTTATATTAGTTTTCAATTCATGGTTATATGATTGATCTTAATGTTAGTATTGGTATCACTTTGGGATCATTGAGTTAATTTAGTTGGTTTTGGCAAACCTGGCTTGGTCAGTAGCAACACTATTTTTAAGAGTTGAATGAAAAAGATAAAAGTACTCTAAAGAAATATAATTTCATCATCTTTCTTTCTTGATTTGCTCATAAGTCTAGTATTCTTTAGTTAAGATCTTTTGTGCTTCCAAGGAAGATCGCATGTTTGTTTTTATCATTTGTATGTTTGTTTGTTTCCTTCAACTCTTATACTTGCTACCTAGCCTTGCTAGCCAAAAACCCGTACTGAGAGGGAATGCTTCTCGTGCATCCAATCCTTAAACCTAAACATATGCCATTTGTTACCTACCTATTAGCACTATTGCTATTCCAAGTAAATTCATGTTTTTATCTACCTTCCAAATTAAACTTGTTATGTGAAAATTAGTGATTAAAGCTCTCACGAAATTGATGGCACACTTTACTTTCTTGCATCTAATAATCTTGAACCATTTTGTCCATCTTTGTTGCGTATATGCTTGCGCTTTATAAGTTGAAGTTAGCAGAACCATGTATCATGGCGAACGCTTTCAACATTGCATTGGTGCTTTGTACCTAGTTGATATCATGTTCTTTTGCTTATGGATCCCGGCAGTGTGAAATAAATGGGGAACTTGTAAGATCATGGAGTTTGTATATGTGTTAGAGAAACACATGGGCCGCTAGCCTAAGCCATCCTCAATAAAAATCTATGCAAATAGCAAATGAAAAGATCACTGAGATGCTCATTGTCTGCTTGCCTTGTCATTTTGATAATGGGATAGCGCTATGTCATGTGCAAGGGGTACCCCGTTGGCGATTCTCCATGATACACATGTATTTATAATGACAAGAGCTTACTTGTGACTGAAGTTGAGTAGCATGAGGTTCGGTCTTCGTAAGTAAGGGGCATGGGACTTCAATTTATAACTTGTCAAGCATATCCTCTTAGTTATGTCACTTTAACCTGAATCACCAAAAGATGCCTATGATAGGGGCAATGAGAGCTGAAAGCTAATAAGTACCATAATTTTTGGGAGCTCTTTATGAAACTTGCAATCCCTGCTTCCCTCTGCGAAGGGCCTTTCTTATACTTTTTAGTTGAGTCAGTCAACCTATTCCCTTCTATCTCAGCAAGTATTTTGAGTTGTTGTGTTTCATTCATTCATATGATGATTTATTTAATCATGTTTCTTATGTTCCCTATTTTGCAAATAGTCTTATCTTGGTGTTTACTACTTTGAAAGCTATCTTTGAAAACCAGTTATTTGTGAACTCTAGCAAATTGTCAACTATTCTTCGACCAAGAGCTAAGTTTGCCATTACCAATTATGATTTACTTTATGTATCTTTATTTGTGTTTCCTTTACCAACTGCAAGTTAAGTTATAAAATAGTGAGTTGTCTTCTATTATGATCTATGTATTGATGAATGTGATGCTTCTTGTCTGTATTCTTTTATCGACTCTTCACTCCATAAACATGAGGTCATGTTTATTGAGCTCAGTTTCGCTTGGGGACAAGCGAAGTCGAAGCTGGGGGGAGTTGATACATCCATTTTGCATCACTATTCTATATCGTAATTTACTGTTATTCATCGATATATTTCATATTAAGAGATGATACTTATGTTATTTCATCTGTTTTTGCATGGTTGATGACTTTTGGAGCATGGACCGCTGTAGTCAGGATTCTGATGGAAAAGGTGCTGTTTGGAGGCGAAATTCGCGAAGATGAGAAAATCCGGGAAAATACATGGAAAATCCTATTTTTTCCAGAAGACGAAGATAGCCAGAAGGAGGAGTGGAGATGGGCCACAGGGGCCCACACCAGCCCTGGCGCAGGCCACCCTGGGCCGCGCCACCAGGTGGTGTGATTACCCTGGTCCACCTCCAGCTCTCCCCTCTGGCATATATTATCTCCACGGAATCCTAATACCTGGGGGGTGACCACAGAAAGATTCCGCTGCCTCTGCGGGGCGGAAAACACCGAGAGAGAAAGATCTCTCCGGTAGACAGAATTCTGCCGGGGGAATTCCTTCCCTGAGAGGGGAGATCGTCGCCATCAACACCACCATCAAGTTGGACTTCATCGGGATCATCATCATCACCATCATTACCATCAGCACCATCATCACTACCATCATCTCGCTATAACAATTGGGTTGAATCTTGCATAGTTCTTAGAGAAACTTTCCCGGTGTTGATTACTCTTTGTAGTTGATGCTATTGAGTGGAACCATTGAATTATTGTTTATGTTCAGATTGTTATACATCATTATTCCACTGATCATGATCCATATGATGTATTGTGAGTAGTTTGTTTTGTTCTTGAGGACAGGGGAGAAGTCATGTTGTTAGTAGTGGAACTATGTTGAGAAAGATTCAATGGTTTGTTAATTAAGTTGTGGTGTACTTGCGGATGTTTGCAAGGGGTATAATCACAAGTATGTATTAGTCCTAGGAAGGTCAATACATTAGCACAGGTTCACTGATACATTGCAAATGTATCTATAATTTTTGATGCTCCATGCTTGGTTTTATCCACTTTCTTGTGTTTTGTCCACACTTTGGAGTACTTTTCATATGATTTCTTGGACTAACCTATTAACAAGAGCCACAGTGCCAGCTGCCTGTTTTCTGCTATTTTTGGTTCTAGGAAAGTCAGAAAATGAATATTCTCGGAATTGGACGGGACAAAAGCCAAAGTGCCTATTTTTCCAGAAGACTCCAGAAGCTAGAATACGAGACGGAGGAGGGCCAGGGGCTGGCCGCGCTAGGGCATGGTGTGGTGGCCCCAGGCACCCCCTCAGTCTCCCTCTTCGCCTATAAGAAGCCTTCTGACCTAAAAACTCCGGGGGGTTCGACTTTTTTCCATGAAAAGTTCCGCTGCGCCGCCGCCAATGAAGGGAGATTCGGGGGACAGAAAGTCTTTGTTCTGGCACCCTGCCGGGACAGGGAAGTGCCCCCGGAGCCATCTCCATCGACCTCCACCATCATCTCCATCGACCATCCATGTTTCCCCCATCTATGAGCGAGTAATCCCCCGCTGTAGGCTATGGGGATGGTAGGGATTGGATGAGATCGTTCATGTAATGGCATCAGATTGTTAGGGCATGGTGCCTAGTATCTTTTATTAGTGCTTTATGACTTTGTTGCAACTTGTTGTGCTTAATGCTTGTCACTAGGGCCCGAGTGCCATGATTTCAGATCTGAACTTATTCTTGATTCATTATGATAGTTTTTTTCTTGGTCTTATCTGCAAGTTGTGTACACACGTTATTGTCCGGAACCTATGGCCCCGAAGTGACAGAAATCGGGATAACCGGAAGGGAAAGGCTTTGATGTGAGGATCACATGTGTTCATGGAGTGTTAATGCTTTGCTCCGGTGCTCTATTAAAAGGAGCACCTTAATTGCCAGTAGTTCCCTAGAGGCCCCGCTTCAAACGGGCTGGCAGGACAAAAGATGTTGTGTAAGTTCTCATTGCGAGCACGTATGACTATATATAGAACACATGCCTAGGATTGTCTAGTACTTGGGTGCTTTATCTTATTTATCTGCAATTGCCCTATGTTCTGATTGCTATCTGAATTGTCTTGTCCATGCAACGCCCGTCCATCCATCCCTATGCCTACTGCACTCGAATCCCACTATTTACTGCTTTTGTTACTACTGTCTTTGTTTTGCTACTGCTGCTACTTTGCTATTCCTACTACAAAACTGTTGCAACTGATAAACTGCCGTGAGCAAGATTGTTTCTAGGTGCAGCTGAATTGACAACTCAGTTGTTAAGGCTTATATATATTCTTTGGCTCCCCTTGTGTCGAATCAATAAATTGGGTTTCACTTCCCTCGAAAATACTGCGATACACCCCCTATACTTGTGGGTCATCAAGACTATTTTCTGGCGCCGTTGCCAGGGAGCATAGCTTTATTTATCAAGTTCACTTGGATTCACTATTGTTCAAAGCTAAGTTTATCTTTCTCCTTGTTTGCTTGTTTCTCTATCAAAAATACAAAAAAATAGTTCCTACTCTAGTTGTTATTTTCGTTGGTCTGTTATTGTCTTGCTTTATCATGCTTGTTGGCAATGGTTGGTTTCTTTGAAACTGAAGCTTATTGGCAAGGTGGGTTCACGGAAAATCAAAGATATTATTATAAGGAACACCGCTTGTCACAAAAAGGGAAACACTTATGGTAACAAATTGATAGATTGTATACCATTGCTAGGAACGTGTGCTCTACTTATAATGTTACTTATTGCTGTGATGAGTCTCGTTGCAGAAAGAGGTATAAACACCTCCCTTTTCAATGTGAGTATAATGATAATGATACCATATCTTCCTATGCTAAAGGAATTTATGACTTTTATGATGCGGAAAAAATTGAAGAATTTATTGCTTGGAAGGGTGCTTTTGAACTTGCTAATTTGCTTGAAAATATTGATGATTCACCTTATAAGTATGAGGTTTATGGTATACTTAAATTTTTCTTTGATAATTACAAGGATGAAAATGGCCCTATTCTTGAGTATTTTAATAGATGCTTTCCACAAATGGAAGAGACTAATGCCTTGCAGGACCCTATGGAAGAGACTAATGCCTTGCAGGCTCCTTTGGAAGAAGAAATTGATGAACCTGAAATCTCATTAGATGAAAAAGAGGAGGAGAGTGATGAACAAAAGGAGGAAGAATGGATTAGCTACCCATGCCTACCTTCTAATGAGTAACTCTTTATCCCTTACATTATTTGATTGTCCTCCATGCTTACTAAAGGAGGATGAATGTTATGTTCCCGAGGTTTCCTTTGAAAATGTTTATGATAAGGCTCTAGTGCTTATAGATCATGAAAATCATGCTTTATGTGATAGTTATATTGTTGAGTTTATTCATGAGGCTACTGAAAATTATTTTGAGAGAGGAAAATATGGTGGTAGGAGTTTTCATGGTATTGAAACACCTCTCTATGTGCTAGAAGTTTTGAAGTTACTCTTGTTTTATCTTCCTATGACTATCACTTTGTTCTTTGCAAATTTATTTGCTTGCATGATTCCTATGCATAGGAAGTGGGTTAGACTTAAATGTGTTTTGAATTTGCTTCTTGATGCTCTCTTTTAATTTAACTCTTATCTCTTATGAGAGCATCCTCTCAAACTTTTATTCCTGAAGATGATAATATGTCTATTATTCTTGGGAGACCTTCTCTTAAATACTGCAGGAGCTGTCATTAATTGTAATCAAGGGAAGGTGACCTTCAATGAACACATTGTCTATTGCCCCAAGAAGATTGAAAGGACTTATGGTTTGAATTCTATTGAACATGTTGAAGGCATTCAAGTTAGAGAAATATATTGTCTCATACTAAGAGAAAAATTTGAAACTATTATGATTGGGACCATTGCTATCAAGGTTGACGTAACATAATCATTAGTGGAATACAAAGTTTTGTCTCATATGAAATTGTTTTGGTAGAAAGACCTGATCAACCTTGTTAACAAAAGGATTTCATTGAACAAAACAATGTTTTCACCATGATTGTCTCCGCTTACTTCTATTCTATCTATTTTAGTTTTTGCTTCTTATGCCTAACTTAAATGCGTTAAAGAAAAGTACTTGTTGGGAGATAAACCAAGAGTTTTAGTTGAGTCTTAGAAGTTATTACCTCTGTAATAACCTCTCCTTATCCTTTTTATTTGCTTTTTGTGCCAAGAGTAACCTCTAATGAGAGAGAGGTAATGATTGGGAAAGTTGCTGTCCCGAAACAGATTTATGTGCTTCACCGTAATTATTCCCGAGAGAGCTCTATACGTCGGATTGAGCTGTAATTTTTTGTGCTTCTGCCCCGGGTTATTATCTAACGTTCATTAGTTCAACACTTTTTGATTTGAGCAACAGAAGGTCTTAGAAAAAATTAGTCGTTACCTGCTAGTCTGTTTTGACAGATTTTTGCCATTTTCCGCATTTGCTTCTTGTTAGTTCCTTCTTGAGTTCCTTTGGGGAATTGAGATTTTTGAGGGAAGTTCTACAGTAGCTAGTGTTCTAATGGAAGTTTATTTGGTGTCAGAACTGAACCTTAAGACTTATTTATCTTAAGTGCACTAATGCTGCTAATGAGATTGTGTGAAATTTTGTATGAAGGAAAAATTTCAGGTGTATGGAAGGAATGAGTAATGAGATGAAGGATGGACTAAAGCTCAAGCTTGGGGATGCCACGCGTGTCACCCCGAGAAATATCCAAGAAGTACAAGCGTCAAAGCTTGAGGATGCCCAAGGCATCCCCTTCTTCATCAATAAAAATCTCAGGTTTCTTTCAACCACTTCATTTTTATTATTTCATCCACAGTTGTGTTGTTCTTGGAGCGTCTTATTTTTCATTTTCGTTTTGGTTTTTATTTTGCGTGGTTTGCGTGGTTTGCTGAATAAATTGGTAGGACCTCCCATTTCATACATTGGTTTTCAAATGGTTTGGTTTGGAAAAGAGTAGGAAAGCTCATGCTTAAGTGGTAAGGAGAGCTTGTTTTTGACTGTGGCCTATGCTTTGTCATGCCATGCTTGATATTGTTTTGTCTTTATGCTTAGTATTTTTTGCTGTAGCATGACTTGTTATAAACAATTGAGATTGCTTAATGTGCCTTGGATGAATCATGCGTTGTTTTAGCATATTAAAGCATAGTATAGTGGTATTTTCCTTTGATGCTTTATTTGGGTTGACTTGGCACATGCTCACACCATGTTATGACTATCTCAAGTCACCATAAGCATTTATGATCCGATAGTTTTCAACTTGTAGTATCACTTTATGCTTTGATCAATGATGTTTTGTCGCTCTGCATGAATATGGCCATTATTGCTCTCTCGTTTGTCGCTCCCTTACTATTGCTAGCCTTCACATTCACTGAGTATAATTTACTCATGTTTCCAACTCCCCAAAACCAAATATTGCCAAAGTGTCCACCATACCTACCTATTAGCATCATTTGCTACTTCCGTGCATATTCATTATGCCTTGTTTTCTTCCGAATAAAATGTTTGCTTGTTATGGGAAAGTTAGTTAGTGAAGCTCTCACGAACTTGATGGCACACTTTATTTCCTGCACTTAATAAACCTGAACCATTGTGAACTCTCCATGAAAGTTATATGCTTGCAAATTATAGGCTGGGGATTAGCAGAACCGAGCTGTCACGGGGAACGCTTTCAACACTTGTAAATATATACCCAGTTGATACCTTGCTCTTTTGTTTGCGAATATCGTCGGTGTGAAATAAAAGGGGAGCTTGTAAGTCCATGGAGTTATGTATGTGTGTTAGAGAAACGCCTGGGCCGCTGGTCTAATCCATGCTGACATGGTGGAAACCTGCAGCGTAACCATAATGATATCTATGAAGCATTCTTCTTATAAAAAAAGAGAGAGATAGCTATTGGGAAAAAAGAAAAAAAGAGATTTATGAAAAGAGGAAAGAGAGAAAAAGGCACCATTTTCCCATGGTAAATAAGAAGATTGCTGAGATACTCATTGTCTGCTTGCCTTGTCAGTTTGATATGGGTATTCTTCCGTATCATCAGGCAAGGGGTACCCCGTTGGCGGTTCTCAATGATACGCACATACTTACGATGACAAGAACTTATCGGTAACTAAAGTTGAGTAGCATGAGGAGCGGCCCATGTACTCAAGGGACTTGGGATTTCCAGTTTATAGTCTGTCAAGCATATAACTCAGATTGGACCTCACTTTCACCTTAACCACATTAAAGATGCTTATGATAGGGGCAATGAGAGCTCAAAGCTAATGAGTACCATACTTTCAGCATTTGGAAGCCTTTCAAACTATTCAAAACCTTTTTCTTTTACTTGTTGAGTCTCCACTTATTCTTTGAGCACTTTCTTGAGAGCATAGTGGCCATTCTTAGTTCTATGTGCATTGTCCAAGACTTGTTGATTGATGCATACCTTCATATTGCTTGTTTTAAACTATTTGTATCTAGTCACTCTTGTGAACTTTGAAGGTGTCCTATGCGTTAATATTTGCTACTCTATGAGGGACAAGCTGATTACCACTATGCTATGTTTCCTTTATGTGAAACAAACAAACGTCTTGCAAAGCATTGTTATTCATGAATCTTTTGTTTGTGCATTTTCATGTTGCATCATAGTTTCTTTGTCTTATTGCTAGAACTTTGTCTTTCATGTGATGATTGAAGTACTATGATCCCAGCTTTCAATGTTTTACAAATACTTTGATCAAGTCTTTGATGGTGCATGTCACCTCAAAAATTATTCTTTCTTTTTATCACTTACCTACTCGAGGACGAGCAGAAATTAAGCTTGGGGATGTTGATACATTGCAAATGTATCTATAATTTTTGATGCTCCATGCTTGGTTTTATCCACTTTCTTGTGTTTTGCCCACACTTTGGACTAACCTATTAACAAGAGCCACAGTGCCAGCTGCCTGTTTTCTGCTGTTTTTGGTTCCAGGAAAGTCAGAAAATGAATATTCTCGGAATTGGACGGGACAAAAGCCAAAGTGCCCATTTTTCCAGAAGACTCTAGGAGCCAAAATACGAGACGGAGGAGGGCCAGGGGCTGGCCACACCCCCCAGGCGCGGGCTGGGCCTGGCCGCGCCAGGGCATGGTGTGGTGGCCCCAGGCACCCCCTCGGTCTCCCTCTTCGCCTATAAGAAGCCTTCTGACCTAAAAACTCCGGGGGGTTCGACGTTTTTCCACAAAAAGTTCCGCTGCGCCGCCGCCACCGAAGGGGAGATTCGGGGGACAGAAAGTCTTTGTTCCGGCACCCTGCCGGGACGGGGAAGTGCCCCCGAAGCCATCTCCATCGACCTCCACCATCATCTCCATCGACCATCCATGTTTCCCCCATCTATGAGTGAGTAATCCCCCGCTGTAGGCTATGGGGATGGTTGGGATTGGATGAGATCGTTCATGTAATGGCATCAGATTGTTAGGGCATGGTGCCTAGTATCTTTTATTAGTGCTTTATGACTTTGTTGCAACTAGTTGTGCTTAATGCTTGTCACTAGGGCCCGAGTGCCATGATTTCAGATCTGAACTTATTATTGATTCATTATGATAGTTTTGTTCTTGGTCTTATCTGCAAGTTGTGTACACACGTTGTTGTCCGGAACCTATGGCCCCGAAGTGACAGAAATCGGGATAACCGGAAGGGAAAGGCTTTGATGTGAGGATCACATGTGTTCATGGAGTGTTAATGCTTTGCTCCGGTGCTCTATTAAAAGGAGCACCTTAATTGCCAGTAGTTCCCTAGAGGCCCCGCTGCAAACGGGCTGGCAGGACAAAAGATGTTGTGCAAGTTCTCATTGCGAGCACGTATGACTATATATGGAACACATGCCTAGGATTGTCTAGTACTTGGGTGCTTTATCTTATTTATCTGCAATTGCCCTATGTTCTCATTGCTATGTGAATTGTCTTGTCCATGCAACGCCCGTCCATCCATCCCTATGCCTACTGCACTAGAATCCCACTATTTACTGCTTTTGTTACTACTGTCTTTGTTTTGCTACTGCTGCTACTTTGCTATTCCTACTACAAAACTGTTGCAACTGATAAACTGCTGTGAGCAAGATTGTTTCCAGGTGCAGCTGAATTGACAACTCAGTTGTTAAGGCTTATAAATATTCTTTGGCTCCCCTTGTGTCGAATCAATAAATTGGGTTTCACTTCCCTCGAAAATACTGCGATACACCCTCTATACTTGTGGGTCATCATTCATCCACACAACACTTAGCAAGCTAAAGAAGATTAATCAACTATATGAAGCGAAAGCACTTGACGATATTCCCATGTGTCCTCGAGAACGTTTGGTCATCTTAAGTAATACAATTGGCTTGTCCTTTGCTAAAGAAAGGATTGGGCCACTTGCTGCATTTATTCTTATTGTCTTTTATTTACTCATACTTTATTTACTTGCATTATCAAAAACCCCTAAAAATCCATTTGCTAAGTATTTGCAGAGAATTCCTAATCCATACCACTAGCCAGCACCTTCTGCTCCTCGTTGGGTTCGACACTCTTACTTATCGAAAATACTGCGATACACCCCCTATACTTGTGGGTCATCAAAGAGTTTTAATAATTCTTTTTGCATTTTTCTTAAATGACAGAAATAAGAGAATAAATACTTTTATGCCTCAATAAATTCAGAGAAAATTCCCTAATGTTTGAATTGAGGTTTAGGACCATATCAAACTAAAAACCTTCCCTGTCCAATTCAAAAATCTCAAATAAAACCCATAAAACAGATATAGACCTTTTTGCACAATTGCTATAAATTGCACCAAAAATCATCTGAAAAATCTCAACTAATCCTTGAAGGTTTAGTTTGACCTTATCTAACTACCAACACTTTTATCCCATAATTAAAGATCAACCTTTGAAGAACTTGTTGATGAGCATAATTCTAGCCAAAATAGAAGTACCGCCAAACCTTGAACTAATCCTCATCTAAAACCCCATCAACCACCATGGCTGGCCACCACTACATCTCATAACACTATCTGGTCGAAATCCACTTTAGCACTACAGTACCCATCACTATATCCCTGTCCTTTTGTTTTTGGAGGTGGAGCAAAGAGAGAGAGACATGCACATAAACTAAGGATACCCATCCCCTTCAATGCTTGTCAGCCGCTCATCTCTCTCTCACTTTCTGGACGAGCACAACACCCCTCCAGCACCCATAGACTAACCCTAGCTGGACCTACCCCCACCTCTTTCCATTTTTTGCCCTTGGTCGAGTACATGTGAGGCCATCAAAGCTCTGCATGCAATCTTTCTCTGCCACCCTCCTGTCCCTCTTGACCACTCCACGACACTCTCCATCGCTCCTCACAGCCAACCAGTGCCCAACACCCCTCCCTCGCCCAAAACTAAACCTAGTCCACGATGGACCCCTCCCATCGGGATATAAGGCCAGAGGCCCGTGCATCCTCTCCCACCACCCTCATTCGCATCCATCACTTCTCCCTTGCACCTCTACCTCCTCCAGAACCATCCCTTGGCACTGGAAGCTATGGGAGAGGGAAGATGCATCTTCTCGGATTTTTTTCAAAGACCCAAAGGTGTAGCCACTTCCCTGCTCCTTTCTCCTTCCTCTCTATGCCACGGAGACCCCCAACTCTATATCGCTCTAACCCTAACCTCCCCGTAGTCTCAGGTACTCCCCTTATAGCGGCCCGCGTTGAGCTCCCGAGAGCATCGCGGGTGAAGTCACACGACACAACATCTGACGTTGAACCCTACAGTGCCGACCATTGGAGGGGTCGCCTCCGTGCACCGCTTCTCCTCCTCCATTCCTCGGACGCCGATGAGCTCCCAAGTAAGCTTCTACAACCGCCGACACCACCCCTAGGGTTTCCCCTTATCGTCGTGTGTCTGCTAAGGACGACGACCGCGCGCCGTTGTATCTCCTTAAATCGGACGACAGGTAGTCACTCGATACCCCTTCAACGCATAGCGTCGCTGACTGATACGTTGCTAACATATCTATAATTTTTGATGTTCCATGCTTGGTTTTATCTACTTTCTTATGTTTTGTTCCAACTTTGGAGTACTTTTCATAGACTTTCTTGGACTAACCTATTAACAAGATGCCACAGTGCCAGCTGCCTATTTTCTGCTGTTTTTGGTTCCAGAAAAGTCAGAAAATGAATATTCTCGGAATTGGACGGGACAAAAGCCAAAGTTGATATTTTACCGGAAGACTCATAGAGCCAGAAGGAGATATGAAGGGGGGCCACAGGGTAGCCCCACCACCCCTAGGCGCGGGTCCCCCTGGCTGCTCCAGGGCATGGTATGGCCCCCCTGGTTGGGCACCGACCTTGCCCCTTCGCCTATATTTGCCTCCCGAGATGAAAACCCTAGATCGTCAATCAGAAATCCACGAAAAGTTCCGCAGCGCCGCCGTCACCGAAGGGGAGATTTGGGGGACAGAAAGTCTCTGTTCTGGCAACGTGCCGAGACGGGGAAGTGCCCCCGGAGCTATCTCCATCGATCTCCACCACCATCTCCATCGCCATTGCTGATTACCATGATGATGAGGAGGCTAAGGGTTCTACTAGTAGCTATGTGTTCATCTCTCTCTCTCTATGCATGATCATATTGTGATCATGAGCTTTGTAATCCAGTAGATCTACCTTGCTACTCGAGTGCTTTAATAGATCTTTGCTCTCCCCATGTGTGTGAAAGTGACAGCGTGCACACCATGGTGGCACTTAGGCTAGAGATTACAAATACTTGTTATGAGTTATATTTGGGGTTGGATGTCTTTATGAAATTATGGTGTTTATTGGAACCATCTAGTGCTAAAGGTGATAGTGTGGGGTTATCTAGATGTGGAAAGGCTTACTTTGAGGTGTGCTGTTATAGCCCTACCATGGATTAGAGTGTCCAACCGGAGAGTAGTTTAGAGTAGTATCATGAAGATAATATATTTATATGAGAGTGTTCACTAGTGAAAGTATGATCCCTAGGCCTTGTTTCTAAGCATTGAAACACCTTTTGCAACTAGATCGGTTACATGTTTGCTTGCTTCCATCTTTATTTCAGTTTGCCTTTAGTCTCTTCCACGCCATTAAGCTATTTTCTGGCACCGTTGTATTATATCTATACCACTTGTATTTCACTATCTCTTCGCTGAACTAGTGCACCTATACACCTGACAAGTGTATTGGGTGTGTTGGGGACACAAGAGACTTCTTGTATCTTGATTGTAGGGTTGCTTGAGAGGGGATACCTTTGACCACTTCCTCCCTGAGTTTGATAAACCTTGGGTGATCCACCTAAGGGAAAACTTGCTGACGTTCTACAAACCTCTCCACTTGGAGGCCCAACAACTGTCTACAAGAATAGAAGTGCGTAGACATCAAGCTCTTTTCTAGCGCCGTTGCCGGGGAGGTAAGGTAAAAGGTACTCACATCCTCTGGTGTGAGTGCTCGAAGTTATTTCCTTTAGATTCTGCAATTTTGTCTTTTTGTTTCTTGTTTTCACTAGTTAAGCTTAATGGAAAACAACAAAAAAATTAGAGAGCTTTTTAGTATTTTTCCTAAGTTAGAACATGAATTGTCTGAAAAGAAAATTAAAAAACCCATGGAAATTTCTTTGCATGCTAATAGCAATGTTATTAGTATGAATCTTTTGAACACCCTTGTTACTAATGCTATGGAAACGTCTAATCTTGGGGAAGTTAGTTTTTATGAAAATGATGTTTTTAGTTCCCTAGCTTTAAAGAAGAAAATTTGCTTTGATGATACTTTATCTCCCATATGTGGTAATTCTAATGATACTTGTGATATTATAAATCCACATACTGAAAGCATATCTTTTAAAATACCTATAAAAATTGTTGAACATGTTATGAACAATTGTTATTTGGGAGATGGAACTGTCCATCCTGGTGATTATTTACTCTTTATACACGAATTATGCGAGTTGTTCAAGTGTGCAGGTATTTCCATGAACCAAGTGAAGAGGAAGCTATTCTCTTTTTCACTTAAGGGCAAAGCAAGGGAGTGGTATGAGCTACTATATGATCCTCATCATTTGGAGTGGAAGGAACTTGAATCTCTCTTTTACTCTAAATTTTATCCTCCTCATGAAATTCATAAAGATAGGAATTACATTTATAATTTTCATCCACATGATGGAGAAAGTATTGCCCAAGCATGGGGGAGATTGAAGTCACTAATGCTCAAATGTCCCATTCATGAGCTTCCCAGTAATATTGTTATTAATAATTTCTATGCAAGGCTTTTGGGACATTACAAGGACTATCTAGATACTTGTTTAGAGGGATCCTTCACAAGTAAGGAGGTCAAAGCTAAGTGGGATCTTCTTGAAACAATTCAAAGCAATACCGAAGATTGGGATAACAACAAAGGTAAAGAACCAGGTATAAACTATGAGTATGATTGCATTAAGTCTTTCGCTGAAACTGCCGATTTTCAAGAGCTTAGTGCTAAATATGGTCTTGATCCTCAAATTCTTATTGATTGTTTTAGAACCTTTGCTTCTCATATTAATGCTCCTAAACAAAAATGGGACATGTATCATGAGCCTTTTAAAGACACTTGCATGGAAAATGAAATTGTTATTAATGATAGTAATAAACATGCTCAAACCTTTGAAAGTACTATTTCTTATAAGCATGTTAATTTTTTTTGGAATACATAGACCTTGTGAGAATAATCAAATTTAATAAGAACATTGTATCACCCACAGGAATGAAAAAACTAGAACGTGGTATAGGGCTCTAAATGATCTTGGTAAAAAAGTTTGTGCCCTCTATCCTTTTATTTGTGAACTTTGCTTTGAAGTGGGTCATTTCAATTTTCAATGCTCAGGCCATAATAATAGCCCTTCTAATCCAATGAGTACTGCAAGTTTGTATTGTGATGACATGATCACTCCTAATCAGCATGATGAACTTACATTATTTTTGGGGTGTGAAGAATTATCAAGAAAAACTTATTTGGTAGATATGAGTGATTTTGATATGAATAGCGTCCTGCATGGTTGTCATCTTTATTGTGTTGATAATTGTCACACAAATACTTACATACAAAATATTATAGAAGATGAGATTTTACCAAAATATGACAGGACTAGTATGTGTTTTGATCTTATTAATGAAAAGAAGGAATCCTCCAAAGTTTCTTCTATTGTCTCTAATAATAAACGAGGGTATATGGAGAAGCTTACTTTCAAGCCTCTCCCTCCTAAAGAAAAGAAGAAAAAGAAGAAAAGGAGGAGTAAAATAAGAGAGGAAACGGTATTTTCCCCTAAGCATGTTGCTCCTATTATAGTTTTTGATGAGTCTGAACTCGATGATGTTCTTATGCCTATTACCTATAGTAGTGATCATGATTAGGAAAAGCACACTACTTTTGATATTGAAAATCTCTTCGGTACCAATTCTGAAAATGATGATATTAATAATTGTTGGACTATTAGTGTTATCCATGTTCCTTCCAATGATGATATGTTTACAAATGAACACACTTTGGAAGATAACTATTCTATTGCTTATAATGATACTATACGTCCAATATATGATGATTACAATAATGAATATGATATTTTCAGTCGACCTACTATTGAGGAGGAAATTAATTATGATTACAATATGCCTCCTATATTTGATGATTATGGTGATAAGAATAATAATGATAGCTATTTTGTTGAATTTGCTCCAACTACAATTAATAAGAATGACTATGTTTATGTGGGGAGTATTAATTCTTTTATGCATGTGGCTCATGATAAAAATGTTTCATGTGATAGTTATATTGTTAATTTTATACATGATGCAACTGAAAGTTATTATGAGAGAGGGAAACATGGTTTTATGTATCTCAACAATATTAAGTTTCCCCTCTTTATGTTGAAAGTCTTAAAGTTGCACTTGTTTTGCTTTATTATGTTAGTTGCTTTATGCTTTCATGACTTGTTTCTTTACAAGATTCCTATGCATAGGAAGTGGGTTAGACTTAAATATGTTTTGAATTTGCTTCTTGATGCTCTCTTTTACTTCAATTAATATTTCTTTTGTGAGCATCTTCTCAAACTATCATGCCTAACTTAAAGGCGTTAAAGAAAAGTACTTATTGGGAGATAACCCAAAAGTTTTAGATGGTTCTTGGAAGTTATTACTTCTGTAATAACCGCTCCTTATCCTTTTTATTTGCTTTTTGTGCCAAGAGTAACCTCTAATGAGAAAGAAGTAATGCTTTGGAAAGTTGTTGTCCCGAAACAGATTTCTGTGCCTCACCGTAAAAATTTGTGTAAAATCTCTGTACGTCCTTTTGAGGCGTGAATTTTTGTGCTTCTCCCCCAGGTCGTTATCTAACTTTCTTTAGTTCAACACTTTTTGATTTGAGCAACATAAGGTCTTAGAAACAATTCTTCTTTATCTGCTGGTCTATTTTGACAGATTTCTGCCATTTTCTGCATTTGCTTCTTGATGGTTCCTTTTTTGAGTTCCTTTGGGGAATTGAGCTTTTTGATGGAAGTGCTACAGTCGCTTGTGTTTTAATGGAAGTTTTATTGGTGTTAGAATTGAACCCAAAGACTTATTATCTTGAGTGCACTAATGTTGCTAATAAAGATTGTGTGAAGTTTTGTATGAAGGAATAATTTCAGGTGTATGGAAGGAATGAGTAATGAGATGAAAAATGGACTAAAGTTCAAGATTGGGGATGCCACACGTGTCACCCCAAGAAATATCCAAGAAGTACAAGCGTCAAAGCTTGGGGATGCCCAAGGCATCCCCTTCTTCATCAATAAAAATTCTAGGTTTCTTCCAAATACTTCATTTTTATTGTTTCATGCATAGTTGTGTTGTTCTTGGAGCGGCTTCTTTTTTGTTTTCATTTTGGTTTTTCGTTTGCTTGGTTTGCTTAGTTTGCTGAATAAATTGGTTGGACCCTGATACGTCCAAAACGTATCTACTTTTCCAAACACTTTTGCTATTGTTTTTCCTCTATACTTGTGTGATTTGGATGCAACTAATGCGGACTGACGCTGTTTTTAGCAGAATTGCCTTGGTGTCTACTTTTTGTGCAGAAAATAAACTATCAGGAAATATCTCGGAAAATATGCCAAAAATCCTATTTCACCCGAAGACTCCAGGAGCTAGAATACGAGATGAAAGATGGACTAAAGTTCAAGCTTGGGGATGCCACGCGTGTCACCCCAAGAAATATCCAAGAAGTACAAGCGTCAAAGCTTGGGGATGACCAAGGCATCCCCTTCTTCATCCATAAAAATTCCAGGTTTCTTCCAAACACTTCATTTTTATTGTTTCATGCAGAGTTGTGTTGTTCTTGGAGCGGCTTCTTTTTCGTTTTCATTTTGGTTTTAAACTATTTGTATCTAGTCACTCTTATGAACTTTGAAGGTGTCCTATGCATTTATATTTCCTACTCTATGAAGGACAAGCTGAATGCCACTATGCTATGTTTTCTTTATGTGAAACAAACAAACGTCTTGCAAAGCATTGTTATTCATGAATCTTTTGTTTGTGCCTTTTCATGTTGCAACATAGTTGCTTTGTATTATTGCTATAACTTTATATTTCATGCTATGTTGAAGTACTATGATCCCAGCTATCAATGTTTTACAAACACTTTGATCAAGTTTATGACGGTGCATGTCACCTCAAACATTATTCTTTCTTTTTTATCACTTACCTACTCGAGGACGAGCAGGAGTTAAGCTTGGGGATGTTGATACGTTGCTAACGTATCTATAATTTTTGATGTTCCATGCTTGGTTTTATCTACTTTCTTATGTTTTGTTCCAACTTTGGAGTACTTTTTGAAGGGAATATGCCCGAGAGGCAATAATAAAGTGGTTATTATCTTATTCGATGTTTATGATAAATGTTTATTTTGCATGCTATAATTGTATTAATTGGAAACGTTAATACATGTGTGTTTAATAAACAAAATACAAAGTTCCTAGTAATGCCTCTCATATAAACTAGCTCGTTGATTAACAAGATGACCAAGGTTTCCTGATCATGGACATGGATGTTGTTAATAACGAGTTCACAACATTGGTGGAATGATGTGATGAACATTCATCCGAAGTATAGCATTACGATAAGAGTCATTATGTTTACATTGCTATAACATCATACGAAGTAATCTTAGTCCTTCGACCATGAGATCATGTTAATTGCTAACACTGGAAGAGTATCTTGATAACATCAAACGTCACACCGTAACAAGGTGACTATAAAGGTGGGTTTAGTGCTACAAAGGTGTTATGTTGAGGCTCATGGATCAAGAGTGGGATTTGTCCATCCCGATGATGGATAGATATACTCTGGGCCCTCTCGGTGATATCACATTGGTTAGCTTGCAAGCAAGTGATGTGATCACTAGAATGTTATATCACGGGAACGAGAAAAGAGTACATGTCGGTAACGAGATCAAACTAGGGATGGAGATACCGATGGTCGAATCTCGGACATGTAATATATCGCGAGACAAAGGGATTAAGTTACTAGCGTTAAAGGTTCTCACGATCACATAAGTCATCATTGAATGTGTGGGAGTCAGTACGGATCTCTAGGTCCCGCTACTGATTATTAATCGGAGAGGGGTCTCGATCATGTCTGCATTATTCGCGAACCGTAGGGTGACACACTTAAGGGATACCGACACCGTTTGGAGCAAATATGTTTCAGATAAAGATTTAAGAAAGTGCTAGAATTATTTCAATAGACACCGAAACTATTTCGGGTGAAATTGCTGAAATTGGTTCTGCATGTAATATTGAAATGTTGCAGGGGGTTTTATGTGAATGTTTGTTAATTAAAGTAATTAACAAAATTCTGAATAAAAAATAATAAAAGAGTTTTATTAAATGAGAGAGCATTAAATTTGGAGAAATTTAATGCATTTAAAGTGGAGACTTTAAAAGAGAATGTGAAGGGGCATTTTAATGTGGAGGGGTTACTGATGACCCACAAGTATAGGGGGTGTATCGCAGTATTTTCGAGGGAAGTGAAACCCAATTTATTGATTCGACACAAGGGGAGCCAAAGAATACTTATCAGCCTTAACAACTGAGTTGTCAATTCAGCTGCACCTGGAAACAATCTTGCTCACAGCAGTTTATGAGTAGCAACAGTTTTGTAGTAGGAATAGTAAAGTAACAGTAGCAGCAAAACAAAGACAGTAGTAACAAAAGCAGTAAACAGTGGGATTCGAGTGCGGTAGGCATAGGGATGGATGGACGGGTGTTGCATGGACAAGACAATTCACATAGCAATCAGAACATAGGGCAATTGCAGATAAATAAGATAAAGCACCCAAGTACTAGACAATCCTAGGCATGTGTTCCATATATAGTCATACGTGCTCGCAATGAGAACTTGCACAACATCTTTTGTCCTGCCAGCCCGTTTGCAGCGGGGCCTCTAGGGAACTACTGGCAATTAAGGTGCTCCTTTTAATAAAGCACCGGAGCAAAGCATTAACACTCCGTGAACACATGTGATCCTCACATCAAAGCCTTTCCCTTCCGGCTACCCCTATTTCTGTCACTTCGGGACCATAGGTTCCGGACAACGACGTGTGTAAACAACTTGTAGATAAGACCCAAAACAATACTATCATGATGAATCAATAATAAGTTCAGATCTGAAATCATGGCACTCGGGCCCTAGTGACAAGCATTAAGCACAACAAAGTTGCAACAAAGTCATAAAGCACTAATAGAGATACTAGGCACTATGCCCTAACAATCTGATGCCATTACGTGAACGATCTCATCCAATCCCTACCATCCCCATAGCCTACAGCGGGGGATTACTCACTCATAGATGGGGGAATCATGGATGGTTGATGGAGAAGCGATGGTGATGATGATGGCGATGATCTCCTCCAATTCCCCGTCCCGGCAGGGTGCCAAAATGGAGTTTCTAGTGCTATTTCGTGGAATCTAGTGGTGGCGGCAGAGCGGAACTCCTTCTGGAAAAACGTCGAACCCGCCGAAGTTGTTAGGTCAGAAGGCTCCTTATAGGCGAAGAGAGAGGCCGAGGGGGTGCCTGGGGGGCCCACACCACCCCCTGGCGTGGCCTGGCCTGGCCCGCGCCACCAGGTGGTGTGGACACCCCAGGGCTCCTCTCCGTCTCGTATTCTGGCTCCTAGAGTCTTCGGGTGAAATAGGATTTTTGGCATATTTTCCGGGATTTTTCCTGATAGTTGATTTTCTCACAAAAAGTAGACACCAAGGCAATTCTGTTGAAAACAGCGTTAGTTCGCATTAGTTGCATCCAAATCACACAAGTATAGAGGAGAAACAACAGCAAAAGTGTTTGGGAAAGTAGATACGTTTTGGACGTATCAACTCCCCCCAAGCTTAGTTGATTGCTTGTCCTCAAGCAATTCAGTTGAAAACTGAGTGCGATAAAAGAACTTTCACGAACACATTTGGTTCATATGATGTAAATAATCTCAGCAATGTGATCAACTACTTAGACAATTCATAATAAAGAGTATGCAACTGAGTTTACTCAATAGTCATTGCAAGCTATGAAGAGATTCCAACTCAAGAATAATAAGTAGCATAAAGCATGAACATAAGCAACATTACAATGCTCATAGAAAGGTATGATAGGGTGGTATCGCTTGCCTTTGATTATGAATGTCAAGGCACCTCTGAAGTTCAAATGATGACTAGAAGTAAAGATATCAAGGATACAAGCATCAAAGTCATAACATGAATAATCAAGGAATGAAACAAACATAAAGAATGACAACTATGCTCTCAAGAAGGTGCTCAAAGAATAAGTGGAGACTCAACGAGTAGAAGAAAAAGGTTTTGAATAATTTTGAAAGGCTTCCAAATGCTGAAAGTATGGTACTCGTTAGCTTTGAGCTCTCATTGCCCCTATCATAAGCATCTTTAATGTGGTTAAGGTGAAAGTGACACAACTAAGAGGATATGCTTGACAAGTTATAAATTGAAGTCTCATGCCCCTTACTTACGAAGACCGATCCTCATGCTACTCAACTTCAGTCACAAGTAAGCTCTTGTCATTGTAAGTATATACATATCATAGAGAACCGCCAACGGGGTACCCCTTGCACATGACACGGGAGCTATCCCATAATCAAAATACAAGGCAAGCAGACAATGAGCATCTCAACGATCTTTTTATTTACTATGTGCATAGATTTTTATTGAGGATGCTTCATGGAATGCTCATTATGGTTATGCTGCAAGTTTCCACCATGATTCGGCATGGCTTAGGCTAGCGGCCCAGGCGTTTCTCTAACATACATACAAACTCCATGATCTTACAAGTTCCACTTTTATTTCACACCGCCGGGATCCATAAGCAAAAGAACATGATATCAACTAAGTACAAAGTACCTATGAAGCGCTGAAAGGGGTCCCCATGATACATGGTTCTGCTAACTTCAACTCATAAAGCGCAAGCATATGCACAACAAAGAAGGACGCAATGGTTCAGGTTTATTAAGTGCAAGAAAATAAAGCGTGCCATCAAGTTCGTGAGAGCTTTACTAACTAACTTTCTCATAACAAGCAAACATTTTATTCGGAAGAAAACAAGGCATATTGAATATGCACGGAAGTAGCAAATAATGCTAATGGGTAGGTATGGTGGACACTTTGGAAATATTTGGTTTAGAGAGTTGGAAACATGAGTAAAACACTCAGTGGAAATGAAGGCTAGCAATAGTAAGGGAGCGACAAACGAGAGAGAAATAGCTGTCATTATCATGCTTACAACAAAACAAGACTACTCATGGCATGAAAATGATTCAAGATACTCAAGGCAAAATATATTCGTCAAGGCTTAACTGATTATTACAGTCATGTGCATGCGTGAGCATGTGCCAAGTCGATCAAATGAAACATTCAGAGGAGGATACCACAGTGTCATACCAATTTATGAATAGAGTAATGCAAGCAAACATCATGAGACATGCTACAAACTATTAGCGAGCTGGAGCTAATCACAAGAAAGCAAGAACTACTAAGCATCCAAAGAAAACATATACTCTACATGATCGGACTAAGCAAGCTCACAATGATGAGTATATGTACAAAAATGAAAACAAATAGAGTTCATTACCAGCCTCTTACCACGCCTCAAGTTGTCATTGATCCTCATTATTGCTCTTCACTTGTGTGGCTTGAATAATAATATGAAACCAATAATCCACTGAGAACTGCCGAACCCTGTAGCCAACTCGCAAAAACCAAAGAAGAACGACAAATATTTTTGGTGTTTTCGATTTTTAAACAAGAACCAAAAGAGAAAAACAAGCAAAGCAAAATCTTTTTGTGTTTTTCGAATAGTTCAAACAAAGCAAAAGGGGAAAAGCAAACCAAGGCAAAAAGAAGAAGCAAACCAAAGAGAAACAACAAAAATATTTTTGGTCTTTTTGTATTTTTAGAAAGCAAAAGCAAAGAAAAACGAAAACTAAAAAGAGAACGAAAACATGAATATACAAAGAACCGACGCAACATGATATGGAGATGAGTGCGGTGTCGGTGTACCTCCCCCCAAGCTTAGGCTTTTGGCCTAAGTGGGTATCAATCCCAGGCTGGCCAAGATGAAGTGTCACTGGGGTACAACGAGGAGGTACCCTCGTCCTGGTGCGAGCCAGAGTACATCCCTCCGTAATGTGCGGAATAATCATAGGAGGGCACATCCTCCTGGTGCTGCTCGTGGAAACCCAACAAGCGAAGCTGCTCGTCCACCTCCTCCTTGGAGCGTGACCACGGCCTCCTGTCAACACTGAACAAAGCAGGCTGGGGCAAAAGGATCTCCCTTTCATCCCCGTCAGTGAAAAGCATCCTATATACTAGATTGTTCAAATCAGAGGTAGCAGGGACAAAGTGATGAGTTTTCATGGCAACAAGGTCGAGCCTCTGTGGTGCTAGCATAACATCATCAGGAGCCACAGAAAGATCTAATGCATCAACTACACGCGAGGCAATGATGCCCCCATAGATAGGTCCCCTAGAAGCTAGGCGGCGAGCAATAAGAGAGCCAAGATTGTACCGAGTATCATTGTTGAGCGCAGCAGCAAGGAAATCTAAGTGATAGTTGGAGATATTACTAGTGTTCTCCCTACCCAATACACTAGTGGCAAGGTAGTATGCAAAGTATCTAAGAGCAGGGAGTTGGATATTTCTTATGTTTCCGCGCTGCGCTACGCGGTCATCATCGTTGGTCACCCCTCGGTAAAGCTCCAACAAATAAGCGGGCTGCCCTTGAATTTTCTTCACGGTCCCTGCCATACGCACACCTACAATACTGCAAAATCTCTCCAAAGGCATGGTGAAGGGCATATTATAGATCTTAAATGAGACAGTAGAATGATAGGATGTGTTAGAAAATGAGAAGCTCTCAACAAAAGTTTTGGTGAGCAGAGCGTATTGTGCGCTCTCATCTTGCATATAAGAGGTCAAGCCAACCCTCGCAATTAGTAGCAAGAAATCATCAAGAATACCTGCAGCTTGCAAGAAAGTAAAACAAGGGAAAGAGGATGGATGAGCATCTCCATCATCTCTTTCACTGCCAATACGTGATGCAATGAGGTCTTCATTATATGATGGCCTAGCTTGAGAGGCTGTTCTTGAGGGCCTTGTCCTCCTGGGTGCATCACTCTCAAATATCTCTCCAAAAGTGTGGTTGTTCATGCTTGGTATTTTGAAATTTAAACACCTATTAAACAAGTGATTGCAAAGTAAATATAATGAAGGATTATACTCATAGGGACTAGCAAGAGGCCTAAACATGCATCAAAACTATATCTCTAAGCATCAAACAAGCTTACAAGCCCTCAAAACCAGTCACCTACAGCAGCAAAATACTCAACATACAATCCACTAAACACAAATCTACTTGGACAAGGGGAGGAGTCACATACCAAGGAACAATTGCTCCAAATTTCAGCAAGAAAGATGGGCTGAGCAAAGAGATCGAAGAAATCGAGGGCAAGCACAGAGAGAACGCGATTTCGAGCTATGAACTAGAGCTTACTCGGGAGAGAGAAGAAAGTGGCAGGAGAGAGAGGTAGTGGGGGGAGGCAGGGGTGGCCCACACCAGGGCATGGCGCCACCTAGGGCTGGCCGCGCCACCACATGGTGTGCCTGCCTGGTGGGCACCCCTGGTACCTACCAGGTACTCCTCTGCCCCTTTTCACGTAAAAATTTAATATGAATTTTCTGGAATTTTTCGAGACACTTTATTTTTGGGCATTTTTCAGAAATAGAAGAATGATTTTTCTGACAGATAGATTTTTTTCTTTTTGGAAACATGATGCAAGGACAAAAACAAGGCTAGAACTACAGAAGTTCTAGCATGCAAGCAAACTAACAACACAAAGGAAATTAAACGAAAGCAAAAACTAAAAAGTAAAGGATAGAAATAAGCGGAGATAATCATAATGAAAACATTGTTTTGTTCAATGGAATCCTTTTGTTAGCAAGGTTGATCAAGTCTTGCTACCAAAACAATTGCATATGAGACAAAACTTTGTATTCCACTAATGATTATGTTACCTCAACCTTGATAGCAATGGTCCCAATCATAATAGTTTCAAATTTTTCTTTTGGTATGGGACAATATATTTCTCCAACTTGAATGCCTTCCACATGTTCAATTGAATTTAAACCATAAGTCCTTTCACTCTTCTTGGGGAAATAGACAGTATGTTCCTTGTCATTGACATTGAAGGTCACCTTTCCTTGATTACAATTAATAACAGCTCCTGCAGTATTAAGAAAAGGTCTCCCAAGAATAATAGACATATTATCATCTTCAGGAATTTCAAGCACAACAAAATCAGTTAGTATCAAGAAATTATGAGCCACCTGGACAGGTACATCCTCACATATACCCACAGGAATAGTGGTAGACTTATCAGCCATTTGCAAAGATATATCAGTTGGTATCAATTTTTCAAGTTGAAGCCTCTTATAGAGAGAGAGAAAGGCATAACACTAACTCCAGCTCCCAAATCACACAAAGCAGTTCTAACATAACTGTTCTTAATAGAGCAAGGGATAGTTGGAATCCCTGGGTCTCCAAGTTTCTTAGGAACCTTACCATTGAAGAATAATTAGCAAGCAAAGTAGAGATTTCTTCATTAGGGATCTTCCTTTTATTCGAGAAAATGTCCTTCATATACTTTGAATAAGGAGGCAATTTAATAGCATCAGTCAAAGGAATTTGCAAGAATAAAGGTTTCATCCAGTCACAAAACTTATTATAGCGTTCATCTTCCTTTGACTTGTGTTTCTTATCAGGGAAAGGCATAGGTTTTTGGACCCAAGGTTCTCTTTCACTACCATGTTTCTTAGCAATAAAATCTCCTTTGGTGTATTTAGTAGTCTTAGTGTGGTTTTTAGGTTCTTCTAACTTTTTCTTCATTAGGAACTTCATTTTCTTCATTACCACTTTCAGTTTCAGCATCAGAGATAGATATACTATTAGGATCTATAGCAGGTTCAGAGGGTTCTACAACAGTTTTATGTTTCTTTTTCCTTTTCTTACGAGTAGAACCACTATTTTCAGCATGTTGAGAATCCTGCTCAATTCTTTTGGGATGCCCCTCAGGATATAGAGGATCCTGGGTAGCAGCACCACTTCTAATTCTAATTTCATAAGCATGTTTTTCTTTAGCAGCATTAACTAGCAAGTCGTTTTGCACTTTAACAAGTTGATCTATTTGAGTTTGAACCATTTGAAAGTGTTTAACAATCATTTTAACATCATTAGAGGTTCTTTCCACAATATCTTTCAACTCAACAATAGCTCTAGTGTTTTCCATTAGATGATTTTGCACCCTTTTATTAAAGTTACCTTGCTTAACAATAAAGATATCAAATTCTTCTAAGCATTGATCAGGAGGTTTCAAGTAAGGGATATCACCTTCATCAAAGTGTTGGAGAGAGTGTACCTCAATAGTGGGTGAATAGGGAATAGGTTTACATAACTCTTCTATAGGACGTAAATTCTTGACATCTGCAGCTTTAATTCCCTTCTCCTTAAGACATTTCTTAGCTTCCTTCATCACTTCATCATTTAATTCAATAACTCCCCTCTTCTTTGATGTTGGAATAGGCACAGGAATAGATGGTTCGGGCATAATTACTTCAGGTGTAACTTGTTTAGGAGGAGTCCAATCTTCATAATTCTTGCTTATTTTAGCCATTAATTCCTCAGCTTCCTTGGGAGTCCTATTCCTGAAATCACAATCAGCACAACTATCTAGGTATGTCCTAGATTCTTCGGTTAGTCCATTATAAAATATATCAAGTAGTTTATTCTTAGGTAATGGACTTCTAGCCTGTGCATGAATCAAAGCACAAAACCCATCCCAAGATTCGGGCAATACCTCTTTTTCTCCCTCTTTAAAATCAAAAAGTTCCTGCAAAACAGCATGTCTAGCACTAGGAGGAAAATATTTCTGCAGGAAAGTATTAAACAAGCACTCAGGGCTATCAATAGATCCAGGAGGTAAATTAGCAAACCAAGTTTTAGCTTCTCCTTTCAGTGAAAAAGGGAAAATCTTAGCAACAAAGTAAGTACGCATTTTAATATCATCAGAAAACAAGCCACTCATGGTAGAAAGTTCATTCATATGTGCTACCGCACTTTCATTCTTAGTCGCACCAAAAGGTTCTTTCTCGACAATAGCTATGTAGGATAGATCGAGAGAGAAATCATAATCTTCATCTATAATGTTTACAGGAGAAGCAGCAAACTTAGCAGCAGGAGATAATTTGGGTCTAATAGTACGCCTCTCAAGGAGATTCTTAGCAGCGCTCCTATCATGGGTGTTCCTACATTCTTCAATAAACTCATCAGTCATCTCAACATAATCTTCTTCAGCATCATAACTCTCACTGGACTCAGGTGAGCTAACAGGTGTAGCAGTGTGTTCATTAGGAGTTTCGGTATTTCCAACAATAGTTCTAGCAATCGTAGCATCTAGGAAAGGACCTAATGAACCACTCTTCTCAAGCACAGTAGAAGCAGCATCATAAGCATCAGAAGTTTCAGATTCAGCAGTAGTAGGAGTGTGTGTAGCATGTGTATGTGCTGGTGTAAGGAACTTACTCAGAACAGACGGTGAATCAAGAGCAGTAGAGGTGTTCAGAACCGTACCTCTTCTTGTAGTGGATGGTAAAATAGGAACCTTGCCATCATGAGACTTACCCATGATGGATGGAAAGCAGCGAACAATAGATAATCCAAGTGAACTTGATAAATAAAGCTATGCTCCCTGGCAACGGCGCCAGAAAATAGTCTTGATGACCCACAAGTATAGGGGGTGTATCGCAGTATTTTCGAGGGAAGTGAAACCCAATTTATTGATTCGACACAAGGGGAGCCAAAGAATACTTATCAGCCTTAACAACTGAGTTGTCAATTCAGCTGCACCTGGAAACAATCTTGCTCACAGCAGTTTATGAGTAGCAACAGTTTTGTAGTAGGAATAGTAAAGTAACAGTAGCAGCAAAACAAAGACAGTAGTAACAAAAGCAGTAAACAGTGGGATTCGAGTGCGGTAGGCATAGGGATGGATGGACGGGTGTTGCATGGACAAGACAATTCACATAGCAATCAGAACATAGGGCAATTGCAGATAAATAAGATAAAGCACCCAAGTACTAGACAATCCTAGGCATGTGTTCCATATATAGTCATACGTGCTCGCAATGAGAACTTGCACAACATCTTTTGTCCTGCCAGCCCGTTTGCAGCGGGGCCTCTAGGGAACTACTGGCAATTAAGGTGCTCCTTTTAATAAAGCACCGGAGCAAAGCATTAACACTCCGTGAACACATGTGATCCTCACATCAAAGCCTTTCCCTTCCGGCTACCCCTATTTCTGTCACTTCGGGACCATAGGTTCCGGACAACGACGTGTGTAAACAACTTGTAGATAAGACCCAAAACAATACTATCATGATGAATCAATAATAAGTTCAGATCTGAAATCATGGCACTCGGGCCCTAGTGACAAGCATTAAGCACAACAAAGTTGCAACAAAGTCATAAAGCACTAATAGAGATACTAGGCACTATGCCCTAACAATCTGATACCATTACATGAACGATCTCATCCAATCCCTACCATCCCCATAGCCTACAGCGGGGGATTACTCACTCATAGATGGGGGAAACATGGATGGTCGATGGAGAAGCGATGGTGATGATGATGGCGATGATCTCCTCCAATTCCCCGTCCTGGCAGGGTGCCAGAACGGAGTTTCTGGTGCTGTTTCGTGGAATCTGGTGGTGGCGGCGGAGCGGAACTCCTTCTAGAAAAACGTCGACCCCCCTGAAGTTTTAGGTTAGAAGGCTCCTTATAGGCGAAGAGAGAGGCCGAGGGGGTGCCTGGGGGGCCCACACCACCCCCTGGCGCGGCCTGGCCTGGCCCGCGCCACCAGGTGGTGTGGCCACCCCAGGGCTCCTCTCAGTCTCGTATTCTGGCTCCTGGAGTCTTCGGGTGAAATAGGATTTTTGGCATATTTTCCAGGATTTTTCCTGATAGTTGATTTTCTGCACAAAAAGTAGACACCAAGGCAATTCTGCTGAAAACAGCGTTAGTTCGCATTAGTTGCATCCAAATCACACAAGTATAGAGGAGAAACAACAGCAAAAGTGTTCGGGAAAGTAGATACGTTTTGGACGTATCAGTTACCACCACATGAATGGGGAGGTGAGGAGTCACCCTCCCATGGGGCGCCGGCCATGGGGGAGGGGTACCCCCCTCCTCCTATAAAAGGCCCCCCTCACACCCCTTCTTCCTCACACCTCCTCGTGAAGGATCTCTCTCCCCCTCTAGTATTATTTCCCCATGGTCTCGGATTAGCGAGATACATGTTCCCGGTGGCTTTATCTAGAAAGGAGTTGCTCCTTCCGCTGCTTTGTTGGAGTGAGGGACGGAGGTTGTCGGGGTACCGGACGTGTGTGCGATCACGGATGCACCGCTGCTTTGTGGTGCTGGACTTGCTGGAGCTAGATCTGAAGGACGTGCTGGAGCCAGACCTGCTGGACTTCATCACGATCTTGAGACCGACAAGTGTACGACTACATCATCCACGAGTTCCAACTTGTTAACAAAGCTTTGTTGTCTTCTAGGGTAAATTCTCCATGGATGTATATCGAACTCAGGGAGGAAGTAGTCAAAGGTATCCCCTCTCAAGCAACCCTGCAATCAAGATACAAGAAGTCTCTTGTGTCCCCAACACACCCAGTACACTTGTCAGGTGTATAGGTGCACTGGTTCGGCGAAGAGATAGTGAAATACAAGTGGTATGAATAATTATAAGTGGTAACGATGCCAGAAAATAGCTTGATGGTGTGGAAGAGACTAAATGCAAACTGAAATAAAGATGGAAGCAAGCAAACATATAACAGATCTAGTTGCAAACGGTGTTTCAATGCTTAGAAACAAGGCCTAGGGATCATACTTTCACTAGTGAACACTCTCATATAAATATATTCTCTTCATGATAATACTCTTAACTACTCTTCGATCGAACACTCTAATCGATGGTAGTGCTATAACAACACACATCAAAGTAAGCCTTTCCCCATCTAGATAACCCCACACTATCACGTTGAGCTCTAGAGGGTTCCAACAAAAACGACTATTTCATAGAGACATCCTATTGGGAATCGGTGCGGAAAACAAAAAATTTCCTACGTTGAACCCCAAAAACTTGCCTAGGATCTATCTATGTAGTAATGCGGTAACGGCCAATGCGTAGAGAATACATACCCTTGTAGACCGTACGCGGTTAACGTTCCGCGGGGAACGTGGTTGAAGTAGTCGTACTCATAGCCGACCTCAAGGTCGCGAAGCTCCTCGCAGGTCACCCCTTGCTCCTTCTTGATCTTCATCATCTTCATCATGCAATAGCTCCGGCTCACGACATTCTAGCGCCCCAAGTGTTGTGCCTCATGTCTTCATACACATCCGGTGCACGATGAGACCTCCGGCTCCCTGATCCCGCCGGAAGTGCAGAAGTTGATATCCGGCTAGGAATCCCTGCAGCGCAACGATGTACTGCAGGTGTGCCTCGATCGCACAGCCCATACTTGGGGCCATGGTCACGAGGTATAGAGAGAGAGGAGGGAGAAAGTCAACCAAAGGACTTCTCAAATTGTGTATTTGGTGTATATAGGCGGAGGGGGTCTGCCCTCCCCATTGGGTTAGCCATGTGGGACTAATACTAAAGGAAAAACTCAGGAAAAATTCGTCCTGGCCGAATGGGCCGAATCTAGGCAGCCCAAACAGCCAACATGCTATCAACCGCCCACAGCAATAGTGAGCAGCAGCTAACAGCACAGCGCCTGGCCAGGTGGGCCTTGGGCGGCCCATTCCACGCCCGCTGGCTGCTCACGGCGGCGGCCTGGTGAGGCGGCCCGGGTGGGCTGGCCACCCCGCCGGCCTGCTGGCCTAGCTTGCCCCGCCCCACCCGGGTGGGCCGGCTCGCCCCGGCGGCCCAGCTCCCTGGCACCTGCGTGGGCCAGGTCGAGCAGGCCCCAGTGCGGCGGCTTGCAGCTTGCCACCTAGTGTGGCAGCCATTATCCGCCGCCCACTTGGGCTGGCTCTTTTTCTTTTTCCATTTCTTTTTCTGTAGTTTTATTTCTAGGTCTTTTCCCTCTGGGATTCGGCCTAATATAAAAGTTGCTTTTATAAATCTTAAATTAAATATTATTTAGAATATATTAATTCATAATTAATATATAATAAATATATATTTAAATTCCCATTTATCCGAAAATACTTTTTGGGGCTTTTTCCTTTATTCTTTCTTCGAACAACTTCGGATCTCTCCGCGGAACGATTTTGGCTTTCTCTCTTTCTCTACTATGATTCCGTCTTACGAATGATCGCTCTCATCGTACCCTTAAGTGTATCCTCTCACGGCTCGGGAATGCTCTAGACATGATCTGTATCAATAATCAACAGAGGGACCAGGGATATCCATGTGACCCCTATGCATTCCTGATGACAATGTCGTTTGAACTGTCTATATGTAGCATCCTCTTCCTTTTGTTTCTCGATACAACTTGTTCGAGATCCGATCATCGGTATCCCATACCTTTGTTCAATCTTGTTCACAACAAGTTATGTTTTCTTGTTACCGTGATATTATATCCCCGTGACCTAGTCACATGTTGCAACATTCATAGATGTAATCTCACCAAGCCGGCCGTATGTATCTTTACCCGTCATGTGGGTGAAAAAATCCAGGTCTTGCAGTCACATGTCATCTACTGTTCCTTCGGAATACCCAACATACACCTTTATGACCACCGTATTACCAGATGACGGTTGATGCAGTCTAAGCAGCCTAGGAAACAGTGAGTAATATGAGCTCACGGTCTAAGGAGAAGGAGTCTAGGTATAGCCGTTGCAACAATGAACTAGATGACTTGATCGTGTTGCAATCCTTCGAGGAAGGTCCAATCACATCATTCTCCAATGATATGATCTCGTTGTCAGTCGACATAAATGCCCATGATCTTGAAACCTAGATCATCTTCGTGACGAACAAACTAGTATGATTAGAGGCTACTAGGGACTTGGTTGTTTCATACCACACCTGTACCAATGTTTCTACTTGGCACAGTTCTAGCACAATATGAAAGTATTATAAACTAACTGAGATATGACAATAAAAACCTATTTATTATTTGCCTCTAGGGCATATCTCCTTCGGTCTCCCACTTGCACTAGAGTACAAATAATCCAGCTTGCATTTTACTCGTATAAACCATATACCATATGCGTTTATAGATCATGCATGCTCATGGGAAACGTCATGTCTATGTTCTATTTTACCAGATCATTATGTCTTTTGCAAATTGTTAATGTCTTCCTAATTTTGACATTCACACCATTATCATATAATGGGTCGAAGTATTTGTTTGGCAATAAAGCGGGACTTTTGTTTCTAGTGTTTATGATGACGGTCGTTTTCACTGTTGTCATCTAAACTTCAAAACACACTTTTCTATCCTTTGTGTATATACTATAGTCATGGCAGCATAACGAGGCCGGATTCCAGGAGCTTACAGTGACGCTAGATCAACCTCGAGGGCTTTCTCATGGGCACTGGGCCCTGGGACACATCATTCTACGTTAAAAGTGAACTAGCCCCGCCATAACTTTATACATCACATCAGATGTAGCCTTTATACTTCTATATCTATGTAGATCCTAGTGCATGAAATGCATCCATGCCACTTACATTGCTTCTTGCTACTTAAGTACAAACTTAATTCTGGTTTAGTGATCAACTCAGGAATCACTTAAAGACACATTCTTATAGTTAAGACTTTGTCCTACCAATCAGAACCTCGGGTCGCATTACATCGAGTATACAACATGGTGATATGGAAGAACCTATGACTGAGGCATAGGAGACGCAACGCGTCTCTTTCTTTCAACCATAGTTGCAATACTAACTCAATGCTTCATACAGTAAGAACTTCTTTCTTACCTTGTTCTATTCTGGACTTACTTCAGAATCT
Source organism: Avena eriantha (assembly GCA_910589775.1). Taxonomy (NCBI): domain Eukaryota; kingdom Viridiplantae; phylum Streptophyta; class Magnoliopsida; order Poales; family Poaceae; genus Avena; species Avena eriantha. The sequence goes on from OU342740.1 coordinate 490,047,519, forward strand.
TGTCTTTAGGACATTCTGAACATCTTTCAGAATCAAGTCCAGGAAGCATTCGACATTCAGTGTTTATTAAACTCACAAATCTATCTCGATAGATCTTATTGTTTAATAACTTCAACTACATCCTTATTTCTCTAACTTAAACGTTATTAACACCGATTACATCATTCACATATGTCGTCCACATATCCTAGAATGATTTCACGCTCCCACTCAAATATGACATTCATGTTTGAGATCCAGGGATTTCACTTAGCTCCCACTCAAAAATATGTCAGCTACATATTATGAATTAGCCAAGCTGATTTGCTCTCACTCAAATCCAGGTCCTCTCGATAATCTTGGGCATTCCAAATTTTTTTGATCATCATAAAATTGAGAATTCCACTAACGAGATTTCAATGACCATTCATTTCTCGTACTTAGGTCCATCACGCTTCTTTTTATTTCGTAGGTATGTCTTGTTCAAAACATGAAAAGTGAATCAATAATATTATTCCACAAACTTGTAGAATATATAGTTGGGTCCTACTTTTCTTAGTAAAAGTATTCACTAAAACTTTATGATCATTATCATTGGTTTCTATTCTATTTGTAGAGTTTGGTTTCATGAAACAAATTCCGCTGCGCCACTCAACAATTCGGAGGCAAGGTCAAATACCTTGTTTTGATCTTTTACTTTCTTCCACCTGTATCTTCATCAAGACACATCAACTTTGGACAACAACAAGTTTGCCCCTTTGTGGACGATGCATTCATAGCTTCCTAAGAATGATCTACAAAGACTTGTTTATTCGCCACGATTTCAACTTATCGAAATCTCCAGAAACTCGAATGTGCCATAACACTTATGGTGTTGTTTCCACAAATCTTTAGATGTTCCTTTGTATTTCAAATGAGTGTTTGCTTATTTTGATTTTTAACTCTAAATGATAACTATAACCCCGATAAGAGATAATATGTATCTAATACAAAATGATTATGATGTTTAGACATTTCAACAAAGTTTGAATTCATCCAATTATCATAATTTGTGAAACATCTTTCACAAGTTCCTTTTATGCTAAACTTAACTTGAATACTTTAGTCATGTCGATCAAATCGAAGAGACTTCGTATTCTCGTTAATTTCAATATCCTCCTATTGTTGTTGAACTGATTTGAACAATCCAAATCATTTCAAACTTCATGTTTTATTAAGTAAATACACTTATTCACTTAAGTCCACAATAAATGATTTCCACTACTTGTTGAAAATATGATACATCACTATGTATAAGATTAAACATTTCTTCGCATATCACCGTTTTACCAGAATGCAGAGTTTTGGTCATTCTGCCTAAGAGGCATGGTTTTTCAAAGTCTCTAGATTAAGCATCTAGGACCCTGATCTTTCATAAAGAACCTGCAAGAACCAAAATGACTCAAACTGTAGTGTCTTTTCATTATTAAGCTTTGGATATCTTTTAGCATTCCAATCCTTTATAAATGTTTAAACTATCATTACCATAGTGATGAGAATAACTTATTTGTAATCATAATGTGACCATAAGGTATTGTTCATAAGAATAGTACAAACTGGCTTGTAACTTGTTCATATGAATAATCGTCTCGCCAAAAGCAAGACACACAAACAGGGATTACAAATTTATATTCAAGTCCACTAATCCAAATGATAAACTTTGAGGGAAGAGGTGATGTCGTCCATCAAATATTTTGCTTGCTGTCATCAAGTCACGTCGCCTCAAAGCCAGCAATTCTCAAGCAGATCATCCTGTTTTCACAAAACGGGACAAGTATCAAATAATTTGCAAACTGCAATGAGTTCTGCAAGAACCACATTTATAATTTGTATATCTTACATATACCTTTTCCATCCATGATCTCCATTTGCAATCAAGCCCTTCTAAGAGTTCTCAACTCTAATGCAAGATTGCTAAGTGTTTCTCCAAACATTCCGGAGTCATCGAATTATCTCCTAATGGTTATTGTATCAAGAAGAGAATATCACCTTTTACGAGGATATCCCTCAGGCGTGGGTATTAATCTATGAAGTTGGACCCTTTTGCTAAGTTCCAAATTAAGCAATATATTCTCATGGTCGCAAATGACCTCAATGGGATAGGCCAAGATCTACTAAGATATTTGCAAATAGACATCTAGACTAAGTTTATAATAAGAGAATAATTTATAATTGGTCTTCACTAAAACGGTCATCCCCTAGACGATTTCAGTGATCGCATGATCCCTATCCTCTGCACCTCCCCCGATCGTCATGGCCATCAGTGCAGTATCAAAGGTAGACATTCAATAATGCCAATCACATCATCCATGTGACTCATGCTCGATCTTTCGATCTCTTGTGTTCCGAGGCCACGCTTCTCTAGCATGCTAGGCTCACCAAATCTAACTTGTGTGTATTGGCTGTGCAACATGGCTTACACCCACTGTATGCGAACATAGATATGTTTGACACCTAGGCCTGTAACCCTGGATCGCCTCATACCGAAGAACTTTCTTGGTGGTGCACACACAAGGGGAAGACGGAACATTGGAATTAAATAGGGATTATCTTATTTGCTACCGTTGAGTATCTAAATACTAGCACACAATAAGATGATAAAAAAACTGGTATCAACATCATATGTACAATGTGATATGATATGGTCTTTCTTGCGCCTTGATCTCCATCGAGCGCTCCGGCATGATCTCCATCTTGCCCTTGGTTTGACGCCAAGTCCACGACGCCTCCACCAGGTCGCTCATGGGAACGATGACTATTACTATACTACTTAGCAACATAAAAGTAAACTACTTTACCTTCGTAACGACCATTGCCATATCATAATCACATGCCCCTTGCAAAATAAAGTTAGACGCCTCTACTTTATCTACTGCAAGTTTTACGTGGTTGTTAGGGCTTTCGCACTAGAACCGTTTCTAAACTACAAACTTTCCAACCACAACATGGATCCGGCAGTTGTCTCTATTACACCCCTTTCGGGGCCCTCCGTTGTAAATGCTATATCAACTATCGAATGAGAGACATACACCCGCTAGCCACTTATACGGTACAAGCCGTATGTTGAGCGTGGAACCAGTCTCGCGTACGAATATGCGTAAGGTCGGTCCAGGCCGCTTCATCAAACGATACCGCGATATAAACAAGTACACGTTAGAGGGTAACAACTAAGGGATCAATGCCCGCACAATACTTGTGCGTACTGGCCGTACAACACTCCTACGCATAGATCGGCTCTGATACCACTGTTGGGGATCGGTGCGGAAAACAAAAAATTTCCTACGTTGAACCCCATAAACTTGCCTAGGATCTATCTATGTAGTAATGCGATAACGGCCGATGCGTAGAGAATACATACCCTTGTAGACCGTACGCGGTTAACATTCCGCAGGGAACGTGGTTGAAGTAGTCATACTCGTAGCCGACCTCAAGGTCGCGAAGCTCCTCGCAGGTCACCCCTTGCTCCTTCTTGATCTTCATCATCTTCATCGTGCAACAGCTCTGGCTCACGACATTCTAGCGCCCCAAGTGTTGCGCCTCGTGTCTTCGTACACATCCGGTGCACGATGAGACCTCCGACTCCCTGATCCCGCCGGGAGTGCGGAAGTTGATATTCGGCTAGGAATCCCTGCAGCGCAATGGCGTACTGCAGGTGTGCCTTGATTGCACAGCCCAGTCTTGGGGCCATGGTCACGAGGTATAGAGAGAGAGGAGGGAGAAAGTCAACCAAAGGACTTCTCAAATTGTGTATTTGGTGTATTTTAATCCCACCCATGGGCACCCATTTATATAGGTGGAGGGGGTGTGCCCTCCCCATTGGGTTAGCCATGTGGGACTAATACTAAAGGAAAAACTTAGGAAAAATTCATCCTGGCCGAATCTGGGCAGCCCAAACGGCCAACAGGCTATCAACCGCCCACAGCAATAGTGAGCAGTAGCTAACAGCACAGCGCCTGGCCGGGTGGGCCGGGTGGGCCTTGCGCGGCCCACTCCGCGCCCACTGGCTGCCCGCGGCGGTGGCCTGGTGAGGCGGCCTGGGTGGGCTGGCCACCCTGCCGGCCTGCTGGCCCAGCTTGCCCCGCCCCGCCCGGGTGGGCCGGCTCGCCCCGACGGCCCAGCTCCCTGGCGCCCGCGTGGGCCAGGTCGAGCAGGCCCCAGTGCGGCGGCTTGCTGCTTGCCGCCCAGTGCGGCGGCCATTATCCGCCGCCCACTTGGGCTGGCTCTTTTTCTTTTTCCATTTCTTTTTCTGTAGTTTTATTTCTAGGTCTTTTCCCTCTGGGATTCGGCCTAATATAAAAGTTGCTTTTATAAATCTTAAATTAAATATTATTTAGAATATATTAATTCATAATTAACATATAATAAATATATATTTAAATTTCCATTTATCCGAAAATACTTTTTGGGGATTTTTCCTTTATTCTTTCTTCGAACAACTTCGGATCTTTCCGTGGAACGATTTCGGCTTTCTCTCTTTCTCTACTATGATTCCGTCTTACGAATGATCGCTCTCATCGTACCCTTAAGTGTATCCTCTCACGGCTCGGGAATGCCCTAGACATGATCTGTATCAATAATCAACAGAGGGACCAGGGATATCCATGTGACCCCTATGCATTCCTGATGACAATGGCGTTTGAACCGTCTATATGTAGCATCCTCTTCCTTTTGTTTCTCGATACAACTTGTCCGAGATCCGATCATCGGTATCCCATACCTTTGTTCAATCTTGTTCACAACAAGTTATGTTTTCTTGTTACCGTGATATTACATCCCCGTGACCTAGTCACATGTTGCAACATTCATAGATGTAATCTCACCAAGCCGGCCGTATGTATCTTTACCCGTCATGTGGGTGAAAAAATCCAGGTCTTGCAGTCACATGTCATCTACTGTTCCTTCGGAATACCCAACATACACCTTTATGACCACCGTATTACCAGATGACGGTTGATGCAGTCTAAGCAGCCTAGGAAACAGTGAGTAATATGAGCTCACGGTCTAAGGAGAAGGAGTCTAGGTATAGCCGTTCCAACAATGAACTAGATGACTTGATCGTGTTGCAATCCTTCGAGGAAGGTCCAATCACATCATTCTCCAATGATATGATCTCGTTGTCAGTCGACATAAACGCCCATGATCTTGAAACCTAGATCATCTTCGTGACGAACAAACTAGTATGATTAGAGGCTACTAGGGACTTGGTTGTTTCATACCACACCTGTACCAATGTTTCTACTTGGCACAGTTCTAGCACAATATGAAAGTATTATAAACTAACTGAGATATGACAATAAAAACCTATTTATTATTTGCCTCTAGGGCATATCTCCTTCACATCCAACTCCAAATATAACTCATAACAAGTATTTGTAATCTCTAGCCTAAGTGCCACCATGGTGTGCACGCTGTCACTTTCACACACATGGGGAGAGCAGAGATCTATTAAAGCACTTGAGTAGCAAGGTAGATCTACTTGATTACAAAGCTCATGATCACAATATGATCACGCATAGAGAGAGATGAACACATAGCTACCGGTAGAACCCTTAGCCTCGAGAGAGAACTATTCCCTCATCATCATGGGAATCAACAATGGTGATGGAGATGGTGGTGGAGATCGATGGAGATGGCTCCGGGGCACTTCCCCGTCCCGGCAAGGTGCCGGAACAGAGACTTTCTGTCCCCCGAATCTCCCCTTTGGTGGCGGCGGCGCTGCGGAACTTTTCGTGGCTAGAGGTTTGATTCTCTAGGGTTTATGCATCAGGAGGCTCTTATAGGTGAGAGGTGAGACCGAGGGGGTGCCGGAGGGGCCCACACCACCCCTGGCGCGGCCTGGCCTAGCCCGCGCCACCAGGTGGTGTGGCCAGCCCATGGCCCCTCTCCGTCTCGTCTTCTGGCTCCGTGAGTCTTCCGGTAAAATATCGACTTTGGCTTTTGTCCGGTCCAATTCCGAGAATATTGATTTTCTAACTTTTCTGGAACCAAAAATAGCAAAAAACAGGCAACTGGCACTGTGGCTCTTGTTAATAGGTTAGTCCAAGAAATCATATGAAAAGTACTCCAAAGTGTGGACAAAACACAAGAAAGTAGATAAAACCAAGCATGGAACATCAAAAATTATAGATACATTTGCAATGTATCAACATCCCCAAGCTTAACTCCTGCTCGTCCTCGAGTAGGTAAGTGATAAAAAGAAAGAATAATTTTTGAGGTGACATGCACCATCATAAACTTGATCAAAGTATTTGTAAACCATTGATAACTGGGATCATAGTACTTCAATCATAACATGAAAGACAAAGTTCTAGTAAGACAAAGAAACTATGTTGCAACATGAAAAGGCACAAACAAAAGATTCATGAATAACAATGCTTTGCAAGACGTTTGTTTGTTTCACATAAAGAAAACATAGCATAGTAGCCTTCAACTTGTCCCTCATAGAGTAGCAAATATAAATGCATAGGACACCTTCAAAGTTCATAAGAGTGACTAGATACAAATAGTTTAAAACAAGCAATATCAAGTTATGCATCAATCAACTAGTCTTGGGACAATGCACATAGAACTAAGAATGGCCACTATGCTCTCAAAGTAGGTGCATAAATATAGAAGGTGAAGACTCAATATAATGGTGGAAGAAAGGCCTTCATAGAAGGAAGTAGGGATTCAAGTCTCATAAAGAGCTTCCAAAATTATGGTACTTGTTAGCTTTCAGCTCTCATTGCCCCTATCATAAGCATCTTTAAGGTGATTAAGGTTAAAGTGACACAACTAAGAGGATATGCTTGACAAGTTATAAGCTGAAATCTCATGCCCCTTACTTACGAAGACCGAACCTCATGCTACACAACTTTAGTCACAAGTAAGCTCTTGTCATTGTAAGTACATATGTATCATAAAGAACCGCCTACGGGGTACCCCTTGCACATGATACAGGAGCTATCCCATAATAAAAATGACAAGGCAAGCAGACAATGAGCATCTCAGCGATCTATTTATTTGCTATTTGCATAGGTTTTTATTGAGGATGCTTCATAGAGTGCTCATTATGGTGATGCTGCAAGTTTCCACCATGATTAGGCAAGGCTTAGGCTAGCGGCCCAAGCATTTCTCTAACACACATACAAACTCCATGATCTTACAAGTTCTACTTTTATTTCACACCGTCGGGATCCATAAGCAAAAGAACATGATATCAACTGGGTACAAAGTACAAGTGCAATGTTGAAAGCGTTCCCCATGACAGCATGGTTCTGCTAGTCCCCAACAAATAAGTGCAAGCATATACAACATAGACGACATAATGGTTCAAGTTTATTAAGGGCAAGAAAAGTAAAGTGTGCCATCAAGGATCATCAAGGCTATGGTGACTTGGGATAGTCATAACATGGTGTGAGCATGTGCCAAGTCAACCCAAATAAAGCATCAAAGGAGAATACCACAATACTATGCTTTAATATGCTAAAACAACACATGATTCTTCAAAGGCACATTAAGAAATCTCAATTGTTTATAACAAGTCATGCTACTAAGCATAAAGCCAAAACAATATCGAGCATGGCATGACAAAGCATAGGCCATAGTCAAAAACAAGCTCTCTTTACCACTTAAGCATGAACTTTCCTACTCTTTTCCAATCCAAACCAAACTATTTGAAAACCAATGTATGAAAGAGGGGGTCTGATGACCCACAAGTATAGGGGGTGTATCGCAGTATTTTCGAGGGAAGTGAAACCCAATTTATTGATTCGACACAAGGGGAGCCAAAGAATATTTATAAGCCTTAACAACTGAGTAGTTAATTCAGCTGCACCTGGAAACAATCTTGCTCACAGCAGTTTATCAGTAGCAACAGTTTTGTAGTAGGAATAGTAAAGTAGCTGCAGTAGTAAAGCAAGGACAGTAGTAACAAAAGCAGTAAACAGTGGGATTCGAGTGCGGTAGGCATAGGGATGGATGGACGGGCGTTGCATGGACAAGACAATTCACATAGCAATCAGAACATAGGGCAATTGCAGATAAATAAGATAAAGCACCCAAGTACTAGACAATCCTAGGCATGTGTTCCATATATAGTCATACGTGCTCGCAATGAGAACTTGCACAACATCTTTTGTCCTGCCAGCCCGTTTGCAGCGGGGCCTCTAGGGAACTACTGGCAATTAAGGTGCTCCTTTTAATAAAGCACAGGAGCAAAGCATTAACACTCCGTGAACACATGTGATCCTCACATCAAAGCCTTTCCCTTCCGGCTACCCCTATTTCTGTCACTTCGGGACCATAGGTTCCGGACAACGACGTGTGTATACAACTTGTAGATAAGACCAGAAACAATACTATCATGATGAATCAATAATAAGTTCAGATCTGAAATCATGGCACTCGGGCCCTAGTGACAAGCATTAAGCACAACAAGTCGCAACAAAGTCATAAAGCACTAATAAAAGATTCTAGGCACCATGCCCTAACAATCCGATACCATTACATGAACGATCTCATCCAATCCCTACCATCCCCATAGCCTACAGCGGGGGATTACTCACTCATAGATGGGGGAAACATGGATGGTCGATGGAGAAGCGATGGTGATGATGATGGCGATGATCTCCTCCAATTCCCCGTCCCGGCAGGGTGCCAGAACGGAGTTTCTGGTGCTATTTCGTGGAATCTGGTGGTGGCGGCGGAGCGGAACTCCTTATGGAAAAACGTCGAACCCCCCAAAGTTTTTAGGTCAGAAGGCTCCTTATAGGCGAAGAGAGAGGCCGAGGGGGTGCCTGGGGGGCCCACACCACCCCTTGGCGCGGCCTGGCCTGGCCCGCGCCACCAGGTGGTGTGGCCACCCCAGGGCTCTTCTCCGTCTCGTATTCTGGCTCCTGGAGTCTTCGGGTGATATAGGATTTTTGGCATATTTTCCGAGATATTTCCTGATAGTTTATTTTTTGCACAAAAAGTAGACACCAAGGCAATTCTGCTAAAAACAGCGTCAGTCCGCATTAGTTGCATCCAAATCACACAAGTATAGAGGAGAAACAATAGCAAAAGTGTTCGGAAAAGTAGATACATTTTGGACGTATTAGAGTCCAACCAATTTATTCAGCAAACTAAGAAAACCAAGCAAACGAAAAACCAAAATGAAAACGAAAAAGAAGCCGCTCCAAGAACAACACAACTCTGCATGAAACAATAAAAATGAAGTGTTTGGAAGAAACCTGGAATTTTTATGGATGAAGAAGGGGATGCCTTGGTCATCCCCAAGCTTTGACGCTTGTACTTCTTGGATATTTCTTGGGGTGACACGCGTGGCATCCCCAAGCTTGAACTTTAGTCCATCTTTCATCTCGTATTCTAGCTCCTGAAGTCTTCGGGTGAAATAGGATTTTTGGCATATTTTCCGAGATATTTCCTGATAGTTTATTTTCTGCACAAAAAGTAGACACCAAGGCAATTCTGCTAAAAACAGCGTCAGTCCGCATTAGTTGCATCCAAATCACACAAGTATAGAGGAAAAACAATAGCAAAAGTGTTTGGAAAAGTAGATACGTTTTGGACGTATCAGGGTCCAACCAATTTATTCAGCAAACTAAGAAAACCAAACAAATGAAAAACCAAAATGAAAACAAAAAAGAAGCCGCTCCAAGAACAACACAACTATGCATGAAACAATAAAAATGAAGTATTTGGAAGAAACCTGGAATTTTTATTGATGAAGAAGGGGATGCCTTGGACATCCCCAAGCTTTGACGCTTGTACTTCTTGGATATTTCTTGGGGTGACACGTGTGGCATCCCCAATCTTGAACTTCAGTCCATTTTTCATCTCATTACTCATTCCTTCCATACACCTGAAATTATTCCTTCATACAAAACTTCACACAATCTTTATTAGCAACATTAGTGCACTCAAGATAATAAGTCTTTGGGTTCAATTCTAACACCAATAAAACTTCCATTAAAACACAAGCTACTGTAGCACTTCCATCAAAAAGCTCAATTTCCCAAAGGAACTCAAAAAAGGAACCATCAAGAAGCAAATGCAGAAAATGGCAGAAATCTGTCAAAATAGACCAGCAGATAAAGAAGAATTGTTTCTAAGACCTTATGTTGCTCAAATCAAAAAGTGTTGAACTAAAGAAAGTTAGATAACGACCTGGGGGAGAAGCACAAAAATTCACGCCTCAAAAGGACGTACAGAGATTTTACACAAATTTTTACGGTGAGGCACAGAAATCTGTTTCGGGACAACAACTTTCCAAAGCATTACTTCTTTCTCATTAGAGGTTACTATTGGCACAAAAAGCAAATAAAAAGGATAAGGAGCGGTTATTACATAAGTAATAACTTCCAAGAACCATCTAAAACTTTTGGGTTATCTCCCAATAAGTACTTTTCTTTAACGCCTTTAAGTTAGGCATGATAGTTTGAGAAGATGCTCACAAAAGAAATATTAATTGAAGTAAAAGAGAGCATCAAGAAGCAAATTCAAAACATATTTAAGTCTAACCCACTTCCTATGCATAGGAATCTTGTAAAGAAACAAGTCATGAAAGCATAAAGCAACTAGCATAATAAAGCAAAACAAGTGCAACTTTAAGACTTTCAACATAAAGAGGGGAAACTTAATATTGTTGAGATACATAAAACCATGTTTCCCTCTCTCATAATAACTTTCAGTTGCATCATGTATAAAATTAACAATATAACTATCACATGAAACATTTTTATCATGAGCCACATGCATAAAAGAATTAATACTCCCCACATAAACATAGTCATTCTTATTAATTGTAGTTGGAGCAAATTCAACAAAATAGCTATCATTATTATTCTTATCACCATAATCATCAAATATAGGAGGCATATTGTAATCATAATTAATTTCCTCCTCAATAGTAGGTCGACTGAAAATATCATATTCATTATTGTAATCATCATATATTGGACGTATAGTATCATTATAAGCAATAGAATAGTTATCTTCCAAAGTGTGTTCATTTGTAAACATATCATCATTGGAAGGAACATGGATAACACTAATAGTCCAACAATTATTAATATCATCATTTTCAGAATTGGTACCGAAGAGATTTTCAATATCAAAAGTAGTGTGCTTTTCCTAATCATGATCACTACTATAGGTAATAGGCATAAGAACATCATCGAGTTCAGACTCATCAAAAACTATAATAGGAGCAACATGCTTAGGGGAAAATACCGTTTCCTCTCTTATTTTACTCCTCCTTTTCTTCTTTTTCTTCTTTTCTTTAGGAGGGAGAGGCTTGAAAGTAAGCTTCTCCATATACCCTCGTTTATTATTAGAGACAATAGAAGAAACTTTGGAGGATTCCTTCTTTTCATTAATAAGATCAAAACACATACTAGTCCTGTCATATTTTGGTAAAATCTCATCTTCTATAATATTTTGTATGTAAGTATTTGTGTGACAATTATCAACACAATAAAGATGACAACCATGCAGGACGCTATTCATATCAAAATCACTCATATCTACCAAATAAGTTTTTCTTGATAATTCTTCACACCCCAAAAATAATGTAAGTTCATCATGCTGATTAGGAGTGATCATGTCATCACAATACAAACTTGCAGTACTCATTGGATTAGAAGGGCTATTATTATGGCCTGAGCATTGAAAATTGAAATGACCCACTTCAAAGCAAAGTTCACAAATAAAAGGATAGAGGGCACAAACTTTTTTACCAAGATCATTTAGAGCCCTATACCACGTTCTAGTTTTTTCATTCCTGTGGGTGATACAATGTTCTTATTAAATTTGATTATTCTCACAAGGTCTATGTATTCCAAAAAAAATTAACATGCTTATAAGAAATAGTACTTTCAAAGGTTTGAGCATGTTTATTACTATCATTAATAACAATTTCATTTTCCATGCAAGTGTCTTTAAAAGGCTCATGATACATGTCCCATTTTTGTTTAGGAGCATTAATATGAGAAGCAAAGGTTCTAAAACAATCAATAAGAATTTGAGGATCAAGACCATATTTAGCACTAAGCTCTTGAAAATCGGCAGTTTCAGCGAAAGACTTAATGCAATCATACTCATAGTTTATACCTGGTTCTTTACCTTTGTTGTTATCCCAATCTTCGGTATTGCTTTGAATTGTTTCAAGAAGATCCCACTTAGCTTTGACCTCCTTACTTGTGAAGGATCCCTCTAAACAAGTATCTAGATAGTCCTTGTAATGTCCCAAAAGCCTTGCATAGAAATTATTAATAACAATATTACTGGGAAGCTCATGAATGGGACATTTGAGCATTAGTGACTTCAATCTCCCCCATGCTTGGGCAATACTTTCTCCATCATGTGGATGAAAATTATAAATGTAATTCCTATCTTTATGAATTTCATGAGGAGGATAAAATTTAGAGTAAAAGAGAGATTCAAGTTCCTTCCACTCCAAATGATGAGGATCATATAGTAGCTCATACCACTCCCTTGCTTTGCCCTTAAGTGAAAAAGAGAATAGCTTCCTCTTCACTTGGTTCATGGAAATACCTGCACACTTGAACAACTCGCATAATTCGTGTATAAAGAGTAAATAATCACCAGGATGGACAGTTCCATCTCCCAAATAACAATTGTTCATAACATGTTCAACAATTTTTATAGGTATTTTAAAAGATATGCTTTCAGTATGTGGATTTATAATATCACAAGTATCATTAGAATTACCACATATGGGAGATAAAGTATCATCAAAGCAAATTTTCTTCTTTAAAGCTAGGGAACTAAAAACATCATTTTCATAAAAACTAACTTCCCCAAGATTAGACGTTTCCATAGCATTAGTAACAAGGGTGTTCAAAAGATTCATACTAATAACATTGCTATTAGCATGCAAAGAAATTTCCATGGGTTTTTTAATTTTCTTTTCAGACAATTCATGTTCTAACTTAGGAAAAATACTAAAAAGCTCTCTAATTTTTTTGTTGTTTTCCATTAAGCTTAACTAGTGAAAACAAGAAACAAAAAGACAAAATTGCAGAATCTAAAGGAAATAACTTCGAGCACTCACACCAGAGGATGTGAGTACCTTTTACCTTACCTCCCCGGCAACAGCGCTAGAAAAGAGCTTGATGTCTACGCACTTCTATTCTTGTAGACAGTTGTTGGGCCTCCAAGTGGAGAGGTTTGTAGAACGTCAGCAAGTTTTCCCTTAGGTGGATCACCCAAGGTTTATCGAACTCAGGGAGGAAGTGGTCAAAGGTAGCCCCTCTCAAGCAACCCTGCAATCAAGATACAAGAAGTCTCTTGTGTCCCCAACACACCCAGTACACTTGTCAGGTGTATATGTGCACTAGTTCGGCAAAGAGATAGTGAAATACAAGTGGTATGAATAATTATAAGTGGTAACGATGCCAGAAAATAGCTTGATGGTGTGGAAGAGACTAAAGGCAAACTGAAAGAAAGATGGAAGCAAGCAAACATGTAACAAATCTAGGTGCAAACGGTGTTTCAATGCTTAGAAACAAGGCCTAGGGATCATACTTTCACTAGTGAACACTCTCATATAAATATATTCTCTTCATGATACTACTCTTAACTACTCTCTGGTTGAACACGCTAATCGATGGTAGGGCTATAACAGCACACCTCAAAGTAAGCCTTTCCCCATCTAGATAACCCCACACTGTCACCTTGAGCTCTAGAGGGTTCCGACAAACACCACTATTTCATAGAGACATCCAGCTCCAAATATAACTCATAACAAGTATTTGTAATCTCTAGCCCAAGTGCCACCATGGTGTGCACACTGTCACTTTCACACACATGGGGAGAGCAGAGATCTATTAAAGCACTTGAGTAGCAAGGTAGATCTACTTAATTACAAAGCTCATGATCACAATATGATCACGCATAGAGAGAGAGATGAACACATAGCTACCGGTAGAACCCTTAGCCTTGAGAGAGAACTACTCCCTTATCATCATGGGAATCAGCAATGGTGATAGAGATGGTGGTGGAGATCGATGGAGATGGCTCTGGGGGCACTTCCCTGTCCCGGCAGGGTGCCAGAACAGGGACTTTCTGTCCCCCAAATCTCCCCTTCGGTGACGGCGGTGCTGTGGAACTTTTCGTGGCTGGAGGCTTGATTCTCTAGGGTTTATGCATCGGGAGGCTCTTATAGGCGAGAGGGGAGACCGAGGGGTTGCCGGAGGGGCCCACACTACCCCCTGGCGCGGCCTGGCCTGGCCCGCGCCACCAGGTGGTGTGGCCAGCCCCTGGCCCCTCTCCGTCTCGTCTTCTGGCTCTATGAGTCTTCCGGTGAAATATCGACTTTGGCTTTTGTCCGGTCCAATTCCGAGAATATTGATTTTCTAACTTTTCTGGAACCAAAAACAACAGAAAATAGGCAACTGGCACTGTGGCTCTTGTGAATAGGTTAGTCCAAAAAATCATATGAAAAGTACTCCAAAGTGTGGACAAAACTCAAGAAAGTAGATAAAACCAAGCATGGAACATCAAAAATTATAGATACATTTGCAATGTATCATGCACCTATACACCTGACAAGTGTATTGGGTGTGTTGGGGACACAAGAGACTTCTTGTATCTTGATTGCAGGGTTGCTTGAGAGGGGATACCTTTGACCACTTCCTCCTTGAGTTCGATAAACCTTGGGTGATCCACTTAAGAGAAAACTTGCTGCTATTCTACAAACCTCTACACTTGGAGGCCCAACAACTATCTACAAGAATAGAAGTGCGTAGACATCACTGACTGATGGGCCCACCCCGGCTATTTGAACCCGGTGCTCTCCCGCACGAGCTGTTGCCCGGATGGGCCGGTTCCGTGTAGTGCGGCCCAGATCTGGTCAAAACCCGGCCCGCTGCCCCTATGTCCATTTTTTTCTTTTCTTTTATTTTCCTCGAGATCTATTTAAAAACACTGTAGGTTTAAACCTAAATAAAAATGTAAACTAATAGTATTTGCCCAGATCTAAATTCCTACATGTACTCTAGTGTTTCCTCTAACATGAATATCCAGCCTTTTTCCCAAAATAACTTGTGTTATTTTCTAGGAATTTATCAACTAAAAAGTATCTTTTGAAGTAAATAAATTCCTCAGTAATTTTTACATGTACAACTAGAATGAATCAAATTTCTGCTGGTTGGTATTTGAACTACCTATTATCTAGAATTGGTCTCATGCCAAGTGGAGCTATGGTATTCCTTTAACAAAAATAACAAAATCTATTGATGTGACTTTATAAATTTCCCTAGAACAAACCATGAGTTGAATCGCCCTCATTCCAACTACCAGTGGTGTGGTACATCAGTACCAAACAAAACCTAGGAGATCACTATTTATTGGGCCACTATTGAATTTTAATGAATTAAATACTTATGTATGTGGTATTATCATTAGATAAATTTCAGAAGCTTAGAAACTCCAAAAATAGTGATTTCCATTTCTACTGGGAGGTATGTGTAATTACTATCCACTTTACTTTGTCTCATACTGTTTGAACCTACAAAATAAATCTGGTTAAAAAGACAAATTGAATACAGAATTAACTTTGGGATTTTCCCAAGGGCATTCTGGTAATTATTTTGAGGTGATTCCAACTCTAAAAAATCATAAACCCAAATATATGAAATATCCTCTGAGGACAAATGTATTTGAGTTCCATATCTTTTCTGGTGAATTTTTCACCTAAACAAGGGTTATTTTCACTAGAATAATCATATCTAATTAAGGAAAATAGATAAAAATATGAAACCACTTTTGTTGGCCTTGTTATTTCAATACCTAGCTTATGATATAATTTTTGCACATTGATATCATGCATACCCAAGCCTTGGTTCCAAACCCCTTATTTAGGTGTTTTTTAGCCCTTAAATAATAAAAGAAGTTCCACAAATGCAAGCAAAGCTTTTCCAATTGCAACAAACCCGATCTATAAAAACCTACTGAAGTGAATAAGGTGTTGTATCTTTGTTTGTTGCATTGTATTGATGCTTGTATGTGTTGTATTGATTGTGGCCTTTGCTTACTTGCATGTATTATTCCGTGACGACGATAGATTGCGATTATCTCGAAGCCAAGAAGAAGATGGTTATTTATTTTAGGTATTATGGTTTTATAAGAAGAAGTCCAGGGACATATATTGTCAGACTGTTCATCACAGGCAAGCCACCTTGTTGCTCAAAAGCGTTGTCCTACTATTTTACTTATGCATGTTTTACCTTCTATTTTATTAAAACTGCACTGTTTTATTATATGATGATTTATACCTGGTAGTGTATTGGCTCCTCCAAACCATTACATAATTATACTACTATGTACAACCCCCTTGACGACACCTATTTGTCCCTAGTATGTTAGATGGTATATACCATCATACCCCTTTGGAAACCCCGTTTTAGCCAAAGTAAAACTGTAGGATGGGAAGACCCCGAAAAAGTTTACAAAATGTTTTATGATAAAACCTTGGTGAGGTTTGACCTATGAAGAGAGGTATGAGAAAGGAAAAAGGTTTTGTTTTACAAAATGCTAAAAGAAAGATGGAGGAAAAAGGTTTACAAAAACGCACCCGTTTCTTTGCAGTTTTGCCAGAACAATTAACCCGTGGAACCACATTACTCTGGAATGGGATAGGGCTGGACTTGAAGTTGCTAATCTGGCATGGGAATTCTCATAAATGCTTATAAGGGATCAACTTCTGTAATTTCGGGCTTCCTTTACAGAAAGGGTCAACTGTTAGATAGTCCCCTGAAGGAGGTAGGATCGCCCATGTGAGCGACCGGTTGATACTATGAGTCTCTCATTGAAAGTGCCCACTCTCGAGGAGTCAGATGTGCTCTGATTGGTAGGAACAACTCATAGGGTAGGGCCTATGCTAGAGTGGCATCCGGAGAGTCTTGATCGGTTACTCGATCTACACTCCGTAGGTGATCAGGGCAGGATACCCGGATGGTGTGGGTAAAGTGTACAACCTCTACAGAGTGTAAATCTATTCAAATAGCCGTGTCCGTGGTCATGGATGGTTGGGAAGGTTGCTGTAAAGCGGTGCTAGTTTTGATTTCAAAAAGGACTTCGGAAAAGCAAAGGCTTTGGAAATGTTATGACCATGGGATGGTCGGAAAGGAAGGAAAGGAGTTGGTCATGAGATGACCGGAAGGAGGAACAAATAGGTGACCCAATCCTAGTGTCTTTCAAAACTCTTCAAAAAGGTTTCCTAAATGTTTTATAAAAGTTTTCAACAAAGATATGTAGATGCTATATCTACAAGAGAAACTATTTTAGAAAATAACCTCTCATGGAGCCCTCCTACTACCATAGTTAGATTGCATATCCTCTTGTCTTATTATTCTCTTAAGGTGGTTTGCGAGTACATTCAAAGTACTCACTGGCATTGTTCCTAGCTATTAACTTGGTCAGATATCAAGAATAAGATGATGATGACTATGCGAGCTAGGATGTTTCTCCCAGTCAGTTGTCTGTAGGTTAAGGCATAGCTTTGGCTCTACACTTGATGAAGTTTCGCTGATGTCGATTGATGTAGCCATAATGGTAAATAAGGTATGCCATGTATCCGCTTAAGTAATGGATGTTTACTTTGATACTTGTCGGTTATGTGCCACGACTGACTGATCATGGGATCGTGGTGCTGTGCATAACAGGAATTCTCGGAGGATTAATCCAGGGGCCCCACACCCAACCCCTGGTATTGCAATGTGATCCGATCACAAAATTCAACATTGAGATATCTAACAATACATAGTGATTCAGTCCTTCAATTGTTAGATCATATTAATCACTGTCTACCGAGTCTGCTTTGATCACATCAACCGTCATGTTCGTAACCGGGTGACGAAAAAGGTGTTATTCAGGTATTCTATAGGAACTTTTTAGGCCTATGTATCAAGACCGGGATTTTCCCATCCGAGTGACGGATAGATACCCTGGGCCCACTTGGTGAGATTACATCTACAAGTTTGCAAACATGTGACTAGGTCACAGGGATGTAATATCACGGGAACGAGCAAAAATATGTTTGTCGGTAACAAGATTGAACTAGATATATAGATACCAAAGATCATATCTTGGACAAACTAGGTATCGTAGTGCAAAGAAAATGAGACTCTACGTTCAAGGTTCAAGCGATCAAGTTAATCGTGGAATACATGGGGCCAATATGTGTTTCCAGATACCGTTATTGGTCATTGATTGAAGAGCGTGTCGATCATGTCTATGTATTCCCGAGCCGCAGGGTGTCACACTTAAGGGTAGATATGCTTAGGGATTGTTCCAAGATCGTAGGAGAAAATAGAAAACTCCAGAATTATTATGGGGAGTACCGAAAGTGTTTCGGGGATATCCGATGATGATCAAAGGGGTTCGAAAGGTGTTTCGGAGTGATATGTATTAAATAATATGTATTTAATATTGATTAAATGAATTAATATTAAAATATTATGTAAACTGGATTTTGGGGGCCACCCACCTAATTGGGCCTCACCGGAGGAGGCCCAAGAAGGGGCTTCCTCCCCAGGGAAGGCCAGAGGGGGGTCGTCGCCCCTATTGGGGCCCATGTGGGAGGGCTGGCCGGACGCCTCCTCCCACCTCCTCCGTTTGATTTGCTTCACCCTGGGACTTTGAGGGAGGGAGTACCTCTCTTCCACCTTGATACATTGCAAATGTATCTATAATTTTTGATGTTCCATGCTTGGTTTTATCCACTTTCTTGTGTTTTGTTCCAACTTTGGAGTACTTTTCATATGATTTCTTGGACTAACCTATTAACAAGAGCCACAGTGTAGCTGCCTGTTTTCTGCTATTTTTGGTTACAGGAAAGTCAGAAAATGAATATTCTCGAAATTGGACGGGACAAAAGCCAAAGTGCCTATTTTTCCAGAAGTGATCAAGTGCCAGAATACAAGATGGAGAAGGGCCAGGGCCTGGCCACACCACCTGGCCGCGCGGCCAGGCCTGGCCCGCGCCAGGGGGTGGTGTGGTGGCTCTCGGCACCCCCTCGGCCTCTCCTTCCGCCTATCAGTTGCCAAAAACCCTAAGTGCCGGATCAAAAATCCACGAAAGAGTCTGTAGCCGCCGTCATCTCCATCCCTAGATTGGGAGGGATCTGAAGCTCTTCTCGGCACCCTGACGGAGAGGGGAATTCACCCTGGAGGCCTTCTTCATCACCATGCAAGCCTCCGGTGTGATGCGTGAGTAGTTCATCCTTGGACTACGGATCCATGTAGTAGCTAGATGGCTAGTTTATCCTCCTTTGTGCTTTCATGTTTAGATCTTGTGAGCTCCGTTCATGATCAAGATCATCTATTTGTAATCCATACATGTTGTGTTTGCGGGGATCCGATGGATATTGAGATGCTATTTCAGATTGATTATTGATTCTATCATGTCTTTGTTATTTGAGATCTTGCATGCTTTCCGTTGTTAGTAGCTATCTTGGCCAAGTAGATGCTAGCAACTCCAAGAGTTAGTATTTATGCTCGATCGTGGGTTCATGCCTCTGGTAATCTGGGGAAGTGACAAAAATCTCGAAGGTACTAGATGTGCTGTTGCTACCAGGGAGAAAACAACAATCCTTTGTTCATAGAACAATCGTATTGTTTACTTTACACGCAGTTCGTAAACCAATAATCTGTTGCTTGCAACTTAATACTGGAGGGGGTTCGGATGATAACCTGAAGGTGGATTATTAGTCATAGATGCAGTTGGATGGCGGTCTATGTATTATGTTGTAATGCCCAATCAAGTCTCAGAGGAGTCAAGATGATTAGTATATGCATGTATTGCTTTCTCGGTGTTTGTCAATTGCCCCGATGTAATTTGTTCACCCAACATGTTATTTATATAAGGAGAGCCACCTCTAGTGAACTATGGATCCCGGTCCTTTTTCTTTACATACAATCTATAAACTGTTTCTGCTTTGTGTTTACTTTCTGCAAACTTTTACTTCTTTCCATTCGATACGTTTAATCCTTTGTTTTCCGCAAAACACGGTGAGATTGACAACCTCATCGCAAGTTGGGGACAAAGTTCTATGGTTGTGTTGTGCAGGTCTCCACGTTGCTACTAGCACTGGTAGTGCGCCCTGCCAAAGCTCAGCTAGTAACACCTTTTGGGTGTTTCCTTGCTCCTACTGGTTCGATTAAACCTTGGTTTCATAACTAAGGGAAAACTTACTGCTGTGCTCATCGTACCTTCCTCTTGGGGTTCCCAACGAGCTCTACGTAGAAAGTCGAGCGCATCACACCTATATAAAGAGGGGCACCCCTCTCCCCAAATCTATCCCTTCAATTGGCTTTGCATATTCTCCCCCTCTCTCTCCCTCATGTGTGGTTCCCAGGATTGGAATTTCATACAGGGATTGGAGTTTCTCCACCATACACACGTCATCGTTCTGCTGGACTCGGTCCGGATCAATCTTCTTCTGCTGCTTTGCTGGACCGGTCCAGGAGATGTCTCTACACTGTATGTGTGTAAAGCCACGAGGCACTACCACTTATGGTGCTTTGCTTAGATCTTGGGTCATCTACGTCGTACACGGAGTAAGGGGTGACTTGCGAGGAGCTTCGCGACCTTGAGCTCGGCTACGTCGTATAAGGAGCAAGGGTGACTTGCGAGGAGCTTCGCGACCTTGTGGTCGGCTACAAGTATGACTACATCACCCACATTTCCCTCAGAACGTTAACCACTTTCAGTCTTCAAAGGTATGGAACACCGAATCCCCGCTCCTTATTTTACATCTGTATAGATAGATCTTGGCTAGGTGTGTTCGCATCGTAGGATTTTTTTGTTTTCTACTGTGGATCCACTTCACATGGAGCCACCACACCTTAAGGTGAGCCATTTATGGCGTTCGGGGAGCATACGCCACTCCTCTCTAACGAAGACATAGTTTATTTGAAAGTGAACTTCAGGATAAAATCATCATCTCCGTGTGTCTCGGTTATTTCTATACCGAGCTCTTTACTTATGCACTTTACATTGTGATAGCCTTCGCGTTTGAAGTACTATATCTTGATATCAACTTGTTACTTGTCTTGTTTAGTTTAGGTTGTTGGTGCACTTAGTTGAACCTAGTTAATTTAGGTTCCGTGATTGAAAAATTAAATGCTAGCTTTATTCCACATTTATTAGAGTATAAACCGTAATTATTTTAAAATGCACATCCATCCTCCTCTAGGCGACATCCAAATCCTTTCAACTTTACTACTTACCATCTTGTAAGGTCTGGTTTAACATGGCCTCCCACTCTTCTTCCAATGGACCGGTTAATATTTGTTGGTGATTAATAAAGCTTGGAGTAAGACGGAGTCAAGTTGTTTCCCTAAAAAAACATGCATAGTATATGTGCTTCTATCTATACATGGCAACTGGTTTCATCTTCCATGATAACTGATGAGTGTTGGAGTTCCGCGTATGAAAACAATAAAATTTTACCCTACGCCCCTGAACCCCTAAAGCTGCTAGGACCTATCTATTACTAATACAGTAACGGGAGGGGATTTTCGTGAACTTACCCTTGAAGACCGAGAAGCGTTGTCAACGCTCAGGAGAACGTGGTTGATGTAGACGAGCCGAAGCCGACCTCAAGGTCATGATGAAGTCCTTGCACTCCTTGGCTCCAACGACTTGAGTGCCTCAAGTGCGACACCTCGCGGGAAGTTACACACATCCGGTGCCTGACGATGACTCCCGCTTCTCCGATCCAGCTGCAGTTGCGGAAGTAGAGCTCCCGAATCCGAATCCCGCAGCGCGACGGCTCTCCGCGATGAAGATGTCTCCCGTTCACGCAGTCCAGACTTGGGACCACAGTCACGTGAGAGAGAGGGGGAGAGAGAAAATATCAACTGGAGGTCCTCCCAAAAGTGAGAAGACCTTTATTGATTATTGGTGTATCTTATTTGGTCAAATACCCCCACTATATATAGGGGGAGGGGAGGTACTACCTCCCTCAAAGTCCCGGGGTGGAACTAAAGGAAAGGAGGGGGAGGGGAGGCCGCCGACCCCTTAGTGGGCCCCGCGCAGGGGGAGGGGGAGGGCTAGGCCCAGCCGGCCAGCCCCTTTCCCCTTCTCCCTCTCTCCTTTCCCTAATGGGCCCTCTCCCTTTGGAAATTGGCCCATTAAGCCTTTGACCATTTAAATTGATTGTCTCTTTATTAAATAATTATGAATAAATGATTAAATCAACATTTAACATTCATTCACACATTATTAAATCTCTGTGGCTATGGAACACCTTCCACCTCCACTCCGGACTTACCGAAACCCTTCCATTTTTCTCTCTACTATTCTTCGGTGATTCTACCGATCCTTTAAACACTCTCTAAGCATCATCAAGCCCTTAAGTGTGATACCCCACGGTTCGGGAACACTCCAGACATGATCGGGACACTCTCGCACCAATGATCGATAGAGGGACCTAGATGGCCGTGTGACCCCTGTGCGTTCTACGAAGATCTTTCGTCGTTTGAACCGGGACAGTCATGTCTTATTCCCTTTGTCATTCGATACTTGCATTGCCCGAGATCTGATCAATGACATCACCATGTCATGTTCAATCTCGTTACTGAACAATGCTACTTGACTCGTTCTGACAAGTGATATCCCCGTGATCAAATCACACGTTGCGCAACTATTGGATATAACCTCTCCGAGTGGGCCCTTGAGTATCTTCCCGTCACATGGACGGATAAATCCCGCTCTTGACATATATTGCCTCTACGGTTTCCTTCGAGTACCTGAACACATCTTTATAACCACTGTATTACCAAGTGGCGCTTGATGTTATCTAAGCACTCTCGGGAGACAGTGATTGATATAGCCTCATGGTCTAAGGAATAGTCTACGAGGATCTATTTCTAATCATCGTAACTTAAACTTCGTGACATGATCGGGTCACGATGTTTAGGTTGGGTATTGGTTGATCATCTCATTCTCGAAATGAGATGACCTTATTTCCAACTGGCATAAATGCCACATGATCAGGAAACACGATCATCTATTGCCCAATGAACCAGTGACTAGAGTTTCACTAGGAACCCCTGGTTGTTTGTATATCACACGTGTATTGATGTTTCCACTCAATACAGTTATAGCATGATATAAAACTTAATCATAAACTATATGAAATATGATAATAGTCCTTACTACTATTTGTCTCTTAGGGCATATTTCCAACAATGAGTACCTTTCAAATGGCACATATTGATGATTGTTTATCCATATTTGTTGGGTCAACCGGTCAATACAGAAACCATTTCAACTTGGAGCTCGTTTGGCACCCCCTCCCTCCCCTCATTTCAATTCATTCTGTAAAAATGATATGGAATCACATTCCCGACGTCACTTCATAAATGAAATTTCGTATTTGGCAGCCACATTGATCGATGAAATGAGATGATTTTCCTATTGTGTTTGGTCGCCATTTTTATGTGAATTCATAAACCAAGAAAAAATGAACAAGAGGAGACCTCCACCGGTTACACAAGGTGCAAAAGATGAGATATGCTCGGCAGCATATTATGGCCAAAGTTGAACTTGTACATGAACAATAAATAACGTGAAAAATCAGAAGAGCTTGAACACGAGATATCAAAAGCTTCAGAGCAACATTAAGCGAGGCCTAGAAGGCACTACAACTTTTCGGGTAAGAAATGCGGAGCTTGGTTACGGGCAGGAACTGGAACGCTGATCAGGTCTTCTACAGCCACAGGAACATAGAGTCAAGATTTGTGCTTCTACTAACTTGGAAGTACTCGCTACGTTGGGTCGGGCGTAGCCGGTACCGGAAGGTAGACAGACAGACTTTGTCACGACCGAAGGGCTTCGCCGTCGGCTGATGTTTGTCACGTGCAGCCTTGGCACGATCACACAGGCGTGTTTGGTTGAGCCGACGTTCGAAGTTTCTCATACGGTGTGGAAAGAAATAAGCCTATTGTAGTACTGGGTCGCATAGACTTCTTGTATGACACGAGATTTAAAATAGGTTAAAAGGTGGCCCGTTGAAAACGCTGAAATTGGCCGTTTTTACAGGGTCAGGCCCTGGCGAGCGCCGCATGCCTACCCCTTGCACGCGTGGGAAAGCGTAGAAAACGGGATGTTTTCGGCTTAACTTCCAGCCCATTCCGCTCACCGTCCACTTCACTGCCTCTGTCCCTCACCCTGATTTCCAATCATGGCCGCTGCTCCTCCTCCTCCCCCTCCCCCTCCGCTCCGCGGCCCAGCATCGGTGAGGTCAGTGCGCATGGGCGGTGGGTGGCCGTACAACTGGAGAAGCTCGTCGGCGGCGGCGAGGCGGCCTTGGCAAGGTCGCTCAGGGCTTCGGCACCCTTCTGCGCGCGCAACACGGGTGGCAACGACGGCGAGCGCGGCGGCAGCATCGTCTTCTAGAACCGAGCAGGAAGCCGCATCTGCGGCCAAGGAGGCCGGGAAAGTGCCAATCCAACTTGTCAGGGTTTCCTGCGCCGAGTTGGAAAGGGTTTTTCCGCCCGTACCGGCGGCCCCAACCCCCGCGCCCTGGCAATCTTCTCAAGCTCCAGCAGCCACTGCTACTGCTCCTTCTTCATCGGTGTCGGCCCTGCCGACCAGGGTAAGTTCCCGATCTACGTAGCGGTTAGGGTTTGGTACTAAATCGACGGCGGTTAGGACTCGATCTAGGCAGTTATAGATGTAAACGAGCGATTTGGGGCTTTTTCCACACTAGGTAATGACGGATTTCATATTGTGATGCGAATTTGGGGTTTCAATTTTACGAAATCCTCAATTTGCATGATGTCCTGGTACTTAGCCAGATTGGGGATACAAATCCAATCAACTTATATGTGCATTGACCGATTGGGCAATGCAAATCCAATCAACTTATATGTGCATTGACCGATTGGGCAATGCTAGTAGTTCATGTTACTTAGGCCTTGTTCATGTCCATTGCCAAACTGGGCAATATTTTTACCATATGTATTGCCCGATTGGGCAGTGCTAGTCTTAGTTCTTGCTACTTTGCCCATGTGCATGTCCATTGCCAAGTTGGGCAATGTTTGTATCATGCACATTTTCCCAATTGGGCAATGCTAGTACTGTTAGTTCATGTTACTTTGCCCCATGTACATGTCTATTGCCAAGTACTTTGCCCCATGTTTGTATCATGTGCATTGTCAATTGAGTAGTACTGTTAGTGTGCATGTCCATTTTCAAGTACTTTGCCCCATGTTTGTATCATGTGCATTGCCCAATTGGGCACTGCTAGTCATTTCCACATGTATGTTGGTGACTTCATTTTACTTCATGCCAAGGTCGTTATGTTCCACTGTGAGACTATGGGGAGGGGCTGGCACCCCCCACCGGGTTTTCAAGATGTGCTCTCAACTAACCGCTGGGAACTGAAGCCCGTGGTCATCGGTAGGGTGGAGGTGGCTGCGCAGCCGCAGAGCAAGAAGGGTCAGCAACCAAAGCTTGGCCACCACCATATCAACGAGGTCCCTCGCCGGTTCATCATCTAGCTAGACGCTGCTGATCTCCACATGCTAGTGATCCCGTCGGTGTTCCAGCTTGGACTGAGGAACTGGAACAGGATCCTGCTGCCGCGTGTCGTGCCAGTCACTACCTTCCACTGGTGCGCTGAGTGGGTGCAGGTGGACTGGTTCTCCGACCAGGTCGCGTTTAGGAAGAACTGACCTGAGCTTGTGTACAAGTATGCCCTGGAGCGCGACGACGTGGTGGAGTTCAAGCTCAAGGCCTTCATCGTCAAGATGACGATCTACAAGGCAGGCTCCTCCAGAGCCAGGCAGTACACCTGTCCTGACCACGGCTAGATGTCGGCAGCCTTGATGTTATAGTGTGTTAGTTTGTAAGTAGTAGTGGTAGTTCTTGATGGAGAACTTGTGCCGGTGAACTATGGCTAATCTCTTTTGATCAGGGGTTAAAATCCCTGGTGCTTTAGGGGCATCACATGCCCCCATTGATGGTTCGTTTCACCAGGGGTTAAGCCTCTGGTGGCTGATGGTTATTTTGATCAGGAGTGTAAGTTAGAACCCCTGATTACTGTTGTATGGTAGTATATATATGTGTGTGTTGTAGCTAGTAATGTTGTGTGTGTCTGTTATCATGATCATGTCTTGTGTGTGGACTATTTGTGGTAAGATCACCAGAATTTGAAAGGGGTGATCATAACCCATGTGATTAGGTGCAAAGCAACACACCGAACATCTGAGAAATGCATCAGCACGAAAAAATATTACAATCTCGGCAACCAAAAAATTGGGCCCCGGTTTGCAGGAAACCTAAATGTAGGAAGCCAAACAAAATACCCAAATTAGCTGAAAACCAATCTTCTCTCATGCAGCACACATCGGGCCAAGTAGGAGAACCGAGAAATTTAGACCCGAGCAACCAAACATGTCTACTGTGATGTTAGTCTACCACCGCAAAGTCAAGCTTTACGGAGCTGCAGAGCAGAGGCGCGGGCAAGTTATTGTGCCATGGATCAACGCTAGCTGCTGACACCGTAGCAAAGCCGAACAGTACTGTATCCTGGAACGATGGGAACTGCACAGCGTGTCCTTTTCGAGGCCCAGTCAAGGTGTTGACGACCGTGATGCATAGCGGGATGGCCGCGCGCGGCGCATGGGCATGGCCAGGCAGGTACGCGCGGCGGCGATTTCCTTCCCCATGCGCGGTCGGATGCAGCCAGGTTTGAACCTCCATCCAGGAGGGAGGGTGACCAATCGTGAGGGCTCAGCTCAGTGTTGACTGTTGACACGGCCAGATGCATGCATCGATCCACGGCTAGCTGCTCACAACGATAGCTGTTCACCCCAGGTGTTCTTGTCTGAACTAGTACTGCTGAGCGAGTGGGCAGCAAACGGAGTACGCGAACTGTGTACTACTCCAATTATGTGCACGTACTGCTGGGTCTGGCTGTACTCAAGTCTGAAGTAGTTCCCTATCCCCATCGGGAACGGTGAGAGGTCAGAAACAATACTACAACTCTGGGAACACACACACTCGATACCCTATCTCTTATTATCTGCTTTCAGTTATCACAACTCCGATTGGAAGTCTGCTGCCCAAAGTCAACAAACCATCTAATCCTAGGCCAGGCGGCTCCATATTCTCCTTGGAGGAGCTCGAATATCTGGAGATTCTAGCTAGCCTTTCTAGCCCCCAACGTGCCGGTTTTCTCTTCTCGCCGAGTCGGCATCCCGATCACCGTGTCACACAATATGCAATCAGCGGGGAGAAAAGTTGTTGATGATAAGCGTGCGTGCATCCCATTCATACGCACCGAGTGGAGGAAAAGTTACTTCCTCTTTATTTACCACCATGAGTTCCTCTGGAGATATCTTCAGTCACAGTAGTTCAAGTAGGTGAGAACAATGCTATGGATTTCACTCTGCACTTAGTCTCTGCAGCACAATCAAGCTTCAACTTGTCGCAGGCAATCCTGACTTCTTGAAAAGGACCGATGCTTGCAAGTGAGAGATCAAACAGGTAGCACCAAAATACCAGTCAATTGCCCCCAACCGAATCAATAAATTCTCGTAACAGTTGCAGAGACCATACTGCGCAGTCACGAAAACGCAATCTAACAACTCAAAAGGAAAATATGCAGACTAATCAACATGGATAGGATCAGATAAGATGGCCAAAAAATCTGTATATTCCCATTCCGTACTCTCCCCGCCATATATACTTGGCTACTTTGGTTCAATGGCACGTGTCAGGTATTCCAACAGAGATAACCCATATGGCTATATTGTCTAGCATTATTGACAGTCTGAGAAAGCTGCACCCAAAAATGCGCATCTTCATCTAGTCATTGTATGTTGGCTGTTATCTGCAAATAGAAATTCTCAGATGGCGGTGGACTAAAACTTGATGCCACAGGAATAAGGTAGCATGGCAAGGTATTCGATTTGTTACTTTGTTGCAGTTCAATGATAAGATTTCCGATTTGCCGCATATATTGTAAAGAATGGAAGAGGAGTGAAGACATCAGGGCTGTGACCGATCTCCAAGTAGCACAGAAAGCCAAAGCCACCAGGTCCCAAGGAACATACAGGTTTAAACAGCTAGGATATTATGAAAATATTTTGCAGATTTAAGCCTACTCGAATTCAACATTACAAAGTTCATCTGGGAGCAGAACGTTTTACATTCCTTAAAAAAAAAGAACATTTTACATTATTTGTTCCTCTGCTCAAGCAAGATAGAACTATATTCATTTTCATATAAGAACTCTATTTTATTTCTGCTCCACATGATAATAATACTCTACAAAACTGTAAAACGATGACTTACCTTGAGTTTTAGAATTGGCAACAACCAAGTCTGAAATTGTCCGAGTGAACAGACAATAAGGGCTCATGGTCCACGCACATATGCAGGCTGAACTGCTGAATTTAAGTCAGCTTGTAATTGCTAATTTCCAAAAGAATATCATTTGGTGTGTACTTGTTACATCGACATTTTTGGAATGCAGGAATTACATACATGTATTTAATTCCTAAAAAGAGATCTTTTCGATTCTTCCGAATGCATGAGTACCATGTAAGCAGGGGCTCTCTGTAGGATCTTCTGCAATGTATTCCATACTTTATTCATCGTTAGTTATAAACATGATCCAGTATGTTTGTCCGTACTGTTTAGTAGAGAAAAAGATTGTGCAATGCAAATATACAGATCAAAGATGAACCAGCACATCATCTCTCATGGTGGAGAAATGACGAAATAACCATCAATCATATAATTTGGTCATCTGCTACAATGTAATAGGCGCCATAAGAATCGACAACAGCGTGAACAAAAGAATTAGCACCATACTTGAAAAAATTTGAGTCTCTAGTGTGTAGATAATGTGAATAGTAAAGTGTAGCAAGCAGCGACTGCAAAACCAGCAAAACACTCACCTAGGAAATTGTGGTGCGCCTAACCTTAGGTGTAACAACTTTAGGCTGAGAACTAAACAGCCCTTATGTTCCTTACTCAATGCAGTTTTAGTTATAGGTACAATGTCAGACTGCCAATATTCTGAGGCAACTTAGGTTCATCGGGCATCATATGTTGGCTGTTATCTGCAACTAGAACTTCTCAAATGGCAATGAGCTAAATTTAGATGCCACGAGAAAAGCATAGAACGGCAAGGTATTCGATTCGTTAGTTGCTACCAGTTCAACGATAAGATTTCATATTTGCCGCGTACTGTAAAGGAATGGACGAGGAGTGAAGACTTTGGACCGTGACCGATCTCCAAGTAGCAAAGAAAGGCAAAGCGACCAGCATAGAAGATCAGGTCCAAAGGAATATCATACAGGTTAGGATATTATGAAAATCTACTTGCAGCTTTAAGCCTACTCGAATTCAACATTACATTTTTTTTATGTATTATTTTGCAGCTTTAAGCCCATTTGAACCCATCATGAGCTAGAGCTCATCAGAGAACAGAAAATTTACATTAGTTGTTCTTCTACTCAAGAAAGATAGAACTATTTTTATTTTCAAGTAAGAACTCTATTTTATTTCTGATATACAAAAACTAAAAATCATGTCTTACCTTGAGTTTTAGAATTGGCAATAACCAAGTCTGAAATTATTCAAGTGAACAGACAATGTGCAGGCTGAAATTACTCAATGTAACTGCTAATTTCCATTTTTTATTTGGTGTGTACCTTTTATTACATGCAATGTTTGGAATGCAGGAATTAAATAGATTGAATTCCTAAAAAGAGGTCTTGTCGATTCACCCAAATGCAGGAGTACCATATAAGCAGGGGCTCTGTAGAATCTTCTGTGATGTATTCCGTACTTTATTTATGGTTATTAATATGCATATGCCAGTATGTTGTCCTTGCTGTTCAGTAGATAAAAAGATTATGCACATTTTAACTTCCAAGTTCCAAGCAAGTATACATATCAAAGAAGCAGCACCATCATCTCTGATGTTGAAGAAAGGAAAAATGGTTTGGTCATCTGCTACAAAGCAATAGGCGCCATAAGAAAGGTGATAACTAATGGGTTGTTGGTTCACAGTTAACTTCTGCACAACTAAGCTTTGACAAAGTGGAGCTCGCCACAGCAGTGAGGCTAAAAGAATTAGCACGATGCTTGTAAAACCTTGAGTCTCTACCAAAGCACTCACCTAACAAATTGTGGTGTGACAACTTTAGGACGATAACTAAACAACCATTATGTTCCTTACAGAACTACAATGCAGTTTTAGTCTTAGGGTACACCTTGATAGAAGATTACTAGTAGTGATTAAATTAATGAAGCGAACAAGTTCAATTCCCGCTTTCTGGATATATGCTATTGTGCCTGCTTACAGAGAGACGGAAAGTTAGAAAATTAAACAACATAATACAGAAAGCACACAAGGACACAAAGAACACTGATGTTGTTGTACAAAATATATTGCAACTTATTCTAGCCGTCAAGCGATTAGGGAGCAAAAGTATAGAACTGTATACATCTAGGAGATTAGTGAAACATGCACCATGTTAGCAATGTACAAACCTGGAGGCACTTCGGCACACATATCTATACCTAATAATAATAAAGGAGGAATTGTTTCTCCCGGTTCAACATTTTTTTTAGACCTTTTTGTCCTCCCACTAGACCACGTATTAGCACCAATGCCATTGGTAAGTGAAAAAACGATCCGTTCTATCTTTTTTTCCGTGGCCTCTTTCCTAGGTCGCTCCGTTCTCTTCTTATATTATGGCATGACCAGCCTGGTCTCCAGGTTAAGTGTATGTACGACTGCTTTAAACGATTATATATACCTCGACCAAGGAGGCAGCGACGCACACGACTCTCGGGCCGGGCTAGGGTTCGACAATTTCGTGACGTCCGCTCGCTAGAGGGAATTGCTCTTGATGTCCGCACGTGGAAGGAATTCGACAATCTCGCGATGTCCGCTCGCTGGAGGGAGTTGCTCAGGGAGCGCATCTCGAGGATCTCCCATGGTCAGCGCTATATGTCCCGCTAGAGGCCCACCCTGACGAAGCTTCTCGTGAGGCGGCAGGTCCTGGTGCCCGGATTTGAATCGCGTTGGTCGCTCGGAGCGGTTTTCTGGTTGCTGCCGGTATTTTTCTCGGATCACTCCGATTGAGGTTCTCTGATCGTTGGTATTTCTTGCCATGGTCCCGTATTTATCTTAACACCAGCACGTCGCTCCAATTGTGATCTCGTCATCGGCCATGTGCATGGCGTTCTTTTCTGAGGCGTCCGAGGTCTCCGTCGTGCTGCTTGTCCGGACATTGGGCGTCATTGGTCTTTGAGTCTAGGCTCTGTCGAGGATCTGCTGTGTCTCTCCATTATTCCATATGAAAATTTTTAATGGCATTTGAAAATTGAATTCTTTTCATATGCATAGATCTCACTTTTTCAAAAACCAGTCAAATGATTTTACCTTGACAATCCCAAGCAACCACAGATGATCAAGCTTATGACTAACACCCACACCAAAAATCTTTTCAAAATTCAACAATAATTCTCTTGCGGCCATTGTGTCGAACAGTTGGCAGGCAAAGATAATCTGGACTAACTAATACTGTTGCTAATCAAGTTCTTGTCCCCCATTTGACCCTCTCATCTCTCCTCTGTCCCCTCTTAGCCTAACCCTGACCCAGACAACATCCCCTCTGCGCCGCTGCGCCAGTACCATGGCGCCCGAGAATGGTCGTCGCCGGCCGACCATGTCCAAGTAGCAGGAGACCGCCCCGCCCTCTCTCGCCATGTCTAAGAGGTAGGTGTGATCACACCGCCGTCCCCTGTCCCTTCCCCGAGCAATGCCAGGCACTGGACCACCTCAGAGCAGCCGCGCACCAAGCCTCTGCGCGGTGTCTGGAGCGCGCCAGTGCGCTGCGCCCGACAAGGCAGCACACACCGCCTCTCGACCACAGCCCGCGCGCGCCGCTCTGCCTTGACCCCAGCACACTCCCGGACATGCCCATTTCCCGTTGCGCGACCAGCACCCTCCGTGAGCCGCATCGAATGCCGCCGCTCCCGCTTAGAGCGCCAACCACGCCTAACCAAACGCCACCGCCCCTAGCCACACCATTACGCCGTAGATGACCGCCAGGAGGCAGAGCACTGTCCGCCTACCTCACCAATGCCATTAGCCCCCTGTACCATCGTCACCGACGAGCTCACCGTCGCACCTCATGGTCCCCTCGTCGAGCTATAAAAGGAGACCTTGATACATTACAAATGTATCTATAATTTTTGATGTTCCATGCTTACTTTTATCTACTTTCTTGTGTTTTGTCCACACTTTGGAGTACTTTCCATATGATTTCTTGGACTAACCTATTAACAAGAGCCACGGTGCCAGTTGCCTGTTTTCTGCTGTTTTTGGTTTCAGGAAAGTCAGAAAATGAATATTCTCAGAATTGGACGGGACAAAAGCCAAAGTTCCTATTTTCCCAGAAGACTCACGGAGCCAGAAGGAGAGTAGGAGAGGGGCCACAGGGCGGCCACACCATGTGGTGGCGCGGGTCCCCCCAGGCCGTACCAGGGCATGGTGTGGGCCCCCTTGCCGCCCACCGACCTTGCCCTCTGGCCTATAAGAAGCCTCCCGAGACAGAAACCCTGGAGAGTCAATCAGAAATCCACGAAAAGTTCCACAGTGCCGCCACCGAAGGGGAGATTCGGGGGATAGAAAGTCTCTGTTCCGGCACCCTGCCGGGACAGGGAAGTGCCCCCGGAGCCATCTCCATCAATCTCCACCACCATCTCCATCACCATTGTTGATTCCCATGATGAGGAGGGAGTAGTTCTTTCTCGAGGCTAAGGGTTCTACCGGTAGCTTTGTGTTCATCTCTCTCTATGCATGATCATATTGTGATCATGAGCTTGTAATCTATAGATCTACCTTGCTACTCAAGTGCTTTAATGAATCTGTGCTCTCCTCATGTGTGTGAAAGTGACAGCGTGCTCACCATGGTGGCACTTAGGCTAGAGATTACAAATACTTGTTATGAGTTATATTTGGAGTTGGATGTCTTTATGAAATTGTGGTGTTTGTTGGAACCATCTAGAGCTCAAGGTGACAATGTGGGGTTATCTAGATGGGAAAGACTTACTTTGAGGTATGCTGTTATAGCCCTACCATCGATTAGAGTGTTCAATCGGAGAGTAGTTAAGAGTAGTATCATAAAGAGAATATATTTATGAGAGAGTGTTCACTAGTGAAAGTATGATCCCTAGGCCTTGTTTCTTAGCATTGAAACACCGTTTGCAACTAGATCTGTTACATGTTTGCTTGCTTCCATCTTTATTTTAGTTTGCCTTTAGTATCTTTCACGCCATCAAGTTATCTTCTATCACCGTTACCATTTATAATTATCCATACCACTTGTATTTTACTATCTATTCGTCGAACTAGTGCACCTATACACCTGACAAGTGTATTGGGTGTGTTGGGGACACAAGAGACTTCTTGTATCTTGATTGCAGGGTTGCTTGAGAGGGAATATCTTTGACCACTTCCTACCTGAGTTCGATAAACCTTGGGTGATCCACTTAAGGGAAAACTTGCTGCTGTTCTACAAACCTCTGCACTTGGAGGCCCAACAACTGTCTACAAGAATAGAAGTGTGTAGACATCAAGCTATTTTCTAGCGCCGTTGCCGGGGAGGTAAGTTAAAAGGTATTCACACCGGAGGATTAAAGAAGAAGAACCTCCCACGGCAAACGCCTATTTTCTGGCGCCGTTGCCGGGGAGGTAAGGTAAAAGGTACTCACATCCTCCGGTGTGAGTGCTCGAAGTTATTTCCTTCAGATTCTGAAATTTTGTCTTTTTGTTTCTTGTTTTCACTAGTTAGGCTTAATGGAAAACAACAACAAAATTAGAGAGCTTTATAGTATTTATCTTGAGTTAGGACATGAAGTGTTTGAAGAGAAAATTAAAAAACCTACGGAACTTTATTTGCATACTAATAGCAATGTTGTTAGTATGAACTCTTTGGATACCATTATTGCTAATGCTATGGAAAAGTCTAAGCTTGGGGAAGCTAGTTTTTATGAAAATGATCTTTTTAGTTCCCCAGCTTTGGAAGATAGCTATTATATTGCTTATGATGATACAAAACCTCCAATATATGATAATTACAATGATGAGTAGGATATTTTCAGTCCACCTACTATTGAGAAGAAAATTAATTATGATTAGAATATGCCTCCTATATTTGATGATTATTGTGATGAGAATAATAATGATAGCTATTTTGTTGAATTTGCTCCCACTATGATTAATAAGAATGACTATGCTTATGTGGGGAGTAATAATTATTATATGCATGTGAAGCATGATAATAATGTTTTATGTGATAGTTATATTGTTAATTTTATTCATGATTCTACTAAAAGTTATTATGAGAGAGGGAAACATGGTTTTATGTGTCTCAACAATATTAAGTTTCCCCTCTTTATGTTGAAAGTCTTGAAGTTGCACTTGTTTTGCTTTCGTATGCTTGTTTCTTTGTGCTTTCATGAATTGTTTTTTTATAATATTCCTATGCATAGGAAGTGGGTTAGACTTAAATGTGTTTTGAATTTTCTTCTTGATGCTTTCTTTTACTTCAATTCATATTTCCTATGTGAGCATCTTCTCAAACTATCATGCCTAACTTAAAGGCGTTAAAGAAAAGTACTTATTGGGAGATAACCCAAAAGTTTTAGATGAGTCTTGGAAGTTATTACCTCTGTAATAACCGCTCCTTATCCTTTTTATTTGCTTTTTGTGCCAAGAGTAACCTCTAATGAGAGAGAAGTAATGATTGGGAAAGTTGCTGTCCTGAAACAGATTTCTGTGCTTCACCATAAAAATTCGTGTAAAATCTCTGAACTTGTTTTTGAGGCGTGATTTTTTGTGCTTCTGCCCCAGGTTGTTATCTAACTTTCGTTAGTTCAACACTTTTTGATTTGAGTAACAGAAGGTCTTCAAAAAAATTCGTATTTACCTGCTGGTCTGTTTTGACAGATTTCTGGCATTATTTGTATTTGCTTTTTCTTGGTTCCTTTTTGAGTTCTTTTTGTCGTCGGATTGAGGACAAGTACTCCATGAGGGGGTCCTCGAGGCGTGCGGGAGAGAGGGGTGTGAGACGTACGGTGTTCTGGGACGGTGAGCACACAAGTTTACCCAAGTTCGAATCCGCCGGCTTTGGACGGATCCTACTCCTGCTAGCAATCCAGTAATACGGGAGAGCCGGAATATGGGTTACAAGGGTTTCGCCTGTGCGATGTGAGATTGTAGACTACTGAGGCTATCTGGTGCCCTAAAGTCCCTCCCTAGGATGACTTATATAGATATCCGGCCTAGGGTTTACATGAGAGATCAATCCGGCTACGACTAAGAGTTGGTTACAGAGTACATCTTGAACTACAAGTAACATTATGGGCCTAAGTCGGTAAGTATTTTGGGCCTTCCCGTAGTCGGATTGGACTCCATCTTCTCTCTCTAACTGGGCCGCCCGTGAAGCAAAGCTCTAACCCGAAGTGGGTCACCCTGGTCAGTGAGGAACTGTGAGGATACCCGGAAAGTATATCCCCAACAGTAGCCCCCAGAGGCCTCCAAGATCCAAAGTCAGATTTTATCGTCGTCTAGCTTGATCTTCGGCTTGCAGAATCTTGAAGGGTTCCTGAAACTTCACAATAAAAGATACGATCCAGGTCTTAAAAATAAGTCGGACCTTGCAATTGGTTACTCGGATTTTCCAGCTCGCTTTTAAACTAAGCCGGGACTTGGTCTCTAACGCCACCTGACACAAGCATGGTCAAGTCACGTCATCTGACAGATGTTCCATCAGCACGACCATTGGTGGGTCCGCGGTTCGCGGAACCGAGGTGCCGTTTCAATGCGTGCGTGGAGATCGAGGCGACGCAATCATCGCGCGGGCCCTTCCCAGTTCTTTCCACAACGCGTGGCGGTTACACTGTAGCGTTTGCACGAATCTTGGAGCTGGTAGGTGGATATAAGGGGTTTAGATTTCTTCTTCTCATCCCCACCAGTCCTTTGCCGTTCCTTCCTTCCCAATCCTCATGCGCGCCCTGAGCCTCTTCGTCCTCCTCCCACAGAGATCCTAGTGCCGCCACTTTAAGATCACCTTTTCCACCGGAGAAAAAATGGCTTCATCCTCTTCTTCCTCTTTGGCGGCGGCGGCGTCGGTGGAAGCAGCTGCGGAAAAGGAGAGCTTCCGGGGAATCTGGATCCCCTGCGCCCTCGACGAGGACGGCCTCAAAAACGTGGAGAAGGAGGGGCTTCTCGCCGCCGGCGACTGGCGGACCGACTTCGGCGAAACCGTCCCCAATCTGCGCGAGGGTGAGCGCGTCCACTTCGGCACCCAGCTGGACCGAGGTTTGTCCTTTCCTCCCTCGGAGAAGATCTCCGAGGTGATAGACCACTATGGAGTTCAACTCCACAATCTTCCTCCCAATTCTCTTCTAGAAATGAGCGCATATGTTGCGCTTTGCGAGGGCTTTCGCGACATTAAGCTGAGTTTGCTTCTATTCCGGTACTATTTCCATGTCCGGAGAAATTTCATTACTGCTGGTGTTCCTTATATCACCGGTACCATTAGTTTTTCTGTTAGACGAGACTGGGCATATCCTAAAATTTCTGCCAGTGACTCGGTCAAACAATGGCCAGCCACTTTTTTCTACCATAGGGATATTTCGGCTCCCAGCAAAGCTACTGCTTTGCCGGCTTTTGTCGACGGAGCTGCCACAGCCTAGCCTTCCTTGGACGAGGCTGCTCTGGCTCTCACCGACGATCTGATCCTCGCTAAGAGGTGGATCGAATATCTTATCAAGCACAAGGGTCTGAAGGGACCCGACTTGGTCCAATGCTGGGTCTCACGTCAGATCCAGCCACTTCAGTACCACGGGGACAGACTGATACATTCCATCACGTCTTCCAAAAAAGATTCTCTCTGCATTAGCCCCAAAGCCTACACCGCCCAAGGTTACATAAGCCAAATCAAGTGGCTGATCAAGGAGCGGATCGAGAGGAAAATTCCGGAGGTTTCTCTGGACATGCACAGGGCGGACAACTCCGTGGTAGCGGTAAGCTTCCATCAGTACACCTTTTACGTGTTTCAATCTTTAAGTTATATACTGCAATGCTGATATGTTTTCTTGTTTTCAGCTTGCTGATCTCCCCGAGTCGGAGCTTGCTCCACTCGAAGGATATCCTCCTGAGTTTTCTTAGGAGACTGCAGTGGTCCTATTGCTGGATCTTGCACTCAAGAAGCGTAAAGCTCCGACAGTGGTTGTTGGCTCAAAGGAAGTGCCCGTTGTGAAGAGGTAACTTTCATTCACAATTTCTGCCTTTGTACCCTTCTCGAATTTCTTTCTGAGATGTATTGTTTCTGACTTTACTACATTCTCAGAGCAAAGCCTCTCATCAAGGGTAAGGGGAAAGGGATTCCTGTGAAGCCCCTGCGACATACGAAGCTTACCATAGCTTCCCCTGCCACGGCTCCTCCGACTCCTGCCCCTCAACCTTCTGCAACACCGGCGATTACTCCTTCTCCGGTTGTTGCAGAAGATCCGGCTCCTCCAACGGCGCTTGTGATCCTTGGATCGCACACTGACGTCACCGTGGATGCGTCAGCTCAAGATAAGGGTGAACCCTTTTCAGGTAATGATCCCTCGGCTGAAGTCTTCGCCAACAACCTCCTCATCAACCCCGGACTTGCCAAGTTTGGCCTATCCCAGAAATCTGCAGAGGAGATCCAGCGGCTAGCTAGGCAAGTCCTGGACAAAAGCCATCTATCCCCCGAAGAGGAAGCGCAAGAAGCAGAGGACGTCAAGTTCTCTGACCTTCTCGCTCAAGTCCGCCTTCGCGACGAGAGAATCAGGACTGGCGAGCTTCCAACAGCCCCAGTAATTCCTCTTACCCTCGCTGAGAAGGTGGCAGCTGAAGTGAATGCAGGGTTAGACAAACTCACCCGCGAGCAATATGTAAGTCGGAATTCCAACTCTTGTTTTTACCTTATGTTATATCATATCCTCTAGCCCCCAAGCATGAAGTAGGATATAGAAATCCGGGTTTATTCATTAGGATGCGAAAGAACGAACTAGTGTAGCCCCCAAGGCTCGTGCTGATATTTAGCAAAAAATATTAGGTCGAGTCTTAAGTAGCCTTCTGACCTTGGGTATTCTGACTTACAGAAAGTATGTTCCTATAACCAGGAATTATTAACCAATGTCTGTGATAAGCGGAGAGAGATCAAAGCTCTCTGGCTTAAAAATGCTGAGCTCAAGGTAGCCAAGGATGAAGCCGAAGGTAAACATTTCGAGATTCAAACCTTGTCTTTTGCTTTTTCAATGTTGAATTTTTCTGACTGTTGTTCTTTTTGACTTTCAGCGTTGGTGAAACAATCCATCGCTATGATTGAAGAGGCCGAGAACCTAAAGACCCTAGTGGTGGAGAACAATGGACTTCGCCAAGAGCTGGATAAGCTCAAGGCGGATCATGAAAGGAGCATAGCTCAAGTTCTTGAATCCTCCTCTATGGCCACTGAAGAGCACGATCTCAAGATTGCCGCTCAAGATAAAGTTATCTCGGACCTCAAGAATGAGCTTGGCAGAGAGAAAGATCTCTCCGAAGCGCTCCGGGCTGAACTCCAGAGTCTCCGGGAGGAGAAGACCAAGATTGACGACGTCATTCTTGGTACGTTCCATCTGTCTAATTTATCATTTCTTTGACTTTCATCAATGTCAGATTTTCCTTGACTTGTTTTGTGTGTAGGTCCTCTGAACTTGATGGACTCCTCCTCGTCCGAGCCCTGCACTCACCGGCTTACCCAAGTTGGTGATCTTCTTCATGACTACCGCCAGTCCCTTGAGGACATTGGCGAGTCTCTCAGGATTCCGGACATGCCAAGCATGTCGGACTTCCAGGTGCGGGAGAAGGCCAAGGAGATGCCGCAGCTCGTTCGGGACTGGAACATGTCCTACGCGCGGACTGCTGCGCAGAATGCTCTCACCATGGTCATGAGCCACCATGGAAACATGGAGATATGGCAAGTGACCAGAGGGTACTGCAAGGTAGACAAAGACGGCCAGGAGCAAGACCTTCAAGCCATCATGCACTCATGCGCCGGATATGGGTGCCACGTAGCTGACCTGACCAGCTACGAGGTCCCCTTCTTCACCTGCGTGGATACTCCGCCACCTCCTCGAAAAGAAACCGAAGAAATTTCTGACGATGAACGGACCACCTCGGATCCGGACATCTCGGCACGATATTAAGGCGGAGTAACCAGCGATCCGACAGTTCCTTCATCTCCTCCTGCATCATAGACCACAATCTTATGTATTATTCTGTGAAAGAACATGATGCGCTTGTAAATATTAAGTACTATGACTTTTGCTAGTGCTAAGTTTTTGGTCTATTCAGCACTTTTGTCTTAGATTTTTTTTGCGTGCCTGAAATGTTTTCATAAGCACTTTAGAATTTTCCGTCTCTACTTATCGTTTATCTGGCTTTCCGCCTCGTCCCTTTCGTGAGCCAGCTAAACCTTTAGTCGGAAACTTTGCCGAGCAACGGAGCCCAATTGCTAAACCAGTTTAAACTCGGAAACAAAGCCGGCTTCCAGTACCAACAATTCACTACTCGGAAAATACCCGCATCCAGCAATCAGACAAATAACCAAAGTAAAGACTATAATTTTTAGAGTTATACCCGAAGGTAGCAGTTTTAGAATCGGAAATCTAAACCAGAACGAACATGAGCATAAAGTACTTTCAAGCATTCTGGGATTTTCGACTATGACATGATCATTAGGAAATAAGATGGTAAAAACTTCTCAGGAAAACTTTGAGGTAACCAAAACTTTTATTTCTCACAGAACATGCACATATGTATGATTACAAAGAAGGATAAACTAAGAATAAAAGGGACGTAGCTGAGCAATATTCCATGGACTGTCTAACTCATCTGGATTTGTACTGCCTCCAGCTCTCTTTCTCTTCTTAGTAGCAGGTCTTTCTTTGACTGGCCTCATATCAGTTAAGTAGTATGACCCATTGTGCAATACTCGACTAACTAAAAAGGTCCCTTCCCATACTGGGGAAAGTTTGTGCTTTCTTTGTTGCACAAGCCGGAGAACCAAATCACCTTTATTGAAAGATCTAGTTCGGACTCTCTGGCTATGATACTTGCATAACTTCTACTGATAGGATGTAGATCTCATTTCAGCAATGACGTGAACTTCTTCGACTAAGTCGAGATCATTTTGTCGAGAAATCTCGGCATCCTCCTCGATATACGCGGCCACTCTAGGAGAAGTATGAATTAAATCACTAGGAAGAACTGCTTTTGTGCCATAGACCAAGAAGAAAGGTGTATATCTTGTTGACCTGTTCGGAGTTGTTCGTAAACTCCAAATTACAGAGGGTAGTTCCTCTGCCCAAGCCCCCGCAGCACGTTTTAGTGGTGCTTCGAGTCTTGGTTTCAAGCCCTGTAGAATTAGACCATTTGCTCTTTCGACTTGTCCGTTAGCCTATGGATGTGCGACTAACGCAATGTCAAGCCGGATATTTTTCTCATCGCAGAATTCAGCCAACTCTCCCATGGAAAAATACTCCCGTTGTCCATGATAATGCTATGTGGATAACCATACCGGATTATAACATCCTTGACAAATCTTTTGGCTGTTTCTCCATCACAACTAGTAACAGGTTTAGCCTCGATCCATTTCGTGAATTTATCCACCATCACTAAGAGGTGAGTAAATCCACTTGGAGCTCGTTTAAAAGTTCCTACCATATCAAGCCCCTAGACCGCAAAAGGCCATGTTATAGGTATTGTTCGCAGCTAATCAGCCGGAACATGAGCTTGCTTGGCGTACTTTTGGCAGCCTTTGCATGTCTTGACTAATCGTTCGGCATCTGCCTGAGCTGTAAGCCAGAAATCCATGTCGAAAAGCTTTTGCCACTAAAGATTTGGCTGCAGCGTGGTGACCACACTCGCCTTCGTGGATTTCTCTTAAGATTTCCACTCCTTCTTCCAGAGATACACAACGCTGAAAAACCTCAGAAACACTCCGTTTATGGAGCTCACCTCTAACAATAGTATAGGCTTTTGCTCGTCGGATAATCTGCCGGCTCAGCACCTCGTCTTCGGGTAATTTTCCATCTACCAAGTAATCGAGGTAGGGTTGAGTCCAGCTGGGAATTACAGCCAGAACTGCTATTAAAGGCAAGTCGGATTTGGTCAGATATTCCTCATCTACTCCCTTTATTGAGGGAACTTTGAGGTGTTCTAAAAATGCGCCATCCGTAACCTCTTTCCGCGCAGAGCCTATTCGAGATAGTGCATCTGCTTCCTCGTTTTCTGCTCGAGGGATGTGTTGAACTTCAAACCCTTCGAACGATTTAGATAGATCATCCACGACAGCTTTATATGCTGGCATGTGCTTATTTGCATTACAAATATCCGAGACTTGCTGAGCAACAAGATCCGAATCTCCGTCACATCAAACGTCGGATGCCAATATCCTTAGCAATCCGGATTCCATGCAGCAGTGCTTATACTCGGCAATGTTGTTTGTCGCTGTGAAGTGAATCTGCAACACGTATAAAAGTTTATCTCCTTGGGGTGATTTGAGCACCACGCCAGCCCCCGAGCCCCCTCGAGCCTTAGACCCGTCGAAAAAGAGGGTCCAATATTCCGACTCAGGGAGAACCATGTTCTCCTTGGTCTCTGTCCAATCAGCGACAAAGTCAGCAAGGATCTGGGATTTGATTATTGTCCGGGGTTTGTACTCAATATCAAAAGCTGCAAGCTCTATCCCCCATTTGGCGACGCGTCATGTGGCATCGCTATTGTTGATTATATCTCTCATGGGAGCTTTGCTCACCACGGTAATTGTATGCTCCTGAAAATAGTGTCGTAACTTACGAGATGCTAGAAAAACACCGTAAGCCAACTTTTGATAGTGTGGAGAACGCTGTTTTGATTCTATCAGGACCTCGCTGACAAAGTATGTTGGACGCTGCACCAGGTGCTCCTGGTTTTCTTCTGGTCTCTCCACCACCATAACTATACTGACAACCTTATTTGTCGCAGCAATGTAAAGCAATATCGGTTCTTGAGGTTCCGGCGCTGCAAGGATAGGAGCAGATGAGAGTACTTTCTTCAGGTGTTGTAGTGCAGCTTCAGCTTCGTCAGTCCAGACAAAATCCTTGGTCTTTTTCAGGAGTTTGTATAATGGTGCGGCTCTTTCACCAAGCCGTCTTACAAATCGACTGACCGCAGCAATGCAACCAGTTAATCTTTGTATGTTCTTCAGGCGAGTTGGCCTGGAAATATTGAGAATAGCCTTGATCTTGTCGCGGTTCACCTCTATACCTCTTTGAGATACGATAAAACCTAACAATTTTCCGGCTGGTATTCCAAAGAAACATTTCTTTGGGTTAAGCATGATGTTGTATTTTCGTAAATTGGCGAACGTCTCCTCCAAGTTGGAAATCAATGTTTCCTTCTGTTTGGACATGACCGCGATATCATCCACGTATGCATGTACATTGCGTCCGAGTTGATCATGGAGGCAACGCTGCATCGTGCGCTGGTACGTAGCTCCTACGTTCTTCAGCCCAAAGGGCATCGTAACATAACATAAGGTTCCGAAGGGAGTTATGAATGAAGTTTTGATTTTGTTAGATTCCTTCATCCGGATTTGGTGATAACCGGAATATGCGTCGAGAAAACAGAGGAGTTCCGAGCCTGCTGTAGAATCGATAACATGATCAATTCTAGGCAGAGCGAACGGATCTTTTGGACAAGCCTTGTTCAAGGCAGTATAATCAACACACATCCTTAAGTCAGTGGTGTCCTTTTAGGGACCATTACAGGGTTGGCTGACCAATCAGTATGGATGACCTCTTCTATGAATCCAGCTAACTCGAGCCGTGCTAGTTCCTTAGCTATTGCCTTACGCTTTTCATCACCAAACCGTCGTAAGGACTGTTTGACGGGTTTAGCATTCAGGTTTATATTTAGAGAGTGCTCGGCAAGTTCCCTAGGTACTCCGGTCATGTCAGATGGCTGCCATGCGAAGATATCTTGATTTGCTTGGAGGAACTTGACGAGCGCGCTTTCCTATGCGCTACTTAGGCCTACGCCTATATGGGTCACCTTGGAGGGGTCATCATCCTTCAACGGCGTCGTCTTCGTCTCTTCTGATGCCTTGAACTCCGGTTTTGGCTTTGTCACCTCCTTCTTCGTCGCGGGTAGCTCAGACGGATCTATGCTCTTCTTGATCTCCCGGTACTCCTGGGTGTGCAGCACGGCTTCGGCAAAGGCGGCATTTCCATCCTCGCACTCTCGCGCCTTCTTCGGGTCTCCCCTGATGGTGATCACGCTGTTGGGACCTAGAATTTTCATCATATTGTAAATGTAACACGGACGAGCCATAAAAGCCTAGTAAGCCGGACGTCCGAATATAGCGTGGTATGCGCTCTTGAACGGGACCACTTTGAAGGAAAGTGCCTCTGTTCGACAATTCTTTGGTGTTCCGAAAGTAACATCCAAAGTGATCTCTCCCAGGGAATTAGCTTGTCTTCTTGGGACAACTACGTGAAAGATCACAGAGCTATGGTTCAGCTGTGTTTCCGAGATCTTCATCCGGCATAGCGTTTCGACATAGAGAATATTGATGCTGCTACCACCGTCCATGAGGGTCTTGGAGAAACCACAACCCTCAATAAGTGGATTGACGACTAAGGCGTATTTGCCTTGCCTATGTAGCTTAGGCGGATGATCAGCGTGGTCAAACGTTATTGCCAGTTCCGACTAGTCCAGATACTGAGGGACAACCAGAACTGTTGCGTTGAGCTCGTGGAGAACTGCTTTCTTGACCTTTGCTGGTTGAGATTCGAGGAAGGTGACGTAAGGTGGGAAAAGTTTTCTTTCCTTCCGCCTTGGGATTTGAAGCATCGGCTTCCTCCATGTCGGAATCTTCCTTGGTCTCTTTGTCCTTTTCGGGATTTTTCTTTCCCTTCTTCCGCTTAGCTTTGTAGCCCGCGGTATCATCTCTCTTGATGTCGTCGTTAAAACGACATTCAG
Organism: Avena eriantha; assembly: GCA_910589775.1. Taxonomy (NCBI): domain Eukaryota; kingdom Viridiplantae; phylum Streptophyta; class Magnoliopsida; order Poales; family Poaceae; genus Avena; species Avena eriantha. The sequence goes on from OU342740.1 coordinate 490,091,629, forward strand.
CGTTGGTGTGGGACGAGCCCCCATTGGCGTCCAAGTGATGCACACATGGGTTATTGGCTATGTCGGCCCAAGTGTAAGTTTTGCCTGGTTGTTGCTCTCCTCTACCTTGGACCCTTGATGTCCCACGGCCACGCCCACGACCACCGCCACGTCCTCCAGACCCGGAAACAGTAGTTACTACCGCTGTCTCCGCGTTTTGCGTTTCTGAGCCTGTTGCTTTGGTTGTTTTGCCGACTGAGGCACAACCAGGACATTGAGTAATCCCTCTGCATCGTCGTCAGCATCTGCATACTTGCTCGCTATTTCTATCATCTCTCCCAGATCAGTAACCTTGTCACACTTCAAGCGATGGCGCAGTCAACCAATTGGGAGACCTGCGATGAAATCTTCAATCGCAGTTTGATCATTTACTCCTTCGCAGGAGTTTTTGGTGTCAATCCATCATCCGAGGTAATCCCGGCAAGTTTCTCCGGCTTTCTGGGTGCAACGCTGTAGGTCTCCAACCGTACAGGGCCTCCGATATGTGCCTTCGAAATTCCGAAAGAACGCACTTTGTAAATCATACCAGTTGTGGATGGTGTTCGCCGGAAGTTCATTGAGCCATGATCGTGCCGTCTTCCGCAACATAAGTGGGAGATATCGGGTTGCGGCCAGGCTGTTTCTGCCTTTGGCGATGCAAAAAGCTTGGAAGAAATCCTATAACCAGGTGTCTGGCCGAGCAATGCCGTCGTAGGCTTGGATATGTCTTGAGATAGCAAATCCTTCCGGGAATTTTGTAGCTCTAATGCGTGGTCCGAAACACTTTGGGCCCACGTACACGTCATCATTTTCGTAGCACCGAGCCTCTATGTTGGAGTTGATTATGTGCCTTGCGTCGTTCGGGGATAGGGATCGTCCCGAATATCGGCTGTGGCTGCGGTGCCTTGGAGCCGGACTTCGGCTTCTGCCACCACCTCCTTCGCCATGTCGTCCTCCTTGACCTCCTTGGGGGCCGTTGTGATAAATGTGTTGTGGAGAGGGTGGTGCGACTGGGTTGTTTCCGGCTGATCGCTGGCCTCCTTCCGGAGCGTCATTATTCCGGTTCCGGGGAGGTTCTTGAATATGACGAGCCCCCTGCCGGTTTGTGCCAGCGTGGTTTCCGTCGTTCCTTCGTCTGTCATTCCTACCATGGTGAGGCTCAGCCGGACGGTTTTCGTGTCTAGGAGGTGGCATTTTCTGACGATCCTCCTCCCAACGTTTTTCTTTATCTTCTCCTTTTCAGGGAGGATTTTTCGGAATCAGTGCAGCGATCGCGTCTTTCTCGGCTGCTGGAGCGACGTTGCTCCAGTTATGTGTAGTTCTGCGGTGCTTCCCCGACGATCCGGTTCTTGAATAATTGTCCTCCCTACATTCGGGGTGACGATACTGCGCCCGATCGTAGTGGGATCTTATGTCAGCCCATGCCGGATCTGTGCGACATTGATCGGAATCCGAGACCAACTTTTGGCTTCCAAACAGGGCGACCTTTTGCTGCTCCAATCCCTTATTGAGTAGCTTGATACCCAAACGTATCTCCTCTGGTCCTGGATTAGGCGATAGAATTTTGCGAGCTGCCACGGTATTTTGCACTGGTGTTGGGTAAACCCAATCTCCATTGCTATCCTTCCGTGGCTTTCCCATCTCATCTCCAAAAAGGACGACACGGACACGTGGGAATTGGTTGTCATCTATGTGACGCTTCCGTGTCTTCTGATGTAGACGGGACATTTACTCCTTGTTCGACATGCGCTTCTTCTCCACCTCGATGTTTTTGGCTTCATCAAGGAGTTGTTGACAACGCGCTTCTAGGGCCTGGGCCCTTTCATCCAGCTCATCTGCAGTAAGTTCTGCAGCTGTAGGGATAGGTGTGGTTAATGCGGCATCGATGAGTTTACGCGCACCTTCAGTGATCACGTGTCCATCCACCGATGCTTCTTTTTTCGGCTCGTCTGGGATTAGTGCTCCATCCGAGTCTTCTTCGTACTCCCCGGCAATCACCTCCTCTGTCAGAGGGTCTTTTGCCGGGGTCTTGTTTTTCTTGTTCTTCTTCTTTGCCTTCTTGGCAGCGCGGGTAGCAAAGACGGCTTTGGGTCCGTTTCCCGGAGTCAAGCTCTGATCGGTACTTTCGGACATTTGGACTTCGGGATTGTCTCCAACGTCCATGTAATCCTGCGTTTTGGGAGAGTGTTCCCCGGATCCTTCATCCATGGCTTCTCCATCCTCTACAGCTTTGGAGTTGTACTCCTCTTCATATTTGGGAGAGTGTACCTGAGGAAAGGCCTATCTGTCCCGACATCGTCAGAGTCGGAATCAGTGTCGTTGATGTGCTCCTCCTAGATTTCGACTTCCATAGGTGGGTCGATCTGGGATCCGGCTTCTCTAGGGAGATCCACTCCAGATTCGACTTGGACCATGCGGTCTTCTTCAGGCTCGAATTTCTCCACTATCTCCGCAATTGGTGCGGGTTGGGTGGGGTTAGGGTTTTCTGAGATCTGGAACTCTGCCGCCTCCGCGGACAAAGGGGACCCAGAAGATTCTTCTGCCTCTATCATCACCGCTAGGTGGGTTGGGCAGGTTCAACGAAACCGATGTAAACATCGATCTCGCCAAAAGACATGATAGTATAGGCAGTCACGGCCTCCCTAGCCGGTATCCAAGTCTCGTCGAGAACGATGAGAGGGACGTCGCTGGTGTAGAGGATGCGACCGACGGCGATGGTCTCGCTGATTCTGATTCTTGCAGATTCCGCTCGGAACGCAGATCCGAAGCTCACTGGCCCCACGGTGGGCGTCAACTATCGTCGGATTGAGGACAAGTACGCCATGAGGGGGTCCTCGAGGCGTGTGGGAGAGAGGGGTGTGAGACGTATGGTGTTCCGGGATGGTGAGCACACAAGTTTACCCAGGTTCGAATCCGCCGGCTTTGGACGGACCCTACTCCTGCTAGTAATCCAGTAATATGGCAGAGCCGGAATATGGGTTACAAGGGTTTCGCCTGTGCGATGTGAGATTGTAGACTATTGAGGTTATCTGGTGCCCTAAAGGCCCTCCCTAGGACGGCTTATATAGATATCCGGCCTAGGGTTTACAGGAGAGATCAATCCGGCTACGACTAAGAGTTGGTTACAGAGTACATCTTGAACTACAAGTAACATTATGGGCCTAAGTCGGTAAGTCTTATGGGCCTTCCCGTAGTCGGATTGGACTCCGTCTTCTCTCTCTAACTGGGCCGCCCGTGAAGCAAAGCTCTAACCCGAAGTGGGCCACCCTAGTCAGTGAGGAACTGTGAGGATACCCGGAAAGTATATCCCCAACACTTTTGGGGAATTGAGCTTTTTGAGGGAAGTGCTAAAGTAGCTAGTGTTCTAATGGAAGTTTATTTGGTGTTAGGACTGAACCTTAAGACTTATTTATCTTGGGTGCACTAATGTTGCTAATAAAGATTGTGTGAAGTTTTGTATGAAGGAAAAATTTCAGGTGTATGGAAGGAATGAGTAATGAGATGAAGGATGGACTAAAGCTCAAGCTTGGGGATGCCACACGTGTCACCCCAAGAAATATCCAAGAAGTACAAGCGTCAAAGCTTGGGGATGCCCAAGGCATCCCCTTCTTCATCAATAAAAATCCCAGGTTTCTTCCAAACACTTCATTTTTATTGTTTCATGCACAGATGTGTTGTTCTTGGAGCGTCTTCTTTTTCGTTTTTGTTTTGTTTTTTAGTTTTCTTTGGTTTTCTTAGTTTGCTGAACAAATTGGTTGGACCCCCTCTTTCATGCTTTGGTTTTCAAATAGTTTAGTTTGGTTTGGAAAAGAGTAGGAAAGCTCATGCTTAAGTGGTAAAGAGAGCTTGTTTTTGACTGTGGCCTGTGCATTGTCATGCCATGCTTGATATTGTTTTGGCTTTATGCTTAGTATTCTTTGCTGTAGCATGGCTTGTTATAAACAATTGAGATTGCTTAACGTGCCTTGGATGAATCATGCGTTGTTTTAGCATATTAAAGCATAGTATAGTGGTATTCTCCTTTGATGCTTTATTTGGGTTGACTTGGCACATGCTCACACCATGTTATGACTATCCAAAGTCACCATAGCCTTTATGATCCTTTAGTCTTCAACTTGTAGTATCACTTTATGCTTTGATCAATGATGTTTTATCGCTCTGCATGATTATGGCCATTATTGCTCTCTTAGTTTGTCGCTCTCAGTCTTTTGCTAGCCTCCACAACCAAGTATGAGTTCCACTCATGCATCCAACTCCTTAAACCAAGTTATTCCAAAGAGTCCACCATACCTACCTACTAGCTTACGCTATTCCAAGTATATTCATGCTTTTGTTTACCTTCCAAATTAAACTTGTTTTGAGAAAACTAGTGATTAAAGCTCTCACGAACTTGATGGCACACTTTACTTTTCTTGCCCTTAATAAACTTGAACCATTGTGTCGTCTATGTTGTATATGCTTGCACTTATTTGTTGGGAATTAGCAGAACCATGCTTTCATGGGGAACGCTTTCAACATTGCACTTGGTACTTGTACCTAGTTGACATCATGCTCTTTTGTATATGGATGTCGTTGGTGTGAAATGAAAGGGGAGCTTGTAAGTCCATGGAGTTATGTATATGTGTTAGAGAAACGCCTGGGCCGCTGGTCTAATCCATGCTGACATGGTGGAAACCTGCAGCGTAACCATAATGAGGTGTCTATGAAGCATTCTTATTATAAAAAAAGAGTCCTATATTGAGAAAAAAGAGAAAAAGAGAAAAAAAAGATATATTATGAAAAGAGGAAAGAGAGAAAAAAGCACCATATTCCCATGGTAAATAAGAAGAATGCTGAGATGCTCATTGTCTGGTTGCCTTGTCATTTTGATATGGAGATTCTTTCGTATCATCGGGCAAGGGGTACCCCATTGGCAGTTCTCTATGATACACATGTACTTACGATGACAAGAACTTACCGGTGACTAAACTTGAGTAGCATGAGGACCGGCCCTCGTATACAAGGGACATGAGATTTCTGACTTATACTTCGTCAAGCATGTACACCATAGTTTGTTCACTTTAACCTTAATCACTTCAAGATGCTTATGATAGGGGCAATGAGAGCTGAAAGCTATAAGTACCATAATTTTTGGAAGCTCTTTATGAGACTTGAATCCCTACTTCCTTTTACGAAGGCCTTTCTTCCACCATTACATTGAGTCTCCACCTTCTATATTTATGCACTTACTTTGAGAGCATAGTGGCCATTCTTAGTTCTATGTGCATTTTCCCAAGACTAGTTGATTGATGCATACTTTGATATTGCTTGTTTTAAACTATTGTATCTAGTCACTCTTATGAACTTTGAAGGTGTCCTATGCATTTATATTTGCTACTCTATTGAGGGACAAGCTGAATACTATTATGCTATGTTTTATTTATGTGAAACAAACAAACGTCTTGAAAGCATTGTTATTCATGAATCTTTTGTTTGTGCCTTTTTCATGTTGCATCATAGTTTCTTTGATTATTGCTAGAACTTTGTCTTTCATGTTATGATTGAAGTACTATGATCCCAGCTTTGAATGTTTTGCAAATACTTTGATCAAGTCTTTAATGGTGCATGTCACCTCAAAAATTATTCTTTCTTTTTATCACTTACCTACTCGAGGACGAGCAGGAGTTAAGCTTGGGGATGTTGATACATTACAAATGTATCCATAATTTTTGATGTTCCATGCTTGGTTTTATCCACTTTCTTGTGTTTTGTCCACACTTTGGAGTACTTTCCATATGATTTCTTGGACTAACCTATTAACAAGAGCCACAGTTTTAGTTTCCTGTTTTCTGCTGTTTTTGGTTCCAGGAAAGTCAGAAAATGAATATTCTCAGAATTGGACGGGATAAAAGCCAAAGTTCCTATTTTCTCGGAAGACTCACAGAGCCAGAAGGAGAGTCGGAGAGGGGCCACAGGGCGGCCACACCATGTGGTGGCGTGGGTCCCCCCAGGCCGTACCGGGGCATGGTATGGGCCCCCTGGCCGCCCACCGACCTTGCCCTCTGGCCTATAAGAAGCCTCCCGAGACAGAAACCCTGGAGAGTCAATCAGAAATCCACGAAAAGTTCCACAGTGCCGCCACCGAAGGGGAGATTCGGGGGATAGAAAGTCTCTGTTCCGGCACCCTACCGGGACAGGGAAGTGCCCGCGGAGCCATCTCCATCAATCTCCACCACCATCTCCATCACCATTGTTGATTCCCATGATGAGGAGGGAGTAGTTCTTTCTCGAGGCTAAGGGTTCTACCGGTAGCTATGTGTTCATCTCTCTCTCTATGCATGATCATATTGTGATCATGAGCTTGTAATCTATAGATCTACCTTGCTACTCAAGTGCTTTAATGAATCTCTGCTCTCCCCATGTGTGTGAAAGTGACAGCGTGCTCACCATGGTGGCACTTAGGCTAGAGATTACAAATACTTGTTATGAGTTATATTTGGAGTTGGATGTCTTTATAAAATTGTGGTGTTTGTGGGAACCATCTAGAGCTCAAGGTGACAGTGTGGGGTTATCTAGATGGGAAAGACTTACTTTGAGGTGTGCTATTATAGCCCTACCATCGATTAGAGTGTTCAACCGGAGAGTAGTTAAGAGTAGTATCATAAAGAGAATATATTTATGAGATAGTGTTCACTAGTGAAAGTATGATCCCTAGGCCTTGTTTCTTAGCATTGAAACACCGTTTGCAACTAGATATGTTACATGTTTGCATGCTTCCATCTTTATTTCAGTTTGCCTTTAGTATCTTTCACGCCATCAAGTTATCTTCTATCACCATTACCATTTATAATTATCCATACCACTTGTCTTTTACTATCTCTTCGCCGAACTAGTGCACCTATACACCTGACAAGTGTATTGGGTGTATTGGGGACACACGAGACTTCTTGTATCTTGATTGCAGGGTTGCTTGAGAGGGAATACCTTTGACCACTTCCTACCTGAGTTCGATAAACCTTGGGTGATCCACTTAAGGGAAACCTTGCTGCTGTTCTACAAACCTCTGCACTTGGAGGCCCAACAACTGTCTACAAGAATAGAAGTGTGTAGACATCAGACCTCCCCAACCCCATTTCTCCACACTCCGACACTCACCACCTTCCACTGATCCCCTCACACCATCCCCGTAGCCGCTTGAGCCCACAGTCGCCGGAATTGTGACGGAGCTCGCTGCAGCAGAGGAGAAAGGGAGCCGTCGATTGCGACCACCCCAGGAGCCACCGCGACCATGCCTGAGACCGTAGTCGTCTACCAGTTCGATCGCCCCCATCGCCATGTTAGCTAGAGCCCTGGTAAGCCCCCAATCGACCCCCACACAGCCGCTAGGGTTAACTCTCGCCGGCGACCTGTTCGTCGTCGACGATGAGCCACGACCGGTGATCTCTGTTCTAATTGCATGGCCCATATCGCCCCGTACCGCTTCGCGATAGAGTTAGCCGCTGACATGCGGGACCCCCTTGTCAATTGCCCTCTACGCTGCGGAGCGCCACTGGGCCGGCCCATTTTGTTTCCCGCCTTAGCCCGGAGATTCAAATAAAGATTTTTCTAATTAAGTTTAAACTCAATTCTATCCACTAGTTTAAAAATCAATTCAGAGAGTTCTACTAAACCAAAATGAATGATTCAAATTTTGTTAGAAAGATAATTAAAATCTCTATCCAAGCCCGTTGGATCTAAATAAATTGGAGTTATAGATCACATATAGAAAAAATAACGAAACAGAGGCTTTTCTACATTCAAACATTTTTCAAAAATTAACCATAATAGCTTTTGAGTTGATTCCAACTCTCAAAAATCACATTTGACAATACCTATCTGAATATGTAATAATATTTAGGTTTTTATGCAGTGACTTTGGACTAGTACCAAAATAATGCTATATAGGCATTTCTAGTCACTTTAAATCATTTAAATATTAATCCTAAACATTATAAAAGGTGACCCAACATTTAAATCACATTCCCATGTATTAAAATATGTGGTGATGACATGTGTCCACATGATCCCATATTTTAATTGGAGAATATTAAATCTTAATTAATTTCAATGAGTAGAAATTACTTTTCTCAAATAAAATAAATGAAACTAGTTCATTAAATCTTGTGATGTTTGTGATGATACTAGATCATAAAGTGTGTGCCTTAGTGTGCTAAATAGACTAGTTAAGTATTGTTTGGTGATTGTGTATCCCGTATGTATTTATAGACGATAGTACCGACCATGTCTATGAGGAGGAGGAGTTCTACCCCGAATAAGACGAGGAGAATTTCAACCACTACACCAACCAAGGCAAGCTATTGTTAGCAAGCTAGAATTATACAAGATAACCTAAGCAAGATGCATTAGGCAGGCTTTGGTTATACCCATTGATTTATAACCATCCCAAGTTTTACTTACAAGCTTTACTTTTTGCTTTACCAAAGTTTCTTTACTTCTAGTATTGCTTTGTGAGATTTTAGAAAGTAGTATATATAGCATAAAGAGTATAAAACTTGGCCTATACTAGATGTCATTCTATGGCATGAGATTGAGATTAGCATCCACCTTAGTGAACACTCTTAACTTAGTAGTTAGAGCTAAACCAAAAACTTGATCACTCTAGATGGGAATACTTGGTGAAAATGCTTATGAAAACCTTGCAATGATGAGTCATTCTATTGAGATGTTTTGACATGTGTTGAGAAACACAAATGGTTTATGATGATGAAAATGTTGAGGCATGAGCCTTAGCCCTTTATAAAAACTGATGGTTGGGTTCGGATGCGATCCCATTCCAAGTTTACGGTACAACCACAATACCTGACTTGGGTAGGGCTTAGCCGGAAGTTTATATGCATTAGTATGGGTTCCCTCGCAGGAGAGGTTTGAGCTGAGGATACCTCTTGATTTTGTCCACCTATGCAGTGCCCAGGATGGCAGATGGCCATGGCTGGGAGGCCAATCTCATAGGAGAGGTGCTTATACGAGAGTGTATAAAGGAAAGGTTATGTTTGATTATCCGCATACTAAGTATGATGATTCAGGGTTATCCCTGACGGATGTATCGAATTTTGTGGTGAAAGTGTACCACCTTTGCAGAGTGTCAAACTATTCGAATAGCCGGGTCCACGGTCATGGACAGTTGGAGTGGCTATACTGTTCCGTCGTCAGGTGTTTTTAAAATGACTTATGAAATGAATTGTGACTTGACTTGAGCACAACATGGTTGTGACTATGACAACTAAGTTCCCACTTAGGTGATTTAGAACTTTTTTATCTTTCTTTATTTCTAAATTCAGCTTAGGTTTCAAACTTAACTTTGCAAATAAACTTGGAACTTAGCATTCCTACTAGAACTACCTTACTTGTTAGTAATAGTTTGCGAGTACTTAAAGAGTACTCATGGCTTTGTCCCTGGCTATTCCCGTGTCCAGACTATGAGGAGGACTATCCGGAAGAGGGACAACAGGACGGCTACGATAACTAGGATCATATCCCATCGTCAGCATTGCCTGTGACACTGAAGATGGAGCCCACCGCTACGCTTATTATTCCGTTACTTGCTTGTACTAAGACTAGATCATGAGACTAACTTTCTCATCCTAAATTCTTATAGATGGAAGTTCAATACTACAAGTTCTACCACGTCGGTAACGGAGGCCAACTGATCTTCGAGAGGGATCTTGATGCACTGTCTCAGTACCTTGAGCGTCCGCATACAAAATTCTTCGGAGCTCAACTCAATGAACACCCAGGAGGAGAATTACAATGGCTGATAGTTGCTGATATTTGAGGCAAGATGGAAGCACCTCTTTCCAAGAAGATTCAATTCACCGTGAGAGAGAACAATTGGCTAGATGGATTAGCCAGGGCTATGCATGAAGCTCTCGCCCGTCTTTGTGGATAGAATGTCAACTTGATCTAGGGAAATCGCTTTGCTCACTATGCAAGGCATGATTCTATGGGAATGCCTCTGGAAATGCCAAGTCACCCGGAGATGAAGCGCCAAGTGGAGAACCTCGACTTCCTGCTGTATGACAGACATAACGAATTGGACAGTGCTCAAGCCTACGCCAATCACAACCTTGCCATTGCCTCCCAGAAGGCCCAAACTTTCTCCCTGCTCGTCAAGGATCGTTAGTCACTTCACCGGCAACGCGAGAAGAAGGATCGCACCATCGCTCGTCTTCGCAAGAAGGTGGCCGACCTCGAGAAGACCATCCAGGAGCAAGAAGCTCATCTTGCAGCAAAAGAAGAAGAAGAAGGTGAAGACATCCAGGGGATATTCACTCATACCTCAGTGATGACAATGACTATCTAGAGGATGATGCCATGGACTTCTACACCAACGATGATGACTCCGACTTCATCGATGATGAGTAGATGCACTAGAGCACTATCGTAAGAGTGAGAAGTATCGGTCCCATTGTATCTTAGCTTACAGAATGGTTCTTAAAACCATCTATTTTTCCTTTCATGTTGTGGTGTGTGTGTTTGTATCGTGTGCTTTGATTGAATGAATGAATGAGAAGAAGTTAGTTTGCAAAACCTGAGTCAAACTCAAAGTTTTAGCTTCGAAACTGAAACCATGAACCTTAGAACTTTCCCGCTTACCCCATTATCTATCTCAATATTCAGATGACTCGTGGAAGCCAAGGAGGGAGCAGCTCATCGCAGGACCCGATGCTGCAGATTCTGCAGATGCTAGTTTTGGACCACGAAGCTAGTTGAGTAGAGCGCCGATGACCCACAAGTATAGGGGGTGTATCGTAGTATTTTTGAGGGAAGTGAAACCCAATTTATTGATTCGACACAAGGGGAGCCAAAGAATATTTATAAGCCTTAACAACTGAGTTGTCAATTCAGCTGCACCTGGAAACAATCTTGCTCACAGTAGTTTATCAGTAGCAACAGTTTTGTAGTGGGAATAGTAAAGTAGTAGCAGTAGTAAAGTAAAGACAGCAGTAGTAAACAGTAGGATTCGAGTGCGGTAGGCATAGGGATGGATGGACAGGCGTTGCATGGACAAGACAATTCACATAGCAATCAGAACATAGGGCAATTGCAGATAAATAAGATAAAGCATCCAAGTACTAGATAATCATAGGCATGCGTTCCATATATACTCATACGTGCTCGTAATGAGAACTTGCACAACATCTTTTGTCCTGCTAGCCCGTTTGCAGCGGGGCCTCAAGGGAACTACTAGCAATTAAGGTGCTCCTTTTAATAGAGCACCGGAGCAAAGCATTAACACTCTGTGAACACATGTGATCCTCACATCAAAGCTATTCCCTCTGGTTATCCCGATTTCTGTCACTTCGGGGCCTTTGGTTCCGGACAACAACGCGTGTATACAACTTGCAGGTAAACAATACTATCATAATGAATCAATAACATGTTCAGATCTGAAATCATGGCACTCGGGCCCTAGTGAAAAGCATTAAGCATAACAAGTCGCTACAAAGTCATAAAGCACTAATAGAAGATACTAGGCACCATGCCCTAACAATCTCATGCCATTACATGAACGATCTCATCCAATCCCTACCATCCCCATAGCCTACAGTGGGGGATTACTCACTCATAGATGGGGGAAACATGGATGGTTGATGGAGAAGCGATGGTGATGATGATGGCAGGGTGCCAGAACGGAGTTTCTGGTGCTGTTTCGTGGAATCTGGTGGTGGTGGCGGAGCGGAACTCCTTCTGGAAAAATGTCGACCCCCCCCCCTGAGTTTTTAGGTCAGAAGGCATCTTATAGGCAAAGAGGGAGACCGAGGGGGTGTCTGGGGCGGCCAGACCACCCCCTAGCGCGGCCTGGGCTAGCCCGCGCGGCTAGGTGGTGTGGCCTGGGCCCAGCCCCCCTCCGTCTCGTATTTTGGCTCCGGGAGTCTTCTGGTGAAATAGGATTTTTGGCATATTTTCCGGGATTTTTCCTGATAGTTGATTTTTTGCACAAAAACTAGACACCATGGCAATTCTGCTGAAAATAGCATCAGTCCATGTTAGTTGCATCCAAATCACACAAGTTTAGAGGAGAAACAATAGCAAGAGTGTTCGGGAAAGTAGATACGTTTTGGACGTATCAAGCACCAAGCCAACCTCGCCATCCTGCTACAGATCGCCCAGATGGCCCACAATAATCAGGGAGGCAACCGTTTGTGCACAGATTACAGGAAGCTGAATGATGTCACCATCAAGAACAAGTACCCATTGCCAAAGATAGAGGATCTGTTTGATCAGCTGATTGGTGCCAGAGTGTTCTCTAAGATTGATCTTAGGACTGGTTATCACCAACTTAAGATTCGTGCAATGGATATTCCAAAGACCGCCTTTACCACCAGATATGGATTGTATGAGTATATGGTCATGTCTTTTGGATTAACCAATGCCCCCGCTTATTTCATGAATCTCATGAATAAGATCTTTATGAAATTTCTAGATAAGTTTGTCGTTGTGTTTATCGACGATATTCTTATCTACTCCAAGTCAGAAGAAGACCATGAGCAACATCTGAGAATGATCCTTGAAACCCTTAGAGAGCATCAGTTGTATGCCAAGTTCAGCAAATGTGTGTTTTGGCTGAAAGAAGTAGGATTCCTCGGACATATTGTGTCGGCAGGAGGAGTCCCTGTTGATCCCGCCAAGATCAAAGATGTTGAAGAATGGGAAGCCCTAACCACTCAAACCCAAGTCCATGCATTTCTCAGATTAGCGAGATATTACCGCAAGTTCGTGGAAGGATTTTCAAGCATCGCAATACCAATGACCCAATTGTTGAACACGGACAAGAAGTTTGAATGGACCGACAAATGTGAAGCAAGTTTCCAAGAGCTCAAGAAGAGATTGATTTCAGCCCCAATATTGATCATGCCAGATATCAAGAAGCCATTTGATGTGTATTGTGATGCATCCAAGATTGGTCTTGGATGTGTGTTGATGCAAGAGGGCAAAGTCATCGCATATCTGTCCAGACAACTAAAGCAATGAGCAAAACTACCCCACCCATGATCTTGAGTTAGCAGCTGTAGTGTTAGCCTTGAAGACATGGCGTCATTACCTTATGGGTGATCGCTGTGAGATTTATTCAGATCACAAGAGCTTGAAGTATATTTTCACTCAAAAGGAGCTGAATATGAGGCAAAGGAGATGGATAGAGTTAATCAAGGATTATGACCTTGACATTCACTATCACCCCGACAAAGCCAATGTGGTAGCGGATGCTCTTAGCAGATTGCCAGGTAGGTTAAACACCATGATCAAAGAGAACCAGCCAAGCTTGCATGAAGAATTGGAGTAGTTTAGAACTAAGCTAGTTAGCAAAGGATTTTTAGCTAGCATTGAACTTCAACCCACTTTGATTAGTCAAATCAAGGAAGCCCAGAAGGGAAATGCAAGTATCGATGGAATCAAGCGTCGTATTGGTACAGGAAAGGTTCCTGGATTCACCGAAGACGAAGAAGGAGTTTTGTGGTACAAAGGACATATCTGTGTGCCAGCAGATTCGGAGTTGAAGCAAGTTATCATGCAGGAAGATCATGATACTCTTTATTCTATCCACCCTGGAGGAACGAAGATGTATCAAGATTTGAAGGGGCAATTTTGGTGGCACAAGATGAAGAGAGAAATCGGAAGCTACATCGCCAAGTGTGATATCTGTCAGAGAGTCAAAGTGGAACATAAGAGACCTGCGGGACTGTTACAACCATTGCAGATTTCGGAATGGAGATGGGATTCCATCGGAATGGACTTTATCACCGGTTTGCCTAAATCTAGTAGGGGAAATGACTCAATCTGGGTCATCGTTGATAGATTGTCCAAGGTAGCCCATTTTATACCTGTCAAGACAACCTACCAAAGTTCAAAGCTAGCAGAGCTATATATTGCCAGAATTGTTAGTTTGCACGGAAACCCCAAGACGATAGTATCGGATCGAGGAACCCAATTTACCTCGAGATTTTGGCAGAAAGTCCAAGAAGGATTAGGAACCAAGTTGAATTTCAGCACAGCTTATCACCCGCAGACCAATGGACAGACTGAAAGAGTCAACCAAATCTTAGAAGATATGTTGAGAGCTTGTGTGTTAGAGTATGGATCAAAATGGGAAGACTGCCTGCCTTTCGCAGAATTCTCATACAACAACAGTTATCAAGCTAGTTTGCAAATGGCTCCATTTGAGTTCTTATATGGAAGAAAGTGTCGTACCCCTTTGAATTGGTCGCAAGTAGGAGAGAGTCAGATTTTTAGACCTGACATCCTACGAGAAGCTGAAGAGAAGGTTCACAAAGTCCGTGAGCACCTCAAGACCGCCCAATCTAGACAGAAGAGCTATGCTGACAAGAGATGTATAGACCTGACTTTCAATTTTGGAGATTTTGTGTATCTCAAGGTTTCGCCGTTGAAGGGAACGCAACGTTTTAGTCTGAAAGGAAAGTTAGCCCCAGATATATCGGACCCTTCAAGATTCTGAATCGTCGAGGAGAAGTATCATATCAGTTTGAACTGCCAGAAGAGATGTCAGCCATCCATAATGTGTTCCATATCTCGTTACTTCGCAAATGCTTGGAAGTGCCAGAGAAGACCAAAGTTTTCAAGAACATCGATCACCGAGTTGCTGATATAAACAAGGATCTGACGTATCATGAAGTGCCCATTCGTATCTTGGAATAAGCTTTCAGAACCACCAGGACCCGGAGTATCAAATTTCTCAAGATCCAATGGAGCAACCACACCGAAGAAGAAGCCACTTGGGAGAGAGAAGATTACATTAGGACTGAGTTTCCAGATCTCTTTAGTTCCTAGTTTTTCTTAAATCTTGGGACGAGATTTTGTTTAAGGGGGAAGGTATGTAACAGCCCAAAACTTTAATCAAGGTTAATCAAGTTCAAAACACCCAATTTAGGGTTAACAAAAACTTTTATTATTAAAAACAATTATGAATGCATGTGTGTTGCATTAGCATAGAATTGTTTGAAATTGCCATGTTTGATTGTTCTAATGGTTGTAAAATGATTCAAAGATGAATGCCACATCATCTAGATCATTTAAAAACAAAATCCAAAGAAAAAGAAATCAAATAAGAATAAAAATACCAAATGGTCACTTTGGCCATTTTAACCCACTAGGTCACTTTAGGTGTTCCTAGAAGTAAAATTCAAACAGAAACATTCTCAACTCTTTTAACCCCTTGCTAGTACAAGTAAAGATCTACTAAGGCCCACTTTGAAATCTTACAAAAACATTTAAACACTAATTTTTAATGGCATTTGAAAATTGAATCCTTTTCATATGCATAGATCCCACTTTTTCAAAAACCACTCAGATGAATTCACCTTGACAATCCCAAGAAACCACAGATGATCAAGATTATGACTAACACCCACACCAATAATCTGTTCAAAATTCATCAATAATTCTCTTGCGGCCATTGTGTCGAACAGTTGGCAGGTAAAGATAATCTGGCCTAACTAATACTGTTGCTAATCAAGTTCTTGTCCCCAATTTGACCCTCTCATCTCTCCTCTATCCCCTCTTAGCCTAACCCTGACCCAGACAACATCCCCTCTGCGCCGCTGCGCCAGTACCGCGATGCCCGAGAATGGTCCTCGCCGGCCGACCATGTCCAAGTAGCAGGAGACCGCCCCGCCCTCTCTCGCCATGTCTAAGAGGTAGGCGTGATCACACCGCCGCCCCTGTCCCTTTCCCGAGCAATGCCAGGCACTGGACCACCTCAGAGTAGCCGTGCACCAAGCCTCTGCGCCGTGTCCGGAGCACGCCAATGCGCTGCGCCCGATAAGGCAGCACACATCGCCTCTCGACCACAGCCCGCGCGTGCCGCTCTGCCTTGACCCTAACACACTCCCGGACATGCCCATTTCCCGTCGCGCGACCAGCACCCGCCGTGAGCCGCGTCGAAACGCCACCGCCCCTAGCCACACCCGACCAAACGCCACCGCCCCTAGCCACACCATTATGGCGTAGATGACCGCCAGGAGGAAGAGGACCGTCTGCCTACCTCGCCCATGCCATTAGCCCCCAATACCATCGTCACCGACGAGCTCACCGTCGCACCTCACGGTCCCCTCATCGAGCTATAAAAGGAGACCTTCCCAACCCCATTTCTCCACACTCCAACACTCACCACCTTCCACTGATCCCCTCACACCATCCCCGGAGCCGCTCGAGCCCATAGTTGCCGGAATTGTGCCCAAGCTCGCTGCAACAGAGGAGAAAGGGAGCCGTCGATTGCGACCACCCAGGAGCCGCCGCGACCATGCCTGAGACCGCCGTCGTCCACCAGTTCGATCGCCCCCATCGCCACGTTAGCCTGAGCCCTGGTAAGCCCCCAATCGACCCCCACCGATCCGCTAGGGTTAACTCTCGCCGGCGACCTATTCGTCGTTGACGATGAGCCACGACTGTTGATCTCTGTTCTAATCGCACGACCCATATCGCCTCGTACCGCTTCACGTTAGAGTCAGCCGCTGACATGCGAGACCCCCTTGTCAGTTGCCCTCTGCGCTGCGGAGCGCCACTGGGCCGGCCAATTTAGTTTCCCGCCTTAGCCCGCAGATTCAAATAAAGATTTTTCTAATTAAGTTTAACCTCAATTCTATCCACAAGTTTAAAAATCAATTCAGAGAGTTTTACCAAACCAAAATGAATGATTCAAATTTTGTTAGAAAGATAATTAAAATATCTATCTAAGCCCGTTGGATTTAAATCAATTGGAGTTATAGATCACATACAGAAAAAATAACAAAACAGAGGCTTTTCTACATTCAAACATTTTTAAAAAATTAACCATAATAGCTTTTGAGTTGATTCCAACTCTCAAAAATCACTTTTGACAATACCTATGTGAATATGTAACAATTTAGGTTTGCATGTAGTGACTTTGGACTAGTACCAAAATAATGCTATATAGGCATTTCTAGTCACTTTAAATCATTTAAATATCAATCCTAAACTTTATAAAACGTGATCCAACATTTAAATCACATTCCCTTGTATTAAAATATGTGGTGATGACATGTGTCCACATGATCCCATATTTTAATGGGAGAATATTAAATCTTAATTAATTTCAATGAGTAGAAATTACTTTTCTCAAATAAAATAAATGAAACTAGTTCATTAAATCTTGTGATGTTTGTGATGATGCTAGATCATTAAGTGTGTGCATTAGTGTGCTAAATAGACTAGTTAAGTATTGTTTGGTGATTGTGTATCTCGTATGTATTTATAGACGATAGTACCGACCAAGTCTACGAGGAGGATGAGTTCTACCCCGAAGAAGACGCGGAGAATTTCAACCACTACACCAACCAAGGCAAGCTATTGTTAGCAAGCTAGAATTATACAATATAACCTAAGCAAGATGCATTAGGCATGCTTTGGTTATACCCCTTGATTTATAACCATCCCAAGTTTTACTTACAAGCTTTACTTTTTGCTTTACCAAAGTTTCTTTACATCTAGTATTGCTTTGTGAGATTTTAGAAAGTAGTATAGATAGCATAAAGAGTATAAAACTTGGCCTATACTAGATGTCATTCTATGGCATGAGATTGAGATTAGCATCCCACCTTAGTGAACACTCTTAACTTAGTATTTAGAGCTAAACCAAAAACTTGATGAATCTAGATGGGAATACTTGGTGAAAATGCTTATGAAAACCTTGCAATGATGAGTCATTCTATTGAGATATTTTGACATGTGTTGAGAAACACAAATGGTTTATGATGATGAAAATGTTGAGGCATGAGCCTTAGCCCTTTATAAAAACTGATGGTTGGGTTCGGATGCGATACCATTCCAAGTTTACTGTCCAACCACAATACCTGAATTGGGTAGGTCTTAGCCGAAAGTTTATATGCATTAGTATGGGTTCCCTCATGGGAGAGGTTTGAGCTGAGGCTACCTCTTGATGTTGTCCAGCTATGCAATGCCTAGGATGGCAGATGGCCATGGCTAGGAGGCCAAGCTCATAGGAGAGGTGCTTATACTAGAGCGTGTAAAGGAAAGGTTATGTTTGATTATCCGCATACTAAGTATGATGATTCGGGGTTATCCCTGACGGATGTATCGAATTTTGTGGTGAAAGTGTACCACCTCTGCAGAGTGTCAAACTATTCTAATAGCCGCATCCGCGGTCATGGACAGTTGGAGTGGCCATACTGTTCCGTCGTCAGATGTTTTTAAAATGACTTATGAAATGAATTGTGACTTGAGTTGAGCACAACATGGTTGTGACTATGACAACTAAGTTCCCACTTAGGTGATTTAGAACTTTATTTTATCTTTCTTTGTTTCTGAACTCATCTTAGGTTTCAAACTTAACTTTGCAAATAAACTTGGAACTTAGAATTCCTACTAGAACTACCTTACTTGTTAGTAATAGTTTGCGAGTACTTAAAGAGTACTCATGGCTTTGTCCCTGGCTGTTCCCGTGGCCAGACTATGAGGAGGACTATCCGGAAGAGGGACATCAGGACGGCTATGACAACTAGGATCATATCCCATCGTCAGCATTGCTTGGTGACACTAAAGATGGAGCCCACCGCTACGCTTATTATTCCGTTACTTGCTTGTACTAAGACTAGATCATGAGATCCTTTATTTGTGTGGACATTATTATGGTTTGTAATGGATGATGTACTGTGATATCCAATCTGTTATGTCTTGCAAAAATGGTAATCCTATGGCATAACAGGCATCTGGGATTAAAAATATGGGTGTTGACACGAGGGAGGTGTCAAAACTCCTCAGTGATGCCTTAGAGGAAACAACGCCCTCAGGCGTCACCGTCACCGGCCCTGAAAGGTAGGGCTTTCGCCCGGAGCATGGCACTGATGACCCACAAGTATAGGGGGTGTATCACAATATTTTTGATAAGTAAGAGTGTCGAACCCAACGAGGAGTAGAAAGGTGTTGACGAGTGTCTTGGAGCAGGAATTCTCTGTAAATACTTAGCAAACGGATTTTTAGGGGTTTTTGATAATGCAGGTAAATAAAGTACGAGTAAATAAAAGACAATAAGAATAAATGCAGCAAGTGGCCCAATCCTTTCTTTAGCAAAGGACAAGCCGGTTGTATTACTTAAGATGACCAAACGTTCTCGAGGACACATGGGAATATCGTCAAGTGCTTTTGCTTCATGTAGTTGATTAATATTCTTTAGTTTGCTAAGTGTTGTGTGGGTGAACCTATGCTAATGTACCGACCTTCCTAGGACTAATACATACTTGTGATTATACCCCTTGCAAGCATCCGCAAGTACAAGAAAGTAATTAAGGTAGAAACCTAACCACAACTTTAAACTCTAAGACCCTTACGTCCCTTGTGCAATGGTTTCCTAACGGGGGTTCGGGTTTCTGTCACTCCGGCAACCCCTACGATTAGTAGCCAAATACACAATGCATTCCCCTAGGCCCATATAGGTGAAGTGTCATGTAGTCGACGTTCACATGACACCACTAGAAGAAGTACACCACAACTTAAATATCAAACTATTGAATATTTCTCAACACAATTCCACTACTAACAACATGACTTCTCCCATGTCCTCAAGAACAAAACGAACTACTCACAAGACATCATATGTATCATGATCAGAGATGAAATAATGGTGTATAACAATCTCAACATAAACAATAATTCAACGGTTCACTCAATAGCATCAACTAAAAGGAGTAATCAACACCGGGAAAGTTTCCCCTAAGAACTATGCAAGATTCAACCCAATTGTTACAGTGGTATGAAGTGGTGATGATGGTGATGATGATGATGATGATCCCGATAAAGTCCAGCTTGATGGTAGTGTTGATGGCGATGATCTCCCCTCTCCGGGAAGGAATTCCCCCAGCAGAATTCTGTCTGCCAGAGAGATCTTTCTCTCTTGGTGTTTTTCGCCCCGTAGTGGCGGCGGAATCTTTCTGTGGTCGCTCCCCGAGTCTTAGGGTTTCGGGAGGATAATATACGCCAGAGGGGAGAGCCAGGGGTGGACCAGGGCAGCCACACCACCTGGTGGTGCGGCCTAGGGTGGCCCGCGTCAGGGGGTGGTGTGGCCCCCCTGTGGCCCATCTCCGCTTCCCCTTCTGGCTTTCTTCATCTTCTGGAAAAACAGGATTTTCCATGTATTTTCCCGGATTTTCTTATCTTCGTGAATTTTGCCTCTAATCATCACCTTTTCCATCAGAATCCTGACTGCAGCGGTCCATGCTCCAAAAGTCATCAACCATGCAAAAATAGATGAAATAACATAAGTATCATCTCTTAATATGAAATATATCAATGAATAACAGTAAATTATGATATAGAATAGTGATGCAAAATGGACGTATAAACTCCCCCCAAGCTTAGATTTCGCTTGTCCCCAAGCAAAACTGAACTCAATAAACATGACCTCAGGTTTATGGAGTGAAGAGTCGATAAAAGAATACGGACAAGAAGCATCACATTCATCAATACATAAGTCATAATAGAAGACAACTCACTACTATAACTTAACTTGCAATAAGTAAAGGAAACACAATAAAGGTACATAAAGTAAATCACAATTGGTAATGGCAACCTTAGCTCTTGGTCGAAAAATAGTTGACAATTTGCTGGAGTTCACAAATAACTGATTTTCAATGATAGCTTTCAAAGTAGTAGACACTAATATAAGAGCAAAGTGCAAAACAAGGAACATAAGAAACATGATTGAATAAATCATCATATGAATGAATGAAACACAACAACTCAAAATACTTGCTGAGGTAGAAGGGAATAAGTTTACTGACTCAACTAAAAAGTAAAAGAAAGGCCCTTCGCAGAGGGAAGCAGGGATTTCAAGATTCATAAAGAGCTCCCAAAAATTATGGTACTTATTACCTTTCAGCTCTCATTGCCCCTATCATAGGCATATTTAGGTGGTTAAGGTTAAAGTGATCAAATATGAGGATATGTTTGACAAGTTGCAAGTTGAAAATCTCATGTCCCTTGAATACGAGGGTCGCTCCTCATGCTACTCAAGTTTAGTCACCGGTAAGTTCTTGTCATAGTAAGTACATGTGTATCATAGAGAACCGCCAACTGGGTATCCCTTGCCCGATCATACGGAAGAATCCCCATATCAAAATGACAAGGCAAGCAGACAACAAGCATCTCAGCAATCTTCTTATTTACCATGGGAATATGGTGCTTTTTTCTCTCTTTCCTCTTTTCTCATCTCTTTTTTTCCTTTTTCTCTTTTTCTCAATCTCTATCTCTTTTCTCTTTTTTTATAAGAAGAATGCTTCATAGATGCTCGTTATGGTTACGCTGTAGGTTTCCACCATGACAACATGGATTAGACCGGCGGCCCAGGCGTTTCTCTAACACACATACATAACTCCATGGACTTGCAAGCTCCCCTTTCATTTCACACCGACGACATCCATAGACAAAAGAACATGATATCAACTAGGTACAAAGTACCGGTGCAATGTTGAAAGCGTTCCCCATGACAGCATGGTTCTGCTAATTCACAACTTACAAAGCGCAAGCATATACGCAACATAAATGGGCGCAATGGTTCAAGTTTATTAAGTGCAAGAAAGTAAAGTGTGCCATCAAGTTCGTGAGATCTTTAATAACTAATTTTCACATAACAAGTTTAATTTGGAAGGTAGATAAAAACATGAATTTACTTGGAATAGCAATAATGCTAATAGGTAGGTATGGTGGACAGAAATGGCATAGGATTTGGTTTAAGGATTGGATGCACGAGAAGAATCCCCTCTCAGTACAGGTTTTTGGCTAGAAAGGCTGGGTAGCAAGCATAAGAGTTGAAGGAAACAAACAAACATACAAGTGATAAAAAATATAATCTTCCTTGGAAGCACAAAAGATCTTAACTAGATAATACTAAGCTTATGAGCAAATCAAGAAAGAAAGATGATGAAATTATATTTCTTTAGAGTACTTTTATCTTTTTCATTCAATTCTCAAAATAGTGTTGCTACTGACCGAGCCAGGTTTGCCAAAACCAACTAAATTAACTCCATGATCCCAAAGTGATACCAATACTAACGACAAGATCAATCATATAACCATGAATTGAAAACTAATATAAGATATGCAAAAGAGTAAATGCTAGAACTTCTCATTAATATTCCATAACGACAACCAAGGGATACATAGATATCTAACGAGAGGGGAGACACTTCCATAATGCAAACCATCCTACATGATAACTTCTCTATTCATGATATGACTCTACTAAAAAGGTAAAAAGATAGAAGATAGTGATGTGATACCGCGACACTCCCCCAAGCTTGGAACAAACCAAGGGGATGCCAAAACCTGATGACGAATTACTCCTTCGGTGGTGGTGGTACTCTCTCGATGATCTCTTTGATTAGTTTCCCCAAGTCCTCATTCTCGAAGGTGAGATTACGAATCAACTGTGAGTTTTGCTCAATGCGGCTCATGATCATGTCGGGTTGAGAATTCGAGCTCTTGCGATTCTGTCCCCACTCTTCCTTCTTGAAGTCTTCTTTTCCTACATGGCTAGAATGAGGCAAATCCCAATTGGAGGGTAGTTTCCCCTTGGGCATATTCTGGTATTGATGCTCATGGATTAGGGTATGGAAAGGATTCTTGGTGCGTGGAGGAAGTGACCGTGGAGCCAAACAATGACGCGGAGGTTTCCCTCCAGTTGACATCCGTGCAGTCCTCCTGACCCTGGCAGATCTTGCCAACACTCCAATGCTTGCAATGATAGTGCCGGTGTGCGGATGTTGGTTTTGCTTTGCCTCCTCTTCATCTTCACTCTTGATCTCCTTCTCCTGTCTGCGGTCTTGGCAATCTTCCTCCATAGGATCCTACCCCTTATCCTTGGCGGACACCATTGTGCTTCTAACTTTCAAGAATAGTTTCTGGCAGAAACAGATCGAAACGAAAACACGATGAGAACACGATATACGAACCTCGGGGGATCCGGGGGATTATATATTATTAAGTTTTACAACAAAAAGAAGGTACTGGGAGAAAACGGGTCGGAGACGGAGGCCGAGGTGGCCACACCACCTGCTGGCACGGCCAGGGGCACGCACGGGGGTGGTGTGAGCCTCCCTGGCTCCGTTTCTGCCCCTCTTTCACTTCATAGCTTTCCTTGTTGGATAAAAACTCCAAAAATATAATTTGACAGAATTTCGCGGAACTTTTCTTACCAGAACTGTTACCTATTCGAAAACAGACTATGCAGGTCTCTGGATTTGGTCTTTGATAAATTTTTCCGGAGTTACCACTTGAATAACATCAATATCTTCATCTTCATACACATATTGCTTGAGTCATGAAACCTTTCACTTTCTTATTACACCATTTTCTCCACTAACCTGGAAATTTCTTTCACGCAAAACTTCACACAATTCTCATTAGCAACATTAGTGTAAGCGAGGTAATAAACCTCTTAGGTTCAATTTCAACTGAAATCCGTCAAAACATAAGCTACTGTAACAACTCCTTCCGAAAACCCAAAAAGAATTCAAAAAAGGAAATCGATTTAAAGAAGCAAATGCAAGAGTGGCAAAATCTGTCAAAACAGACCAGCAGGTAAAGATCAAATTTTTTCGAAAATCTTTTGTTGCTCAAATCAAAAAGTGCACAACTAACAAAAGTTAAATAACAACCTGGGGCAGAAGAAAAAATAATTATAGCTCAATCCGACATACAGATATCTCTCATGAATTTTTATGGTGAACCACAAAAATCTGTTTCGGGACAGCAACTTCCCCAAATCTTACTTCTCTCTCATTAGAGGTTGATCTTGATGCAAAAACAAAACAAAAAGGATAAGGAGAGGTTATTACCGAAGTAATAACTTCCAACACTCAAAGAAACAAAAACAACTTAAAGCACAAATAAATTGGGTTGTATCCCAAAAAGCTCTTTCTTTATAGCCATTAAGATGGGCATGATAATTTCAATGATGCTCACATAAGAGTATGAATTGAAGTGAAAGAGAGCATTAAGAAGCAAAAATACGCATGTTTAAGTCTAACCCACTTCCTATGCAAGGGAATTTTGTAAACAAACAAGTTGCTGAAACCAGAGGCTACAAGCATAGGAAGGCAAAACAAGTGCAACATAAAAGCTTTCGGCATAAAATGAGGAAACTTGATATTATTGAGATGCATAAGAACAGTCTTCCCTCTCTCATAATAGCTTTCAGTATCATGCATAAATTTAATGATATAACTATCACAAGAACCATGGTAGCAATGATCACTTATCCTAACAGAAAACACATGACCACTAGCTCTCATAACACCACTTTGTGAAACAATATTAGGGATATCCTTACAAAGGATAGTGTGTCCATCTTCTTCATATTTAGTGACAAAATCTTTCACATTTGCTATTATAGGTTCATCATCAATTTGTTTATCAGGTTCAACAGCTTTACTTGTACTTTCATTAACCATATTAGTTATCATAGAATGTTCCTTTATTGTAACTAGGAAAGGTATTTTCTCAATGTAAGGTTCAGGTAAAACATGATTAGCAGTACAAACTTCAGTATTTCTTGCAGGAACACACTTAATGACATCTTTATATGGTTCATGATACTTATTCCACTTCTTTTTAGGAACTTCAATATAGGAAGCAAAAGCCTTAAAATAAGTTGCAATAGCTTGAGAGTCTAGACCATAAGAATTTTTAATATTTTGAAAGTCATCAGTTCCCATAAAAGATTCAATGCATTCATAATCATAATTTATACCTGACTTTCTTCCTTTGTCATTCTCCCATGCTTCAGCATTATCTTGAATACGGTTCAGAAGATCCCATTTGGCTTCTTCTTCCATGCGTCTAAATGATCCAGCACAAGAAGCATTCAATAAATCCTTATCATGAAGAGAAAGCTTTGCATAAAAGTTATTGATAATAATATTGTTGGGGAGCTCATGAATGGGACATTTGAGCATTAGTAACTTCAATCTCCCCCAAGCTTGAGTTGTACTCTCTCCATCAAGAGGCCAAAAGTTGTATATTTGATTCCGATCTTTATGAATCTCACTAGGAGGATAAAACTTTGAATAAAAGAGAGGTACTATTTCCTCCCATTCAAGAGCTTGACCGTTTTTCAACAGCTTATACCATTCTTCAGCTCTTCCTTTAAGTGATAATGAGAATAACTTCTTCTTAACTTGATCTGTAGTAATACCTGCACACTTAAACAACCCGCATAATTTGTGTATAAAGAGCAAATGATCACCAGGATAGACAGTTCCATCTCCAACATAATAGTTATCTATAACACGATTAATTATTCTTGTAGGTATTTTAAAAGTATCATTCTCAGCAGGTGGTGGTTCATCTACTATCTTAGCAGTGGTAGTAGCATTACGAAATAAGAAACTCATCAAATTATCCATAATGAAAATAAAGCAACTAACAGAAGTAAACAATACTCACAGTAGAAGTTTTCTTTACCAGTTCCACTCTCCAATAGCACTTCACTCCCCGGCGGGTGTATCGCAGTATTTTTGATAAGTAAGAGTGTCGAACCCAGCGAGGAGCAGAAGGTGTTAACGAGTGGCTTGGAGCAAGAAGTCTCTGTAAATACTTAGCAATCGGATTTTTAGGGGTTTTTGATAATGCAGGTAAATAAAGTACGAGTAAATAAAAGACAATAAGAATAAATGCAGCAAGTGGCCCAATCCTTTCTTTAGCAAAGGACAAGCCGGTTGTATTACTTAAGATGACCAAACATTCTCGAGGACACATGGAAATATCGTCAAGTACTTTCGCTTCATGTAGTTGATTAATCTTCTTTAGTTTGCTAAGTGTTGTGTGGGTGAACCTGTGCTAATGTACTGACCTTCTTAGGACTAATACATACTTGTGATTATACCCCTTGCAAGCATCCGCAAGTATAAGAAAGTAATTAAGGTAGAAACCTAACCACAGCTTTGAACTAAGACCCTGACGTCCCTTGTGCAATGGTTTCCTAACGGGGGTTCAGGTTTCTGTCACTCTGGCAACCCCTACGATTAGTAGCCAAATACACAATGCATTCCCCTAGGCCCATATAGGTGAAGTGTCATGTAGTCGACGTTCACATGACACCACCAGAAGAAGTACACCACAACTTAAATATCAAACTATTGAATCTTTCTCAACACAATTCCACTACTAACAACATGACTTCTCCCATGTCCTCAAGAACAAAACGAACTACTCACAAGACATCATATGGATCATAAGCAGAGATGAAATAATGATGTATAACAATCTGAACATAAACAATAATTCAACGGTTCACTCAATAGCATCAACTATAAGAAGTAATCAACACCGGGAAAGTTTCCCCTAAGAACTATACAAGATTCAACCCAATTGTTACAGCGGTATGAAGTGGTGATGATGATGATGATGATCCCGATGAAGTCCAGCTTGATGGTGGTGTTGATGGCGACGATCTCCCCTCTTCGGGAAAGAATTCCCCCGGCAGAATTCTGTCTGCCGGAGAGATCTTTCTCTCTCGGTGTTTTCCGCCCTGCAGAGACGGTGGAATCTTTTTGTGGTCGCTCCCCGAGTCTTAGGGTTTCAGGAGGATAATATACGCTAGAGGAGAGAACCAGGGGTGGACCAGGGCGGCCACACCACCAGGTGGCGTGGCCTAGGGTGGCCCGCGCCAGGGGGTGGTGTGGGCCCCCTGTGGCCCATCTCTGCTTCCCCTTCTGGCTTTCTTCGTCTTCTGAAAAATAGGATTTTCCATGTATTTTTCTGATCTTCGCAAAATTTGCCTCCAAACAGCACATTTTCCATCAGAATCCTGACTGCAACGGTTCATGCTCCAAAAGTCATCAACCATGCAAAAACAGATAAAATAAAATAAGTATCATCTCTTAATATGAAATATATCAATGAATAATAGTAAATTATGATATAGAATAGTGATGCAAAATGGACATATCAGGCACCTCACCACCGCAACCAACATCGTAAGTTCCTCTTCAGGAGCTCCCGCGCAGGCCCTTCCCACTTCGTCGGCAGCACGTTTAGTGCGCCAGATCGGGGGCAACCATGCCCACAAGGAGACAGGCCGCCTGCTGCAAGCGGCATAAATGCGAACATGGGAAGAGTCGCTGGTAGGTCCGCAAACAGCCATCTCAGAAATGAATCGCCGGCCATCCAGCACCACCCACCTCGCCGCTAGCGCCACATGGACGCCTCAAGCCACCACGCCAAGGAGTTAGTCTCAACTCAACCCGTCCAGAGCAACAGCAATGTTGCGCTCGGAGCTGGGGAGAACGAGCAAGGGGAGGGGATGGCCACACCCAGGCATGGAGGGCCAGACCGACCAGGACCACCAACCCAGTTCAGGCCCACAAGGACCCATATCTGGGCGGTGAGGCCCGCCCTGCCATGGCGTCAACTCCAGCCGTAGGCGCCTAAGCTGTTGCCAGCGTCGTCGCCAGGACACCCACATCCGCCGCGTCGTCGCCGTCGTCGCCACAATACACAAATCCATGTGGGGGCAGCAATCGGCCTTGCATTCTTGCAGTACATTACAAGGTCTGCAGAACCGGTGGGTACCGGAGAAATCCGGCGAAGGCACGCTCCAGCTAGGACCCGCCTGACCCAAATCGAGCCCAGACCGGCCTAGATCTAGGCCTGCAGGCCCGCGCCGCCAGGAGCGCAGCCATCCACACTGTCGGCCGTGCCGGTGGCCGCCAGCAGGCGCCACACACCACCGCAAACGCCGTCGCCAGCGGTCCCGCCGCCATCACGACCCGCCGCCGCCGCCGTAGGAGCCGAGCCCTCGTCGACACCGCACCGTCGCTAACCGGGAGCCCCGCGTCTCCCTCCGTGTGCACGGGAAAAGGTAGGCCTGCCGCCGCCGGCACCGCGCGGGCTTTGCCCGGCAGCGGCAGGAGAGGAGTGGAGGAGGGGGAGGCTGGAGAGGGCGGGTGGTTAGGGTTCGTCCGCCGCCCGCGGGAGTGACGGAGCGAAATGTTCCTTTTTCTTCTGCAAGAATAAGATTATGAACATTTTGAAATCGAATGCGATATAATATAGATCAAAGATGAAGCAGCAGATCATATGTGATGTTGGAGAAAGTACCAAATGGCAATCAATATCCCGTTTTCGCTCTTCTGCTACAAGGAAATAGGTGCCATAAGAATGGTGTCAACTAAGGGCATGTTTGGTTCAAGGTAACTTTCCCGCAACTAAGCTTTCTAAAAGTGGAGCTTATCAAAACAACGTGGTTAAAAGGATAGTAGCACACTTGTAAAAATTTAAGTATAGTGTGTATGTCATGTGACCTTGAAATCGAACAATACAATAATGTAAAATGTTGTGTTACCTTGAAATCGAATTTTATCCAAGTCTGAATTTACCTGTGAACAAAGTATAGACTCGCCGTCCACAACCATATGCAGGCTGAACTGTTGAATGTAAGTTAACTACTAGTTAACTCTAGTTGGATGCCATGTTTGAAATGCAGGGATGACATAGATTGAAGTCCTAAAACAGATATTATCGATTCAAATGCAATAGCGCTTTGTAAGCAGGTTTTATGTAGAACCTTTTGTTATGTTCTTCTATACTTTATTTATCATCAGTACTCCTATCTACACATCCAGTATGTTCCTCCTTAATATCCAGTAAGAATAAGATTATGCACATTTTAAATTCCAGATGCAATAATATATAGATAAAAGTTGAAGCAGCAGATCATCTCCTATAGTACCAAAGGGCGATCAATATCCGGTTTTCGCTCTTCTGCTACAAGGGAATAGGCGCCATAAGAATGGTGTTAACTAAGGGCCTGTTTGGTTCAAAGGTAGTTTCCTGCAACTAAGCTTTGTAAAAGTGGAGCTTAGAGCACTTGTGAAAACTTGAGTATATAGTGTGTATGTCATGTGAATAGTGAAGTGCAGCTTGCCATAACTGTTAAACAAAAAAAAAACCTGACGTAAGACATTTCGGCACGCCTAACCTTATTAGGTGTGACGAGTGTAGGCCAAGAAGTAAAAAACCTTATGTTCCTTAAAGAACAACTGTCATTCAGTTTTAACTTTAGGAAACACTTAGATAGCAAATAACTAACAAACTTAAATTATGGAGAGAACAAGTTCAATCCTCGCCTCCTGGATATGTGGTATTGTGCCTGCTTACCCCCTACAGAGAGCCGGTAAGTTAGAAAAGTAAATAACAAAAGGAAGAAAGCAAGGACACAAAGAACATCAACGTTGTTGTACAAAACATATTACGCACTCAAACTAGTTGCCAAGAAATTAGGGAGCAAAAATATAGATTTTATGCATCTACTTAGTCGAACATGCAGCATGATAGCAATTTATATACCTGGAAGGCACTTCTGCGCATATGGAGAGACTTATGCACCAACAAAGAATTTCTCGTTTGCCTCATATTGCTAATGCGTCTTGAGCACACGGTTCACGTTAGAATGCTGATGTGAGGCCAAAAACCTACCTCTGATTATAACTTGGGACAAGCAATTTGATTTGCCTTAGCATCTTGTACCGTATGCTTCAATGATGTCACACTTCTGGCCATAAGGCCAACAATAGCCCCTACGGCTACAAAGAATAGCAATTTTCATACCAGTCTCGTCCTCTGTAAGAAATACCTTTTTAGAATTGCACAAAACATTGGTTATTGTTAATTTATCTTTTTTGGGCGAACAGGTCTATGCGGAAACCATGTCATCTTATCCTTGACTAACTGAAATCAAGCACTTATCCTTCAGCTGCAAGTGTAATACTATAATAGCACATACATTCTCAAAAGTAGCTGATAAAGATTTAAATGTTTCTTGCCTTAAATAAGGAGAAATGAAAGAAAGCAGACCTAAGTTAGAGAAAAGTAGAAGATCACACAAGAATAGAAGAAATAAAATAGTGAACTAACGAAGACTGGTAATTCCATATCATAGAATGAGACAGTCACTACATGCAAGAAGACATACACTAATTCTCCCCCGAAAGCAACAAAAGGAGCTCCAAAAGTTCTCTGAAACCTAAAGGACATAACATGCTTTGGTTGCTCCTCCAAAAAATATCTAGAAACAGTAAATTGAACAACTAGTTCATGATACCTCAGGTGACTACATGTCAATTAAGCTACCTATTCTAAACTTAACCCTGGATGAGTGCACTAAATTTTGCGAGACTTTGTTACTCTCTCCAAGATATCTACTAAGACAGCAGGGCATGATCTTTTCAAGTTCAGATACCCTTGGCTTGCCACCACATCATCCATTCTATTTGAAGAGGTGAGAAATTCAACACAGGCATCTTTGAGCCTGCTGCATTGATGCTGATCAGCTAGAGCTAACATGGTCACAACAGACTCGACATCAAGACTTTTGCAAATAATGCCTTCACACATCAATTTCAACCTTTCCAATGCATACCGATCTGCAGCGACTAGTAAGTGCTTAACCATTTCTTTATTCTCTTCATCATCATCTTCCATGGAAGGCAACGAATCCGTGTAGATGAAGTGAAGCAATGCCTTGAAAACAGCAGGCTGCATATCTTGGACAGTTATCTTCCGGCTCGTCTTGTCTCTCATCGGTCCATAGAGCTCTGCCTTGAAGACCGGCGACCGCATAGCAAGCACAATCTTGTGCGCGGGAAAATCCTCCCCTTTAACCTCGAATGTCACATCTGCTTCCTCCCCTGACTTTAGCAAATTTTCAAGGTTACCAGACAAGTTTGATGGTGGTATCTGGACCTCCACAGTTTCATCAATAAGTGGCTCCTTGATTACAGTGAGGTCGCACTCAATCACGAGGCAGTCATCCTGTAGTAATGCAGACCCCTCCAGCACGCTTCTCCTCATAACCCCTCAGCAAAGTCGTGCTTATCGTGTTGAGAACTAAAGGCCCTGGGCGATGTCAAGCAGGAGCCCACCGATGACGACAGACCGCTGGTCTTGTTGATAAACCTCAAGTCGTAGAGCGCTCTCACGTCAGCGCCCTCGCTCAGGAACCCGAGGTAGGCTGCGATGATTTTCTCGCCGGGCTGCTTTGAGTCAATGTCAAGACAGCAGCTGACGCACCATTGGTACCCGCCAACGGAGAAGGGGCTGGAATGAATGATTTCGGTGCCTATGCCCTTAAGCAGGCTGTATCCAACGATCTCCAGTTCGAGAGTTGCCCGCGCGGTCGCTGCGGTGCATCTCGACTTCATCCTTTCTATTGGCGCGTGGGATGCTGCCATTGTGAAAGTTTTGGGATGGATGGGAGCCTGTGGGGTGAGTACCAAGGCAGCGGCGATGTGAGAGCTGGAGCAGGGGAAAGCGTCGAGCCGATCTGTGGGTGGGTAAGGGTCGAGCTCTCCTGCAGGGATCCCTACGAGCACTAATCTGCAGGGCCAATAGACGGGATGCACGTGTACTGGTAGATCCTACCTCTCAAATGACTCATTTTTATTTTTATTTAGCTGAAATTACCTTATCCCCTCGCTGGGACGGACTATTCGATGACGGTGAGCAGCCGTTGCTGGCTGCGGCTGTCCCTTCGATTGAAGCTCGCGAAGGCGGTCGCTCGTCGATTGAGCTCGGGATGGCGGCCTCCTCGAGTGAGCTCGCGATGGCGGCCGCTCGATTGGGCTCAGGACGGCGGCTTCTTCGAGTGAGCTCGGGACGGCGGCCGCTCGATTGAGCTCGTGACGGGGGCCTCGTGGCTGCGACTGCCTCTTTGATTGAAGCTCGCGACGGCGGTCGCTCGTCGATTGAGCTCGGGATGGCGGCCTCCTCGAGTGAGCTCGCGATGGCGTCCGCTCGATTGGGCTCATGACGGCGGCTTCTTCGAGTGATCTCGGGACAGCGGCCGCTCGATTGAGCTCGCGACGGCGACCTGCTCGATTGAGCTCTGGAGGGGTCGTACGAGGAGAAGGAGAGTGGGCGCTAGCTGCCTGGCAGCAGCGTCGCGTGTGACGCTCTGCTCGCCCTCCTCATGAGCGTTGGAGACAGGAGCATGATGCAAGCTCTAAGGAAGAGGTGAGTGCGAGATAATTATTTAATTTACCATGTACAGCGTACTTGTCTTGAAACATATGGATTTGCTTATTATAGTACAAGAACCGTTGTGGAGAATTGCAAAACGGAACACAAATTGACAGAAGCTTCTTGTTAGAAATTTAGTGTCCAAAACCACATTGAACATGAGAACTAATCCATAGGAAAATAACTAGTGCATAACAATACCCTTATATATATGTTACAGTACTATGAATGGTAATATAAAGTACTACTCCCTCCGTCCTAAAATAAGTGACTTGAGTTTGTCTAGATTTGAATGTACCTATATACTAAAACGTGTCTAGATATATCCGAATTTAGACAAACCCACGTCACTTATTTTAGGACGGAGGAAGTACATCATATATTTGTAGAGCAATCCTCAAAAAAAGTTGATACAGAGCCACTTAAAAATGTTAATCTTTTTGATGACTTGGTTGCCTATCAGAGACCTGAAAGAAAAAACAAATAATTACGTATGCGATATAAATTGAATTTGTTCCATTAGAAAAATATTGAATTTAGGAGTATAACTTGTGAGTGAAATAATACCTTTGGTGGCAGCTGAGCATTTTGGTACGTTGGCCATCCCAAGTCTGGTAACACTACAGAACCCCGGAACTCTACAAATAGTGTAAATGCTATGTTAGTGCAGGTTAATCATCTAAATTTTGACGATTTACTAAATCAATATACCTAACTCGGGTGAGTGATATAATACAAATATTGTTGTTGTGGTTGCAAGCCAAGTAACGGTTGAAAACTTGCATTTGCTTGTGGTAGTGGGGGCATGGCACGCTGCAGTACCGGCAAATTGTAGTTCTCAACCTGTGGTATTGGAGTCATAGCCTGGAGTAGTGGAGACATAGCGCTCGGCAATCCTTGCAAATTGTATTTCTCACCATATGGTAGTTGAGGCATAGCACGCGGGAATACTCGGAAATTGTAGTTCTCATTTGACATGGTGAAAGTAGGATTTGCTTGAGAAGATGCAATAGCACAATCATCATTCTTGTACGTTGTTGCTCGCCCTATTTGGAAAATAAATTGTTACTATAATATTAACAGGCTGTAAGTATATAGCCATTTATTTGCTGTAGCATATCTTTCTTCGGTTTATTCTTCTTGTTCTGTTCAAGTCCAGATTTCGTCCTCTTGCTGCTACTTCCTGCTTCTTTTCTCTTTATTCCCTGTACTTGGACTTCACTTTCTTTGTTGGATTTAACTGGTTGCTTCTTTGCTTGTTTACAATTAGGTGATATATCTTTTGACTGATTTCCATGCATGATCTGGTCCACCTTTTCCCTTAGTTCTATTGAAGCACTTTGTAGCAGTGCGTATGCCTCTTCGTTTTCTGCAGCTTTGCTCAAGATGTTATTATAAGAATGACATAATGATCCATACCATCTAGCTAGCACAACTCTATTTTCTTCACCAGTAGCACACTTTTGAATTGTCTGTGATGGTCCTGTTTTTGCATGTCTTGTCCATCTTTTCAAGATATATTCAGGTGGCGGCTCCTTGATATTGTTGTGATCCAACACCTTCAATGCATGACGACACAATACCCCCGACAAATTCAAACTTTTTACATGAACATGAAACCTTTGACCCATTAGGATCAAATTTCACGGTAAACTTATGACATCTGGGGTTATCTGAATTAGTAACCTTGAATTCAAAAGTAGAGTCACTATGACTACTACTGTATAAACAACATCCCATCACCATGTCGTGTTCTCCTCAAAAAATCTCAAACATAGTTGGTGTATATTCTTTTGAAGTTTGGATCAACATCCGCACACGTGGCACTTTGGAAGATGTTTGACTTGCATAGAAATCACTGTCCACTTCAGCATGCCTTCGGTCATGCACTGCTCTCTCATAGTGTTTAAAGAAATCTAATAGATCAAGGCAAACATGCAAGTATCTCTTCAACAGTGCATTGAGACTCTCGCTTCTTTGTGTAGATATCATATCTGCACAGAAGGTTTGCCGACCATAAACCAAAGCCCACTTCTCTTTGCTCTGAAATAATCTATGTAGCCACTCGTTGTCTTCCAAATTATAGTTCTTTAACATATCATTCCAAGCTGCTATAAACTCATGAGCTTCTTCATAATAGAAAACGCACTTGCCAAAATCTTTCTTGAATGTCTTGGAACCTTGGAAAACATGGCTCAAATGTTTTGCAGCATTCTAATACATGTGCCATACACATAGACGATGTATTGCAGTTGAGAAAATAGTGCCAATCGCACTGATAATGGCAGCACATTGATCGGTCAATATTGTCTTTGGTTCTTTTCCTGACATGGCTTTTTTGAATGTTTCAAATAACCATTCAAATGTCATTGATGTTTCGTCATACAATAATGCTGCTCCAAAAACCATTGTTTGCTTATGATGGTTGACACCAACAAAAACTGCAAATGGTCTGCCATAACTATTTGTCTTGTAGGTTGTGTCAAAACATACGACATCACCAAAGTAGTCGTAATCTAATACCGATCTTGCATCGGCCCAGAATATATTATTCATCATCTCATCTTCATCTACTTGTATTGCATAAAAGAAAGAAGGATTTTCCGCCTACTTGTCCTGTAGGTATTGAAGAATGGCACCTGTATCTCCTTCTTGGATTGATTGCATTCGCTTTGATCGAAGATAGTTTTTATAATCTTTTCGAGTGAAGCTAAGACTTTGTCGATCCCCTGCTTGCCTACTCATAGCTTCATGGCCATATTTAGGTCTAATACCCGAATCATTCAATATGTCAATTTGGGCCTTCTGAGCTTCTGTAATTCTTCTTTGAGATCGCAATAGGTGAGCTTTGCTTGGAGTAATGAGTTCATGATTATGACCATCCTCAAAGCTGCTTACAACATATTTTCCAACTGCATTTATTTTTATAGTCATCTTTGCCGTACAACCAACTCTTGTATCTGCTCGCTTCCGCTAGCACTGTTCAGAAGGAGTGTTCTTGTCTTTGTAACCTGCCTTTGAGCATACAAATTTCTTTGTGCGAATAACATTAGTTGAGGATTTATCATGCCAAAATGTCCTGACACTAAAACCTACATATCCTGCATATGTATTGTAGAACTTATATGCTATATGTTCATTCTCAAATTTCATCCCTATCTCTGGTTTTAACCTTTTGATGTAATAATCATCTCTACCAGCACCTGTTTCTTCCACATTAGCGGTCTCTTGATCTACACAAAAGAAAAAGATAACATGCACTGATTACTTATGATGTTAAGACTAATAGTAAAAGGTTCCTCTCATCATAAGTTAAACTCTTTGTTTGTTCTCCTTTAAATTCTATATGCTAGAGTACTGAGAGAACAATTAATAGATTGCAGATTCTAGCTAGAGCGGCATACCTATTGAAGAGGAAGTAGGAGGGGCTTCTTCCATGCTGAAGAAAAGGGCAGTTCTGGACTCTGATCCACGTGAAGAAAATTTCCGGCGAGGGGTGTTCCCAGATTTGTTTGATCTACATGCTAGAATTTCTAGCGAGATTGGGAGGACAAAGGGATAACGTGGGAAGATAATGCTGGAGACATTGTTAGGCGGGAGGAAAAAATCAGTTAGCTGATTTTATGGAGATTAACTGTAATTGGCAATACGCTGTGTAATTTGAGAGGTGGGACCTACCAGTACACGTGCATCCCGTCTATTGGCCCTGCAGATTAGTGCGTGCAGGGATCCCTGCAGGAGAGCCGGACCCGGTGGGTAATGGCGGCGAGGCGGGGGATTCGGGTTTGGGCGAGCTATCGATTTTTTTTAGGGCTATCGAGTGGAGACGAGGGTTCGGTCGCTCGAGGATTCGGAGAGAAGTCTCCGATTCCTCGGCAGAGCAGAGCTAGCCATCGGGCCGTCCCTGTGGCATGCCGGCCCAGAACACGCATGCCAGGTCCGTCATGGGCAAAGCCCAGCACATGTCTTAACGAGTCGTGCAGGCCATGGTCCATCAACTGTCGTGCCTGGGCGCCGCCCGAGCCCGTGTGCCTGCACAGCAGGCCCGTTTAGCCTTTTTTTTCGATTTTCCCTATTTTTTACCTTAACGGGTCAGCCTAGGCCTCAAGGCAAAGCCTGAGTGCCATAATGACAAGGCAAGTTTATGACCAAATGGGTCGTATTATGCTGTTGGTCCTGACGCATTCCACGTAGAAGTCTCTCCATACCCTAAAATAGAGAACTGCCCAAACATAAGGGCCGTGCCTAGCTTCTAGATATTTTGTAGGAGCAACCAAGGCATGTCTTACTAGAAGAGGACTGGTGTGGTCCGAGAGGCAGAAGACCTAGGTGGATGTGTGTGGTTCTTGTCTGGTAACCTTGGGATGTAAACGGATCGGATAGCATTCTCTCCATATTATTGGATCTGATAATGGCTGGATATGGGTTCAAATATAGACTATGCAAAAATAGAACAGAGTCGGACCGAAAAAAGATAAAAAGTCACACTAGACATTGATTTGTTCATTTCCACGGTAATGATGCATTGATTCATTCATTCAGCGGAAGCCAAACGATTGCTCTCCATAACTCAACGGTCTCCACCTCCCCCTTTCCCCCTTCCAATCCCTTCCCCTTCATCTCCTTTTAATCTCCCCTCCGACTGATCTCCCTGCATACGAAGCTCCACCTATATCCGCAGCTAACTCCTCCACCGCTCACTGTCGCCGCTCGTCGACACTTAGGATCGGCGTGACCTAGCGAGGCTGTCCGCCGTTGCTCAGGATCGAAGCCGCGACCTCTATCCTACGAGGAAGGTTCTTCTCACCACCCTCCGCGCGTCAGGGTCTACGCCGCCACGCAAGGTAGTCCCCATCATCAGCCATATCGCGGTGGACAGCTACATCTATCAGGAACTTAGATGCTATTGCCTGCTGAAACGGAGAATTCGTTTTTGTCGACATGGTGTTCTTGGTCGACAGGTACGGCCTATCAGGTTATGCTCTTTCTCTCTGGGTTTGACCGTGGAGTTTCATGTCTTGGTCCCTGCCTATCAGGTTATGCTCTTTCTCTCTGGGTTTGAGTGTTTGACCGTGGAGATCAGTTAGTACTGGCCCTTTTCAGTGTATAATTTCTGCCATGTAAATGTATATGTGCTGCAAAGCATTAATGTGAACATAGCTAGCAACTATGAGGATGGTTGCAGAGGCAGCTCTCACTTAAGCTGCGGGCGCAGTTAGCAAACCAACTATCTCAAAGTTTATTTTCCTCACCATGCTCTACTCCCGTTCAGGACATGTGCACATAGCTAGCATCGCTATGTTAACATTTGCAGTCGCGGTTGCTTCAAACATGATAAGTTATATTTTTTTGTTTTGTTTCTAAACGTTTTGTTCTGCATGTATAGATCTTCAGGTGCAGTACTAACGGTTTTCTGTCTTATGTTGCCACAGTTCAGAAATTTTGGACTCCAGTGTCCGGGCATTGCATTTTACCATTTCAATTACTAGATTCAGGGGTGTGCCTTGGCGCACCATCCCGGTATACTCGTAGTTATATGTGTCTCAAATTCTGAGCAGTGAAATAGCAACATGTATTTTTCTTGTAATATAGATGTTTCAATGAACACATGAAAAGAAAACAGATAAACATATAGATGAGGCTGTTTGCAATACATCTTCCGTATAATAAAAGGCCATCAGATTTAAATTTCTGGTTACTCCCTCTATATCCTGTCTTTCAATTCTTCTCACTTGTCCCACCAAAGCAGCAACAAACAACAATTTCAGCGGATATCAAATTGGCAGTAGCAATTGCAAGGGAGCACGCCAAAAAAAACTGAACACGCGTAAAAAAGAGCTAGGCTATCTTTGTCTTCCCCACTGAGTTGCTGCCATGTCCTCTCCCTTCCCCTCCAAACCCACCACACTACTACGGGGCGCTCCTGAAGCTCCGGTCCTGCTGCTCGTTCCTCTCTCCTCGTCGCCTTAGCATGCACGCTCTAGCACAGAAGGCGGCACAACTTCAGCACTGTGGCGTGGTATGTAGAAGAGGAAGCGTTGGTGGCGTGCCATGAACATCACATATATTTAGGAAATAAAATTTGGCCCAAAAAAAGGGAGAACTCACCCGAGAAAGCGGTAGGACGTCAAGCGTAGAGGCCATCCTCGCATCATGCTGAAGAATGGTGTCTAGAGATGGAAGAGGAGGTTATGTCCTATTTAACAAACCTGTGTTACAGCAGTAGACAAATTAAACTCAGTCCACTATTAATCTACAAGAAAACATTAAGAGCATAATGATGATTACCTCACAAATGACATCCATCCTTTCTTTCTAGCTTGGATAATATTTCTACAATCTATAAACACTAATAGGGCAGTGACATTATGCTCAATTTATCAAAGATGAGCTGCACTCAAAACAAATCAGATTTTTACTATGCAAAGTAGGGCACAAGTTCAGCGCAACCTGATGAGATGTGTTATGTCGAAATATGACTTTACTTGAATGACGCCCACCGCTAAGGCAGGCCAGTGCTGCGGTTCTCCATCCTCCTTGAGCAGTCGTTGCCCACGTCGTACGCCCTCTCCACGTTCACATCCAGCACGCCCTCTCCACGTTCACATCCAGCACGTACCTGCGAGTACGGACAACAAACAGGCATGAGGAGCGCCGCCTATAGTAAAGTACGCCAGAATCGGTAGGTTGGGAGGAGGAATTCGCTAGGAAAGTGGTGGTGGAAGTACGCCATTGTCAACGATTACATACATGAGTATCCCACAAACACATGAGCAAGATGTCACTAAAATCAGAGAGGAGGGGAGGACCCGGGGTCCTCTAATTGAGTGCCCGTACTTCCTTGCCGACATGAAGATGACGACAGCACCATTGTCATGGACTGCAGTGTTGCCGGCAACAGCACCAGGGACGATGAGCCTGCGGACGGCGAGGTTGAATCTCACAGCTAATATTTGGTTATTTCAAGCTTTTGGCTAATCTTCTTAGAGGGCATCTGGGTTTGTTGGATTGGTCTGGTCCAAGGGCATCTGGATTCTATTTGATCTCGTGCGTTTTTCTGGTGTGGATTTGCTCTCTTCATGTTTTTGATTCATCTTCTCCGGGTGATTCAAATTTTTATTTCATTTTTCTTAACATAATTTGGTGATAGGAGTCTCATAACAATTCTGACAAACAGATTACTCATTTACTTGTCTTAGGATCTGTTCCTAAAATTGCAGGGTATTCTAGTGAAGATACAAACTTGTATTTAAAATTCAACTTTAGTATTACTCATTTAGACCTAGGCTTGTCATGGTGGTGGCATTGTTTTCTGTTCCAGGACAACTTAAACAATGTTAATTGGTACACCAGTATAACCGGCAAGGTGTTTTCTTCAATGCCTAGTGCCACACACAGCAAAAACTATCTCTTAGTTATAATTTTTTGGTGTACTACTGTCTTTTATCACTAAGATGTTGGCTGCCCTACATGCCAGAAATGTCAATTAAGTGGCCATATGAAGATAAACTCAAAATGACAGTGTGCTCATTAGGGAAAAGTAAGAGCCCTCGAATGTAACTCTCAAGAAATAAATGAAGTTGGCGTGGCCTAGATTTAGCGGTCTAAATACCTATAGGTCCATCAAGTCAGAGCAGTCGAGGTCCATCCCCGAAACCCTGAGCTCATGATGGCATCATGATCCAAGCCATCTAGGTGACCAGCGGGGCTGAATAAATACACGGTTAAAAAACAAGCAACAAATTATATTCTTTCTCTCGATCCTTTAATTTAGTGTAGGAAGTGGTAGAACACAGCTGCAGTAGCAGAAAAATGAATATTTGAGCTTGCATAGTTTTTGAGGGAAAAGGCATACTGCTTTACTGAAGATGGTCATAGCACCTTCCTTTTCAAAATTTAGACTCGGTGCTACTTTTCTAACTATTAACGTCTATCCATCAACTGATACAATCGCTTCATTGACAACCTGCAATGTCCTAAACAGGGTAAGAACACCGCTTACACGAAATAGGCCAAGTTTGCCGAACTAACGTAGATCTGGAATAGAACTTGAATCATGCAGAGTATGTTAAATCAAAGGCACCATAAAATACATCACCTTTGCAAACAGCTGGCCGCATATGTCAGCACGAGAAGCAGCCACAACTTCCTGAGGAATGCAGAGATGCACTTGGAATGCCACTAAAGCTTTTGTTTCATCCTTGCTCAGCTACCTGTCAGCTATGAACTACTGAAGCTTCCGTCTGTAAATGTCTGAAGTTTAAAGTGGCATTAATGCAACTTGATACTCAACAGTAGATAATATAGACATATGCTGTAAATGTAAGGGTGCAATAAAAGGAAGTTGTCAACCTTCATGCATCTGGTGATGCCACACTCCTGGTGAAATCCCTATAGAGCAGCCTTCATGAGAGAAAGTACGGGAGGCCACGATGGAGAGAAGGAGTTGCAGGCGACAGACAGTTAAGAGGCGGCTCCGCTCCTGGCATTGCACACAATTATAACTTGTAAGCAGATGGGGTTGTGATTAGGATAGAAACATGCCCTGAAGTAAAGTAAAATTACATTAATTTGATCATATCATTATAAGTCTAGAATCAGCTGCATCTCCTAGAAGCAGAAAAAGGTGGAAGAGGTAGACATACGTACAGAAGTTTCCGCAATATCATAGTTGCAGGAAAAAATATGCACCACCTAGAAAACTCCATTTTCCATTGTCTAAATCCTGCAGCAAAGCAAAAGGGCAGATATGCCATAATTTGGCAAAATGCGAGACCGTTGTGCATCATAAGTCATAAACACTTGTGTGAAGCAAAAACATTCTATATATAATCAGTTTTACAACAGTGCCTACTGGCCAAGGTAGCCTAAAAAATGCAGATGAATTAAGCAGGCAAAGAACATGTGAATCCAAACATAAGAAGTTATAACATATGGTCTCAGTAGATTTAATTCATAGCTCCTACATTCCTTTTCTAAGAACAAAGTGTCCAAATTCAGTCAACTCAGTTACATGAAATTAATTCAAGTGCATTCACGGCCAATGTTCAGTGCCTGGTAAATGTGTTAATGCATACAAACAATTA
Organism: Avena eriantha; assembly: GCA_910589775.1. Taxonomy (NCBI): domain Eukaryota; kingdom Viridiplantae; phylum Streptophyta; class Magnoliopsida; order Poales; family Poaceae; genus Avena; species Avena eriantha. Next base: position 490,132,776 of record OU342740.1, read on the forward strand.
ATCAATTTACTCGTGCGCACCTCTGCCAATCAAAAAGACAAATAATAATAGAAGAAAGGATGCTCGGAGACAACCTCAAAAAGCATCACATGCAGCATAAACTATGGAGAATCAGCTGAAGGAGCTTAGACGATCCTGAAAGCACAAGGAATGGAACTCCACAGGAGACCAAGTTCATCATCTAGCCACCTGACAAATGCAACCACGTCTTCTATATGTTTGTAAGCTGCATCAGTCACCTCCTTGATCAACGATTTCACAAATTCACCTTGAGTCTCGACATCTGCCTTGATCTGAAAATGGAATGACAAATCAATGCACACAGTCAGTGTAGGAAGAAGCTACTTATTCATATCTAAATTGTGTCATTTGGTCCAATCTGGTTACTCTACTTACAGCCTGCAAATGCGAAGAACGCCTCGAGGCTGAGCACTATGAGTCAGAGGCCTGCAATGCTGAAGTTCCTTCTGAACCCGCACTCCTTCACCGAGAGGGTTGAAAACGGAACGGAAACGGACGGAAACATACGTTATCGTTTTCGTTTCCTCTTGTGTTACCGGAATCAGAAACGAAACGGAAAACTCCGGAAACGAACACGAAATCGGAAATCATCGGAAATGAGTATGGTACGGATACGGGACGGATACGATACGAAAACAGACATTTGTCAGAATATAATAGTAGTGTAATATCATGGTGTGTAAACTAAAAGTAAAGTATAAAAAACAAAGAATATCTCACAACTTTGAAAAGCCACAATTGAATATAAAGTAACACACATAATTTAACACTACAACAAGCACACAATTTCAAATAATTAGTTTTACATCAACACTAATACACTCACTTGATTAGTTGCATGTATTACATAGACCCTTCATATATTCTATGGCTCAACAAGCGCAAGAGAAATCACTGATGCAAAGTACTAACTCATACATGGGCTTCGCTGGTTATATTTCCGGAAAGTTTCCATATTTGTTTATCCGGAATTTCCTTACCGTTTCCATTTCCGCCGGAAATTGCTCCACTATTTCCTTTTCCGTTTCCATTTAAAATATTCCGTTTCCGTTCCTTTTCCGCAAAATGCCGTTTTCGTTTCCTTTTTAGCTCTCCATTTCCTTTTTCTTCGGAAACGAACGAAAAGTTTCCTTACCATTTTCAACCCGGCGCCTGTTGTGGACTCCACGTCAAGCAGCTCGCGCACGGCCACCACGACAGGAGAGGCACTTGCCCCATGGGCCACTGCTGCGAGTCCTTCGTGCTCGCCTCGCTGCCGTCTTCAGCACGGGCGACCCCATGGAGGGCACCGGCGGCCCCATCGAGGGCTTCTCCACCTCCTCTCCTGCTCGTGGGATGGGGCGGCGGCCCGTGATCCTCAGCACGAGGCACGGTGGGGCAAAAAAGAGTTGGAGCCGGCGGCGTGGCGTACGTACAGGAGGGGATTGGGCAGAGACGAGCAGCAGAGTGAGTCGCGTCTGCTGCGGACTCCGCGTCGAGCTGCTCGTGCATGACGGCGGCCACCACGACAGGAGAGGCACCGCGTGGGCCGCTGCTTCCAGTCCTCCGTGCTCGCCTCGCCGCCGTCTTCAGCACCGGTGACCCCATGGAGGGCAGTGGCGGCCCCATGGAGGGATTCTCCTCCGCCTCCTCTCCTGGTGACGGTGCTCATGGGGTGGGGTGGCGGCCCGTGCTCCTCAACGCGAGGTCCACGGCGAAAAAGGGGCGGAGCCGACGGCGTGGCGTATGGGAGGGAGGGGATTGGGCGGGGATTGGGCGGAGAAGAGCAAGAGGATCAGGCGTCTGGCGGCTCGGGTTTTCACGACGTCCGCGCGTGGGCTGCTGCCCCTGCTCAGACCATCCGCACCTAGTAAAAGCCCACTAAAAGATTAGTTGGGAGGTTGACAGACGGCCCCGGACTTTTTCCGACTGGGATGGACAAGGCTGGGCAGAGCGCAACACACCCGTGGGTAGTAAATCGGGTGAGCGCAACAGATAAAGTTTTTACTGTTTAACAGGGTAAAACGGTCTTACCGCAAACCAACGGTTCAGATTTCGTTTTAGGGCCTGATCCAACGGTCCAAATCATAATCTCTCTAGGAGCCCCATGGGGGGCATCAATTACACCTTTGGATGCTTATGGTGATAAATATTCACCTTCGAAATTTCTCCTATTAGCATATTGTGGTGTACAAGAATTTATCTTACTTCCTAATAATTAAGATAATGTTTTGAAGACGGTTGATCCATTGTTCTCTAAATGGTATCAACCAAGTTGAAATTATTTATTACATTTTTGTAATTGTGGTTAGCTAGATCTCTCTGCATCCTGCAGTGACTCTAAAAACACATTCTACCTAAGTGGTACAAATTATTTTCTTTAATTTTTTATGATCTTATTGATATTTGTCCTGAAGATCTGTCTATGCTGATTGAGCCGCTAATGAGTAATGACTCTAAAAACACAGTCTAACTAAGCGGTTACCTTTTTTTCATATGGGGTCCTGTTCCTCCTGGATATGTGCTATTGTGCCCATGGCAAGTTAGTTATGTAAATAAGAAGGAAGAAAGCAAGCAAGGACACAAAGAACATTGATGTTGTTGTACAAAACATACTACGGAGTCAAACTAGTAGTTAAGCAATTAGGGAGCAAAAACATGACAGTTTATGCATACATGCAATTAGTCGAACAATGTACACCCTCCGTCCAGAAATAAGTGACTTGAATTTCTCTAGATTCACACGTATCTAGACACTTTTTAGTATAAAAACATGCAGATCTAGACAAATAGAAGTCACTTATTTCTGGTTAGCAATTTACATACCTGGAAGGCACTTCTGTACATATGGAGAGACTTATGTACCAGCAAAGAATTTCTCATTTGCCTCATATTGCTAAAACATAATGAGGCATACAGATCACGTTAAAATGCTGAATTGAGTCCAAGAACCTACCTCTGAACATAACATAGGGCAAGCAAATTGATTTGCCTCCTTACTATCTTGTACTGTATGCTTCAATGATCTCACACTTCAGGCCATAAGGCCGACAATAGCCTCTGCAACTACAATGAATTGCATATATTTTGATTCTACCTGTACAGACGAGTCTCATCCTCTGGTAAGTAACTTTTTAGAATTGCACAAAACATTGGTGATTGTTAATTCCATATTTTTTGGGCCAATAGATCATATGCTGAGACCATATCAACTTATCCTTGACCTGCAAGTGTATCATTACAGTAGCACATAACTCAAAAGTAACTGACAGATATTCCGCACATAACTTTGGTGGTTGTTAAGAACATCTTTGTTGGGTCAACTCATCATTTGCGGAAAACATTTCAAATTAGCCTTTCCTAACAAAAAACTACTAGCACTTATCCTTCACATGTAAGTGTATCACTACAGTACATCCTACATTCTTTCTTTTTGATTTTTTTGAATAAATACATAAATTCTAAAACGTAACTGGTAGAAATTCAAATGATTCTTGCCTTAAAAAAAGAGAAATCAAAGAGAGCAGACATACGTTAGAGAAAAGTTGAAGATTGGTAAACTCCATATCATATAATGAGTCAATCACTACATGCAAGACATAAGAGTCATTCTCCTCCAAAAGCCACAAAAGGAGCTCCAAAATTTCTCTGAAACCTAAATGACATAACATGCCTCGGTTGCTCCTCCAAAAGACATCTAGAGTAAATTGAACGATAGACTAGTTCAGGATACCCCGGGTGACTACATGTAAATTGAGAAAACTATTCAAAATTTAATCCGGTATGAGTGCGCTAATTTTTGCGAGACTTTGTTACTCTCTCCAAGATATCTACTAAGACAGCAGGGCATGATCTTTTCAAGTTCACATACCCTTGGCTCGCCACCACATCGTCCATTCTATTTGAAGACACGAGAAATTCAACACAAGCATCTTTGAGCCTGTTGCACTGATGCTGATCAGCTAGAGCTAACATTGTCGCAACAGACTCGACATCGAGACTTTTGCAAATAATGCCTTCACACATCAACTTCAACCTCTCCAATGCATACCGGTCTGCAGCCACTAGTAAGTGCTTAACCATTTCTTTATTCCCGTCATCGTCAAGTTCTTCCATGGATGGCAACGAATCCGTGTAGATGAAGTGAAGCAATGCCTTGAAAACAGCAGGCAGCATGTCTTCGATAGTTATGTCGTGCCTCCATTTGTCTCTCATTGGTCCATAGAGCTGTGCCTTGAAGACCGGCGACCGCGCAGCAAGCACAATCATGTGTGCAGGAAAAACCTCCCCTTTAACCTTGAATGCCACATCTGCCTCCTCCCCTGTCTTCAGCAAATTCCCAATGTTATCAGACAAGTTTGATGGTGGTATCTGGACTTCCACAGTTTCATCAACAAGTGGCTCCTTGATCACAGTGAGATCGCACTCGATCACGAGGCAGTCATCCTGTAGTAGAGCAGACTCCTCCAGATCGCTTCTCTTCATGATCCCCACGGCAACTGAATTCTTACCGCCGTCGAGAGAACTGAACACCCTTGGCGATTTAAAGGAGGAGCGCAGGGATACCGACAGCCCAGTGGCCTTGTTGACCAACTTCAGGTCGAAGAGCGCCCTCACGTCAGCGCCCTTGCTCACGAGCTCGAGGAAGACCGAGATGCACTCGTTGCCGTCCTGCTTGCTGTCATCCCTTGTGATTCCGTCAGGGTAGTAGCTGATGAACCATTCGCACCCGCCAACGGAGACGGGGGTGGAATTGATGTATTTACCGGTGCCCATGCCCTTATGCAGGCTGTACCCAACGATCTCGAATGCGAGCGTGGCCCGCGCCGTCGTCGGGGTGCATCTCGACGCCATCCTCTCTACTGGCGTGTCGGATGCTGCCATGGTGAAAGTTTGGGGGCGGGATGGAATTGGGGCCTGTGGGGTGAATATCTACGGCGGCGGCGATGGGGGAGCTGGGGCGTTGAGCCGGTCTGGCAGTCGGGAATGATGGCGAGGTGGGGGAAGGTGAGCAGGCGGCGATCGGAGGGGAGGCCAGGTGAGGATTTGGGCAAGGGTTCGATTTGGGGACGACTGGACGAGAGTTCGATAATTGCCAGACAAAAAATATCTCTGATTTCCCGGTCTGCTGCAAACCTGGCCAACGGGCCGGCCTGGCCTAAACGTGTCTGGCCTGGCACAGCCGTCGCGGCCCGTCTAGCTCACGTGCCGTGTCGGGCCAGCCAGGGAGCCTGGCCTCGAGCCCCGGACACGGCACTGACTCTACTGGGCTGGCACGTCAGCCGTTAGGCACGCGAGGCACATCGGCTCATTAGTCGGAGATGCTTCTGTTTTCAGCAGGCCTTCAAAAATAACCTTAAAACTGACCCAATTTTTTTAAGAAACACATAAGGGCTAGTAGTCTAGTGGTTAGAGCACCGCGGTTTAGCAGCAGGTCATGAGTTCAAACCTTGGTCTCTATCTTTATGCGAGTAATATTGCCCATATATTCATATGCACTCGCGAGACAGAGGTTAGACGGGTCGTGCCGGGACGGCCCGCGTGCTCCAGGCCGCGGCACAGACACGGTCCCAGCCGGGCCACGGGCCGGCACCGGCCCGTCTGACACGTGTCGTGTCGTGCCGGGCTTTTGGCGGGCTTAAGCCCGCATGCCACGGGCCTGCACGCCCAGGCATGGCCCGTTGGCCAGGTTGGGTCTGCTGCCTCTATGTTCTCGGTCCCATGGGGCAGCCCATCCACGCCCTAAAAGAGATAGCATCCCATGAAGCCGAGCCCTAATGCTAGCCCACTCTCGAGCGTGCACTGTGGAGTAGAGCCACGGAGGAGATCCATGGGAAAAAGCTACTCCACGCACCCATCCCAAGACGCTATACGCACCGCTGGAGCAATGGTAGAATGGAAATGATATTTTATTCTAATTTTAGAACATAATTGTCGTCTTACCATCCCGGAGAAAACACTGAAAAACAATCAAAATAAAACGTGAGATCTCTCGCCAACGATGAGCCATGGTTCGCCATGTCTCCAAGATCCTAAGGTCACCGAAGGCGGGACAGACCGGTGACGTCGCCGACGAGGGGAATGAACCCTAGATGATTTTTAGTCGCCGCCTCGGGAGCCCCTCTCTTCTGCTTGGTACCTCCTCACAAGTGCTCTTTCCCTTGTTCTGATAGTACCCTTACGAGGGTACCATGACATGATCAAAAGACAAAACTACATGTATGAACCGACCGACCTCATTCTTTGTGATAAACTGATAAGTACCTTTCAAATTACACATATTGACTATTGTTATTCCATACTTGTTTGGTCAACCGATCATGCATAGAAACCATTTCCACTTATTAGTCTTTTCTAAGTAAGAAAACATATCTTAGCCTTTTCTCTAAATACAAGTATAGTCCTCATCTTTAGCCTGCGAGCACATCTCTATGGTAGCAACACATACATCCCCAAAAGTAAATTATAAGCAGGCCAATCTCGAGCCTTCCCCGTCTGTGCTGCCAGTTGGTGATGGTGGAGGAGAGGCGCCGAAATCCCCTTGTAAATAGTAGTAGTAGTAGGTCCACATGTTGTAGTTTTCATCGGATTTTTGCTGGCATGTTGGAGTAGAGTGCTTGCTCTCTAGGGTTAGATAATGTTCACGCCAACGGTTATTCTCCCCTCCCACCGTGGAGCTCCATCGGTCAAAGCTAGAGCTGGGGAAGGAAGGAATTACCAGTATCTCTCCCTCAATAAGGTTCATGGGTTCGATGCCACTCTAGTTATTCTTTGCATCTATGTGAGGTCCTTCTTATCCATGTCAGCGAGGTGCCGAGGAAGGCAGGGATCTCATTGGACCTTGAATGGCGGTGGGGAAGATCTAAAGTTGTTGTTTTCAGGAGAACAATCTCGGTGGCCGAAGCTTGCCTATTGACTCTAATGGCTAATTGGTGTCCCTCATCGACGTAAGTGACATCATCCAGTATTTACTCAACCTCTGAGTGGAGCCTCTTTTGTGTTCTCCCCGATGATTGAGAGGCTCCCAATAGTGGAGTTCCAGATGCATCAGTGGAGAAGGACAGGACCACGTTTTCTATTTGCATTTTAGGGTCCTTGGTGCTTATTGTAAAGACTTGATTGTAATTACTTTTATTTCAGGGTTCTCTATGTAGCTTTCACCTCCAAAGAATCTGTGATAAATACAATATTTAGGCTCTTTGGTGGCATCCCCTGTTAAAGAAAAGTAACTTCTAAGAATCTAAATGTTTCCCGCCTTAAAAAAGATAAGAATAAAATAGAGCATGTGTTAGGGAAAAGTATATCACAAAAATAGAAACCAGAGAACTTGTTAAGTTTAACAATTTCATATGATTAAGGATGAAAATTTTATTCGCGGATATCTGGCCCCTTGGATAATGGTGTAGAGAGTTTGTTACGTCCATGGATTTCATGGGGTCTATATCTGCTAACTCATGGGGTGGATACGGGCAGAGGTTTCACCCCTTGATATACAATGGACCTACGGTGACATGTGAAACCCACATATCAGCGAGATATGAGATCGTTACCTAGGCCAAGCTCCCCCTATGCTTGCGGCTCAACTCACCCAAAAGGCCCACCTAAGGGCTAAGTCTAACTAGCCATTACTATTACCATAATCCTTGACCAACCAGCTATCTCAGCTCCTCAAGACCTAGACAAGATGAACTAAGAGATCTGACATATCTGTCCAAACCCGCTCCATTGCCATTCTTACATATGATAGATTAAGTCAGTTAGTACATACAATAAGACTCATTCTCCTCCAAAAGCCATAAATGATGCCTGAAAACTAAAGAACGATATAAGCCTCGGTTGCTCCTCCATAAAATCTCTAGAAAGTGAGAAGTGGTGGATAATACTAATCATATTAGGTGGCTACCTTCCCCCAAAGCATGCCATTCTAGTTTGTACATAACCTTTTTCTACTAAATAAAAAGTGAAAAGTCAATGCTCATGTCGGTTGCTAAAAAAATTAAGTTGCTACATGTCAATTAAGCTTAGCACACTAAATTTTGTGAGACTTAAAATGGCCTATAACTTTGGTGGCTATTAGTTCCATCTCTATTGAGTCAACTGATAGATCATGTATGGAGACCATTTCAACTTAGGCTACCTAGCCTTGTCTAACAGAAATCTAGCACCTACATATATTCTTCACCTGAAAGTGTAGCACTACAATAACACCATACATTCTCAAAAGTAACTAATAACAATTCAAATATATTAAGAATGACAAATGAAAGAGAGTAGACGTAAGGTAGAGAAAAGTAGAAAAAAGAACCAGTGAAGATTCATAATTTCACATAGGATGGGCGAATCACTACATGCAAGAAATAGAGCAATTATTCACCAAAAAGGCACAAAAGGAGCTCCATAAGTTCTTGATGGCCCAGAATATATCGAGCTCATTGGGGAACCCCAAGAGGAAGGTATGTTGAGCGCATCAGCAAGTTTTCCCTCAGTTATGAAACCAAGGTTATCGAACTAGTAGGAGCAACGAAACACCTCCAAGGTGTTGTTTCCAACTTGGAATCCTACACAACACAACCACAGAACTTTGCCCTCAACTTATAGTGAGGTTGTCAATCTCACCAGTTTTGCTGAAAACAAAGGATTAAACGTATTGTGTGGAAGATAGTAATAACTTGTAGAAAGTAAACAGAAAACAGTAAACAATTGTAGATTAATGGTAAAAGAAATGACTGGGGTCCATAGTTCACTAGTGGTGATTCTCCTTAAGATAGATGACATGTTGGGTGAACAGATTACAGTGAGGCAATTGACAAACATCAAGAAAGCATACATGCATATACTAATCATCTTGACTCCTATGAGATTTGATTAGGCATTACAACATTATACATAAACCATAATCCAACTGCATCTATGACTAATAATCCACCTTTAGGTTATCATCCGACACCCCCCCACTATTAAGTTGCAAGCAACAGATACTTGCATTAAGCATTGTGTGTAAAGTAAACAATGCGATTGTTCTATGAAAAAGGATTGTTGTTTTCTCCCTAGTAGCAACAACACATCTAGTACATGTAGCATCCCATCTGTCTAACATATGTAATGCTACATGGTCTAGTAATATAATTGCTACTTCCTACATATAATTGTTGCATCATATTTATATCATGCTCATGTCCTCATGCCACCTTGCATTTGAGCATCATATAAAACCCTTTTTCATTTGGTTCTTATCTCATATGCATTATTAATTGTATTTGCCTCTTGATATATTGTATTTGGTTCTTGATAAGTGCTTGATGCCCAAGTTGAGTTGGGGGCATATCTTTTATTAACTCCACCACCTTTCTTGTCACCACTCTATAATCCCACCATCCAACTTTATGTGAGCTTTGTATTTCATTTGGTTTTACCTCTAGCTCATGTGGGTTGGGATGGATTCACTTCTATTCTTCCACCTGCTCTCACTCTAGCATCATGTTGTTTTCACATTATTAATATGTGGAGCCACCTTTGCATGCCTTGGGAGTGGTACCCCTTTTTCTAGTTTCCATATGGATTGTTTTGGAATAAATGCTCATGTTGGAATATTGTTGAGGATATTATACACCTAGTGGAATATACACACTAGCATGTCCAAAGTACATTCAAATTTGAGCATCCCCAGCTACTCCACATGGAACCTTCACCTCATTTTTGGCTTGGCTTTAATTCCATATTGTGGGATGCATGTGAATAAATGCCATGGGGCTCTATCTTTGTTTTCACAAGATTAAACATGGCATTTATTGATTATGCATGGGCCATGCAAGGTCACCTCTTCTTTCTATTTTCTTTGGTTTTATTTTGGCTTTGAGTAGGGCATGGATATTTTACCCATGGTCCAACTTATTTTTTTCTTCCCCTCTCTTCTTTTAATTTGGAACCACCCTCTAAACCTCATCCTATCTCACCTCCAAAACCTCCACATCCCTTGCAACCTATCCTTTCCAACATAGTCTTCTTCTTCTAGTGCTTATGAGAGAGTTTGGATTTTGGAACTTTTTGAGAGCTTGTGATACAATATGAATAAACCTCCTAAACTAAAAACTTTACCTATTTTCCCCTTACACCATATCTACTCATGCCCACCCCTACACATGCATGTGTGTCCACATGTGAGTCTCTATTTCTCTCTCTCTCTAACTAACCCAAAACCCAAACCCTAACCTATCCCTTTTCCCTCCTAGCTAGGCTCCATGCCGAGCCTTTCCTCCCTCCCTAACCTGGCCACCACCACCTAGCTACACCCCCATGCCGAGCCATGTACCTCTAAAACCCTAACCTAACTGAAGCTAACCTCCAACCCTAACCCTACCCGAGCCTCCTTCTCCTTTCTCTCTCTCTGCCACAAGGTCCACCCGAGCCAGGGCCACCTCCCTGTCCTCGCCCTGGACCCCAGCTGCAGCCCCTTGCCCTGCTGTGCCTGGCCGAGCACGTGAGGAGAAGGAGGAGAAAGGTGGCCGAGCCACCTTTTTCTCCACCCGAGCCCCACGGCACCCCCTCTCACCCCGTCCTTATCTCCACCCCCTCCCATCTCTCTGCCGTGTCCCAGATTCCCCAGGGCCTGCCCCTGCGCCGCAGCTCCTTCCCCATCTTCCCCTACCACCTCTCTTCTCCATCGCCGGCCACCACCTCGGCTTCGGTTGCCACCGACAGATCAAGGAGGCGGGCGTGGTGAGTGGTTGTCGAGGAAGACCGAGGACCACCCCGGCGCCGCCCCTGTGCACGCAGTCGAGGAGGAGACGGGCTACACCCGCAGCACACCGCCGACACACACCGACGAAACCCTAGCCACCGACCGTCTGCGCCGTCGCTGATCGGCTGCTCCCCAGCCCGAACCACCTACACCGACCGCCCCACGGTGAGCCACCGCACCTCCCAGACATCTCCCCTCTCGCGGCGTCTCCTGGCCTCGCCGGACCACGTGCCGAACACGCTCTGTGCGCCGGCGTGCGCACGCTTCTGCTTGTTGTGCGCCGCGACAGATACTCCTAGTCGTGTTCCCCTTTCCCTCCAACAACCCCTCCCAGCCGCAGTGGTTTCTGCCTCCGCGCGCGAGCCCCAGGTCGTTGGTTCGATTCCCCCGCGCCGCGCCGTTCCCTGTCGTGCACCATCCTGTCCGTCAGATTCAGTGGAAGAAAAACAGTAAATGTTGGCAGTCTTGCAAATACCCCCCCCCCACACACACCTTTTTCCTCAACCCGCGCTCCACCAGGTCCCATATGCCAGCGCCTGTGTCATTTTTACAAAAAGGGACCGCGCTTTTCCGTTTCTAAACCCGCGCCCCCAGCTGTGCCGTGTGTCAGATCCCCTCTCACCCGCGGGCGTGTGGGCCCGCTCGAGAGCCGGACCCACCGACCAGTGGTAGCGGCTCGCGCCTGCGGCTGTGAGAAAAGTCTCAGCGCGTTGTTTCCGCCAGCACAGTACCGGACCCACCTGTCTATGACTGTGGCTAGATCTGCCTGGGTATAAAAAAGTGTATGTGTTTTTCTGTTTTATAAAAACAATTTCAGAAATGTTTAAATATGAATTTAAGTTCTGTTTTAATAACTTTTAATTTGTAACTCCAAATAATACAAATAATATATGTTTTTGAATCAGAAAATGTGAGGATTTCAAATCTGCCATCCAAATTAATGTTTGACTAATTTAAATTTTCGAAATTGTTTATTTGCAATAAAATGCCTTTTCTTAATTAACTAATAACTTTAATTCCATAACTCCAAATCCGACAAATAATATGTCTAAATTGATCAGCGCGCCGAGCCCGTTCTAACTATGCACTCCATGTTCTGAATTGCAGCATGCATCATATAAATATTAAGTGGACAACAAGTGTTTTGGGAGCAAAACAGGACTAAAACGTAATAAAATGCTTTATTCTTGTACCCCATAGCTCACCCATGCCATGCTACTTTATTGCCATGTAAATTGTGCATCATTCATCATGGTATGCTTGTTTGCTTGTCGCATTTTATTCATATGCTTGTGTACTTTATTTATGTTGGCCCTTGCTTGTTTGGTTCTTCTTCGAATAGATGCCGAGCAGGGGAAATATTAGGAATCCCAGGAGTACTACCCAGATCCGTCTTTCGCTTCAACTGAGCTGCCAGGCAAGCACTACCACATGCTTGCATACATATAGTACCTATTGCCTTTATCTTATTCTTGCATCATTGAGTCGTGATTGCATTAAATTGAATCCCAAGTACTGCATAGCCTTTAATTTAAAACCCCATCGAAGCTTTTTCCTCCATCCCATGAGCCATTACTACAGGGGTTGTTTGAGCCATGCGAGTCGTAGAACCGCATGTGTAGGGTATGTGAGTGTCTGATGGAGAATGAGGTACGTAAACAACTTAACCTGAGTAGTAATGGGATAACTAATGAAAGAGGCACCGGTGAGCAATATCTGCTATTTGGTTTTTCATGCTCACTTGTGTCCCGTAGGACCTCGAGTACTTGATTCCTGTTCCTTGACTATTCGCACTATCCACATCTGGGAGGCCGTGGACCCCCCTGAGCCAGAGCTTGATTCATTTCTATTTCTTGAGGCCACAAAGTAGTTTGGGGCTTTGTTACTATCATGTACTTATGCCATGCTTTACTGTTTTATTTAAGATTGTGCGAGGAGCACCTGTACTGTTTAGGATTGCGGAGTGTTTTTGCGGTATCGACAAGCCCAGTCACACTTTCGGGTTCCCCATCGTTTATAGCCATTGGCGCAAACCTTGGGTCCGTCTCGGAGCCGGCAACTTCGTTGCGGGTAGCTTAATGGGGTGCCCCCCTGAAATATTCCTGAATCCTGTGATCGCTTTGTCGTGAATGCCTCGTTGGGTTTTGAGTTGGTTTTTCCGAGGTTGATTGAGTGTGTGTTTCTATTTGTGCACCCCTGTAGGGTAAATCTTTATAAAAGCCGTGTCCGCGGTTATGGATGACTTGGAGCACAGTTTGTCGATCATAGACAAGAATAACTAAAGTACCGCTCTTAATTTGACCAAATACCTGACTAGTAAATAGTGCAATACTCATGGAATGGTTAATAAAAAATGCCAACGGATGGGTTGTTCGTCCGCTTTCTCGTTGGTAAGCGAGAAGGAGGATGGATCTATTACTTTATACTGTTATAACTGTTGTTACTAATTAACAGACATCCGTCTATCATTGGTTAGGCGGATGGTTAGCGAGTATCTATAGACTTGTTAGTTATTATCTTTTGCTGCAATTACGTCACCCCAGGTATATGTCCCCTTTAGAGGCATAAAGACTTGTTGAGTACCCCTAGGGTCTCACACGATAAATTGTTTGATTCAGATGAACAGGTATTTTCGCAAGATGGATACTGGGTGGAGGAGACAGATGATGTTGGCAACGATCACTCGGTGTAGAGATTCCGGGGATGGGGATCCGTGAGATCTGTAGGCGGGATGTGTTTATTTATGTGGCATCTTATGCCGATTTGCTTCTTATTCGTACTCGGATCTTGTTTTCCGCTTCCACCTGATACTCCGATGTTTGATGTATGATGAGCTATCCTAAACTATTGTCTCTATCTAGGATATTTGGATCTTGCCGTATGACGTTGCAATATTTCTATTTCTTCTAGATGGAATGGCTCTGAGGACTGTTGTATGGTAGCTTGCATACATAGTCACTTGTGTATGTATTTGATCTCTTCGCCTGTTGCCTACGCCGCTTGCTCTTGTCCCGATGTCTTGGAAGTGGTTAGGACGGCCGACGGGTCTACACATGGGCGGTCCTTTGGGCCCCCGCTGTACTATTTTAACCACTTCGCTTCATCCAGGTTTGAACTTAGAGCGTAGGGTCTGAGGTAGTTACAATTGGTATCAGAGCCATCCCGCCCTTCAGGGTCTCAGCCAAATGGTCGTTGTCAGTCTAACAAATATCTTTGGTAGCTATGTATACTAGGGAAAAACAAAACGTGAGAGTAGGACTGCTTCCATTTTTCTTCTTACCCACCCACCCACCCTTTTCTAGTAAGGAAGTGTAACGTTTTCAATCCTCTTCTAAAATTCAAACTAGGATTCACGTGTTTGGGGTTCCGTAGTACCAAAGGTTGTGTGAGTGAGTGTGTGAATTCCTTGTCTATCTGTTGCATCCAAATGTTATCACTGTCTGCTTTTTGGTTATCAACTGTTAGTACATTCCATACCGACAGGCCTTTGTAAACCGACGCGATCTATCCGATTCGTTGTATACCGGTGCGATCTGTCTTACTCTTTGTTATCCGACGCTATCTTGTTGGGGTGTTCGTTTCCATAGTTACTAATCTTTAGGTTCATCTTAAGAAGAAGGTGTTGGGATATGTGTTTTACTTATCATGTGCGGAGTAATGATCTGAGTGCGAGATGGAGTCGCGACCATACCACTACTCTTATCATTCGCTCTTGTATATTGAATGGGTAGAGTTACTAATCTTGATTCGTTAAGTGGGTTTGCGCATATAGTGGTATTTTAATGCCGAAATTTGCGGAAATTTTTTCTTTGTTAGCTTGTGTACCACACTCCTTGTTCAGTCGTGTGCGATACGCTTAATATCTTCGAGGTGCTTTGAACTTTGTTGATATTTTAATATCATCTTAGTAATTTGTATCCTTTAAATCTTGGTTAATTCCATTTTGGTACTATTTTGGATTATTAATAGTATTGACTTGTGTTTTATATCAATCACAGGATGGCACCACCACGCCGTTCTGAGGAGGACATACCACCTGAACTGGGGGCTGCGTTGGCAAGTATTGCTAATGCCTTGGGAGCAATGCAGCAGAACCAGCAGCGATTTGAAGAAAGTGTCAGGAGGAATGAGTTTGTTCCGCTACCTCCACCTCCCAAGCGAGGAGACATCAAGAGTTTTCTGAAGTTCAACCCACGCCATTTTGAGGTGTCTGATCAGCCACTTGATGCCGATGATTGGTTGCGGGAGATGTCAAGGTTGCTGATGACGGCTGATGTTTCTGAGCAAGAATGGGTAAAATGTGTCACTCACGTTCTGAAGGGAGATGCAACTCTGTGGTGGGAAAATTACCTGAAGGCAAACCACTCTGGTTTTCAGCCTACTTGGGAGCAATTCACTGGGGCTTTCAAAGAGCAATATCTGTCAGAAATTGTCATGGAAAGGATGAAAGAAGTGTTTCTCAACCTCAAGCAGGGCAATGACAATGTCAATACCTATATCAGAAACTTCATGAATCTTTCTCGGTATGGTGGCGATGAGATCTCTGATGACAAGAAGAAGCAAAAGAGGTTCAGACAAGGGCTCAATGCATCTATAAAATATGCAATCACTCATGCAAGGCCGGGGTCTTTTCTAGAACTCCAACATACAGCTCTGCAGGAAGAAGCAAGTAGGCAAGTGTTTGAGGAGTCCAAGAAACACAGCCGCAATGCAGCAAGCTCTTCAGCTATGACAACTCCTTCTAAGTGCCGCGTGTGGGTTCCTAACACCCCACCGTCGCTCCCGGCTCCACCAAGACCGTCAAGCTACGCGGCAAGGCCAGCAAACTCCTTCACCGCGGCTCCTAGGGGCTACAACCACAACTACCCTGGAGCGCCTGGCGGAGTCCCTGGCTACGCTGCTCCACGTCCACCTGGTGCTTGTTACACCTGTGGGAACACTAGGCATCAACACTGGAGTTGTCCCATGAACAACAAAGCTCTTCCACCACCACCTCCAAGACCTGCGGCAAGTCCTTCTATGGTTCGTGCACCTCCACCTCGGGCTCTCAACATCAACACCAAGCCCGGGTCTACGGTTGCTCGTGCCAACTGTGTCAACGTCGCTCAAGCCGAGCATGCACCTGGAGTTGTGATGGGTATGCTTCCTGTTAACTCAGTTTCTGCATAGGTTTTGTTTGATTCTGGTGCTTCGCATTCTTTTGTCTCTACAAGTTTTGCTGATGAGAATGGGTTATCTACGGATCCTCTCCCTAAACGTTTAATGGTCCTTTCTCCTGGAGCAACAATGGCATCTTCTAAAATCAGCCATGGCAATCAATTTGAGATTGGTGGTTCTTCGTTCCCGGCTTCCTTAATTATTCTGGGAAATTCTGACATTGATGTTATCTTGGGCATGGATTGGTTAACAGCAAATGCAGCTGTGATTGATTGTGCTGAACGCTCGGTTTCTCTAAAAATTCCTGAAGGCCATATAGTCTATTCCCCAAGTCTGACTCCTACAATTCAGCTTTTCTCTTTGGCGGCTCTGAATGATGATGCTATGGAAGCTATTCAGAGTGTTCCGGTGGTCTGTGAGTTCCCAGATGTTTTTCCTGAAGAGTTGCCAGGTATGCCTCCTGACCGAGAGGTCGAGTTTGTGATTGAACTTGAACCTGGAACCGCTCCTATCTCCAAGCGGCCTTATAAAATGGGTCCTGCTGAATTGGCTGAACTCAAACGCCAGCTTGATGAACTAGAGAAGTTGGGTTTCATTCAGCATAGTACTTCTTCTTGGGGTAGCCCAACCATCTTTGTGAAGAAGCGAGACAAGACTGATAGACTTTGTGTTGACTATCGGGCTCTCAATGCTAAAACCATCAAGAATAAATATCCCCTTCCGCGGATTAATGACCTCTTCGATCAGCTAGTTGGAGCTGTGGTTTTCTCTAAGCTGGATTTGAGAAGTGGATATCATCAAATCAAGATCCGCAAGGAATATGTTCCCAAAACAGCTTTCACCACCCGCTATGGCATGTACGAGTACACGGTCATGTCTTTCGGTCTCACCAACGCACCTGCCACCTTCTCGAGGCTTATGAACTCGGTTTTCATGGAGTATCTTGATAAGTTCGTTGTGGTCTATCTGGATGACATTCTAGTCTATTCTAAGTCAAAGGAAGAAATGAAGAACACCTTTGGTGTGTCTTAAACAAGCTTCGTGAGAACCGCCTGTATGCAAAGTTCTCCAAGTGTGAGTTCTGGCTGCCTGAAGTCACCTACCTCGGTCACGTCATCTCTGCCAAGGGCATTGCCGTCAACCCAGAAACGGTTTGGACAATTGTTGACTGGCTTCCACCCAAAAATGTCAAAGAAGTCCGAAGTTTCCTTGGTTTGGCTAGTTACTGTCGTCGCTTCGTTCAGAACTTCTCGAAGATTGCAAAGCCTCTTACAGACCTCCTCAAGAAAGGCAAGAAATATCTTTGGTCTCCTGCATGTCAAGCAAGCTTTGAAACACTCAAAGAGAAGCTCACTTCCACACCAGTCTTGATTCCTCCAGATACATCAAAGCCTTTCCAGATATTCTGTGACGCCTCATTGCAAGGATTGGGTGCGGTCCTTATGCAAGAAAAACAAGTTGTTGCTTATGCCTCTCG
Organism: Avena eriantha; assembly: GCA_910589775.1. NCBI lineage: Eukaryota > Viridiplantae > Streptophyta > Magnoliopsida > Poales > Poaceae > Avena > Avena eriantha. The sequence goes on from OU342740.1 coordinate 490,150,148, forward strand.
ACAGTTGAAGACGCATGAGATCAACTATCCTACACATGACCCCGAACTCGCAGCAGTTGTCTTTGCTTTGAAAGTATGGAGGCATTACTTGCTTGGCAACCGTTGCGAGATCTTTTCTGATCACAAGAGTCTGAAGTATATCTTCACACAACCTGATCTCAACCTTCGTCAGAGGAGGTGGATTGAAGCAATTAATGATTTCGATTTAACCATCAACTACACTCCGGGCAAAGCTAATGTGATGGCCGATGCTCTCAGCCGAAAAGCTTATGTCAACAACCTCATGGTGGAAGAACAACAGCCTCTCTTGTGCGAGGAATTCCGCCAACTCAACCTTGAAATTGTGGATCAAGGGTATCTTCTGAATCTTCTGGCAACCCCTCTCTTGGAAGAAAAGATTCGTGCTAGTCAGCGAGGTGATGCTTATGCCAAAAACATCATCTCCAACATTCAGCTGCCGAGGTACGAGTCCTTCCATGTCGATGATCAAGGAGCTCTATTCTTTGAACACCGGATGTTCGTTCCGAACGACCTGGGATTGAGAGAGCAAGTTCTTAAGGAGGCACATGATTCTGTTCTTTCTATCCACCCTGGCAGCACTAAGATGTACATGGACTTGAAAACACAATATTGGTGGCCTGGGTTGAAACAATGTTGTGCCAAGTATGTCTCCGAGTGCGACGTCTGCCGCAGAGTTAAAGCTGTCCATCAGAAACCTTCCGGTCTTCTACAGCCATTGAAGACTCCGGAGTGGAAATGGGAGAAAGTAGAGATGGACTTCATAACTGGTTTTCCAAGGTCGCAGAAGGGCAACAATGCAATCTTCTTTTTCATCGACAGGCTTTCTAAAGTAGCTCACTTCTTTCCCATCAAGGAAACAATTTCTGCAATTCAGTTGGCTGAGCTATATATCAACAGAATTGTCTCTCTATATGGGGTTCCTCTTGAGATCAGCTCAGACCGTGGGAGTATCTTCACTTCCAAGTTTTGGGGAAGTTTCCAAAATGCTTTGGGAACAAAATTGAACTTTAGCACAGCTTACCACCCTTAGTCGCAAGGACAAGTTGAAAGGATCAATCAGATTCTGGAAGATATGCTCCGTGCTTGTGTTATCTCTTTCAGCATGAAGTGGGAAGAATGCCTTCCTTATGCTGAATTCTCTTACAACAACAGCTTCCAGAAAAGTCTAAAGATGGCACCATTTGAGGTTCTCTATGGTCGCAAATGCAGAACTCCGATTGGTTGGTCGGGCGCAGGTGAAAGAACACTGTTTGGCCCCGACATTGTAACTCAAGCGGAGGAGAAGGTTCACATCATTCTTGAAAACCTGAAGGTTGCTCAAAGTCTCCAGAAGAGCAACTATGACAGAAAGCACACGGACATGGAGTATGTCCCTGGTGATCTCGTTTACCTCCGTGTCACTCCCATGAGGGGCACGCACCGGTTTGGTATCAAAGGAAAGCTGGCTCCTAGATACATCGGTCCTTTCAAAGTTCGTGGAAGAAGAGGAGAAGTTGCTTATGCTCTTGAGCTCCCTGAAAAACTCAAGGTCCATGATGTGTTCCATATCTCTCAACTCAAGAAGTGCTTCAAGGATCCCGGCAGGACCGTGGACCATGGACTCATCAATCTCCAAGAAGATCTGTCTTATCAAGAACACCCCATAAAAATCCTAGAAGTCACAGAAAGAAGGACTCGCAACAAGTCCATCAAATTCTGCAAGGTGCAGTGGTCGCACCATTCCGTTGATGAAGCCACTTGGGAACGCGAGGATGGGCTCCGTGCCAAGTATCCTACCCTCTTCGTGTCTTCTTATTCTTCCTAGAATCTCGGGGCGAGATTCCTGTTTAGTGGGGGAGAGTTGTAGCATCCCATCTGTCTAACATATGTAATGCTACATGGTCTAGTAATATAATTGCTACTTCCTACATATAATTGTTGCATCATATTTATATCATGCTCATGTCCTCATTCCACCTTGCATTTGAGCATCATATAAAACCTTTTTTCATTTGGTTCTTATCTCATATGCATTATTAATTGTATTTGCCTCTTGATATATTGTATTTGGTTCTTTATAAGTGCTTGATGCCCAAGTTGAGTTGGGGGCATATCTTTTATTAACTCCACCACCTTTCTTGTCACCACTCTATAATCCCACCATCCAACTTTATGTGAGCTTTGTATTTCATTTGGTTTTACCTCTAGCTCATGTGGGTTGGGATGGATTCAATTCTATTCTTCCACCTGCTCTCACTCTAGCATCATGTTGTTTTCACATTATTAATATGTGGAGCCACCTTTGCATGCCTTGGGAGTGGTACCCCTTTTTCTAGTTTCCATATGGATTGTTTTGGAATAAATGCTCATGTTGGAATATTGTTGAGGATATTATACACCTAGTGGAATATACACACTAGCATGTCCAAAGTACATTCAAATTTGAGCATCTCTAGCTACTCCACATGGAACCTTCACCTCATTTTTGGCTTGGCTTTAATTCTATATTGTGGGATGCATGTGAATAAATGCCATGGGGCTCTATCTTTGTTTTCATAAGATTAAACATGGCATTTATTGATTATGCATGGGCCATGCAAGGTCACCTTTTCTTTCTATTTTCTTTGGTTCTATTTTGGCTTTGAGTAGGGCATGGGTATTTTACCCATGGTCCAACTTATTTTTTTCTTCCCCTCTCTTCTTTTAATTTGGAACCACCCTCTAAACCTCATCCTATCTCACCTCCAAAGCCTCCACATCCCTTGCAACCTATCCTTTTCCAACAGAGTCTTCTTCTAGTGCTTATGAGAGAGTTTGGATTTTGGAACTTTTTGAGATCTTGTGATACAATATGAATAAACCTCCTAAACTAAAAACTTTACCTATTTTCCCCTTACCCCATATCTACTCATGCCCACCTCTACACATGCATGTGTGTCCACATGTGAGTCTCTCTTTCTCTCTCTCTAACTAACCCAAAACCCAAACCCTAACCTATCCCTTTTCCCTCCTAGCTAGGCTCCATGACGAGCCTTTCCTCCCTCCCTAACCTGGCCACCACCACCTAGCTACACCCCCATGCCGAGCCATGTACCTCTAAAACCCTAACCTAACTGAAGCTAACCTCCAACCCTAACCCTACCCGAGCCTCCCTCTCCTTTCTCTCTCTCTGCCACAAGGTCCACCCGAGCCAGGGCCACCTCCCTGTCCTCGCCCTGGACCCCAGCTGCAGCCCCTCGCCCTGCTGTGCCTGGCCGAGCACGTGAGGAGAAGGAGGAGAAAGGTGGCCGAGCCACCTTTTTCTCCACCCGAGCCCCACGGCACCCCCTCTCACCCCGTCCTTATCTCCACCCCCTCCCATCTCTCTGCCGTGTCCCAGATTCCCCAGGGCCTGCCCCTGCGCCGCAGCTCCTTCCCCATCTTCCCCTACCACCTCTCTTCTCCATCGCCGGCCACCACCTCGGCTTCGGTTGCCACCGGCAGATCAAGGAGGCGGGCGTGGTGAGTGGTTGTCGAGGAAGACCGAGGACCACCCCGGCGCCGCCCCTGTGCACGCAGTCGAGGAGGAGACGGGCTACACCCGCAGCACACCGCCGACACACACCGACAAAACCCTAGCCGCCGACCGTCTGCGCCGTCGCTGATCGGCTGCTCCCCAGCCCGAACCACCTACACCGACCGCCCCACGGTGATCCACCGCACCTCCCAGACATCATCCCTCTCGCCGGCGTTTCCTGGCCTCGCCGGACCACGTGCCGAACGCGCTCTATGCGTCGGCATGCGCGCGCTTCTGCTCGCTGTGCGCCGCGGCAGATACTCCCAGTCGTGTTCCCCTTTTCCTCCAACAACCCCTCCCAGCCGCAGTGGTTTCCGCCTCCGCGCGCGAGCCCCAGGTCGCTGGTTCGATTCCCCCGTGCCGCGCCGTTCCCTGTCGTGCACCGTCCTGTCCGTCAGATTCAGTGGAAGAAAAACAGTAAATGTTGGCAGTCTTGCAAATACCCCCCCCACACCTTTTTCCTCAACCCGCGCTCCACCAGGTCCCATATGCTAGCGCCTGTGTCCTTTTTACAAAAAGGGACCGTGCTTTTCCGTTTCTAAACCCGCGCCCCCAGCTGTTTCGCATGTCAGATCCCCTCTCACCCGCGGGCGCGTGGGCCCGCTCGAGAGCGGGACCCACCGATCAGTGGCAGCGGCTCGCGCCTGCGGCTGTTAGAAAAGTCTCAACGCGTCGTTTCCGCCAGCACAGCAGCGGACCCACCTGTCTGTGACTGTGGCTAGATCTGCCTGGGTATAAAAAGTGTCTGCGTTTTTCTGTTTTATAAAAACAATTTCAGAAATATTTAAATATGAATTTAAGTTCTGTTTTAATAACTTTTAATTTGTAACTCCAAATAATACAAATAATATATGTTTTTGAATCAGAAAAATGTGAGGATTTCAAATCTGCCATCCAAATTAATGTTTGACTAATTTAAATTTTCGAAATTGTTTATTTGCAATAAAATGCCTTTTCTTAATTAATTAATAACTTTAATTCCATAACTCCAAATCCAACAAATAATATGTCTAAATCGATCAGCGCGACGAGCCCGTTCTAACTATGCATTCCATGTTCTGAATTGCAGCATGCATCATATAAATATTAAGTGGACAGCAAGTGTTTTGGGAGCAAAACAGGACTAAAACGTAATAAAATACTTTATTCTTGTACCCCACAGCTCACCCATGCCATGCTACTTTATTACCATGTAAATTGTGCATCATTCATCATGGCATGCTTGTTTGCTTGTCGCATTTTATTCATATGCTTGTGCACTTTATTTATGTTGGCCCTTGCTTGTTTGGTTCTTCTTCGAATAGACGCCGAGCAGGGGAAATATGAGGAATCTCAGGAGTACTACCCAGATCCGTTTCTCGCTTCAACTTAGCTGCCAGGCAAGCACTACCACATGCTTGCATACATATAGTACCTATTGCCTCTATCTTATTCTTGCATCATTGAGTCGCAATTGCATTAAATTGAATCCCAAGTACTGCATAGCCTTTAATTTAAAACCCCACCAAAGCTTGTTCCTCCATTCCATGAGCCATTACTACAGGAGTTGTTTGAGCCATGCGAGTCGTAGAACCTCATGTGTAGGGTATGTGAGTGTCTGATGGAGAATGAGGTACCTAAACAACTTAACCTGACTAGTAATGGGATAACTAATGAAAGAGGCACCGGTGAGCAATATCTGCTATTTGGTTTTTCATGCTCACTTGTGTCCCGTAGGATCCCGAGTACTTGATTCCTGTTCCTTGACTATTTGCACTATCCACATCCGGGAGGCCGCGGACCCCCCTGAGCCAGAGCTTGATTCATTTCTATTTCTTGGGGCCACAAAGTAGTTTGGGGCTTTGTTACTATCTTGTACTTATGCCATGTTTTACTGTTTTATTTAAGATTGTGCGAGGAGCACCTGTACTGTTTAGGATTGCGGAGTGTTTTCGCGGTATCGACAAGCCCAGTGACACTTTCGGGTTCCCCGTCGTTTACAGCCATTGGCGCAAACCTTGGGTCCATCTCGGAGCCGGCCAACTTCGTTGCGGATAGCTTAATGGGGTGGCCCCCTGAAATATTCCTGAATCCTGTGACCGCTTTATCGTGAATGCCTCGTTGGGTTTTGAGTTGGTTTTTCCTAGGTTGATTGAGTGTGTGTTGCTATTTGTGCACCCCTGTAGGGTAAATCTTTCTGAAAGCCGTGTCCGCGGTTATGGACGACTTGGAGCACAGTTTGTCGATCATAGACAAGAATAACTAAAGTACCGCTCTTAATTTGACCAAATACCTGACTAGTAAATAGTGCAATACTCATGGAATGGTTAATAAAAAATGCCAATGGATGGGTTGTTCGTCCGCTTTCTCGTTGGTAAGCGAGAAGGAGGATGGATCTGTTACTTTATACTGTTATAACTGTTGTTACTAATTAATGGACATCCGTCTATCATTGGTTAGGCGGATGGTTAGCGAGTATCTATAGACTTGTTAGTTATTATCTTTTGCTTCAATTGCGTCACCCCAGGTATATGTCCCCTTTAGAGGCATAAAGACTTGCTGAGTACCTCTAGGGTCTCACACGATAAATTGTTTGATTCAGATAAACATGTATTTTTGCAAGATGGATACTGGGTGGAGGAGACAGATGATGTTGGCAACGATCACTCGGTGTAGAGATTCCGGGGATGGGGATCCGTGAGATCCGTGGGCGGAATGTGTTTATTTATGTGGCATCTTATGCCGATTTGCTTCTTATTCATACTCGGATCTTGTTTTCCGCTTCCGCCTGATACTCTGATGTTTGATGTATGATGAGCTATCCTAAACTATTATCTCTATCTAGGATATTTGGATCTTGCCGTATGGCATTGCAATATTTCTATTTCTTCTAGATGGAATGGCTCTGAGGACTGTTGTATGGTAGCTTGCATACATACTCACTTGTGTATGTATTTGATCTCTTCGCCTGTTGCCTACGCCGCTCGCTCTTGCCACGATGTCTTGGAAGTGGTTAGGACGGCCGACGGGTCTACATGTGGGCGGTCCTCTGGGCCCCCGTTGTACTATTTTAACCACTTCCGCTTCATCCAGGCTTGAACTTAGAGCGTAGGGTCCGAGGTAGTTATAGTACCTTAGAGATTTCTGTTACTTTCCCAGATTACTAGAGGCATGAACCTACTATCGAGCATAAATACTCTCTCTTAGAGTTGCTAGCATCTACTCGGCCAAGATAGCTACTAACAATGGAGAGCATGCAAGATCACAAATAACAAAGACATGATAAAATCAATAGTCAATCTAAAATAACATCTCAATATCCATCGGATCCCCGCAAACACAACATGTAGGATTATAAATAGATGATCTTGATCATGAACGAAGCTCACAAGATCTAAACATGATAGCACAAAGGAGAAGAACCGACCATCTAGCTACTATATGGACCTGTAGTCCAAGGATGAACTACTCACGCATCATATCGGAGGCTTGCATGGTGATGAAGAAGGCCTCCAGGGTGAACTCTCCCCTCCGACAGGGTGCCGGGAAGAGCTTTAGATCCCTCCCGATTTAGGGATAGAGATGACGGCGGCTATAGACTCTTTCGTAGAATTTTGATCGGATACTTAGGGTTTCTGTATCGGAGGCAATATATAGGCAAAAGGGGAGGCCGAGGGGGTGCCCTAGGCGGCCACACCACCCCCTGGCGTGGGCCAGGCCTGGCCGCGTGGCCAGGTGGTGTGGCCGGCCTCTAGCCCCTCTCCGTCTTGTCTTCTGGCTCCGTGTCCCCCTCGGTGAAATATTGACTTTGGCTTTTGTCCCGTCCAATTTCGAGAATATTCATTTTCTAACTTTCCTGGAACCAAAAACAGCAAAAAACAGGCAGCTGGCACTGTGGCATCTTGTTAATAGGTTAGTCCAAGAAAGTGTATAAAAAATATTCCAAAGTGTGGACAAAACATAAAAAAGTAGATATAAAACAAGCATGAAACATCAAAAATTATAGATACGTTAGTAACATATCAGTTCTCTAAAACCCAAAAGACCTAACAACCCTTGGTTGCCCATTCAAAAGATCTCTAGAAAGAGAAAAGGTGAACAAGATAGACTAGTTTACCTTAGGTGAGTACGTGTCAATTAAGTCGAGTATTCCAAATTTAATCTACGATGAGCGCACTAGATTGGAATTCCCCTTGCCCCCTTAGCCAGAAGATTTTTTTTTGGCAGCTTCTCCGTGACCGCCTTCCTTCATGGGTGGAGATATCAAAGAGGAATGGACCGGGCAATGGCTTTTGTCCACTATGTGGGACGCCGAAAACTTGCGTGCATATTATGTTTACTCGTCCTGCCGCCCAGTTTCTGTGGAGCTTCATCCGAGAAGCCCTAGGGCCTATTTGGCACGCCCAGGACCTCGAGGAGTTCCTGGAAGCGGAGGCACACCATATTGGAAGGCGGTGAAGCCTTGTCTGGCTAGTGTTTGCGTCTTTGACCTAGATCCTGTGGAACGTTCACAATAGGATGGTGATTGATGAGTTTACCTGCGACGGGCATCTGACTCCATTTTTTATTTTCTTGGTTTCCTTTGGTAGTGGTCTCCGCTAGCTAGGTGGAAGGACCAGGAGAACTTGGACAACACTCTTTAGTCGCTGTGCATGGAGGCGAGTCTCTTCGCGGCCCTTGCTCCACTTTGATGGCGTCAACTCTGTCCCGGCTCCGGTGGTGGTTCTCTTTTTTTCTCTCGGTTAGCTTGGGCTACGTTGTGTTAAGGCCCCAGCGGTACCTTTTTATTTTTATTTTTGGCGCAGTTAGCATTGGACCTATTGTATGACTGACTTGTACCTGGATATTGCTTTATTTTATAAAGCGGGACGAAAGCCTGTTTTGAGAGAGCACACTAGATTTTACGGGACTTTAATTTGTCACTCTCTCAAAGATATCCAGTAAGAGATCCTGGCATGATCTTTTCAAGTGCAGATACTCTTTGCTCGCCACTGCATCAGCAATTGCATTTGAAGACGTGAGAAATTCAACATAGGTATCTTTGAGCTTGCTGCAACGATGCTGGTCAGCTAAAGCTAGCATGGTCGCCAGAGTCTTGGCACCAACCCGTCTGCAAAGAATGCCTTTGCATATCAGCTTCAACCTCTCCATCGCTTATCTGTGGCCACCAGCAGGTGCTTAAACATTTCGCCATACTCCTCGCCATCAAGATCATCCCGGGCAGTTAACGAATCCATGTACACAATGTGAAGCCACTCCATGAAAATAGCAGGCTCCATATCTTTGATCACTAGTGGAAAACAGGGCTCTAGTCTCGAGCTGTAATTGGCTCTAGTCCCGGTTTCGCACCAAGAACTGCCAATTTAGGACTACAGGCCTCTATCTCTAGTCCTGGTTTGCCATGGACCGGGACTAGAGGCCACCACGTGGCAGCGGCAACACGGCGGGAGCTGGAGGACCTCTAGTTCCGAGCCATAATACCACCCGGGACTAAAGCTTTTCCTGTCGTGACAGAGATTCGTGTGTTTCTCTACGGCGGCACGATATTGTGTTTTCCTTTTTATTTTTTATTTCATTTCTTTTTTAATTTGTGTTTCATTATAATTTCAAACATGTTTCTGTATACATATTCTATGCTACTACATACACAGTACATGTTGATGCATATATAATTAATATTCGATCTTTTCGAGCATACATATATACAATTTGATATATACAACCATTTAATTTTATGGAGATCACTAAATTATATTGAGTTCCTCGTCCTCCACATAATGTTCTCCCCTTTCATGAATGACCTCCTTTATCAGAAATCCCACCAATTCCTCTTAAATTGCTCGTATGCGCCGTTCTAGGTCGATCTTCTCCCGCATATGGTGAATATAAGTATCAACTTTCTACTCACTAATCAACTCGTGAATGTACTCACAAACGTAGAATCCACATAAATTAGTTCCATGTGGCTACTGCAAACCGGGGACCATTTTATAAGTCAGCTCATCTTTGAATGGACCTTGTATATTATTTTTGAACCGTGTCCAACACCTGCTCGGTAAATAAAATGAACAAAGGAGCGTGAGTTATTAATTGCTTCATATTAGGAAATAAATGAAAGAGACCGATATAATGTGATAATGATTGAAATTACTTCTAGATCATTGCTTTCATGTTGCTCCACTTCTCTTGGTCCCAACTTAATGAGTTGGTGACTTCAACTTGGGACTTGTCAACTTGAATGTTTAGCAGAATCCAGTGATACCTGCGGACGTTTACATAAGCAGACATGTATAACTCATCAATCACACTTAACATCGAGTAAGCAAAAAATATGTACAAAACAGAAACACCCACTTGAAGTTGTAAGGAGATAGTATTTCCTTACAGTAATTATGCTCGATTAAAAAGGTGGACATGTCATTCTCCATGTCGTTGGGGTGATTGTGTAACGTATGTTCATTAACGATATATGGGTCAATGAGCCCAACGTCATATTTTCTAGCTCTTTTGCATTCAAGCATCTTCATTCTGCATAATAGCATACAAAATGATATATAGTCAGGATCATATATTACATGCAATGGACGAGCTGAGCTAGAGACTTAATTACAGAAATAAATCACTTCCAGACAATAGAAACCGAGGATAGATTTGTCGATGGTGCACTGATTGTATAACTGAAACAGTTCGTTCATTTGAATCTGTATCAAGTAAGGTTTGAAATGATGCTCCACTCTAACATCCACCGAAAACCATTATTTCAAGTGCTGTTTTGATGCTTGCATCATGTACCAGTCATGCAGATTTTGCATATGTGTTGATAGACACGTATACTCCTCATGAATGACCAGAGGCTGCCCTTTGACATATTTCCGTGCTATCTCATCCATTGGCGCTTCTTCATAGCCTAAATATTGAACAAGAGACATACCTGCTCCGGTAGCATTTTCTTTAGCCTACGCTACAGTGATACCTAGTTGTCAAGTATCAGCTTTGGCTCTGGGGTCTAATAATTGCATGTCCTTATCCATATCGGGTTCGAAGTCCTTGTCGATATCGGAACTCACTATGAGCGGGGGACCGATTGATTTTTCTATTGTCCAGGCTAAGGAATTTGTTTCCCATGTTTTGCACTTGTTTTTTGTTCTGCTTAGAGTTAGCACTTCTTGCTTGCTTAATAATTTCGCGGTTATAGTCTGAATCCAGATTCATCGATATTTGGGATGGTTGCTCAAGAAAGGACTTAGCCCACTTTTTGTTTTTCCATCAAATACCTGCTTTGGCTCAGGATTTTTTTGGTGCAAAAAAGGCCATTGTGTAGGCAGCCACTTCCGCGGCGTTTTCCTCACCGGTCCTATCATAAGGTCTCCTGGGAAGATCCGACGGTATGTCGATTATCTTCTTCGTACTACCTTTCTTCTGGGTGGGACGTGGGGGAGCGGCGACCCTCCGTTTTTTTCACGACGTAGTATTGCGTGGAGGCGGAGATCTAGACGTACTCGCGCTGCGGCGATCGACATCCCTCTCATCGAGGGGTGGACTTGGAGGTTGACGATCATCGGGGGGTGGGCTTGGATTCCTCGGAGTCAGTGGCCTTGGCGCCGAGCCTAGAAACTTGATGTACTTCTTTTGCCATAGAATGATATGGCACTTGACATCTCCTAGTTTCTTATGGCCTTTAGGCGTAGCGATTTCAATCTCTAGGTCCTCATACCCCTCTACTAAGTCATCCACTGAGACACGAGCATATCCAGGTGGAATCGGAAGTGAATGGTGGAGTGCTCTAGGTAGACAAGGTAAAGCAGTGTCGATCGCCACCTTGAAGGACATGTTGTTCATTGGCTGATGCAGCTCACATTGTTTCATCCCTCTGACATCATCCACGGGGTAGCGAGGCACCGGTGCATCCTCCAGCAGTGCATGATCATCAGCCTGGACCTCCGTGGAAGCCACACTTCTTCTCCATTGGCTATTATCCAATGCATGATTTTCCTGCGGCTGAGATGACCTTTAGCTAAGTGCTTCCACTATCAGATTCTTCATCTCAGCTAGTTCCTCTTCTATCTTCCCGATTCGGTCTGCCTCCCAATCCTTCTTTCTCTTACGACTTCTGTAACTGTCATCGTACTCGGGAAACCCTTTCTTCCAAGTAACACCGACGCCTTTGCCTCGTGTTCATCCACCTTTTTCAGGATCCCCGAGGGCGCGTGTTAGCTTGTCGTTCTCTCTCTCGGGCCAGAACAATCTCGCTTGAGCATCGACCATTGCTTTAATAATTGCGTTGGAGAGTATTAAAAAAATTTCTCGAAAAATTGTCGCCCCTGTTTCTGGGTTCAATGTTTCTCCATGCCCGTACCACCAGTGCTTTGACCTCTCGGCCCATCCATCTATACCTGGAGTGATCCCTCTAGCCCTCATGTCGGACTCCATAGCTTCCCACTTAGGCACGACACTCTTGTAGCCACATGTCCCCATTTTATGGTGGTATTGCTTTTTCTTAGCATTTTTATTATTTTTTCCAACCTTGCCTTGGCTACAAAAGATTCCTTGTACTTTACAAAATCGGCCCAATGTTCTCTCAATTTCTCGTATTCTCCTCTGAATTTTGGAGTTATCTTTTTCACGACATATTCCGCGTATAAAGTTTTCTTGTGGTTCTGGAAAAATCCGGCCATCTTTGATAGAGCCCATTCCTTGACTCTCGCTCTTCTTTCAAGCCCACCCGGAATTGGGGTAGTACCATATGCCTTGAATTCTTCATACTCTGGAGGTAGTATGAAATGTGATATGAGCTTCTGCCAAAGGTCATCTTTGGCATCATCGTCGATATAACTAGTGAATTCTTCACCTACATTCTTTGGTTTATTCCATTCTTGAATGGTGATCGGGAGGTTGTCCCTAACAATCACTCCGCATTGATTTACAAACATCCTCGCATGCTTTTCTAAAGCAATCAGTTCTCCATTATCATCTATTTTGTCGATGGTGAACCTTTCATTACCATCCAACTTTTTGTTAGGGCTCGTTTCATTCTACCTATCGATTGCCTCGATCAGGAGGGATAAAACAAGAAAGAGTGATTAATATATATATATACAGATCAATTAATGCATCTAGTCACAAGAGGCTTAATATATATACCTCGCCGGTTGTTGTCGAGGGGCCATCATTGTTGTTTGTTTGCCCTTCATCATCGTTGTTTGTTTGCCCTTCATCCACCTGTTCTAGCTGCTGTCCATCACCGGATGCATTCAGAAATTATGATATCTCATCCTCGTCTACAACATCTTCTCCAACACGAGGTCTAATTCTAGCAATACTAATAGCTATTTCACCATTTATAATGCCCATAATAAGATCGTTGCCATCAGAGTTGGTGCGCTCCATCACTTAACTATTGCAGAAAGAAAGGTAAAACAAGTTAGAAAAATAAAGAGTAAGAAATGAGCAATGTACTAAAAAAGGTCACCTTTATGTAGATATGAGCAAATATATGGTAAAAAATATGAGTAAAAAATAGGGCAAATGCAACTGCCACATGGAATGGTGCACCAGTGTGATAGAAGTTGCATCACCACATCCACTGTAGTGTGTGTGTGCCCATGTGGATCAAGGTGGTTTGAAAAAGAACACATGCAATGATTCCAGAGACTCCATATGTCAAACCATGTGTCAAAAGGCCCAAAAACATATAGGAATGCAGCTGCCACATGGAATGGTGCAGTAGTGCGACAGAAGTTGCATTACCACATCTACTGCAGTGTGTGTGCCCATGTGGATCAAGGTGGTTTGAAAAGGAATATATGCAATGACTCTAGAGACTCCATGTGTCAAACCATGTGTCAAAAGGCCAAAAAACACATAGGAATGCAGCTGCCACATGGAATAGTGCAACAGTGTGATAGAAGTTGCATCACCACATCTATCGGAGTGTGTGTGAGAATGTGGATTAATGTGGTTTAGAAATAAACATATGCAATGACTCCGGAGACTCCATGTGTCAAAAGACCCAAAAACACATAGGAATGCAGCTGCCACATGGAATAGTCCATCAGTGTGACAGAAGTTGCATCACTACATCTACTGAAGTGTGTGTAGGAATGTGGATCAAAGTGGTTTGGAAATAAACACATGCAATATGGATCAAGATGAATAGAGATCACTGACCAATTTAATAGAGATCAGTGACCAATTTAATACAAGTTGTTCATCACATTAAAACAAAAATAGAGTATAATGGACCAAATGTTATTATTGCAAAAATAAAACTATACACTAATTTTAAAAAATTCTACTCCATACTCATTTTGATCAGTTACTAAGTAAACAACATCTACACATATACAAACTAACAAGTTAATGTGAGCTTCTAGAGCATTAAATGTGAGGTTTTCATTGGTAGATCAATAATTAAAAACTCCACATTTTTCATGTTAATTGTTTTATCCAATTCAAAAATTGATGCATGTAAAATTTTTAAAATTCAAAATTTTAGATTTCAACAAGTAAATGAAGTGAGGAAATGAAGCTCTAAAACTCTATTACACATTTCAATTTTTAGTAACTTTTTGTCTAATCAAAACTATAGTCCCGGATCGTGATACCAGCCGGGACTACAGGCTCCCGCACGTGGGGCTGACTGGTGCGAGCCCTCTAGTCTCGGGCCGTATCACGAAGCGGGACTAGAGGTCCGAAACGATCTGGAATTAGAGCTTCTCCTGCCTCCTAACCATTGGAGCCGGGACAAACCGGGACTAGTGGTCACACTAGTCCCGGCCTAACACCCACCCGGAACTAGAGCCTGAATCTGCTTTGAATCGAAGCTCTTATTTCTACTAGTGAATCTGTACGTGGCGCTTCCCTTTTTCTTTGAGTGGTCCGTAGAACTCCGCCTTGAACACGGGCGACCGCGCTGCGAGAGCAATCTTGTGTTAGATTTGCGACAAGTAAATAACAAAGAACGAAAACAAAATCACAGCAAGGGGACACAGATTTAACGTGGAAAACCCTCTCCAACAAAGAGAGGGGAAAAACCACGGGCGCCAGCCAGCGAAACTTCACTATAACGGAGAGTGTTTACACAACGCCGGGGATTTCTCAGATGCAACTTATCCCAGCCGGCGGCTTACAAGAAGTATATATAGCGGCCCAAGCCTCCGGCGACGGGCCTCGCTCCGCTCCGTCAGAAGTTGGCCTCTACTTTGTAGAATTTGGATCAACATATAACATCTTGTGCGCCCAGAAATACTCCCGGCCGACAGTGAACCTCACATCCGCTCCCTCCTCCGTCTCTAGCAATATTTCGAGATTTTCCGATAGGTCCGATGGCGGAATCTGGTCCTCCAGGACTGTCGTGGTGTCAACGACAAGTGGTTTGTTGATCACGATGAGGTCACACTCAATTATGAGGCGGTCATATCGTAGGTACGCAGAGTCCTCTAGCTTGCTCTGCTTCTTGAACGCTGGAGCCCCCCACTCATATGAGTTAAGGGAATCAAACACGTCGGCGATTTCAAACGGGATACTACCGAGGACGACACCCCACTGGCATGTTCAAGGTCGACCAGCCTCAGGTCTTAAGAGCACCCTCGCCTTAGCGCGCTTGCTCACGATAACGAGGAAGATTGAGATGCATTCCTCATTCCTCAGACTCTCCGTCTGGGTAATAGCGGATGCATCACTCGTGGCCGCCAACGGAGAAGGGGGTGGACTGGATGAACTCGCCGACACCCATGCCCTTGTGAGTGTTGTACCCACCGATCTTGAATGCGAGCGTGGCCCGTGTAGGGTGTCAGGTGGGATCCCACCTAGATCCCAGCCCTAGTTCATTTTGAGATTTCTAGTGTAAAATTTCGATAAAATTTTGCACTGCAAAATTCAAAATGAACTACAAGTGGGATCTAGGTGGGATCCGACTTGACATGTTAGGCTCGCGCCGTTGCTGGGGTGCACCTCGATACCATCCTCCTCGTTGCTCTCTGGGATGCTGCTGCCATGGTTGTGGCAGGTGACCGTTCGCTCCTCTAGCCCCCGAGGGAGACGGGGCGACCACCTCCGCGAACCCCATGCCCCAGCGCCATCTTCCCCTCCTCCCGTACCGTCGCCGGCGAGAGCCGCTAGGCAAAGCCTGTGCGGCACCAGCGGCGGCAGGATCTTCTTTCCCCGCGCGTCTGATAGGTTGCTCGGGGAGTCATGGCATGGTGGCGGTGTTGCTCGGGCGTCGATACTCCAACTCCGGCGAGTGGTGGGGCTCACGGTTGCGGCAGAGGCGGTCCAGGGTGGTGCTGCTGCCTCCGGTGGAAGCATGGCCATGGAGATTGGCGGCGGTGTCCAGATCTGGGCCCGCGGGACTAGGTATGGGCCGCCAGGCGGGCCTTGTGAGGTTCCATATGCTGTGTATAGGGCGTCTTGTGGACGATGCAGAGGTGCTGCAGTTGTCTACTCGCTGTCCTCCTAGACCATGCCATGTCCTCCGCCGGTCGCAATCGTGCTTGATCTAGGCCAGGGGGCTCAGATCAAGGCGTGCTCATTCCTATCGTTTCAAAGGGGTTGGTGGCTCGTTGGTGTGAGTTGGGATGCCGGGGCGACGACCCCAGAAAGGCAGATGCCCAGATGGCTATCCAGTGAGCGACGTGGTGGTGGTGCTGGTCTATCTTTTCGGCCACGAGGATGGCAAGGAGGCGCCGGTGTGCGTCTCTGCAGCGAGCAGCGTATTGTACCTCAGACCGGTAGCGATCCGAAAGTCCGGGTGACCACGGTGGGGATGGCACTGCTGCTTGGCGGTGGGGGTCTACGGTGGGCTCACTGGTGGATAGAGGAGTAGATATTAGAGCTATGGTTGATGGCGACGGTGACACCCTTGATGTGTGGCGGCGGGGCTTCAAGAGTCCTTTTGGGCTTGGCAGGGCTAGAGAGGGCCAGGTTTGCCCTTAGTGTTACATCTGGTTGGCTATCGCCCTCCGGTGGTGGAGGTGGTTCCCTCCCGCGTGTCACTGTACCGCCGATCCCCGCTGAACTTGCTCATTTTCGATTGTACCAGCCTCACATCGTGGGTCTCGGTGAGGCGACGGTGGTGACTGCAAGACCGTGGTGGGGTGTGCTGGTGGGAATCGAGCTTGGTGGAGCAATTCGAAGCGTCCGGGAGTGTGGTTTTTTAAGGGGTCAGGAGAAATCCTTGTCATCTAGACACTGACGTGGTGACGCCTACGAGTGTCACGGTCCTTCCTGAAAGGCATCGGGTGTATCTCTTCGCCACCTCCCATAGCGTATCGGGGGAAACCTTAGGACCAGTCCGGGCAACATCGTCGTTGTCGTCGCCTTCCTTCTTGGAGGTGTTTCTTGGTACGCGACGCTTCGCAGCGCTAGGAGCGTGGTGGAAATTCTCCGGAGGGCGCAGCAGTTGCGGGTCATCCTCGTTTTTGTGGATGACCCCCGCCGGATCTAGACCAACAGATCGTGGATGACCCCGGCCGAGTCGCCCGCGAGCACCTCAAGGGGCAACACTTCTATGGATAATGTTACAAGGACGGCATCTGCCACCACCATTCCCCGCCACCACACCTCCAGGCCATCCCGCTGTCGCGCCCTTGCAGACGGTGCTATGATCCGTGCACGCCCCTCCTCACCACCTCTCCGCGCGAAGCCTTGGGAGGGAGGCGAGCCCACCTTGCCCCGCCGCCTTCGCAAGCCGTGGCGCCACCACCGCCGCCGCTGCTGGTGGCGGCCAGCAGTGACGCGCGCTAGGTTTTCTTTGGGGGAGTGGGGATCGCCTGCGTGAGCGACCCGGGGGCTCCGTTTCCAGTGGTGAATAGTTGTAGTAACCTTCGATCAAGCTCCACCTCTTCCTTTCTTAGGGTAAAAGAGGGAGCTTTATTACAAATATCTAACAATAGGGGATTACATTCATGACGTAAGAGATCCGAAACCTCTGCTAGTGCTGGGAGTCTCCACACCATGCATGTAGGGTGTAAAGGGATCAGAATTCAAAGGTTTATCTCCTTTTAAAAGGGGAAAAATATATAGCTTTGAAGACAATAGACGATACCAAAAAAACTGAACCGATAAAGATTTATAATTTCATATATATGATGATCCAATCACTATAGGAAAGATATAAACTCATCTGTTCCAAAAGCCAACAAAGAGCTCCAACATATATGTGAACATTGTAGCATATGACAAGCCTTTTCTACTCCAAAAAATACTACTGAAGTCAGGATCACCCACGTCTCAGGTGGCATCGTGTAACCATGGGGAAGCTAACACAACAACCCAATCCGAGCATACCAAAAATTGCAATACTTAGCTTCTGATTGCTCCTCCAAAATATCTCTAGAAAGTGACAAGTGAAGGACCAGACTATATAATCTCGGGTTGTGATGGCATTATGGAAGTTATAAGCCAACTATTCTGAAGTTCACCGAGGATGAGCATACCGAATTTTGAGAGATTTTGTTACCCACTCGAAGATATCTACTAAGACAGCAGGGCACGATTTTTTCAAGTACACATACCCCTTGCTTGCCAACATATCATCCATCCTTTTTGTTGTCATGATAAATTCGACACAAGCCTCTTTGAGCTTGCTGCAGTGATGCTGATCAGCTAGAGCTAGCATGGTTGCCACAGTCCCAACCTCAAGACTTTTGCAAAGTATACCTTCACATTCAGTCTTCATCCTTTCCATAGAATACCGATCTGCAGCCACCAGTAAGTGCTTGACCATCTCTTTGCCATCAAGATTGTCCATAGAAGGCAATGAATCCGTGTAGATGAACTGAAGCAATTCCTTGAAAACGGCAGGCTGCATGTCATGGACTGTTATGCTCTGTCCATGTTTGTCTCTCATCGGTCCGTAGAGCTCTGCCTTGAAGACTGGCGATCTCGCTGCAAGCACAAGCTTATGCGCGGGGAAAAGCTCCCCTTGAACGTCGAATGTCACGTCCGCTTCCTCTCCTGTCTCTAGCAGTTTTCGAAAATTGTCCGACAAGTCTGAGGGTGGTGTCTGAAGCTCCTGGGTTATCGCAGTCGTCTCAGTAACAATTGGCTCCATGATCACGGTGAGATCGCACTCAATTACTAGACGGTCATCCCGCAGGTAAGCCGACTGCTCTAGCTCGCTCCTCTTCTTGAAACTGAATAACCCCCAAGAAGATTCTTTGTCTATGGTAATGAACTCCTTGGGCGATTCCAAGCAGGAATGCATCGATGACGACAACCCGCTGTCCTGGTCGACCAACCTCAAGTCGTAGAGCGCCCGTGCCTTGGAGCCCTTGCTCTGGAGCTCGACGAAGACGGAGACACAGTCTTTGACCTCCTCCTTCGCTCCGTCAGGGTAATAGCGGATGCACCATTCGTAACCGCCAACAGAGACGGGGGTGGAGTGGATGAATTTTCCGACGCCCATGCCCTTATGCAGACTGTACCTGGTGATCACGAATGCGAGCGTCGCCCGCGCGGTCGCTGCGATGCATCTCGACTCCATCCTTTTTGTTGGCCGCTGCGGTGCTGCCATCGCGGGAGCTTTGGGGTGGGAATCAAGTGCAGTGGCGATGGGAGGGGAAAGCGTCGAGACGGACCGGGAAACTTTGGGTTTTTGGGGTGGGAAACTTTGGGTTTTTGGGCGAGCAAGGGCGACGATGGTTCCGGAATTGCGAACCAAAATCTCGGGTTTCCCAGCGCTGTTGGCGTCCTTTTTTTCTACTTATAAAGTGCGAGGACAAGCCGACTGGCATCGTCGGAAGTCTGATCCTACTCTGATCGGAAGTCTGATCCTACATCGAACTGCTGCCGTACGTGGGTCTGGTGTTGTAGTGTATTTACCTTCCGATAATAATTATGATTTGTTTCCTAACAATCTTCCGGAATCCACCACGTGTTGAGGTCCGATCTGCTTCATAAAACAAATCCCGTATTTCCCACGATTATTTTCTCGTATTTGCCAGGATTATTTTCTATGAAAGCAATCCCAACAAATATTGTTCTTCTTGATTAATATATAAGCATCATTTTCCTCGCACTGCAACGGGAACGTATTGTTTCAGTGATTGAAACATTTTTCGTGAACCATATAAACATATTTCCTTTCCATGGTAATATCACTACGGGAGAAGCAAGATACGCCGACGGCCAATTTGTACGGTGACGGCAAAAGGTCGGGTCCGCCGGCGCAGCTGTACGGGCTCGTCAGGAGGGGCACGCGGCCGTCGGCGTAGGGTAAATTCCGCCGACGGCTTCCGTCGGTGTAGGAACCCCGTCGGCGTATCCATACAATCTCTTGATGGTGACCGTCGGCCTAAAAGGTGCCGTCGTGTAGGAGGCCACGTGGCCCTGCTTAACGGCCCACCTGACGGGGCGGGCGACGACGTTAGGCGCATAGCTACGCGGACGACCAGGCCGTCGGCCTAGCTAGGGCACCACTTATACATCGACGGTAATGCCATCGGCATAAGGTTTCTATTTTTCATTTTTTTCTCCAAATGTATAATATGTGATAAATTTTTTCCCACTAAAATTTTAATGTATATGTACTTTTTAAATAAACTGATGATTGTAAAATAACCACGCGAATCTTCGGCATCGTGCCACACCCACATAGAATAACGACACGCACACATCTCGATAATATCTTATTTCAAGTTCTGAACTAATACATCTCGATAATATCACTAATACATCTCGCTCAATCAAACTAGACGCCAATTTTTGGGTTCTGAGCCGCGGGCGGTGAACACCCAAAGAGAAGGAACCATCATAGGAGCATAGCTCGAGTGAGATCCCCAGAGAACCTGTCAGGTATTGGAGAACCTGACCTCCAAAATAGCCATATAGCGGCGGGCGTGCTCATCCTCCTCCCCGACCTCTGTACCACCTGTTCAGGGGTCGGCTCCCTCCGCACCGCTAGAGGACCATGTGACCGCCACCAAAGAAGTTCTGGGTCGACGACAGGACCCAGATTCATCACCAAGCTACGGTTCCCGAAAGGTAGCACCTCCCAGTGCGAGCCCGGCGGAGCCCAAGCTCGGACATCCCCGTCCCCGACGAAGCCTAGCAGACCTTCGGCGTTGCCGCCAAGTTAAGGACGAGCACGCGGGTTGGGCATCCTAAAGTATGCATTTGATCGAAATAACAAATTTCTAAGTGTGGGTTCTCCAAAATGCATCTAATTACCAAAAAAAATGGGCTTGGAGATTACCTGCGGGCGGCGACGGCGGGTGGCTTTGGGTGGCAGATACTTTAGATGGGCGGTGGCGGCGTCTGCTTTGGGCAGGAGGAGGAGGAGGCAACGGAGTGGATGTAGAGAGGATAGGGTATTTAACCTAAATAAACCTAACCCACCAGATATACATGGGCCGAGCCATGGTTTTCTTGGGCTGAGCCGGAGCATCGGAACAACCGGGGCCTAGAATGTGGCAAAGTTGGCCCAACCTTTGCTCTCCATGTACATATGTCCTAAACAAACCAAAACAAGGAGAAAGGTCCACCGGTCTACCCTCATACGGAGATAGCTATATGGGTAGACGATTCGGGGGCCCCGGTCTAGGGTTTCACTGGAGGAAGACCACTAGAGCATCGAAATCACATGAAAACTTGCATGTGCCCCTAGAATATGTGTGTGAGAG
The DNA here is from genome assembly GCA_910589775.1 of Avena eriantha. Lineage (NCBI taxonomy): Eukaryota > Viridiplantae > Streptophyta > Magnoliopsida > Poales > Poaceae > Avena > Avena eriantha. Next base: position 490,171,304 of record OU342740.1, read on the forward strand.
TGGTGCAAGGTTGATAGGTGCCATGTGTAGGCCCTAGGTGTGACCTCCCTTCCCGGACATGCGTTAACACTTGGTAAAATGCTGGATCTGTACGTGTAAACTCCCGCCGCAGGACAACCGGGGCCTAGAATGTGGCAAAGTGGGCCCAACCTTTGCTATCCATGTACATATGTCCTAAACAAACTAAAACAAGTAAAAAGGTCCACCGGTCTACCCTCATACGGAGATAGCTATAGGGGTAGACGATCCGGGGGCCTCGGTCTAGGGTTTCGCCGGAGGAAGACCATTGGAGCGTCGGAATCACATGAAAACTTTCATGTGCCCCTAGAATATGTGGTCGGTAGGTGCCATGTGTAGGCCCTAGGTGTGACCCCCCTCCTCGAGCTGCCCCTCCCCTCCCCGAGCCGCCACACCCCGACTAAGCTCCGGCGGAGGAGCGCCCGATCCTTCCCCGGCCCTCCCTCCCCGTAGCCGCTTGTCCCTCCCTGGCCCTTCCTCTCCGCAGCTGCCACGCCCACCCGCCCCCGAGGCCGCACACTCCTCAGGCCAAGCCGGCGCTGCCACGCCCACCCGCCCGCGAGCGTCACCCCTTCGGTAAGTGGAACCTTGCATTATCGTGAACCGGGACTTGTGAACTTGTTAATAGTGGAACCTTGCATTATCATGCAGAGATACGCGTCGAGTTTGAGAGTGGGGACGTCAATGGAGGGCGGTTTGTAGGAGAGTCGACGATCTTCTTCACCCTCGGTCACGCTTCTAGGGTAAGAAATCCGTTCGCCTTTCTTGCAAGTACCTATGGTTTTATTTAAGTGTCTAGATCACCGAGTATGTCGCGGTACCTAGGCGTACTTTCCTATCCATAAGCGTTACGCGGATAAATATGCACATAGGGTTAGATTTGCATATTATGAACCGTAACGCTTGCGGCATTTACATGACAGTCGGCGGATGCATAGTTAGGTATGTTTTTCATGTTCTGCTCTAGTCCGAGTCAGGATTTCGGCATCGCCTCCCCGTTGTTCTCCAGATGCACATCCTCTCGGGTTTTTGCCGAGACGTGTATCGGGAGAGCAGCGGGGAGGTGCTGCCGAAATTCTGTCTTGGAGCGGGGTAGAGCATGGAGAACATACCCAATCTAGGGATCCGATGGCTGCTAGGAACCTCTATGCCTATTATAGATGTAGGTCATGCATGTTGTCTCGTAGAGAAATAAAAAATATGATGCATGTAGTTTCATGCTATTATTTGATATGAATTGCCATGTTTATTGTTTGGCTCCCAATAAAGTAGAGGATGGCTGATAATGGGTGGATGTACAGTGGCTGTACTAGTGTTGTTGACAAAACAGATGAGTGGCTATGGAAGACCAATATCTTAGTGAAGGAGTTAGCACGTGGTTCTAGGGCAGGCCTTCTTCCAACTTTCCCTTGCGCTTGTTGTAATAAGCGCCATCGTCAATCCAAGGATGATATGAAAAAACACCTTTTGAAATCTGGGTATATGCCGGACTTTGTCACGACGATCGATTTTACTCAGTACGACCGTGACAGAGGTGAGGTGATGCGACAGCGGATCAATGGCAATGATGGCGATAGGATTAGGAACTTGCTAGATGATCTCCGTGATGCCGACATGGTAGATTCGCCACCTTCAGGTGAACCAAAGGAACCACCAGAACCGAAAGAACCGCGTGAACCGGAGGAACCAGTGCCAAGCATGAAGGCCTTCTATGATATGATGGCCTCGGCTAAGAGGCCTCTGTACGAGGGTTCAAATATTTCTCAGCTCCATGCCATCTCGCAATTACTAACTAAAAAGCTCCAGTACGGAAACACCCGTTCATGCTTTGAAGGTCATTTGTAGACATTTGGTAACATGTTGCCCGAAGGGCATTGTCTGCCTAAAACCATGTACAAAGTGAACAAAATAGTGCGAGCGCTCAACATGGAATATGCAAAGATAGATTGTTGTCCAAAAGGCTGCCTCTTATTTTGGAAATAGTTTGCGGATGACAAGTACTGTAGCAAGTGTGGGGCCTCTAGGTATCATGAGGTAAAGGGAGCCGATGGTCAAATGACATAGTCAAAAGTCGCTATGATGATTCTTCGTTATCTCCCGTTTATAAAAAGAATCCAGCGTCCCATTTATGTGTATGTGTAGAATGCTTTATGTGTATGTGTTGAATGCTCTGCCTAGAATATGGGTTGCGGGTGCAGGAAATGAAGCAAACATACCTAAATAAATAAAACTGGGCTGACTCTATGCCGACGACATTGTTGTCGGCGTAGAGATGACCATATGGCACCTAGACGCTATGGGCCGACGGGGTGGCCGTCGGCGTACAAGTGGACGTGGCCCAGCGAGCAACCTGGGCCGATGGCATTGCCATCGGCGTAGGGTCCTGCGTGGCCCAGCTAGTCAACCTGGGCCGATGGCATTGCCATCGGCGTATGGACCACGCAAGAGCTGGAGGGGCAAACACGTGGCCTGCTAGGCCGACACTGAGGCTGTTGGCGTACAGAGGATGGAGATGACGGACGTTACCTGCGCCAAGTGGGCGAAGTCTACGCCGACGGCGCATACATCGATGGCTCTAACTTCCCATTGGCCTAGGTGATCCGCCGATGGTTTATCGTACACCGACGGTATGCTCGTATACGCCTATGGGGTACTACACCGACGGTCTTACGCCGATGGCCACCGTCGCCGCAACCTACGCTGACGGGATTCTGGGGCTACGCCGACGGGGCCTGGCCATCGACGCTTACAGTGTTTCCTGTAGTTTATATCGTAGTGCAGCTTTTGATCATGATAACTGACAAACCCCTGAAAATGTAAGTTTGTTTCGTCTTATAAGTAACGACATGGCAAGGGTTTCTCTTGAGATGTACTCCCTCCGATGTTTTATTCTTTTCTTAATGTATTTAGACATCTTTTAGTGTGTAGGTTCAGTCATTTTGCTCGCAACCTACACACTAGATACATGTATTTCTGAAAAAGGCTAAAACATCTTATATTTTAAAACATAGGGAGTAGTAGTAACCATGAAATATGAGTAAGTGTTGTCTACTTTGTCTTACAACGAAGGTCGCCATACACTAACTAGTATTGTCAAAACTGTGTTTTTGAATAGGTTCAGCCACATCGTCGAAGCGCGACTTAATCCTATCTTAGAAAGATGTCGAGAGGCTTGGCTCGAGCCGTTAAGGACTTCCGGAGGCTGACTCCAAATGTTGATTTGAGTTTGTAACACTTCTCGAATTAGACATTGTGCTCCCTCACAATTCTTGGAGCCCTAGTGTCCTCCCCTTGATATTACTGAGGAGTGAATGGGGTGCAAACCCATGAAGGGTATTTATAAGTAAGGGGTTACTGACAAATGATCAAGGGTACCCTTGTGGTGCTTGATGGAAAAGGTAGTGCATGTAATTTTTGGCTTAATGATACATGGTGGACCAAGGAGGGGGTGTTGTATATGGTATATGATGAAGTAGCCACCATATCCATCCACTAAGTAGGCTTCTTTCACCGGGAATTCTTGCCTCTACTTCTTTGATCTTATCTCCTTTCACTCGGCATTTATAAGTTGCTTGGAATTTTGTGGAGTTGGCTTGAATTAGTCAATTTCTTACCATGTAGGATTAAATTGGAACCCCCGGCAAAAGTAGCTATTTCCACAATAGAGTCCCTTGAATCATAGTCACAAATAGTCATCTTTGTTGTCGTGGGTCGCAACCACTAGTATGAAGTGATATTAAGGATACCGCCAATGGCAACCGAACGAAGATAGCCCACAATTTGAATAATTTGCACATTGCCAAAGGGGGATGCCAGGACCGGTCGTCAATGGGCTGAAAACAATGGAAATGGAACACATATTTCTAGTATATTCGGTACCATTGTATTGTTCTATCCATTGCAGATGAGGCATCATCAGAAGCGGGCCTTAGCATCTAATCTATTGCCATTGTGGGAAGCCCAGAGAAGCTCAATAAATAGCACCTATGAAAGGGTAAGATGGTTAACCTAGAGGGGGTGCACAGGTTTCTACTAATTTTTTTATAATCTTTTGCAAGTAGGCTTTGTGGAATATAAGTGTTCCTAAATGCAAACTAGGTGAGGCAATCTAGATGATGATACAATATACTTCAAGAACGAAGGCTATCACAAGGTAAACAACACAAGTAAGATGTTTGGTTTAGGGATAACCGAACAATGTAGAGACGAGGATGTATTCCCATGTTCACTCCCTTGGGGGTAGCTACGTCACTTTTGGACAGGTGTGAGATCACACGAAGGATTTTCCCAAGCCACGAAGGGCACCTTGTCTCCAAGCGTATCCCGATGAAGGAATAGCTCACTCACTTGTGGTAGACTTTGAGGTAGTCTCCAAACCCTCACAAATTTTCACGGGGCAAATCACAAGCCGAATTCCTCAGGGTGACCCTAGCCACCTAGTGTTTCCCATGAACCCAAGAGTAATAAGATAACTCGATGAACTCAAGGGTGAATGAACTTTGGCTTGGTGGAAACATAGATCGGAACCTCCTCTTGCCTACCAAAGGGATTTGGCTTTTGTTGGGTAGAATGGGAGATTCTCAAACTTTTGGTGTTTCAATAATGGAAAGAGAGCTCAAATAAAGAATATGAATGATTGAAATAACCTCTTAGTGGAGAAGAAAGGTGTATATATAGTCCATGGTGGAAAACTAGACGTTAAGCGATTCCTGCGCCAGAACCGTCTATAAGACTGGCGGCACTAGAATGCACGCCTGACAGATTGGTGACATGGCCTTCAAGCTGGAGCCCTCGTCGGAATGACCGATGCCAGGTTCAGTGGATCGAAGTTGATATGGGTATACCCTACGGGTACTCGTGATTAGCCTATACGGTCCAGCCAAAGAGGAACCCACAGCACAACTGAAGCCCAACAAGGATTCAGGTGGCCCAAAAGAAGGCAACTCCTTGAAAAACATGACAAGGAGTAGATAGAAACTTGAAGAGGAAAACCCTAATCTGTAACTGACTCATCCTGCTATCCTGAGACCAAGCCTCCCTATATAAAGGCTAGGAGGGGACATCCACAACCCTAGCATACACCTCGCTAGAGCATCTGTGCACCCTCTGTAACTTTCGACTCCTCGATAATCAAAGAGCAGACAAGCAGGAGTAGGGTCCTCTCCGAGGCCTAAACCTAAGTAAACCGTGTGTCCCCCTATGTGCTTGTTTGCTAGCCGATCGACGCCTCTAGCGCTCCCCAATTCCTCAAACCTAAGTCCATCAACGATGGGCATTGATGAGTTAACCCCTCGTCAATTGGCGTCGTCTGTGAGAAACGGGAGTGCTGATGTTGCAGCTTCCTCGGCCCCATCAACTGTGATCTACAACTCTGTTCTAGTGGAGAATCGCCTCCTCTTCTGCACCTTCGACTTCACCATCCACTCGCCGGCGACTCGCCTAGACTTCGAGTCCATGGGCGACGGAATTGGCATGACGATCGGAATCCTATGCTTTCAGGTCGTCCAGATCGGCACGCTTCTCTTCCCCGATCACCCGCAGGCACCTTCGATTGCCCCTGCCTTGTGGTTCCCACCACCAATCGGCACCCTGTGCTAGCTCAATGTCGCGACATCAGACATGGACAACAACAGTTGCGAGTCTGATCTATGCTACCTGACATTTAAAGATGGCGCCTACAGCTCTAGATCTGAGAGTTGCGGAAGCAACACCTTCCCCAACCACTACATGTGTGCCATCATCAACTGCAATGGTGGTGGCACCCAAGGGAACAACGGCGCCCCCGTCAAAAATGGTTCCCCTATCGACAACGACCCCCTATCAATAAAGGCGACCCCATCATCGACGGTGCCCCCATCAACGATGCTCCCATCCCTCCTAACCCCAACAACAATGGCAAGCACTCCAACAATGGGTCGGAACACCAGCAAACTCGCTTCAACCAGGCAGAATGGGCATGATGCAACGAGGCCTATAGGTGAATCCCCTGCCACCAACCCTCTTTTGGAGCTTTGATGTGTTCTGTAAAAGCTTTAACAACTTGCAACACAAGATCTGAATCTAAATAAAGTTCTTTAGATAATTCTTTAACATGGCCCTTTTTGTTATAGTCATGAATACACTCATGATCTATTTCTACACCTCCTTTGCTTCCTAGACCAAAATTCCATGAAAATCGATGATCACGAATTCTATTAAGTTAAGCCCAAGACTTAGTTATAGGAAGATTCATAAAGGCTCCTTCCGCGAAAGAGTCTAGTTCAATTTTATTAGGTTCAATTAGACCGCCATTATAGATATGCAACAAATAACATTCAGGCAAATCATGATGAGGACATATATTAAGTAAATCTTTAAATCTGATATAAGCCTTACTAGTCCTTCATTAGGATGGTTCCTCCAAGTCATTATAAGATGCCTGATTCCATTTTGATAATGGGTAATATTTTTCTAGAAATTCACAAGCTAAATTATCCCAAGTAGTAGTGGCTTCTGGGGGTAGAGATCTATACCATGAGAGAGCTAAACTACTCAAAGTCTGACTAAATTTTTTAACCCTTACCTCATTGGCAGTATATCCTGTAAATTGAAAAGTGCCACATATATCTTTGAAACATGCAATATGCTCATATGGATCAGGATCTTCTTCATCCCCAGTAAATTGCTTCTTGTATAGAATACCAAGTAATAGAGGATTTATTTCAAACCCCCTTGTCTTCTCGTTGGAGTTGTCTCTTTTATAAATATCATAGGGCTTCCCAAAGTGGCTGAGTGGGTTAGCACTAGTCATCAAACTCCATCATGTTGGTGGAAACCTGTAACTCAAAACAAAACTTAGCAAGACAAAAAAAATAAGCAAAACCTAAAAGCCTACAGCGCTTAGCTCCCCAGCAATGGCGCCAGAAAATAGCTTGATGACTGCAAGTGCACAGATCGTTTGTAGCTAGCTTCGAAATAAAAATATCGATCCCATAGGGAGCAGAAGACTGAAGTTTAATAACTCTTGAATTAAATACTACAATAGAAATGCTAAATAAAGTTCTAAGTGACAAGATAAAATGCGAGTATTGTGTAAAAACGTGTTTTTGGGTTTTTGGTATAAGAGCAACGATAAGTAAAGTAAAACAACTAAACCCAGAAAATAAGGATCGCGTATGTAAGAGAGATTGGAACTACAATAGGGAAAATGCATTCTCAGGGAGTAGCGGATACACGACTAGCATTATAAAAAGCTAATGTAAAGATTATTATCATGAACATTCTCAACTGAGTATGTGTGGGAGGAACCCTGTATATGGACAAATAGGCAGCAACCGCTGCTCACATCATCCTCATAACCACAGTAGTCCGCAATCAACATCAATCGAATTACTGCGCTATTAATGGACTTAATCCCGTAGGACGTATCCCATGGAATGTATAGTGTTCCATGAGTTTCCTCGGTTCCCAAGTTGATACGTAAGGAGTGCCAACAACTTTATAGTCACTGTAAGTGTTAACACACCTCCGTCTACCAACAAGTAATTTCCTCCATCAAGTCCTATAAGAGGCAAATATTTATAGGTCAACTTCTCCCAACATCAAGATGAAGACAATCTAACACATGGTCACAACAATGAATATCATAATAAACTTTATCTTATTTCAATCTCATACTAGGGTTTCTCCATCTCCCCAAGAACTAAAGATCTACTCAGACATGGAGGCAATCAACATCATGGCAATAACAATGGAATCTGTCATAGATGAATAGTACTTGTATAAATCCACAACGAGTATATAAATTACAACAAGATCTAGACAAGATGTTGATGGGATGGATGGAGATGGTGATGATGGAGCGGTGGATGATGAAGATCGATGCCTCAGCCTCCCAGATCTGCGCAGGGCGAAGATGGATCCCTAGTGGACGAGTTCCCCCTCCAGATGCCTTCCGTAGGTGAGGTTTCAGTGATTTCTGGTTGTTCTGTATGTCGTTTCCCTGATCCAGTTGCACGGGGTGAAACTATTTGACGAGGCGGTGGCGGCGCCAACTATATGGCGGGAACTATACGACCGGAAAAGGTATTCCCGCCATATAGGGTCGTTAAACCGTCAGTGTCCTTTGTTCGCTTCGGATTTTCTTCTGGTATTCTTGATATTTCCCAAATAAATGATTTACGTTGTTTTTGGCTCCTTTTCTCCTTATTACAACTGCTTTAAGAATTGTGTCCATTGTATCCATCATCTGTCCTGATCTTGGTAAAAACGGACATAAAATGTGCGTGTGAGCGTCGTAAAATACCAAGATCCTACATCTACAATGCAAAATAATAATATAAAACATGATGCAAATATGCACTCATCATCAATCTCCATAGGGCCTGCCAACATAACTTCTACCGAGTCAGGCTGCACAATCCCCGGGTTTGCCGAACTACACCCCGGGTTCCGCCAGATAGTCCTCAGGTTTGCCGAGGCAGTCCCTGGGTTTCTGGAACCACTTCCCACATCAATGCCCATGGGTACAACTTCATACTCCGGATTGGCCGGGATATAGATTGACTCGGACTCCGGTGATGGCTTGATAGATGGTTTTCTAAGATGTTCTAGAGCTATGCCCAGGGGAATAGCTTTCCTAGTTGATCCAAGTTTCGACAATACGTCGGCCTCCTCATTTTCTGCTCGAGATACATGGTGAAACTCGCACCCTTCGAAGTTCCCTGATATTTTCTGCTCATGGAATATCTACAGTGCCATATTTGCATCCAAAGTGTCCTAGTGCCCTGAGACCTACTGTACTACTAAATCCGAGTGACTGAAGCACTAGATCTGGCATATTCCAATCTCTTTTGCCACTTCAAACCCATACATAAGTGCTTCATACTCGGCAACATTGTTTGATGCTCTGAACTGGATCTGTAGCACATACATTAGTTGGTCTTTTTTGGGCGAGGCGAGCACTACCCTAGCTCCTAGCCTATTTTTCATTTTTGACCCATCAAAGTGCATTCTCTAGTAGTTTGAATCTGGTAGGGGCGGCTCGCATTGCATCTCGGTCCAATCTACAAAAAAGTCGGCCACATGCTGAGACTTGATCGCATCCCTTCTATCTTATTATGGAGCATAAGGGGATAACTCAATTTCCCATTTGGCGATCCGGCCACTTGCATCCTTATTGCTCATTATCTTGGATATAGGTGCTTCACATATCACCTTCACAGGGTATTCTTCAAAATAGTGCTTAAGTTTCTTGGCCGCCATATAGACGCCATATGCCATTTTCTGATAATGGGGGTAGTTTTGTTTTGATGTCGAGAGTACCTCACTTAGGTAATAAACTGGCCTGTATACTGACTTACCTTCCTCATCACGCTCCACCACTATCACAGCACTCACAACTCGGTTGGTTGCTGCTATATAGAGCAACATCGGCTCTTTGGATAATGGCGAGGCTAACACTAGTGTATGCCTATTTTCTCTTTGCACATTCGCTCTTTTTCTTCTTCATTTTCTCTTTTTCTTTTTATATATGCTCACACTTTTGTTTAAGTGTTGCGCAAAGAAGTTAGCCATACATTCCACTTCATGTAGAAATTCAAAGTTAAACGATCTCAATTACCAAATTCCAATTGTATATGAAGCAATCTTTATAGCTTGAATATTCTACCTCGTCTTGATCTCACTCTAATTTGATTACACTTTTTATTTTCCTTTGTTCAAGGTTTCTTTTTCAATTTGACTGATTAGATAATTTTTCTTTCTTTGTAAATCAAACCATGTACCTACAACATATTGACCAAATTATCTTTGTATGTTCCATTAATACCAATGGTGTGGAAGACTCATATTGCTATCATCAAGTGCAGTTAAAATTATACTCAAGCCATTCATATATCCAATAAGATAAGTACAAACTCAATATTGCTCCATATATAATAATAAACTCGGAATTTCATAAAAATGATAGACTATTCCTGAAGGGAATTCTAATGATGCAAACTTTATTTCTAGTTTGAACTAATGCAAAAATAGTAATGAAAAACTTATAAGATAGATTACAAGGTCTTAAAGATCTCCCCAAGCTTGGAATCAAGCCAGGCGGGATGAAATAATCCCTTGCGATTATTTGATACCATGATTATTGTAGATCACTGTGGTGCCATGGCATGTAACACCGCGGTGCGTAGCTTCTTGTTGGTATCCTCCAGAGCGGTGATGCGACTGTAGCACCTACGCAAATCAGATTGCAAAGTGTCTACCTTATCCACGAGTTTAGTCATCAATGGGAGAAGATCATATTTCTTCTCTATCTCCTTGATACGGTGGCGGACTTCAATGCGATGAAGTAGCTCTTGCTTCTAATATATCTCCAGTGCTTGCATGCGGTCCTTGGTCCTGGGAGCAGCTTCCTCTTCCTCATCCATGATTGATGGATCGGGGAAGTGGAAACCATACCTCCACTCTTCTTGAGGCTTCACCCTCATACGAGCACCAATAGTAGGCTTCAAGAGTGGCGTCCTCGCTCCATTGCTAGCACCTGCCCCAAGGATTAGGTAATTCCTTACGCTTGTGCGGCATGGGGTTCGTGGTGATGAACTTGACCATCTCCACGCGCTCTTTTCCATGCGGCTTGTGACCTTCTCTCTCTTCTTGAGCCCTCTTCATTGCCGCCCAGTTGATCTCCGGTGGATCATAAACATCACGACAGATCTAGATGTCGCTCACTTCATCAGAATCATTATTGTAGTAGCTTGGCTCAATGTACTCCTTGTACCTCAGGCTAAACCTCTCCACTTCCTCGTCGTCGTCCTCCATGGACAGGCTGCTAGAGCGGTCCCTGGAAGGGGCGACGAGACCCAAGGGGGAAGGAGCAATGAGACCCAAGGGTTTTCCACAGCCTAGGGCGAGATAGCACATTTCTAGATTGGTTCCTGGAGATTATGATTAGAGAGAGACAATGGCAGTATATAAGGGGGGTTAGAGGTCGGTAAAAGTCACGATAAACACCAAATTCACGCCCAAGAAAAGAATCTTAATGAAATAGGGAAAGAAATTATGGATTTGGAAGAGTCATGCCGCGTAACGACCAACTATGCGGGCGCGACCCGTATAGTTCCAGCCGTATAGTTGGTTCCGAGGAAGATATTTCCAAATATCTCGAGTCTAGGTCGGTTAATTTACCGACTTGGAACAGACAACACCGTTTTTTTTGCGATAAAAAAAACAAAAAAGTGAACGAAAATGTCTGATAGTTTAACGACCAACAATACGGCCGGAATTTTATCTCCGGTTGTATACTTGCGACCGTATAGATATAGACACCAAAAATAAAAAGTGCTTGAGAGTTCAACGACCAACTATATGGCCAAAATTATTTCATCCGGTCGTATAGTTGCGCCCGTATAGTTCCAGACATCAAAAACAATTTCGTAATGAAGATACAGAGAGTTTAACGACCAACTATACGGCGGGAGCTTCCTCTCCGGTCGTATAGTTTCGCTCGTATAGTTGGTAAAACCCTTAAAAACTTCAAAAAACACAAGGAACTTAAAGGCAAAAATTTTAGGAGTAAAATCTGTGAAAATAAATCGCGTATTGGAGTAAGAACACTTGCCTTGAACTTACCGTTTCTTATTCGGGGATGACAAGCTCCTCCAATAACAAAGACTTCTTCTCTTTTGGAGGGATTGACTTTAGTTCATTGGATAATTCTCGTAAGCGAAATCTCTAGGACTAAAGTCCCTCTCAATAAAGTTGATGCCTTGCTAGGCAAATATGGACACTGCATCCAACATCTTTATTCTTTGTCTCTGCATGATCTGCAATTCAAATTCTTGAAGTAAAAGAATCCAACGGATCAGTCTTGGCATATGGTTCTTCCTCTCAAGGAGTTCTTTTAAACCATCACGATCCGTATGAACTCTTACTTTCACATAAACTATATAAGAACAAAATTTATCACAAGACAAAAATATAGCAAAAAGTTCCCTCTCTTCCTTAGGATAATTCTTTTGAGCACTATTGAGAGTTCTACTAGCATGATGTATAATATTAAATATGTGACCTATGTGTTGTCCTAGAGTTACTCCTACAACATCTTCAGTAGCTTCACATATTAAGTCAAAAGTCATATCCCAAACAGGTGGTTTAATGATAGGAGCATGGGATAAGTATTTTTTAAGTTTATCAAAGGCTATAAGACATTTCTCATCAAAATTAAATCTTACTCCCTTTTGCAGGAGATTAGTCAAAGGTTTAGATATTCTAGAGAAATTTATAATGAACCTTCTATAAAAACGCACATGACCAAGGAAATTTCTTATACCTTTTATATCCCTAGGTTGTGGCATTCTCTCTATGGCCTCAACCTTAACTCTATCCATTTCAATTCCCTTACCTGATACCTTATGTCCAAGGACTATACCTTCTGACCATAAAATGGCACTTCTCCCAGTTTAGAACAAGATTTGTTTCTTCACAACGCTGCAAAACTCTTTTGAGATTATCCAAGCAACTAGTAAACGAAGTTCCATAGACAGAGAAGTCATCATTAAATACTTCCATTATCAATTCTATGAAATCCGCAAAAATAGCAGTCATACATCTTTGAAAAGTAGCTGGACCATTACATAAACCAAAAGGCATACGTCAGTAAGCATGTAAACCATAAGGACTAATGAAAGTTGTTTTAAGTTGGTCATCGGGATGAACAACTATTTGAGAAAAACCGGAGTATCCGTCCAAGTAGAAAAAATGAGTGTGGTTTTCTAACCCTTCTAAAGTTTGATCTATGAACAGTAAAGGATAATGATCTTTCGTAGTTTCTTTATTCAATTTCTTGAAATCTATCCACATCCTATATCCAACAATAGTTTTAGTAGGTGTCAATTCATTATTTTTATTAGGAACAACAGTAAAACCTCCCTTCTTAGGGACACAATGAACAAGACTTACCCATTCACTTTCTTTTACATTATAGATTATACTTGCATCCAATAGGCATACAATTTCCTTTCTGACCACTCCTTCATTTCGGGATTCAACCTTATATTAAATTCCACAACTGATTTAACACCTTCCTCCATGAATATTTGATGGACGGTTATCATGGGACTAATGCCCTTCAAATCATCCATTGAGTACCCAAAGGCCTTGCGATGCTCCTTAAGTATTTTCATGAGTTCTTCTTCTTCTCCTTCTCCTGAAAGTTTAGCACTAATAATAACAGGAAATTTATTTGTATCATCTAAAAATCTGTATTTAAGATTATCTGGTAGAGTCTTCAATTCATGGGGCAGTAATTCCCCGTCCGCTCTCTTTTCTAGCTCTTCAAAAGCCTCATTAGTTGGAGGCCCTATAATGGGAAGTGAATCGAATTCATCTTCTAGCTCTTCTAGGGACTTGTCCTCCATAATTATTTCTTCATAATTTAAGTCTTCATTTATTTCTTCTTTTTGATCACTAAAGAATAGAGCTTTGATGTCTACGTACTTCTATTCTTGTAGACAGTTGTTGGGCCTCCAAGTGCAGAGGTTTGTAGAACAATAGCAAGTTTTCCCTTAAGTGGATCACCCAAGGTTTATCGAACTCAGGGAGGAAGTGGTCAAAGGTATCCCCTCTCAAGCAACCCTGCAATTAAGATACAAGAAGCCTCTTGTGTCCCCAACACACCCAATACACTTGTCAGGTGTATAGGTGCATTAGTTCGGCGAAGAGATAGTGAAATACAAGTGGTATGGATAATGATAAGTGGTAACGGTGATAGAAGATAGCTTGATGGCGTGTGGTTGACGTGGGAAAAGACTAAAGGCAAACTGAAATAAAGAAGGAAGCAAGCAAACATGTAACAGATCTAATTGCAAATGGTGTATCAATGCTTAGAAACAAGGCCTAGGGATCATACTTTCACTAGTGAACACTCTCATATAAATATATTCTCTTCATGATACTACTCTTAACTACTCTCCGGTTGGACACTCTAATCAACGGTAGGGCTATAAAAACACACCTCAAAGTTCATGTTTCCCATCTAGAAAACCCCACACTGTCACCTTGAGTACTAGATGAGTCCAACAAACACCACAATTTCATAAAGACATCCAACTCCAAATATAACTCATAACAAGTATTTGTAATCTCTAGCCTAAGTGCCACCATGGTGTGCACGCTGTCACTTTCACACACATGGGGAGAGCAGAGATCTTTTAAAGCACTTGAGTAGCAAGGTAGATCTACTTGATTACAAAGCTCATGACCACAATATGATCATGCATAGAGAGAGAGATGAACACATAGCTACCGTTAGAACCCTTAGCCTCGAGAGAGCACTACTCCCTCCTCATCATGGGAATCAGCAATGGTGATGGAGATGGCGGTGTAGATCGATGGAGATGGCTCCGGGGGCACTTCCCCGTCTCGGCAGGGTGCCAGAACAGAGACTTTCTGTCCCCTGAATCTCCCCTTCGGTGGCGGCGGCTCTGCGGAACTTTTCATGGATTTTTTATTGATGATTTAGGGTTTTGGTATCAGGAGGCTCTTATAGGCGAAAGAGGCAAGGTCGGTGGCCGGCCAGGGGGCCCACACCATGCCCTGGCGCGGCCTGGGCTAGCCCACGCCAAGGGGGGGGGGGTGTGGCCACCCTGTGGCCCCTCTCCTACTCTCCTTCTGGCTCCGTGAGTCTTCTGGGAAAATAGTAACTTTGGCTTTTGTCCCGTCCAATTCCGAGAATATTCATTTTCTGACTTCCTAGAACCAAAAACAGCAGAAAACAGGCAACTGGCACTGTGGCTCTTGTTAATAGGTTAGTCCAAGAAATCATATGAAAAGTACTCCAAAGTTGGAACAAAACACAAGAAAGTAGATAAAACCAAGCATGGAACATCAAAAATTATAGATAGATTTGCAATGTATCAACATCCCCAAGCTTAACTCCTGTTCGTCCTCGAGTAGGTAAGTGATAAAAAGAAAGAATAATTTTTGAGGTGACATGCACCATCAAAGACTTGATCAAAGTACTTGTAAAACATTCAAAGCTAGGATCATAGTACTTCAATCATAACATGAAAGACAAAGTTCTAACAATAAGACAAAGCAACTATGTTGCAACATGAAAAGGCACAAACAAAAGATTCATGAACAACAATGCTTTGCAAGGCGTTTGTTTGTTTCACATAAAGAAAACATAGCATAATAGTATTTAGCTTGTCCCTCATAGAGTAGCAAATAAAAATGCATTGGACACCTTCAAAGTTTATAAGAGTGACTAGATACAAATAGTTTAAAACAAGCAATATCAAGTTATGCATCAATCAACAAGTCTTGGGACAATGCACATAGAACTAAGAATGGCCACTATGCTCTCAAAGTAAGTGCATAAAGATAGAAGGTGGAGACTCAATATAATGGTGGAAGAAAGGCCTTCATAGAAGGAAGTAGGGATTCAAGTTTCATAAAGAGCTTCCAAAAATTATGGTACTTATTAGCTTTCAGCTCTCATTGCCCCTATCATAAGCATCTTTAAGGTGATTAAGGTTAAACTGACACAAGTAAGAGGATATGCTTGACAAGTTATAAACCGAAATCTCATGCCCCTTACTTACGAAGACCGAACCTCATGCTACTCAACTTTAGTCACAAGTAAGCTCTTGTCATTGTAAGTACATGTGTATCATTAAGAACCGCCAACGGGGTACCCCTTGCACATGATACGGGAGCTTTCCCATAATCAAAATGACAAGGCAAGCAGACAATGTGCATCTCAACGATCTTTTTTTTTGCTATTTGCATAGGTTTTTATTGAGGATGCTTCATAGAGTGCTCATTATGGTGATGCTGCAAGTTTCCACCATGATTAGGCATGGCTTAGGATAGCGGCCCAGGCGTTTCTCTAACACACATACAAACTCCATGATCTTACAAGTTCCACTTTTATTTCACACCGCCGGGATCCATAAGCAAAAGAACATGATATCAACCGGGTACAAAGTATAGGTGCAATGTTGAAAGCGTTCCACATGATACATGGTTCTACTAATTTCAACTTATAAAGCGCAAGCATATACGCAACAAAGAAGGACCCAATGGTTCAAGTTTATTAGATGCAAAAAAGTAAAGTGTGCCATCAAGTTCGTGAGAGCTTTAATCACTAGTTTTCTCATAACAAGTTTAATTTGGAAGGTAAACAAAAGCATGAATATACTTGGAATAGCATAAGCTAGTAGGTAGATATGGTGGACTCTTTGGAATAACTTTTTTAGGGAGTTGGATGCATGAGTGGAACTCATACTTGGTTGTGGAGGCTAGCAAAAGACTGGGAGCGACAAACTAAGAGAGCAATAATGGCCATAATCATGCAGAGCGACAAAACATCATTGAGCAAAGCATAAAGTGATACTACAAGTTGAAAACTAAAGGATCTTAAAGGCTATGGTGACTTTGGATAGTCATAACATGGTGTGAGCATGCGCCAAGTCAACCCAAATAAAGCATCAAAGGAGAATACCACTATACTATGCTTTAATATGCTAAAACAACACATGATTCATCCAAGGCACATTAAGCAATATCAATTGTTTATAACAAGTCATGCTACAGAAAAGAATACTAAGCATAAAGCCAAAACAATATCAAGCATGGCATGACAAAGCATAGGCCACAGTCATAAACAAACTCTCTTTACCACTCAAGCATGAACTTTCCTACTCTTTTCCAATCCAAACCAAACTATTTGAAAACCAATGTATGAAAGAGGGGGTCCAACTAATTTATTCAGAAAACTAAGAAAACCAAGCAAACAAAAACTAAAACCAAAACCAAAACAAAAAATAAGACGCTCCAAGAACAACACAACTGTGCATGAAACAATAAAAATAAAGCGTTTGGAAGAAACCTGGGATTTTTATTGATGAAGAGGGGGATGCCTTGGGCATCCCCAAGCTTTGACGCTTGTACTTCTTGGATATTTCTTGGGGTGACACGCGTGGCATCCCCAAGCTTGAGCTTTAGTCCATCCTTCATCTCATTACTCGTTCCTTCCATACACCTGAAAATTTTCCTTCATACAAAACTTCACACAATCTTTATTAGCAACATTAGTGCACTCAAGATAATAAGTCTTTAGGTTCAATTCCAACACCAATAAAACTTCCATTAAAACACTAGCTACTGTATCACTTCCCTCAAAAGCTCAATTCCCCAAAATAACTCAAAAAGGAACCAACAAGAAGCAAATGCAAATAATGGCAGAAATCTGTCAAAACAGACCAGCAGGTAAAGACGAATTTTTGCGAAGACCTTATGTTGCTCAAATCAAAAAGTGTTGAACTAACGAAAGTTAGATAACAACCTGGGGAAGAAGCACAAAAATTCACGCCTCAAAAAGACGTTCAGAGATTTTACACGAATATTTATTGTGAAGCACAGAAATCTGTTTCGGGACAGTAACTTTCCCAATCATTACTTCTCTCTCATTAGAGGTTACTCTTGGCACAAAATGCAAATAAAAAGGATAAGGAGCGGTTATTACAGAGGTAATAACTTCCAAGACTCGTCTAAAACTTTTGGGTTATCTCCCAATAAGTACTTTTCTTTAACGTCTTTAAGTTAGGCATGATAGTTTGAGAAGATACTCACATAAGAAATATGAATTGAAGTAAAAGAGAGCATCAAGAAGCAAATTCAAAACACATTTAAGTCTAACCCACTTCCTATACATGGGAATCTTGTAAATAAACAAGTCATGAAAGCACAAAGACACAATCATAGGAAAGCAAAAGAAGTGCAACTTCAAGGCTTTCAACATAAAGAGGGGAAACTTAATATTATTGAGATGCATAAAACCATGTTTCCCTCTCACATAATAATTTTCAATAGCATCATGAATAAATTTAACAATATAACTATCATAAGAAACATTCTTATCATGAGCCAGATGCATAAAAGAATTAATACTCTCCACATAAGCATAGTCATTCTTATTAATTGTAGTGGGAACAAATTCAACAAAATAGCTATCATTATTATTCTCATCACCATAATCATCAAATATAGGAGGCATATTTTAATCATAATTAATTTTCTCCTCAATAGTAGGTGGACTGAAAATATCGTATTCATCATCATAATAATCATATATTGGAGGTTTGGTATCATCATAAGGAATAAAATAGCTATCTTCCAAAGCTGGGGAACTAAAAAGATCATTTTCATAAAGACTAGCTTCCCCAAGCTTAGACTTTTCCATAGCATTAGCAATAATGGTGTCCAAAGAATTCATACTAACAACATTGCTATTAGCATGCAAAGAAAGTTCCATAGGTTTTTTAATTTTCTCTTCAAACACTTCATGTCCTAACTCAAGATAAATACTATAAAGCTCTCTAATTTTGTTGTTGTTTTCCATTAAGCCTAACTAGTGAAAACAAGAAACAAAAAGACAAAATTGCAGAATCTAAAGGAAATAACTTGGAGCACTCACGCCGGAGGATGTGAGTACCTTTTACCTTACCTCCCAGGAAACGGCACCAGAAAATAGGCGTTTGCCGTGGGAGGTTCTTCTTCTTTAATCCTCCGGTGTGAATACCTTTTACCTTAACTCCCCGGCAACAACGCCAGAAAAGAGCTTGATGTCTACGCACTTCTATTCTTATAGACAGTTGTTGGGCCTCCAAGTGCAGAGGTTTGTAGAACAGCAGCAAGTTTTCCCTTAAGTGGATCACCCAAGGTTTATCGAACTCAGGGAGGAAGTGGTCAAAGGTATCCCCTCTCAAGCAACCCTGCAATTAAGATACAAGAAGTCTCTTGTGTCCCCAACACACCCAATACACTTGTCAGGTGTATAGGTGCACTACTTTGGCGAAGAGATAGTGAAATACAAGTGGTATGGATAATGATAAGTGGTAACAGTGATAGAAGATAGCTTGATGGCGTGTGGTTGACGTGGGAAAAGACTAAAGGCAAACTGAAATAAAGAAGGAAGCAAGCAAACATATAACAGATCTAGTCGAAAACGATGTTTGAATGCTTGGAAACAAGGCCTAGGGATCATACTTTCACTAGTGAACGCTCTCATATAAATATATTCTCTTAATGATACTACTCTTAACTACTCTCCGGTTGAACACTCTAATCGATGGTAGGGCTATAACAGCACACCTCAAAGTAAGCCTTTCCCATCTAGAAAACCCCACACTGTCACCTTGAGTACTAGATGAGTCCAACAAACACCACAATTTCATAAAGGTATCCAACTCCAAATATAACTCATAACAAGTATTTGTAATCTCTAGCCTAAGTGCCACCATGGTGTGCACGTTGTCACTTTCACACACATGGGGAGAGCAGAGATCTATTAAAGCACTTGAGTAGCAAGGTAGATCTACTTGATTACAAATATCATGACCATAATATGATCATGCATAGAGAGAGAGATGAACACATAGCTACCGGTAGAACCCTTAGCCTCGAGAGAGAACTACTCCCTCCTCATCATGGAAATCAGCAATGGTGATGGAGATGGCGGTGGAGATCGATGGAGATGGCTCCGGGGGCACTTCCCCGTCCCGGCAGGGTGCCAGAACAGAGACTTTCTGTCCCCCGAATCTCTCCTTTGGTGGTGGCGGCGCTGCAGAACTTTTCGTGGATTTCTGATTGACGATTTATGGTTTTGGTATCAGGAGGCTCTTATAGGCGAAAGAGGCAAGGTCGGTGGCCGGCCAGGGGGCCCACACCATGCCCTGGCGCGGCCTGGGCTGGCCCGCACCAAGGGGGGTGTGGCCACCCTGTGGCCCCTCTCCGACTCTCCTTATGGCTCCATGAGTCTTCCGAGAAAATAGTAACTTTGGCTTTTGTCCCATCCAATTCCGATAATATTCATTTTCTGACTTCCTAGAACCAAAAACAGCAAAAAACAGGCAACTGGCACTTTGGCTCTTGTTAATAGGTTAGTCCAAGAAATCATATGAAAAGTACTCCAAAGTTGGAACAAAACACATTAAAGTAGATAAAACCAAGCATGGAACATGAAAAATTATAGATACATTTGCAATGTATCAAGCTTCCATCTCCTAAATAGTTTTCTCTTTATCTTGTTCTTCTATTTGTGGAGGCCTGTCTTTAAATTTGGAAAAGTGGAATTCTTTTTCCGCTTTCCCAAGCTTAAGAGGCACAATCTCCTGTTTGAAATCAACATGGGCACCTACATTACTCAAAAAGTTTCTTCCAAATATAATAGGGCAAAGAGTGTCAGCCGGCATATTAACAACTAAACATTCTATCGGAAAGTTTTTATTGCCAAATGTGATAGCTGCATCTTCAACTACTCCCATTGGGATTCTAAGAGTTTTATTGGCTAACATGATTGTCATATCAGTATTTTCAATTGTAGCCAGTTCCATTTCTTCTTTTATTTATAAATAGAAATCATAAGATATAACATTAACTTCGGTGCCAACATCACATAAACCATAATGTGCGGTTTCTTTAAATATGTAGGGAAGAATAGGCTTACCCACATCTTTTACCATTGTCTTACCTTCAACCAATATGGAAGTCTCTTTATCAAGTTCAACTATGTTACAATGCGCATACATAGCCATAATTGCTTCCTTGGTTACCTCTTCATCTTTGGTTTCTTCCAGATGTTCTGTAACTTTTGGTATAATTTCCTCTTCCTTCTTCTCCTGTACTACTTTAGCCTATTCATATTCGGAAATATGCTTTTGTGCAGTGTTAGGGAAAGGTATCTCATATGTTGGTTCTAGGGAGGCCAGTGTTGCTTTAACTTCTTTCTTCATTTGAGGTTCGGGTGGTGGATCATACTTGACCAAACCCTTTTTTGGAGCTTTGATGTGTTCTGTAAAAGCTTTAACAACTTGCAACACAAGATCTAAATCTAAATAAAGTTCTTTAGATAATTCTTTAACATGGCCCTTTTTGTTATAGTCATGGATACACTCATGATCTATTTCTACAGATCCTTCGCTTCCTAGACCAAAATTCCATGAAACTCTATGATCGCGAATTCTATTAAGTAAAGCCTAAGCCTTAGTTATAGGAAGATTCATAAAGGCTCCTTCCGCGAAAGAGTCTAGTTCAATTTTATTAGGTTCAATTAGACCACCATAAAAGATATGCAACAAATACCATTCAGGAAAATCATGATGAGGACATAGATTAAGTAAATCTTTAAATCTGATATAAGCACTTACTAGTCCTTCATTAGGATGGTTCCTACAAGTCATTATAAGATGCCTGATTCCAAAAGATTTTGATAATGGGTAATATTTTGCTAGAAATTCACAAGCTAAATTATCCCAAGTAATAGTGGCTTATGGGGGTAGAGATCTATACCATGAGAGAGCCGAACTAGTCAAAGTCTGACTAAATTTTTTAACCCTTACCTCATTGGCGGTATATCCCGTCAATTGAAAAGTGCCACATATATCTTTGAAACATGCAATATGCTCATATGGATCAGGATCTTCTTCATCCCCAGTAAATTGCTTCTTGTGTAGAATACCAAGTAATAGAGGATTTATTTCAAACCCCCTTGTCTTCTTGTTGGAGTTATCTCTTTTATAAATATCATAGGGATTCCCAAAGTGGCTGAGTGGGTTAGCACTAGTCATATGCTCAAACTCCATCATGCTGGTGGAATCCTGTAACTCAAAACAAAACTTAGCATTACAAAAATAAATAAGCAAAAACTAAAAGACCTACAACGCTTAGCTCCCCGGCAACAGTGCCAGAAAATAACTTGATGACTGCAAGTGCACAGATCCTTTGTAGCTAGTTTCGAAATAAAGATATCGATCCCATAGGGAGTAGGAGACTGAAGTCTAATAACTCTTGAATTAAATACTACAATAGAAATGCTATATAAAGTTATAAGTGACAAGATAAAATGCGAGTATTGTGTAAAAAGGTGTTTTTGGGTTTTTGGTATAAGAGCAACGATAAGTAAAGTAAAACAACTAAACACAGAAAATAAGTATTGCGTATGTAAGAGAGATTGGAACTGCAATAGGGAAAATGCGTTCTCAGGGAGTAGCGGATACACCACTAGCATTATAAAGAGCTAATGTAAAGATTATTATCATGAACATTCTCAACTGAGTATGTGTGGGAGGAACTCCGTATATGGACAAATAGGCAGCAACCGATGCTCACATCATCCTCATAACCACAACAGTCAGCAATCCACATCAATCGAATTACTGTGCTATTAAGGGACTTAATCCTCTAGGACATATCCCATGGCATGGATAGTGTTCCGTGAGTTTCCTCGGTTCCCAAGTTGATACGTAAGGAGTGCCAACAGCTTTATAGTCATTATAAGTGCTAACATACCTCTGTCTACCAACAAGTAGTTCCCTCCATCAAGTCCCCATAAGAGGCAAATATTGAGAGGTCGACTTCTCCCAACATCAAGATGAAGACAATCTAACACATGGTCACAACGATGAATATCATAATAAACTTTATCTTATTTCAATCTCATACTAGGGTTTCTCCATCTCCCACAAGAACTAAAGATCTATTCAGATATGGAGGCAATCAACATCATGGCAATAACAATCGAATCTATCATAAATGAATAGTACTTGTATAAATCCACAACAAGTACGGAAATTACAACAAGATCTAGACAAGATATAGATGGGATGGATGGAGGTAGTGGTGATGTAGTGGTGGATGATGAAGATCGGTGCCTTAGCCTCCCGGATCTGCGCAGGGCGAAGATTAGATCCCTGGTGGACGAGTTCCCCCTCCAGATGCCTTCCGGAGGTGAGGTTTCGCCGATTTCTAGTTGTTCTTTATGTCGTCTCCCTGATCCAGTTGCACGGGATGAAACTATTTGACGAGGGGGTGGCAGCGCCAACTATACAACGGGAACTATACGGCCAGAAAAGGTATTCCCGTTGTATAGTTGGTTGTTAAACCGTTGTGTCCTTTTTTCACTTCGGGTTTTCTTCTGGTATTATTGATATTTCCCAAATAAATGATTTACGTTGTTTTTGAATCCTTTTCTCCTCAGTACAACTGCTTCAAGAATTGCGTCCATTTTATCCATCATCTGTCCTGATCCTGGTGAAAACAGACATAAAATGTGCACGCGAGCGTCGTAAAATACCAAGATCCTACATCTACAATGCAAAATAATAATATAAAACATGATGCAAATATGCACTCATCATCAATCTCCATAGGGTCCGCCGACATAACTTCTGCCGAGTCAGGTTGCACAATCCTCGGGTTTGCTGAAGCAGTCCCTGGGTTCTGCCATATAGTCCTCGGGTTTGCCGAGGTAGTCCCTGGGTTTGTTGAACCACTTCCCACATCAATGTCCCTGGGTACATCTTCATACTCCGGATTGGCCAGGATATAGATTGACTTGGACTCTGATGATGTCTTGATAGATGGTTTTATAAGATGTTCTAGAGCTATGCCCGGGGGAATAGCTTGCCTAGGTGATTTGAGTTTGGACAGTACGTTGGCCGCCTCATTTTCTGTCCGAGATACATGGTGAAACTCACACCCTTCAAAGTTCCCTGATATTTTCTGCACATGGAATCTGTACACTGCCATATTTGCGTCCAAAGTGTCCTAGTGCCCTGAGACCTACTGATGAGGGTTTAACTCATCAATGCCCATTGTTATGGACTTGGGTTTTCGAGAAGATGGGAGCGCTGGAAGTCTCGATCGGCTAGCAAACAAGCACACAGGGACGCAAGGTTTACCCAGGTTCGGGCCTCGTAGAGGACCCTACTCCTGCTTGTCTGCTCTTGATTGATGATGATCAGAAGGATTACAAGGTCTCCGATGGCGGTGTCATGTAGATTGGATCTGGCGTATGTGAGAGAGATCGATGTCTAGATCTATTGTCTATTGTGGGAGTCACAATTGATAGGTTGCCTTCTCGTTGGACCCTCCTAGCCTTTATATATGGGGAGGCTAGGTCTCAGGTACCAATACGAGTTGGTTACAAGTTAGAACTCTAGTCTTGAGCTTACCTTGCCTTGTGCGCTTGGGAGTCTGTGTCCATATGGGCTTCATACCACTCGAACCGTCATAGGCGTCATGGACCTTGGCAATTCGTCGAGTGGGCCTTCCGTCTAGCCGCACCAGGTAGGCTGTAGTTGAGTGCCTATTGGGCATACCCATGTCAGTAGCCCCCGAGAATCGTAGATTCAGGTGGAGACTCAGAAGTCTTGATCTTTGCATTAGGATGTCGGAGTCGACAATTGTGTCGAGTGCGAAGCACTTCACCCGAAAGTACATCGAGTCAGTCGAATTTATAGTAGTTCATAGGGATGATGGTAAATGTGCCTGGTGCGCTCGATGGATCGGGACCAGTTAATTGCTCTAGGGCAAAAACAACGCTACCTACTCAAACTCGAGTCCCCGGACTCGAATTCGGAAATTGCTGGCGTAATTCAACTCATGCCACGGAGGTCTTATAGAGTCGAATTCCAGTGTGTAAATATGAGCACTCAACACGTCCGTCAAGGCATGTTCATCATACCAGCAGGCACGGATATGTTTCTGGTAGTACGCAGCAGATGCGTTGCAAGGCCTTATTCAGGTCTTATCTTCACGCTGCAAGCGCGGCATCTGAATTTTGTCATCGCGAAGATGATTCGGGTGACCTAGGAGACGCAGTCTCTTTGCAGTGAAAATATGAGGCGGATTCACCATAGCATTCGAGTGTGGATGTTATCAACACACAGTACGATGTACGAGGAAGAAAATAATCATAGGGTGTGCGACCAACGCTCCCTATGGGAATAGCCCCTGAGTGCATGGTTGAGTCGAAGACTCAGGCAGGGACTAAATAACTTTGCGACTTTTGTCGTATTTTGTTGCTTGTTTCAGTCGAATATGCTTTTAGGACTCCCTATGGGAGTAACCCAAAGCCCACAATCGAATCGTAGATTCGAGTGAAGGGTTTTCATAATGCTTGGATATCTTCACAAATTTCTTCGGGTGCGCGGCCAGCGCTCCCTATGGGAGTAGCCCACGAGTCATTAGTCGAATCGTGGATTCGAGTTAGGATTTAGAGCATGTCACTCAAGGATCTTGTATATGTGTGACCAATGCTCCAGTTTGGAGTAGCCCCCGAGTGTTTGGCAAAGTCGTAGACTCGGGCAGAGACTCGAGTATTGTATCTTGGAGTGGTAGTCGAAAATCATGCGAGGAGAATCAATTGACCCGGAAGTGCATCGAGTCAGCGTCTCACGCATAAAGAGCCAAGAGTCGATGATGCCGTCAGAGTTGACACAATGGATCCGTGTAGCATTTATCTAGAAGGACTCGATGTTGCGAGTCAGGCGGCGCTTAGCCGGGTGAGTCGACGATGCGGATGGAGTCGACACAGTCGCTTTTGTCGGGTGCGCGGCCAAGCATCACGTGTGTGTAGCATCAAGTGATGCAACCGTCCGAGGAGGGATTCGACTCGGGTCTAGAGTGTATGGCGTAGCCATTTGTTTTTTCGACTCCTATTGGAGGATCCGATAGAATATCTCGACGCATTCGGTGTCCTTGGAAGCTGTAGAAAACATTAAGAATCGTGAAGTACTTGTATCTTTAAAAGAATATTTGCCTGTTGGCTTGTAAAGTAAAATTTGGGTGCCAATCGAGTCGACACTTTTGCACTGTATGCTAGGCCTTTTTGTTAGCCTTATTACCCTTAGTCTCAGTACCTTGCCGAGGCATTCGGAGTTCAAGGATTTGACCGTCAGGCAAAATCAGCTACTTGGGCTGTCGCGTATGAGGTGCTCGAGTGTCTGGAGTCAATGACACATTATGTTACTCGAAGAGGGCGCAGCCCCCGAGTGTTTCGAGTGCGATTTAAAAAGAAATCAGCTCTAAGTAGAGAGAAAGTTAGCTTTATTGATAGTTGCCGTGATGAACGAGTCACAAGATCCGATGTGATCGACGGGTCACGGGAGTCGAAGATTGTAGCTGCTCGTGGTCGCGGGAGTCGAGGGAGCCCTAGAGTTGCTAGAGCTGAAGATCGCAGTGGGTCTCTGGAGTCGAAGAGTGTAGTTGACGTGGCAGCGGGTCACGCGGCGGACGTAGTCGACGCGGCGGATCAGAGTCGTGTAGTGATGACGAGTTGCCGCATCCGAAGATCGTAACGGGCCATAGCAGTCGAAGACCACAGAAGGTCACCGGAGTCTAAGTACGTGGCGGGTCACCGTAGAGGAAGGAGCCCCCGAGTCGCTATATCCAAAGACCGCATCAGGTCGCTGGAGCCGAGGGAGCCCTCGAGTGTAGAGTCGAGGTGGTTGATGTAGTTGAGATAGCGTTCGAGAGCCAATGCGGCGGACCAGAGTTGTCGCGGTAGCAGTTGCCGCAACCGAAAATCATAGTGGGTCACACGGTGTAGTCAGCATAGTCCCCGAGTATAGAGTTGATGCGATCGGACGGAGTCGATGCTGTGGAGACGTACTCAACGCGGTGGGAATGTAACCGAGCTGATGAAGTAGACGATAGCTGCGACGAATTCGGTAATGTCGATGCCGATCTAGTGAAGCTGCGCCGAAGAATATTTAGTCTGCATCGAATCGATCCGTGGCCACGACAGAGCCAAACGTGACGTGGTCGATACATCTTGGCAACGATGCACAAGGTGAGGCCAGAAAATCGGCATCAAACACTGCTTTGGAGCTCAATGAAGCCAACTTTTTTAGAATCGTGACATGCATGCCAATTTTCGATTGATCGGAACATGCAGTGTCCCTTATCATCACGTGAAGCCTCAAATAACTTTTGCTAGATGAATCCTTCCTAAATCGCTCGAACGGACTGAATATTTTTTTATCCTGGATGATCTGATTCACGAGAAGTTGCAAATTAGCCTCGCCTTAACCTGGATCGATACGTGCGTGTCCCAATTTGAACACGGACGTTCTGGCCGCCATTGATGACGAGTAAACCCGCCCAGAAGATGATTTCAAGCAGAGTATAGACGAATCGTAAATTGCCGGTGATTGAGCCGTCGAGATCGTAACATCAGCACTCCCGATTCTCACAGACGGCGCCAATTAACGAGGGTTTAACTCATCAATGCCCATTGTTATGGACTTGGGTTTTCGAGAAGATGGGAACACTGGAAGTCTTGATCGGCTAGCAAACAAGCACACAGGGACGCAAGGTTTACCCAGGTTCAGGCCTCATAGAGGACCCTACTCCTGCTTGTCTGCTCTTGATTGATGATGATCCGAAGGATTACAAGGTCGCCAATGGCGGTGTCGCGCAGATTGGATCTGGCGTATGTGAGAGAGATCGATGTCTAGATCTATTGTCTATTGTGGGAGTTGCAATTGATAGGTTGCCTTCTTGTTGGACCCTCCTAGCCTTTATATATGGGGAGGCTAGGTCTCAGGTACCAATACGAGTTGGTTACAAGTTAGAACTCTAGTCTTGAGCTTTCCTTGCCTTGTGCGTTTGGGAGTCTGTGTCCATATGGGCTTCATACCACTCGAACCGTCATAGGCGTCATGGACCTTGGCAATTCGTCGAGTGGGCCTTCCGTCGAGCCACGCCAGGTAGGCTGTAGTTGAGTGCCTATTGGGCATACCCATGTCACCTACTGTACTACTAAATCCGAGTCACCGAAGCACTAGATATGGCATATTCCAATCTCTTTTGCCACTTTCAACCCATGCACAAGTGCTTCATACTCGGCAACATTGTTTGACGCTCTGAAGTGGATCTGTAGCACATACTTCAGTTGGTCTTTTTTGGGCGAGGTGAGCACTACCCCGGCTCCTAGCCTATTTTTCATTTTTGACCCGTATAAGTGCATTCTCTAGTAGTTTGAATCCGGCAGGGGCGGCTCGTATTGCATCTCGGCCCAATTTATAAAAAAGTTGGCCACAGCCTGAGACTTGATCGCATCCCTTCTATCGTATTATGGAGCATAAGGGGCTAACTCGATTGCCCATTTGGCAATCCGGCCACTTGCATCATTATTGCTCATTATCTCAGATATAGGTGCTTCACATATCACCTTCACAAGGTGTTCTTCAAAATAGTGCTTGAGTTTCTTGGCTGCCATATAGACGTCATATGCCATTTTTATGATAATGGGGGTAGTTTTGTTTTGATGCCGAGAGTACCTCACTTAGGTAATAAACTGGCCTCTGTACCGACTTACCTTCCTCGTCACGCTCCACCATTATCACGGCACTCACGACTTGGTTGGTTGCTGCTATATAGAGCAACATCGGCTCTTTGGATAATGGCGAGGCTAACACTGGTATAGAGGCTAGCATCTTTTTTATTTCGTGAAAGGCTTGGTTGGCCTGCAGTGTCCATATGAACTTATCTGAGTTTTTCATTAGCTGATAGAGAGGCAACGCCTTCTCTCCCAACCGACATACAAACCGACTTAAGGATGCCAGGAAACTAGTGAACTTCTGAACATTGTTAAGGCACTTTGGCAGCTCCATTTGCTCTATGGCTCAGATTTTAGTTGGGTTAGCTTCAATACCTCGACTAGACACGAGGAAGCCGAGTAATTTTCCAGCCGGGACACCAAAGGTGGATTTTTTTGGGTTAAGCTTCATTCGTAACCTCCTTAGGTTCGCGAACATTTGCCGGATATCATCAAGGATCATTTTGCTTTCCTTGGTTTTTATTACTACGTCATCAACATATACTTGGACATTTTTGCCAATTTGATCATGTAAACATTTTTGCATGCACCTCTGGTACATTTCCCTGCATTACGTAAGCCAAATGGCATAGTGCGATAGCAATAAGCCCCATACAGGGTGATAAAAACAGTCTTTACTTGATCCTCAAGGTTCAAAGGTGTCTCGTGGAAACCAGAATATGCATCTATGAATGACAACAACTCACACCCAGTGGTTGAGTCTGTGA
The DNA here is from genome assembly GCA_910589775.1 of Avena eriantha. Classification (NCBI taxonomy): domain Eukaryota; kingdom Viridiplantae; phylum Streptophyta; class Magnoliopsida; order Poales; family Poaceae; genus Avena; species Avena eriantha. The sequence continues at coordinate 490,200,194 of OU342740.1, forward strand.
CTTGATCTATCCTCGGCAAGGGAAATGGATCTTTTGGACATGCCTTATTCAGGTTCGTGTAATCGATACACATATGCCACACCACTGCTATGTTCGGACCATATTTTTTTCTTTTCTACCGGCACCGTATTAGACAACCAATCCGGGTAAAGTACGTCCATGATAAACCCGACTGCAAGGAGCCGAGATATCTCATCACCAATGACTTTTCTCCTATCTTCGCTGAAGAGGCAGAGCGGTCGCTTCACCGGCTTTGCACCGGGTCTGACGTTCAAAGAGTGCTTGGCCAACTCCCTTGGCACACCTTGCAAGTCCTGTGTAGACCAAGCAAAGATATCCCGATTCTCACAGAGGAAGTTGACGAGCTCGCTTTCCTATTTGTCAGCAAGGCCCGCACCAATAGTTACGATGCACTCTAGGAATTGATCATCTACTGGCACCTTCTTGGTATCTTTTGTCGGCTGAAACGACACACTTCCATGCAGGTTACTCAGAGCCAGCATATTCAGCTGTGCAGACTGAGCTAGTGCCACAGCCTCTTGGATCCTTATCTTTTCCTACGCGATCACCACTGACTCGGCCAAGTTCGACCCGGTTGAGGCACAATCCAAGGAGCGTCTAAAGTCCCCTGTTATGGTGATGACCCAATTTGGACCCGGCATCTTCAGCTTCAAGTAGCTTATGTGATCACTTGCCATAAACTTTGAAAGATATGGCCTATCATGTAATGCATGGTAGGCACTATCCAAGTCCACAACCTCGAACTCCAAGTTTTTAGTCCGGCAGTTCTCCCTCGTGTCGAATAACACATCAATTCAGACTCTACCAATAGGCTCACAGGATATACCCAGCACAATGCCATGAAAGGTGGTCTTTGTTGTCTGAAACATATTTTTTGAGACTCACAACTTGTGCATGGTGTCCTTATACAATATATTGATGTTGCTTCCATTGTCGATCAACACCTTGGAAAACTTCACGTTAATGTTTGGCCCGATGGAAATTGGGTCAAGTAATAGAGCGTAAGATCCGGGATTTGGCATGATCCTGGGGTGATCCTTGATACTCCAAGTGATTTCCTGGTCAGACCAATGCATATACCTCGGCACAGCCAGCATAACCGCATTGACCTCCATATGTCATCGTCTTACGCTCTGCCTATCAGTTTCTTCTGTGGTAAACACACAATAAGCATGGTGATGCTCTCTATACTCATTTCTCCCGTCATTGCCGGGGTTACTTTGGTTCGGCCGATTCTGGTTCTCCACCTGATGCACCACATCCCTTCTGTCATGATTCTCATACCTCGACGGGACTGGTGGCAGCATTAGCTGTGCTTCTGCTCTAGAAAGTTGTTCCTGCTGAGGTGCGTCATGCCGAGGTGCATCGTGCCGAGGTGCTTGTGCATTCCCCGAGCTACTTTGCTCTATCTTCCTCATCCGCTCGCACTTCCGAGTCGTGTGATTCACCGGGTTACTTCAGTTAGGCATGTGAAACTTGCATGGTTGATCCAGCATAGCCTCGTATGTATACCTTGGTCGTTCTTTCCTTTCTTGCCACTGTTTCTTCTGCTGTCGTGTCCAAGTTTTCTTACCATCATTTATCGGTGTCCACTATTGTCCTCCACATTTTTGCCGCAGGCTATTTCTAGCTCTGGGTTGATCTTGGTCCACTAGTGCAACTTGGTGCGAACCATATCTGTAATCCAACCTTTCATCTCTCCTCTTACCCAGGAAATCATTTCTCCGGGATGACTTGGCTCCATCACGAGGGTAATACTCCTAATTTTACTTGCTTGCCATGATCCAAGGTTGGGTTGGATCACCCAACGGATATGAGTCGGTGATTCTGATCGTCTCAGCCAACGTAGTTGGCATATCTCTTTGCAGGATTTGCCATAGCATACTTGCACACTGATACATTGTAAACGTATCTATAATTTTTGAGGTTCCATGCTTGTTTTATATCTACTTTCTTATGTTTTGTCCATGCTTTGGAGTATTTTTTTACACATTTTTGTTGGGTTCGCATCATAGAAAACAAAATTTTTCCTACGATGGGAACTATACGCCAAGATCTATCTACTAGATAAAAGCAACGGGTGGATATACATCCATAGAGAACTTACCCTCGAAGACAACAAAGCTTTGTTCACGAGTTGGAACTCATGGATGATGTAGTCGTACACTTGTCAATCTCAAGATCGTGATGAAGTACAGCAGGTCCAGCTCCAGCACGTCCATCAGATCTAGCTCCAGCAAGTCCAGCACCACCAAGTCTAGCACCGCAAAGCAGCGGTGCATCTGTGATCGCACACACATCTAGAACCCCGACAACCTCCACGTAGCGGAAGCAGCAACAACTTTCCATATAAAGCCACCGGGAACATGTATCTCACTAATCCGATACCATATAAAGCCACCGGGAACATGTATCTCGCTAATCCGAGACCATGGGGAATAACTAGAGGGAGAAAAGAACCTTCACGAGGAGGTGGGGAAGAGGAGAGGAGCCATGGGGCTCCTTTTATAGGGGAAGGGGCGCAGCCCCAAGGCCATGGCTGGCTAGCCATGGTGGGTGCCCCTACCTCTCCCTCATTCATGTGGGTGGAGCCTCCACTAAGCCCACTCACATCAATTTCAACTCCACTCACTTTGCATTTAATGTCCACCAAATTAAATGCATTTTCTATTTAAATAAAACACTTTTATTTATTTTATTCAGATTTTGTTAATTACTTTAATTAACAAACATTCACATAAAACTCCCTACAACATTTCAATATCACATGCAGAACCAGTTTCAACAATTTCACTCGAAACAATTCTGGTTTCCATCGAAATGATTCCAGCGCTTTCTTAATCTTTATCTGAAACATATTTGCTCCTAAATGGTGTCGGTATCCCTTAAGTGTGTCACCCTACGGTTAGCGAATAATACATGCATGATCGAGACTCCTCTCCGATCAATAATCAGCGGCGGGACCTGGAGATCCGTACTGACTCTCACATATTCAACGATGATTCTTGTGATCGTGTGAACCTTTAATGTCGTAACTAAATCCCTTTGTCATGCGATATATTACATGTCCGAGATTTGACCATCAGCATCCAAATACCTAGTTTGATCTCGTTACCGGCATGCACTCTTTTCTCGTTCCCGTGATATAACATTCTAGTGATCACATCACTTGCTTGCAAGCTATCTTAATGTGATATCACCGAGAGGGCCCAGAGTATATCTATCCATCATTGGGATTGAAAAATTCCACTCTTGATCCATGAGCCTCAACATAACACCTTCGGAGTATCTGAACCCACCTTTATAATCACCCTTTTACCGTGTGACGTTTGATGTTATCAAGTTACTCTTCCGATGTTAGCAATTAACATGATCTCATGGTCTAAGGACTAAGATTACTTTGTATGATGTTATAGCAATATAAACATAATGAATTTGATTGTAATGCTATACTTAGGATGAATGTTCATCACATCATTCCACCAATGTTGTGACCTCGTTATTAACAACATCCAATGTCCATGATCAGGAAACCTTGATCATCTTGTTAATCAACGAGCTAGTTTATATGAGAAGCATCACTAGGAACTTATTATTTTGTTTATTAAACACATGTGTATTAACGTTTCCAATTAATACAATTATGGCATGAAAAATAAACATTTATCATAAACATGGAATAAGATAATAACCACTTCATTATTGCCTCTCGGGCATATTCCCTTCAGTCTCCCACTTGCACTAAAGTCAATAGTATAGTTTGAAAAACTTTGCGTATTGAACACCTATGGCTTTCTGGTGTTGCATATACGCGATTGCTAGTGGTCCACATAATCTCCGGATCTGACAGTTTCAGGTCCATGTGTATTTGCATGTCTTTGCGTCTCTACGCATCACTCATTCTCAAATGAGATGGCATTGTATAAATTTGGTCCTTTGGTGAGACCTTTAGTTTGTTCGGGTTAAAATATGTTGATATTATTGTCATACAATATATCTTCATAGTATTTGCCCACTTTGAACCACACCTAGTTTGATAACAAACTTCTTAACACAAATGCCCTCTTTTGCTGCTACTATAGCAATCATATACTTAGCCTTTTGTTGTAGTATCCGTCACAATGTCTCAACTTTTGGAACTCATCCAAATCCACCATGGAACATCCTTTCCATTACATTATGCCACCCATAGTCTAAATTGAGATAAACTTGATTTGTATCTTGTGAAAAAACTAGTATCAATGTAACACTTTACAATGAACTACCTTTATCTATTTCTCACTTATACATGATATATTCTTAGTTCTTCCAAAGCTCATAAGAATATCTTTACTATCGTCCAATGATCATATTATGAATAATTCTGGTATGTGCTCATAACATTTAGAGCATAGGACATATCTGGATATATACATATCACGGTATAATCGATCAAAATATTCATGTGATTTTACTCACCAAGTGTTGAAACACTTGAATCTTGATACAATCCTTTCCATGTAGCAAGAACTTTTCTTGTTGTTTCCATATTGAACCCTTTCAATATCTCATATATGTACATCTGGCATAACCATATTAGCGTCTCAATCTATCCATATAGACATTGATGCCGAATATTCCGGTTTTGCCCAAGTCTTTCATTAAAATCCTATTTTAATGAAATTCTTAACTTGTGTCAATAAAAGAGACATCATTTCCAATCAACAATATGTACTCTGCATAATGTATTGGAAATTTGTCTCAGCGCTCCCATTTAATTTCTTGCAAATGCAAGCATCTTCATCATCTCCGATGAAATTAAACTCCTTTAACATTTTCATCATGGTGAAGATTCCAACTCTGCTATGCTCACTTCAACTATTGAAGTTTGCATGCCCTTTTTAGCACCCTTTGAATTAACAAAACCCTTCGGACCGTGTCATGTTCACGTCCTAGGTAACCATTCTATTATAAGAACCTTGTTTTGTTTATTCAACTACCGTATACCAAATTATATGTAGTGGTTGCTACATTAATCCGTCAAGACTAAATATTGCTATGAAAGATCAAATCTTGTCATAGTCGACTCCTTGAACATTGCCGTAAACTTCTTTCTGACATGTCGACTATTTCATAGATGTTAAACATCCATGTCTATTTCTTTATAGATCCAAACACGACCGATAGGCTTCACGCCTTTCCGGAGGGTCTTCCAAGTTCAGAAACTTGATTTCTCATGCATGGGTACTATCACATATTCTATGACTTCTAGTCATTTTATGGAGTCAGGGCCCATCATCGCTTCTTTGCATGCAGTCGGTTCATCATTGTCAAAACAATAACGACTTCTGTTTCAAATCTTACTATTTGATTCTTACCGACCCACATGGTTCAATAGGAACTCTAATCTCCAAGATCACACCCTTTGTAATCATGGGATCCATGAGCATTGTGGCCGCCACCAGGACACTTTCCGGTGCTACGCTACTTAGCACATATAGCTAAGGTTCAACAACCTTATCAAAGTTCTATTGTCCTCCCACTTAACTTTTCATGATAAATTCCTTCTCAAGAAACTTGACGTTCCAAGCGACAAACTCTTTTGTCCGCGGTGTTATGGAGGAATTCCCAACAAATTCTTTGGGATAACCTACAAAAATGTGCTTATCCGACTTTGGTTGAAAACATTTTACTTATGCATAGCATACCAAAATTTAAGAAAAGACAAATCAGGTTTTATCCCAAACCATAACTCATATGGTGTCATTTCAACGGACCACGATGGTTCTCTTTTCAGTGTAAAAGCAGTAGTATCTAAAGCTTTAATCCTTAAAACATATTGGCAGTTTTATAAATGACACCTTTGATCTTACCATGTCAAACAAGGTTTGATTTGATCTCTCGAACATACCGTACTCCTGTGGTTTATCGGGAAATGCAAATTCATGGAACAATTCCTAAAATCTTAGGTGTTTTGCTAAACCTGTAACTCAAATATCTTATTTATGATCAAATCATAAACTCTTTTTTTTCTAGTTACAATGATTTTTCACTTCATCTTGAAAGTCTTTGAACAATTTTCAAATGTTTCATACTTCTTCCTTATTAAGTTAATATACAGATATATTCACTCAAGTTTCGGGAGAAAGCATATGAAACAAAAGATCCATCGCATATGGCTAAAAATAATGGACTATATACATCAACATGCATAATATCCAATAAGTTAGTTATCCGTTCCTCTTTGGCCTATGGACGGAGTTTCAATTATCTCGAGGAAAGTTTCACAAGCGTCAATTGATCAAAATCAAAAGACTCCAAAAATCCATCAACATGGAGTTTCTTCATGTTTACTTTCCAATATAATTCAAACTGCGATGTCACTTCATAAGTGAACTTCCAATCATTTGTCTTATGACATTTTAGCAACAAAGTTTATGGATGTGATTTCTCTAACTAGACTTGTAAAAGTTCATCCATCCTTTATGGAATACGGTAATTATTTGAACAACCATTGTTCTCGTAATACCAGAACAAAATAACAATTATTAAAAAATCTTGAAGGCTAGGTTTATCGACAACGAAAACACAATAACACTTTATTGCTTTTCAATGAACATCATAACTTATTCTCTTGCCAGTTGCTTAGGCCGTTGCAGTTCATGAATTGTGTTGTTCTGTATGACACTTCACACCAAACAATTCGGTATCCAATACCGGTATCCACTACCTCAGAACCACATTGTTTAACAAGCAAGGAATACAGCAATAACATGTATATCTTCTATATACCTAAGTTGGACATCTCCAACCTTTTCTTTTCTGCCAAATATTTTATAGATTCTCTTTCAACAATTCCTTTTCTTTTAAAAGAATCTATCAACATCAATAGTGGTGTCATTCACATGACACATAGTACAAAGTGTATATAGTCAAATACTAATACCTTTGGACTTGCACTTTGAAGTGGATCACCATCATCAAATGTTTGGTGTTCTTTCAAAAATCCATTCTTTAGTAATCTATTAGTGTAGTAAAGATTTTACTTACATCTTCTATTCATCATTATCATGAAAACTTTCATGATCAAGCTACTATAGCCTATAAGGAATAATCGCGAGTATAATGTTAGTTCCCAAAACCTTTTTAGGAGATCCAGATGCCTAGCATCTCCATCCTTCACAAATTCTCATACAATATGAGAACATGTATTTTGCTAAATTATACTCTATCATAATGCAACCAAAAACATTGTTTCAGATATCACAATATCTTCCACACATGATGGTTTCTGAAACAATTTTTCAGCTCCTAGATAATCTTGATATTAAAACAACTTTTGAATATCAATAATCATGGAGGCAAACATGATACTTTAGACACTAACATTGGAATTCTTACTCTTGATTTAATACTACTTATTAAACTTCATGGAGTAAATAAAGTTTGCTGAAATTTGCAATAGGACTTCTAAACTTTAAATTGACATTCAAAACAATACGATACCAGTTCGTAAAGTAAATATCCAGAATTCTATAGTTCTATTATCTCAATTAAAACTAAGCATAAGGTAGTGAATAGATGCCAATGACTACCACCAATTATGCAAATTCACTTCGATTTAGTTTATGACAAATTGAGTTCGACTAATCCAAATTAGAAATGAACTCCCACTCAAAAACAACATCCCTCGTGCCTTTTTGGTGATTACATGAACCAAATCCACTACACCAAGTCCAATCATCACGTGAGTCGGTGTAGCTTCAAAGGCGAGCATCAATATGGGCATCACATCAACTATATGACTCATGCTTAACCTTTCGGTCCATGTTCCGAGGCCATGTATGTACATGCTAGGCTTGACAAGTAAGAACCTTAGTACTCGCGTGTGTAAAACTGTCTTACACCCGTTGTATGAAAGCGTAGAGTCGAGTACACCCGATCATCATGTGATGTCTCAAAACACGATCCATAGAACGGTGCATACTTAAGGAAGAACACATTTTATCTTGATATTTAAATGTGGGATCATCTTATAATGCTACTAAAACGCCAAACTAGTAATGTAAGATGCAAACATCATATGTGTAAAGTGGAATGATATGGTCTATGCATTTGATCACCATCATGTGCATCATGGTATGATCTCTGTCATTCCTTTGTGTGTAAGGCCAAGGTCTATGGAACTTACACGTTAGGTGTGTTGTAAGGGTATCTACCATACATCAACTTACAACATTACCATATCATGACACTAGCCCAGCAACAATCTAAACTAGACGCCTCTAATTTATCCATTGCAAGTTTTACGTGGCTTAGGGCTTTCGAAGATAGAACCAGTCTTACCTACGAACATGGAACCACAACAATGATAACTATGTTATTAGCAACTCGTTGTAAATCAGATATTGACTATAGTAGGAGAGACAGACATCCGCTAGCCACTTATGCAAAACTAGTTGCATGTCAGTCGTGGAATCGGTCTCATGAGTGATGCCATGTAAATCTGGTCCGGGCCGCTTCATCCCACTATGCCACCAATATCCAAAATACATGAAAGAAGCAATAAGATGATCATCACCGCCCACATATAAACATATGTGTACTAACCTTGCAAAACACCTACGCATAGATCAGGCTCTGATACCACTATTGGGTTTGCAGCATAGAAAACAAAAAATTCCTACGATGGGAACTATACGCCAAGATCTATCTACTAGACACAAGCAACATGTGGATATACATCCACAGAGAACTTACCCTCGATGTCGTGGTGGTGTCACGGCAGATGCCATGGATAGGCTAAAGGTGGGGACTAATACACGCTAGGGGAATCCAGGGTGGGATAGTGGAGTGATTCTCCACACAGAAGTTTGTATTGATTTCCCTCCAAGATTACAAGTGCTCCTAGAGCTGTATTTGCGAGAGGAGGAAGAAGGAGCTCTCTTACTCTCACCCACAGATCACACCTGAAACCCTAGCCAAAACAGAATAGTAGCAAGACCAACCCCCTCTACAGAAGCCCCAGCTCCCCTTTTATAGTGGAGGCTCGGTTTCTGCCTAGGGAATACGTGGAGGCATATTCCTAAGAATATGCCTCCTCCCAAAGTGGTAAGCCGACCGGGGTGCTTTTTCCACCGCGTCACACTTGCTTTAGCTACGTGAGCCTCTGCGGCGCCCGCGTCAGCCGACATGGGCGTCGTCACCCCTATCAGCCATGACCCGGTGGTCCTGCTCTTATCTGCTTCGCTCGTGCAGTGCGTACCGGGCCCTCTTTTTGACCAGCAAGATTCCTTCCTTCTCCTAGAAGCCAAACATGACCCGGATCACAGCTAATCCGGGCACCCCTGTTCCTACATACAAGTAAACATATACTTCCGACTTACTGCTTAAGTCGGTTGAGACTTAGTTAGGCGAACACCCCCTGGTCCGGGTCACTCCATGATTCGGCCGGCCTTGAGGTGATCCGGCTAGCCTCTGCTTTGGCCTTGCCGAACCTCGGCTAACTCGGCCTTTATACCCCGGCGTGACCCTACCTGGGGTATCCCCCCAACATTAGTCCCCGAAGCTGGTGCGGTCTTAGCTGCTTTGGCCGCTAAGGCCACATCAGGTTCAATTCTGTGCTCCGGTCGTTATTGCCGAGTTACCTCTTTACCTCGGATTATATGTATTTACGTTCCCTTCGCACATTCCAAGTTTTCACTTGCCGGCCGGGTTACCACAGTTTCATCCGGGTCTTGTTTCCTTCTCTCGTACGCTAGCCCATGCGAAAGGTAATCATTATGTCGTCTTATTTTAAGGGCCTGCACAGTAACCGCCACAGTAATTGTCAGTTATCACTGTGCGCGGGTCACGTCATGCTTGCCTCCTCGTTTCTCGCATCACAGTGTTACGTCACAGGATTCTCTCCGCTCTGTGGCCCTCCGTGTGGCTCCCCGCTGATTGGTCCGGACAGATGATACATGGCCACTGCGTGTGGCGGGTCCGCAGGATACGATCCCACTCACCGCTGGTGGGAGTGGTTAAATAGCGGAGGGGTGCTTCCCTTAGGGTCTTTCTCCCTCCGCGCCCCTCTGCCCGTGCCCTTTTTCTTCATCTTCCTTGCGACCGCGCCGCCGCCAGTGATACCAAATAGCAGCGTCGCCGCCGCGCTTCTCCGTCGCACCTCTGCGTCGCCGCCACCGCAACGCAAATCTCTCGCCACGGGTCCTCGTCAATCCCGGCCACTGTCCCCCGCCGCCTCTAGCGCCAGCGAGGGCCTCGAGGACCAGATGACTGAAGAAGAACTCATTGTTGCTGAGCAGGAGATGGAGGAGGACGCCGCGGCGGCGGACCGCGGCGCGTGGGCCGGGTCATGGGTCTGTCAAGATGATCTTGACCGAACCAGGCGCATCCCCGCCGGCGCGCCGCTCGTCTCCCTTCCAACGAACTGGCCCCCTCACCCAATCCGGGTGAGTTTGTTGTCTTTTTGTCCCACTTCCAACGGGGCTTCGGGTTGCCGGTTAGCGATTTTTTCCGGGACTGGCTCAGTACATGCCAGCTCCAGCCGCACCATCTTCCAGCCAATGCCATCACTTCTCTCTCTGCCTTTGCTTCTACGATCGAAGGCTACGCCGGACTGTGGCCCACGAAGGAGCTATGGATCCGGTTCTTCGGCCTTCGTCGCAATGTCATCCCCAACATCCACGCTGATCCGGAGGACAAACAGCTCACTCAATTCGGAGCGGCTTCCATTTCACCCTGGAGGTTTTCTGTTTTCCTCCGGTCACCGGGTTAGAGTCCTGCAAAGGATGGGCCCGGACCTTCTTCTATGTCCGGAATACGGGCACTGAAGACTTGATCCGGTTGCTTCCCTATACTCCGGGTCCACCTAACCCGGATTTGTGGGATGAGATTCCTAAGAAGCCCACTGCCTTGGCCAATCAAGTCAATGAGATGTTCGCGAAGCTGAAGAAGCTTGGGCTGCGCAACGAGGATGCCATGATCACTTTCGTGCGCAACCGGATTTCCCCCCTCCAGAAGCGCACCCACAAGGTGTGCCACATGAGCTTCGGCCACGATCCCAACCGGACCTCCTCCTTCGAGCTGAGTAACACGGAGATCTATCGCCGGGTTAAGACTCTTTTTACCACCCACAAGGACTTCTCCTCCGAGTGGACTTGGGGAATGGAGCATTACTGCCGTGATAGGCTTCCTCCCGTGGTAAGCTTCATGTTGCGAACTTACCCTGGACCAATTATATTTCAGTTATTGTTGCATTTTTGACTCTTTCGTTCATTCCTTTCCTCAGAAATTTCTTCAGCAGACCATCGAGGATGGCACCGATCTGACCCTTAAGTGGGCGCCGGACCGGGAGAATCCGGATGAGGTGGAGCTGGACCAGGAGATGTTCCTCCCAATGACCGACGCCACGAAACGACCGACGGGTAAATCCTCTTCCATTAGAGATTGGCCCGATGATGAAGATGACTCGGATGTCGAGGTGATTGAACCTGTTGAGGCTGTCCCCCTTTCTTTTGCTTTTCCGCCATCAGCTCACCCCGGTGGTCATATCCACGAGGATCCTCCCCTTGCTACGGGCGAACCCTCGATGCGTAAGTTGTTTTGCCTTCTGTGACTTGCTCTCCCTCGCATCGTTGTGATTTCTCTTCTAACATTGTTCTCTTTTGCAGGGCTCCGGTGGAGGTCCCTCAAAGTGGATCGAGCATCTCTTCACCTCTCCGACCCAGCCCTTCTCCCCGTCGCGACGACGAGTCCCGTCCGCTGAGCCCTATTCCAGAGGGTTCTGCGGCCGCTCCGGGTTCTGCTCCACCTCGGCAAGAGGGGGGTAACCTTGGAGCGGGGGAGACCGGCCCGGCCGAGGTGACGGCATCCACCACTTCGGCATCGCCGCAACCAGCATCCACTGAAGCAACTTCGGCTCCGGCACCAGTACCAACAACCAGACCCGTACCAACACCAACTCCGGCATCAGCACCAACTCCGGCTGCTAAAACATCAGCAGCAGCACCAAGTCCAGCCCCAAGAGCATTAGCGCCTAGCTCCTCTGCCTCGTCCGAGTCTTCTCAACCTCGGCGAGGAACCACTCCGGCCGCTCCTAAGGGAAAAACCGCTGCGCCGGCTTCCTCTTCCCAGCAAGCCAAGGAAAAGAAAGCTCCGGACACTACCAAGCCACCATCCGTCGAAGCCGGGCAGCGTACCCTCGTGTCAATCCTTCCCAAGAAAACACTAGCAGCGAAGGACGCGCCTGCCAAGCCAACTGACACACATCAAATGGTTCTGCACACCAGCCCAGCCCTTGCCTTGATCGAAAGGAAAGAAGCACATGCGAAGGGCTTGGTGGCGCCCCATATGCCCAGCGATGAACGGTACCCTCCGAGCTTAATCGAATTCGTCATGAATTGGAATAAGGCAGAGGTGGTTCAAGACACTGATCTTCCGGAGAAGTTCGGCCCTGCCGATTTTTCCGCTCAGATGAACACAGCCGCAAAGGCAATTAACCTTGCTGGGCGAATGATGGAGGTACGTCGCTTCCCCTTTACAAGTTGTAGATAGTAACCATTAGTCCCCGAGCCTCCGGGGGAGTAACTCGTTACTCGGCCGGATGCTCTTTAGAAAACTAACGTAGCTCCATGAGAACTTCGAATATGCACACACCTAGAGCCGGGCTAAGTTCCACTTGGCTCGGATTTTAGTCTTCGAATATGCACACACCTAGAGCCTGGTTAAGTTCCACTTGGCCCAGATTTTAGTACACTTTGAATATGCACACACCTAGAGCCGGGTTAAGTTCCACTTGGCCCGGATTTTAGTATACTTCGAATGTGCACACACCTATGGCCGGGTTAAGTTCCACTTGGCCCGGATTTTAGTATACTTCAAATATGCACACACCTAGAGCCGGGTTAAGTTCCACTTGGCTCGGATTTTAGTATACTTCGAATGTGCACACACCTAGAGCCGGGTTAAGTTCCACTTGGCCCGGATTTTAGTACACTTCGAATATGCATACACCTAGAGCCGGGTTAAGTTCCACTTGGCCCGGATTTTAGTATACTTCGAATGTGCACACACCTAGAGCCGGGTTAAGTTCCACTTGGCCCGGATTTTAAGTATACTTCAAATATGCACACACCTAGAGCCGGGTTAAGTTCCACTTGGCCCGGATTTTAGTATACTTCAAATATGCACACACCTTGAGCCGGGTTAAGTTCCACTTGGCCCGGATTTTAGTACACTTCGAATATGCATCGAGCTAACTTGTGTTTGTCCTTTTTAGGTGACCACCAATCGCCGGAGTGCTGAATTCCAACGCTTGCTGGATACCCACAAGCTGCTACGCGCAAAGCAAGCTGCCCTTATTGCGGAATACGAGAAGAGGGGTAAATTTCTTTCTTAGCGCTTCTTCGTTTTGCCTCATTTTCCTTTGCCGGACTAACCTCATCGTTCGGTTTCCGCAGCTGGGGTGGAAGTTGAGAACGTCATTATGCGCAAAAATCTAGAGCAGATCAAGGGTAAGTCATTTCTGTCCGACTTTGCCGTACTTTCCATTCCCTTTTCTCCTTGGCTCGGCCAACATTCATACCTTGGCTCTGCCGGGCCAACACACTATTTCAGCATCGCTTGAAGATAGTGTGCCCGTGCCTGATATGATGCTGCATTTTCTCAAACAAGCAGGGCAGCACCAAGCCGAGCTTAAGAAGAAAGATACGAGCTCGCCCTCCTCCGGACCAAGGACAATGAGATTTCTAGGCTCAAGGCTGAGATGGAGAAGATGAAGGCCCAGCACCAATCCGAACTTCAAAAGGCTGGCCAGAATTTCACAGAAGAGCGCGAGTGCCTCAACCTCCAGATCGCCAAGGACGAGGATCTTCTCAAGGAGTCCGGCATCCAGCTTGGGTCGGCAAACGCTGAGCTTGAGTAGCTCCGGAAGAGACGTGATGATTGCACCAAGGAGTTGACCCGGATCCTCAGTCATATATCTCGTAAGTTTCTTTCCCTTTTCCGACCTACTTCTCCGGGTTACTCCATATGTCTTTTCTTGACCTTTCTCCTTTTTCTCGTTTCCAGGAAAATTTCCAGAGGGCACTCCTATCGCGAGCGCAGCAGTTGCCAACTTCCGCCGACAAAGGGGTACTCCGGTCACTTCTGATAGTGAAGGGATTCCTTACGACCTGGAGGACCTGTTGGTCAGCTTATCATCTCGCGTGGAGCTCATCAAGAACTACGGCAAGGACATCCTCAGCGCTGCAACTTGCATCTTTAACACTTTATGGCCCGGCGAAGAAGCCCCGGAGACCACCGCACTTCTCATTGAGAAGTTAATGGAAACTGAGACTCAGCTTGACCTCTGGAGAGAGTCCACTGGACGTGCCGCAGCTGATACCATCCTTCACCACATACTCACGTGGTACGAGAAGATTGATCTCAACCTCCTGACACGTCTGCGCACAGGATCCAGATGGACCAATGACCCGGAGTGGGTAGCTCGGCGCCAGGCTTGTGCCTATAGCCTCATTGAATACGCTCCCATTCATGAATGGGTTGAGGGGCCGAGCTTCCTAGAAGCTGCTGGAGACGAAGAGGTTGAGCACGGTGAAGATGGCTCGGATGATGAAGTCGAAGATGATGCCTCTGATATTGAGTGCAGCGAGGACGATGCCGAACTTCCTCCTCCTGCTGCTCCTTGAGCTAAAACACTTAAAAATTTATCAGATCCCCGGTATGCCGGGTGGAGTTGTATTCCAAACACATGTGATATTTTGCTACTAAGTTCTTATGCCGAATTAACTTGGGCGTAGTCCCCGAGTTTCTTTTTCTTGTTCGTTTAATCTCTTGGCTCGGTTCGTGTCTACCTTGATTCGGTTTTATGACTTACGAATCCGAGCTTCAAAAAATGTCTTAACAATGCTGGGAAACTTTTAGACTTAGCACCAAAATAAAACTGCATAATAACTTGAAAATAAATGCAGGGTTAGTTCGAAAAACAAACGTCGGGTCGAATAAATTCTTCTCCTTAGTCGTTTTTCATGTGCTACGCAATTCCAAACTTGTTCTCTTGCTTGCCATGAAGCCAATTCTTGTTGGACAGCAACAAGTCGAAGAGTTGAGTTTTTGGTGCTCGCACACTACTAATCCAGGTTAAGTAGAATAACTTATTCCAGCTGACGCGCAAAAAGCAACAAACATTATTAAGGCAGTCCCCGAGTTACTGCTCGAGGTGCCAACATTTCATTGATAAGCTCATTGCCGACATACATACCGACATATGAGATAACTCGGATACACAGACTTCTTAGCTAAGTGTAGAAAGGACGAAGTAGAGCTATATTCCATGGTCGCTTGGATTCCTCTCCGGACCTGTCCGCCTTGTTCTTTTCCTGTGGCTTTGCATCTATAAGATAGTAAGAATCATTGTGCAATGCTTTGCTCACGATGAACGGCCCTTCCCATGGGAGGATAACTTATGCATGCCCGTAGTACGTTGTACCAACCGGAGCACCATATCGCCTTCCCGAAAGACTCGGGGGCACACTTTCCGGCTATGATAGCGTCGGAGATTTTGCTGATATATGGCGGATCTAGACAGTGCCAGTTCTCTCGCTTCTTCCAGCAGATCAACATCATTTTGCCGGGCTTCTTGCACTTAGGCTTCTGTGTATTGGGTGACCCTAGGCGAATCATGCTCTATGTCGGCTGGTAATACAGCTTCTGCCCCATATACCAGAAAGAACGGCGTATAGCCTGTTGATCGATTCGGAGTTGTTCTTAAACTCCACAGTACCGCTGGTAGTTCTTCTATCCAGCACCCCGCTGATCTTTGCAGCGGCTCAATGAGCCGGGGTTTTATCCCGGATAATACTAATCTGTTGGATCTTTCCACTTGCCCGTTCGATGCAGGGTGGGCTACCGAGGCTACGTCCAGCCGGATCCTCTTATCCTGGCAGAAACGAGCAAATGCTCCTTCCGCAAAATTTGTGCCATTGTCAGTTGTGATACTGTGAGGATAACCATACCTCAAGATGATATCTTTGAGAAACGTTATAGTCGTAGCTCCATCACATTTTCTTATAGGCTTTACCTCAATCCACTTCGTAAACTTGTCCACCATTACCAGAATGTGAGTCATATTTCCCCTTGCTGGTTTGAACGGGCCAACCATATCCAAGCACCATACGGCAAATGGCCAAGTGATTGGTATGGTCTTGAGTTCCGACATTGGCATATGTGTCTTGGTAGCATACTTCTGACAACCATTACATTTTCTCACCAGATCTTCCGCTTGCTCTAAGGCGTTTGGCCAGTAGAATCCGTGCCGTAAAGCTTTTGCTACCAAGGCTCGGGATGAGGCATGATGCCCGCATTCCCCCTGATGTATATCTCGGAGGATGTCAAGCCCTTCTTCCGGGTCAACACATCTCTGGAGGACATTGGTCACACTCCTTTTGTATAGTTCGGAATTGATGATCGTGTAAGCCTTTGCCCTCCTCTGTGTTTGCCTGGACAACACTTCCTCAGTGGGCAACGTTCCGTCCTTCAGGAACTTAAAATATAGGTAATGCCTAGGCTGGTATCGTTCGCACAGGGAATACATCCTCATCAATATCCATTTGATCCATCGGCATAACTTCAACCGGATCATGCTGAGCAGTCCCCGGGTCTACTGAAGTAGTCCCCGGGTTTGCCGAGGTAGTCCCCGGGGTTCGCGCACCACTTCCCATGTCAATGTCCATGGGCACAGCTCCGGATTCCGTGTCCTCCGGGACATATATTGACTCAGATTCTGGGGATGGCCTGATGGATGGTTTCCTGAGGTGCTCTAATGCTACACCCGGTGGAATTGCTTGTCGGGTTGACCCGAGCTTCGACAGCATGTCGGCAGCCTCATTTTCCACCCGGGGTACATGGTGAAATTCGCATCCCTCAAAGTAACCAGATATCTTCTGCGCATGAAATCTGTACAGTGCCATGTTTGGATCAAGGGCGTCCCACACTCCCGACACTTGCTGCACCACCAAATCCGAGTCGCCAAAGCAAATGATCCGACGTATCCCAATTTATTTTGCTACCTTAAGCCCATGCACAAGTGCTTCATACTCAGCGACATTGTTTGATGCGGTGAAATGGATCTGCAACACATATTTCAACTGGTCCTTCTTTGGCGATGTGAGTACAACTCCAGCACCTGGCCCGGTTTTGGTTTTTGATCCGTCAAAGTGCATTTGCCAATAGTTCGGATCTGGAAGTGGTGGTTCGTATTGTACCTCGGCCCAATCCACGAAAAAGTCCGCCACAGCTTGAGATTTGATGGCCTCTCTTCTGTCATATTGTGGCGCATAAGGAGCTAGCTCAATTGCCCATTTTGCAATTCTGCCACTTGCATCCTTGTTACTCATTATCTCGGATATGGGGGCCTCACATATGACCCGGATGGGATGCTCCTCGAAGTAGTGCTTCAGTTTCTTGGCGGCCATGTACACGGCATATGCCACCTTTTCATAATGTGGATAGTTCTGCTTTGAGGCTGACAACACCTCGCTCAAGTAATATACTGGCCTTTGCACCGACTTACCTTCCTCGTCGGACTCCACCACTATCACTGCACTTACAACTCGGTTGGTTGCGGCTATATAGAGCAACATTGGCTCCTTCGATAGTGGTGAGGCTAGCACATGCCATGGCTAACATTTTCTTCAGGTGGGTAGAGGCTTCATCGGCCTGTGGCGTCCAAACGAACTTATCCGACTTTTTCATGAGTTGGTAAAGAGGCAACGCCTTTTCTCCCAACCGACATACAAACCGACTTAACGAGGCCAGGCAACCTGTGAACTTCTGGACATCGTTAAGACACTTCGGCAGTTCCATTCGTTCGATGGCCCGGATTTTGGTTGGGTTAACCTCGATACCTCGGCTAGAAACAAGAAAACCGAGCAATTTCCTAGCCGGGACACCGAAGGTATATTTTTCCGTGTTAAGTTTCATCCGGAACCTCCTTAGGTTCGCAAATGTTTGCCTGATATCGTCAAGGAGCGTTTTGCTTTCCTTGGTCTTGATAACCACATCATCCACGTACACCTGTACATTTTGACCTATTTGGTCGTGCAAACATTTTTGCATACATCTTTGGTACGTTGCCCCTGCATTACGTAAACCAATGGCATGGTGCGATAGCAATAAGCCCCATACGGGGTAATAAATGCAGTCTTTATTTGATCATCCAGATTCAGAGGTATCTGGTGGAAACCAGAATATGCATCAATGAATGACAACAGTTCACACCCAGCAGTTGAGTCTATGACCTGATCTATTCTTGGCAGCGGAAATGGATCTTTTGGACATGCCTTGTTCAGGTTCGTGTAATCGATACACATGCGCCAAACCACTGCCACGTTCGGGTAATCCTTCTTCTTATCCACCAGCACCAGATTAGACAGCCAATCCGGGTAAAGAACCTCCATGATAAATCCTGCAGCTAGCAACCGAGCTATCTCATCCCCAATGACTTTCCTCCCATCTTCGGTGAAGTGGCGAAGAGGTTGCTGCACCGGCTTAGCTCCGGGTCTCACATTCAAAGAGTGCTCGGCCAACTCCCTCGGAACACCTTGCAAGTCCTGTGTGGACCAAGCAAAAATGTCCCGATTCTCACGGTGGAAGCTGACGAGCTCGCTTTCCTATTTATCATTTAACCCGGCACCAATTGTTACGGTGCGCTCTGGGAACATGTCATCAACAGGAACCTTCTTGGTATCTTTCGTGGCCTGGAAAGAGACACTTCCATGCGGGTTACTCAGCGTCGGCATATACTGCTGCGCGGACTGAGCCAATGCCGCCACCTCTTGAATTTTCCTTTTTTCCTGCGCAATCACAAGTGACTCGGCTAAGTTCGACCCGGCCGGCGCACACTCCATCGAACATCGGAATTCCCCTGCAATGGTTATCACTCCGTTTGGTCCGGGCAACTTCATCTTCAAGTAGCTAACGTGACAGCTTGCCATGAACTTGCCCAGGGCTGGCCTTCCGAGTAACGCGTGGTAAGAACTTTCCAAGTTCACCACCTCGAACTCCATATTTTCAGTTCGGCAGTTATCCCTCGTGCCGAACAAGACGTCAACCCGGACCTTGCCTATGGGCTCACAAGAAATGCCGGGTACAATGCCATGGAAAGTTGTCATCGTGGCCTGGAGCATGTTCTCCGAGATACCCAACTTGCTCATTGTGTCTGCATACATGATATTAATGCTACTGCCATTGTCGATCAACACCTTTGAGAATCTTACGTTAATGCTAGGTCCAATGAATGTCGGATCCAGCACCAACGCATACGAACCAGGGCTTGGCATGAGCTTGGGATGATCCCTGATGCTCCAGGTGATTTCTTGATCAGACCAAGGCATATACCTCGTCACTGCAGGCATTACTGCATTCACCTCCATATGCCTACGCTGCAAGCTTTTTCTATCGGTTTCCTCAGTGGTAAACACACAATAGCTCTGATGGTGTTCCCTGTACTCGTTTCTCCCCTCATTTCCGGGGTACCTCTGATCCGGCTGATGCTGATTTTTCACTTGGTACACTGCATCCCTTCTCTCATTGTTATCATACCTCGGCGGAGGGGGAGGCAACATTAGCTGTTGTGTGTTCGCTCCGGAGAGAATTCGCTGCTGGGGTAACTCCTGCCGAGGCTGATCATTCTGGGGTGCCTGAGCATTCCCCGAACTGCCTTGTTCGATCTTGTGCATCCACTCACATTGCCTCGTCGTATGACCCGCTGGGTTGTTCGGATTTGGTGTATGAAACTTACACGGCTGGTCCAACATCGACTCATAAGTATACCTCGGACGGTCTTTCCTTTCTTGCCACTGCTTCTTTTGCTCTGGTGTCCAAGTTTTCTTGCCATCATTTCTCGGAGTCCACTGCCCTCCAGTTTTTTGGCGTTGACTGCCCCTGCTCCGGGCTGATCTTGATTCACAGCTACAACTTGGTGCGAACCATACCGATGATCCGGTCTATCATCTCTCCTTTTTCCTCTGTAGTCATTCCTTCGAGATGATCCGGCCCCATCTCTCTGATAGTACTCATCGTTTGACTCGTTTGATACGATCCTAGGTTGAGTCGGATCACCCAGAGCATACGAATCTGCAATCCAGATCATCTCTGCCAATGTACTTGGCATTTTCCTTTGCAACTTCATCCACAGCTCGCTTCCATACCTGCACCCTTGTGCAAACCATGCAATGGCTTGTGATTCAATCACATCCTCACACGAATTTCTCACAGTGCACCACCGGGTTAAAAACTCCTAATCCGTCTCATTTTGCCTTTGCGTGCACATAGCTAGGGTCTGTGGCCTATTTGGCCTCTGATACGTACTCGAAAAATTGCTGATGAACATCTCCTCGAAATCTATCCAGCAGTTGATGCTTCCTGGTGGCAAATTGTTCAGCCATACCCTTGCCAGGCCTTCCAACATCTGGGGTACATATCGTACAGCCCATCTCAGGTTGCCAGTGGCAATTTTCACAGCCGTAGCATAATTTATCAGCCAATCCTCCGGCTTTGTACTGCCTTCATACGTCTTCGTGCCCCTGGGTAGCTGAAAGTTCGGTACCGGTGGCTCCTTCATGATCCGCGGTCCAAAACGGGACGATCTGTTTGTTTCGTCTGGCCAAGGTTACAACCTCTTCTCTCCTTGGACCACCATGAGGAGACGATGCGGCTCCAGCGGATTTCTCTGGGTTACCCACCGCCGAATGGACGATCTTGGAGGCTCCAGCTCTCTCCGGGTTAGCCCTGAGCAGTTCCTCGTTTTGCCTGTTCGCAATCCGAACCAGCTCGTTAACCCTATCTTGTTGTCTTTGCCGGGCTTCACCTGTTAGAACCTCCAACTCGGATGCAGCTGCATCTGCTGCTCTGAGGTTCTTTGCCTGGGTACTGTACCTCGGCAGCCCCACGGACAAACAGTTTTTTGATACCTCAATTCCAGTATCACCCTCTCTGTTCATCTTGCTCATGAGATTTCTCCCCTTCACTTTTACAGCGTCAACCTTGTTTGCCTTCGCGTACTCGCGCAGCGTCATATTCAACGACTGCTGCGCCGTGGCTATCTTTTTTGCGCCCTCTAGGATTTTCTGCCTTGTTTCTTCCAGCTCGGCCTGCGCTCGAGCCGGATCTACCGCTGCTACTACAGGGTTTGCCAAGCTATCCATTGCTTCCCTGAACACGTTCTCTGGCCTCTCTAGTGGAGGACCTCTACCTTTCCTCGGTGCGTTAGGCGTTACCTCCGGATCTGGCGTCGGATCCTTGCTCGCGCCCGCACCTGGCGCAGTCATCATCACCTCTGCATGGTCCGGGGAGCGAGCGATACGCGTCCGAGGGACCACGGTGAGGGGAGGCTCCCCCGCGTCAACGACGTGACGTGGATGAACACCTGACACGTCCACAGCAACATAGACCTTGTGCGCGCCGAGCCTGACGAAAAGGCCATTGCGCGGAAGAGGGCGCGTGCTGAAGCAGCCAGCGTTGTCGCTGACGAAGTCCCACGCTCCAAAGCGCTGAACGAGCCCGGAGACGATGCGTTCGCCGGTGCCGATGATGTTTCCTGTCCGGATCTTGACCCCTGCTAGCGCCACTAGCCCCACGGTGGGCGCCAACTGTCGTGGTGGTGTCACGGCAGATGCCATGGATAGGCTAAAGGTGGGGACTAATACATGATAGGGGAATCCAGGGAGGGATAGTGGAGTGATTCTCCACATAGAAGTTTGTGTTGATTTCCCTCCAAGATTACAAGTGCTCCTAGAGCTGTATTGGCGAGAGGAGGAAGAAGGAGCTCTCTTACTCTCACCCACAGATCACACCTGAAACCCTAGCCAAAACAGTATAGTAGCAAGACCAACCCCCTCTATAGAAGCCCCAGCTCCCCTTTTATAGTGGAGGCTCGGTTTCTGCCTAGGGCATAGTGGAGGCATATTCCTAAGAATATGCCTCCTCCCAAAGTGGTAAGCCGACCGTGGTGCTTTTTCCACCGCGTCACACTTGCTTTAGCTATGTGAGCCTCTGCGGCGCCCGCGTCAGCCGACATGGGCGTCGTCACCCCTGTCGGCCATGACCCGGTGGTCCTGCTCTTGTCTGCTTCGCTCATGCAGTGCGTACCGGGCCCTCTTTTTGACCAGCAAGATTCCTTCCTTCTCCTAGAAGCCCAAACATGACCCGGATCACAGTTGATCCAGGCACCCCTGTTCCTGCATACAAGTAAACATATACTTCCGACTTAATGCTTAAGTCGGTTGAGACTTAGTTAGGCGAACACCCCCTGGTCCGGGTCACTCCGTGATTCGGCCGGCCTTGAGGTGATCCGGCTAGCCTCTGCTTTGGCCTTGCCGAACCTCGGCTAACTCGGCCTTTATACCCCGGCATGACCCTACCCGAGGGTATCCCCCCAACACTCGAAGACAACAAAGCTTTGTTAACGAGTTGGAACTCGTGGATGATGTAGTCGTACACTTGCCGATCTCAAGATCATGATGAAGTCCAGCAGGTCTGGCTCCAGCACGTCCATCAGGTCCAGCTCCAGCAAGTCTAGCACCACCAAGTCTAGCACCACAAAGAAGTGGTGCATCCGTGATCGCACACACATCTGGTACCCCGACAACCTCCACCTCCTCGCTCCAGCGATGCAGCAAAAGCAACAACTCCTTTCCAGATAAAGCCACCGGGAACATGTATCTCGCTAATCCGAGACCATGGGGAATAACTAGAGGGAGAAGAGAACCTTCACAAGGAGGTGGGGAAAGAGGAGAGGATCCATGGGGCTCCTTTTATAGGGGAGGGGGCGCAGCCCCAAGGCCATGGATGGCCGTCCATGGTGGGTGCCCCCACCTCTCCCTCATTCATGTGGGTGGAGCTTCCACTAAGCCCACTCACATCAATTTGAACTCCACTCACTTTGCATTTAATGTCCACCAAATTAAATGCATTTTCTCTTTAAATGAAACACTTTTATTTATTTTATTCAGAATTTTGTTAATTACTTTAATTAACAAACATTCACATAAAACTCCCTGCAACATTTCAATATCACATGCAGAACCAGTTTCAGCAATTTCACCCGAAACAATTCGGTTTCCATCGAAATGATTACATATCTGAAACATATTTGCACCTAAATGGTGTCGGTATCCCTTAAGTGTGTCACCCTATGGTTCGTGAATAATGCAGACATGATCGAGACCCCTCTCCGATCAATAATCAGCAGCGGGACCTGGAGATCCGTACTGACTCCCACATATTCCACGATGACTCTTGTGATCGTGTGAACCTTTAACATCATAACTAAATCCCTTTGTCTCGCGATATATTACATGTCCGAGATTCGATCATCAGCATCCAAATACCTAGTTTGATCTTGTTACCGACATGCACTCTTTTCTCGTTCCCGTGATATAACATTGTAGTGATCACATCACTTGCTTACAAGCTATCTTAATGTGATATCACCGAGAGGGCCCAGAGTATATCTATCCATCATCGAGATTGACAAATTCCACTCTTGATCCATGATTCTCAACATAACACCTTCGGAGTATCTGAACCCAGCTTTATAGTCACCCTTTTATGGTGTGACGTTTGATGTTATCAAGTTACTCTTCCGATGTTAGCAATTACCATGATCTCATGGTCTAAGGACTAAGATTACTTCGTATGATGCTATAGAAATATAAACATAATGACTTTAATCGTGATGCTATTCTTCAGATGAATGTTCATCGCATCATTCCACCAATGTTGTGACCTCGTTATTAACAACATCCAATGTCCATGTTCATGAAACCTTGATCATCTTGTTAATCAACGAGCTAGTTTATATGAGAGGCATTACTAGGAACTTTGTATTTTGTTTATTAAACGCACATGTATTAACGTTTATAATTAATACAATTATAGCATGCAAAATAAACATTTATCACAAACATGGAATAAGATAATAACCACTTTATTATTGCCTCTCGGGCATATTCCCTTCAATTTTCTGGAACTAACCTATTAACAAGATGCCACAGTGCCAGTTGCCTGTTTTTTTGCTGTTTTTGGTTTCAGAAAAGTTAGTAAGGAAATATTCTCGGAATTGGACCAGACAAAATCCAAAGTCAATATTTTACCCGAAGCAACACAGAGTCTGGAGGGGAGACGAAGTGGCGAACCAGGGTGGCCACACCCTAGGGTGGCGCGGCCAGCCCTAGCCACGCCACCACCAGGTGTGGGCCCCCTGGTGCTCCACCGACCTAGCCCTTCCGCCTATAAAGACCCCTCGGGATGAAAACCCTAAGGACCGGATCAAAATTCCACGAAAGAGTCTATAGCCACCACCATCTCCATCCCTAGATCGGGAGGGATCTGAAGCTCTTCCCGGCACCCTACCAGAGAGGAGAGATCACCCTGGAGGCCTTCTTCATCACCATGCCTGCCTTCGTTGTGATGCGTGAGTAGTTTATCCCTGGACTACAGGTCCATGTAGTAGCTAGATGGATGGTTCTCCTCCTTTGTGCTACCATGTTTAGATATTGTGAGCTACGTTCATGATCAAGATCATCTATTTGTAATCCTACATGTTGTGTTTGCGGGGATCCGATGGATATTGAGATGCTATTTCAGATTGATTATTGATTCAATCATGTCTTTGTTATTTGTGATCTTGCATGCTTTCTGTTGTTAGTAGCTACCTTAACCAAGTAGATGCTAGCAACTCCAAGAGGGAGTATTTATGCTCGATAGTGGGTTCATGCCTCTAGTAATCTGGGGAAGTGACAGAAATCTCTAAGGTACTAGATGTGATGTTGCTACTAGGGAGAAAAGAGTAATCCTTTGTTCATATAACAATAGTATTGTTTACTTTACACACTTTGCTTAATGCCATTATCTGTTGCTTGCAACAAAATACTGGAGGGGGTTTGGATGATAACCTGAAGGTGGATTATTAGTCATAGATGTAGTTGGATTACGGTGTATGTATAATATTGTAATGCCCAATCAAATCTCATAGGATTCAAGATGATTAGTATATGCATGTATGCTTTCTCGATGTTTTTCAATTGCCCCGCTATAATTTGTTCACCCAACATGTCATCTATCGTAAGGAGAATCGCCTCTAGTGAACTATGGACCCCGGTCCATTCTTTTACCATCATTCTACAATCTACTATTTACTGTTTAATGTTTACTCTCTACAAAGCAATTACTATCTTCCACACAATATGTTTAATCCTTTGTTTCAGCAGAACCGATGAGATTGACAACCTCACTGTAAGTTGGGGCAAAGTTCAGTGGTTGTGTTGTGCCGGATTCCAAGTTGGAATACAACACCTTGGGGTTGTTTCCTTGCTCCTACTGGTTCGATAACCTTGGTTTCATCACCGAGGGATTTTTTTTTGTTGTGCTCATCATACCTTCCTCTTGGGGTTCCCAACGAGCTCATCACATTTTGAGCCATCAAGCCTATTTTCTGGCGCCGTTGCCGGGGAGTCAAGGACAACTTGACAAGGGGAGTCTTTCATAACCAATCTGTTTACTTTATTTTTTTTGTTTTGCTTAGTTTATTTCTGCTTGGTTTGCTTGTTTCTTTTATCAAAAACAAACAAAAAATAGTTGTTCTAGTTTGCTTACTTCATTAAAAATACAAAAAATGACTACTCTTGAAAACACTAAGTTGTGTGACTTCACTAGCACCAACAACAATGATTTCATGTGCACACCTATTTCTCCACCTGTTCCTGAAGCTACTTTCTTTGAAATTAAACCTGCTTTGCTCAATCTTGTTATAAAAGAACAATTTTCTGGTGTTGGTACTGAAGATGTTGCTTCTCACCTTAATAACTTTGTTGAACTTTGTGAGATGCAAAAATATAGGGATATAGATGGAGATATTATTAAGCTTAAATTTTTTTCCTTTCTCTTTGAGAGGAAAAGCTAAAGAATGGTTGCTATCCCTAACTAGAAATAGTATTGATTCTTGGACTAAATGCAAAGATTCTTTCATTGGAAAATACTATCCTCCTGCTAAGATTATATATATGAGAAGTGAAATAATGAAATTTAAACAATCTAATAATGAACATGTTGCTCAAGCTTGGGAAAGAATGAAATCTTTGGTAAAGAATTGTCCCACTCATGGACTGACTGCTTGGATGATTATCCAAACCTTTTATGCAAGACTGAATTATTCTTCAAGAAATCTACTGGATTATGCTGCTGGAGGTACCTTTATGACCATTACTTTGGGTGCTGCAACAAATCTTCTGGATAATATGTTGGTTAACTATTCTGAATGGCACACTGAGAGAGCTCCACAAGGTAATAAGGTAAATTCTGTTGAAGAAACCTCCTCCTTGAGTGATAAAATTGATGTTATTATGTCTATGCTTGTTAATGGGAAAGCTCATATTGATCCAAATCATGTTCCCTTATCCTCTTTTGTTGCTCAAGAAGAGCAAGTTGATGTGAACTTTATTAGAAATAATAATTTTAGCAACAATGCCTATAGGAATAATTATAGTAACAATAATTATAGGTCTTATCCTCCCAATAATGGTAATGCTTATGGAAATTCCTACAACAATAATAGAAGTGCACCCTCTGAACTTGAAGTCATGCTTAAAGATTTTATTAGTAAACAAACTATTTTCAATAAAACTATTGAGGAAAAACTCTCTAATGTTGAAAGAAATATAGCATCATTATTTGAAGCACAATCTTGTTTGAATAAAATGGCTGCTAAACCTGAAACTATTGAAAATCCCTTTGCTGCTACTAATGCCATACAAGTTAGAATTGATGAAAATGTTAGACTGTTAGCTAAGTTGCATGCTAAGTGGGAAAGAGAAGATTAAATTGCTAGAAATAGTAGTATTTGTACTATCACTACCACTAATGTTGATGCTAGTAAACCACATGAAGTCCCCATTCCTTTTGCAACAATGCCTAAAACCAATTGAACCTTTTCCAATAAAAATACTGAAATTATTCGAAACATGGGAAATAATAGCTCTACTACTTTAGATGGTAATTATGATTTTGATCTAGATGGTTGCAATATCTCTGAAGTAATTATGTTCCTACAAAAGCTTGCTAAAAGTCCTAATGCTAGTGCTATGAATATGCCCTTTACAAAACACATTACTGATGCTCTCATAAAAATTAAAGAAGAAAAGATGAAACATAAAGCTTCTATTCCTATGAAATTAGAAGATGCTTGGGGACCCATCATTAATATGAATGTGAATGATTTTGATCTCAAAGCTTTATGTGACCTTGATAGTAGTGTTTCTATTATGCCTAGAAAGATTTATGAAATGCTTGATTTGCCACCATTGGAAGATTGTTATTTAAATGTCCAACTTGATGACAATGCTAAAAAGAAACTCATGGGGAGTGTTAATGATGTTCTTATTATGGTTAACAATGCCTATGTCCCCTGTTGATTTCAATGTTTTGGATGGTGAATGCAATGCTTCTTGTCCTATTATTTTGGGAAGACCTTTTCTTAGAACTGTTGGTGCCATTATTGGTATGAAAGAAGGCACCATTAAATATCAATTCCCATTCAAGAAAGGTATAGAACACTTCCCTACGAAGAGAGAGAAGATTCCTTTTGCCTCTCCTATTAAAACAAAATTTGCTCTTAATGCTTCTTCATTTGATAATACTTGATTCTTGCTCTTATGCCTAGCTCAAAGGCGTTAAAGAAAAGCACTTATTAGGAGATAACCCAAATTTTGTTAGGAATCTTTTGTTGATTCTTGGAAGTTATTACCTCTGTAATAACCGCTCCTTGTCCTTTTTGTGTGGTTTTTGTGCCAAGAGTAACCTCTAATGAGAGAGAAGTAAAGCTTGGGAAAGTTGCTGTCCTGAAACATATTTTTGTGCTTCGCTGTAAAAATTCGTGAAAAATCTCTGTACGTCGAATTGAGCTGTAATGTTTTGTGCTTCTGACCCAGGTTGTTATCTAACTTCCATTAGTTAAACACTTCTCGATTTGAGTAACATAAGGTCTTCAAAAAAATCGGTTCTTACCTGCTGGTATGTTTTGACAGATTTCTGCCATTATTTGCATTTGCCTCTTAATCTCTTTCTCTTTGAGTTCTGTTTGATCACTTGAAATTTTTAAAGGAAGTGCTACAGTAGCTTGTGTTTTAATGGAAGTTTTACTTGTGTTAAAATTGAACCAAAACACTTATTATCTTGAGTACACTAATGTTGCTAATGAAGATTGTGTGAAGTTTTGTATGAAGGAAATTTTTAAGTGTACGGAAGAATAATGTGATAAGATGAAGTATGGACAAAAGCTCAAGCTTGGGGATGCCACCCGTGTCATCCCAAGAAATATCAAAGAAGTACAAGCGTCAAAGCTTGGGGATTCCCAAGGCATCCCCTTCTTCATCAATAAAAATCTCAGGTTCTCTTCCAAATACTTCGTTTTTATTGTTTCATGCACAGTTGTGTTTTTCTTGGAGCGTCTTTGTTCTTAGTTTTCGTTTGCTTAGTTTGCTGAATAAATTGGTTGGACCCCCGTATTCATACTTTATTTTTCAAATAAGTTGGTTTGGATTGGAAAAGAGTAGGAAAGTTCATGCTTATAAGTGGTATAAAAGGAGCTTGTTTTTGACTATGGCTTAGGCTTTGTCATGTCATGCTTGGTATTGCTTTGACTTTATGCTTAGTGATTATTGTTGTAGCATGACTTGTTACAAATAATTGAGATTTCTTAATGTTCCTTGAAAGAATCATGCATTGTTTTAGCATATTACAGCATAGTATTGTGGTATTCTCCTTTAATGCTTTATTTCGGTTGACTTGGCGCATGCTCACACCATGTTAAGACTATACCAAGTCACCATAGCCTCTATGATCATTTAGTTTTCGACTTGTAGTATCACTTTATGCTTTAATTAATAATGTTTTTTCACTTTGCATGATTATGGCCATTATTGCTCTCTTAGTTGGTTGCTCCCAGTCTTTTGCTAGCCTCCATACCAAGTATGAGTTCCACTCATGCATCCAACTCCAAATAAAACTAAGTTATTCCAAAGAGTCCACCATACCTACCTATTAGCATTTGCTATTCCAAGTATATTCATGTTTTTATCTACCTTTCAAATTAAACTTGTTATGTGAAAATTAGTGATTAAAGCTCTCATGAACTTGATGGCACACTTTACTTTTCTTGCACTTAATAAACTTGAACCATTGTGCCCATCTATGTTGCGTATATGCTTGCGTTTTGTAAGTTGTGAATTAGCAGAACCATATTATCATGGGAAACGCTTTCAAAATTGCACCTTATTTAGTTAATATCATGTTCTTTTGCTTATGGATCCCGATGGTGTGAAATGAAAGGGGATCTTATAAGGCTCATGGAGTTTGTATATGTGTTAGAGAAACGCCTAGGCGGCTGGTCTAAGCCATGCCTAATCAGGGTGGAAACCTACAGCGTAACCATAGTGAGCAATCTATGAAGAATCCTCTATAAAAAGAAGCCTATGCAAATAGGAAAGAAAAAAAAGAAGCCTATGCAAATAAGAAATAAAAGGATACTGAGATGCTCATTGTCTGCTTGCCTTGTCATTTTGATATGGGGATTCTTCCGTATCATCGGGCAAGGGGTACCCCGTTGGCATTTCTCTATGATACACATGTACTTACAATGACAAGAACTTACTTTTGACTAAACTTGAGTAGCATGAGGAATGGTACTCGTAAGTAAGGGGTATGAGATTTTTAGCTTATAACTTGTCAAGCATATCCTCATATTTGTTCACTTTAACCTTAATCACCTAAAGATGCTTATGATAGGGGCAATGAGAGCTGAAAGCTAATAAGTACCATAATTTTTGGAAGCTCTTTATGAGACTTGAATCCCTGCTTCCTTCTATGAAGGGCCTTTCTTTTACTTTTATGTTGAGTCTCCATCTTCTATCTTTATGCACCTATTAAGAGATCTTAGTGATCATTCTGAGTTTAATGTGCATTGTCCCAAAACTTGTTGATTGATTCATAACTTTGATATTGCTTGTTCTTAAACTATTTGTATCTAGTCACCCTTATGAACTTTGAAGGTGTCCTATGTATTTATGTTTTGCTACACTATGAGGGACAAGCTGAATACCATTCTCATTATGTTTTCTATATGTGAAACAAACAAACATCTTTCAAAGCATTGTTATTCATGAATCTTTTGTTTGTACATATTCATGTTACAACATAGTTGCTATGTCTTATTGTTACAACTATATCTTTCATGCTATGTTAAAGTACTATGATCCCAGCTATCAATGTTTTACAAATACTTTGATCAAGTTTGTGATGGTGCATGTCACCTCAAAAATTATTCTTTCTTTTTATCACTTACCTACTCGAGGACGAGCAGGAGTTAAGCTTGGGGATGTTGATACGTTGCAAATGTATCTATAATTTTTGATGTTCCATGCTTGTTTTATATCTACTTTCTTATGCTTTGTCCACACTTTGGAGTATTTTTATACACTTTCTTAGACTAACCTATTAACAAGATGCCACAGTGCCAGTTACATGTTTCTGCTGTTTTTGGTTCCATAAAAGTAAGAAAATGAATATTCTTGGAATTGGACGGGACAAAAACCAAAGCTAATATTTCACCGAGGGGAACACGGAGCCAGAAGACGAGACGGAGAGGGCCCAGGGCCGGCCACACCACCTGGCCACGCGGCTAGAATTGTCCTACACCATGGGGTGGTACATCCGCCTCGGGCACCCCCTTGGGCTCCCCTTTCGCCTATAAGAAGCCTCCGGTATAGAAACCCTAAGTACCCGATCAAAATTCCACGAAAGAGTCTGTAGCCATTGTCATCTCCATCCCTAGATCAGGAGGGCTCTGAAGCTCTTCCTGTCACCCTACCGGAGGGGAGATATCACCCTGGAGGCCTTATTCATCACCATGACTGCCTCCGGTGTGATGCATAAGTTTCATCCCTGGACTACGGGTCCATGTAGTAGCTAGATGGTTGGTTCTTCACCTTTGTGCTACCATGTTTAGATCTTGTGAGCTCTGTTCATGATCAAGATCATCTATTTGTAATCATATATGTTGTGTTTGTGGGGATCCGATGGATATTGAGATGCTATTTCAGATTGATTATTGATTTTATCATGTCTTTGTTATTTGTGATCTTGCAGGCTCTCCGTTGTTAGTAGCTATCTTGGCCGAGTAGATGCTAGCAACTCCAAGAGGGAGTTTTTATGCTCGATAGTGGGTTCATGCCTCTAGGAATTTGGGGAAGTGACATAAATCTCTAAGGTACTAGATGTGTTGTTGCTACTAGGGAGAAAACGGCAATCCTTTGTCCATGGGGCAATTGTATAGTTTACTTTACACACTTTGCTTAATGCAATTATCTGTTGCTTGCAACTTAATACTGGAGGGGGTTCGGATGATAACCTGAAGGTGGATTATTAGTCATAGATGCAGTTGGATTACGGTCTATGTATAATGTTGTAATGCCCAATCAAATCTCAGATGAATGTTCATCGCATCATTCCACCAATGTTGTGACCTCGTTATTAACAACATCCAATGTCCATGTTCATGAAACCTTGATCATCTTGTTAATCAACAAGCTAGTTTATATGAGAGGCATTACTAGGAACTTTGTATTTTGTTTATTAAACGCACATGTATTAACTTTATAATTAATACAATTATAGCATGCAAAATAAACATTTATCACAAACATGGAATAAGATAATAACCACTTTATTATTGCCTCTCGGGCATATTCCCTTCAATTTTCTGGAACTAGCCTATTAACAAGATGCCACAGTGCCAGTTGCCTGTTTTTTTGCTGTTTTTGGTTTCAGAAAAGTTAGTAAGGAAATATTCTCGAATTTGGACCAGACAAAAGCCAAAGTCAATATTTTACCTGAAGTAACACGGAGGCCGAAGGGGAGACGAAGTGGTGAACTAGGGCGGCCACACCCTACGGTAGCGTGGCTAGCCCTAGGTGTGGGCCCCTGGTGCTCCAACGACCTAGCCCTTCCACCTATAAAGACCCCTCGGGACGAAAACCCTAAGGACCAGATCAAAATTCCACGAAAGAGTACGTAGCCGCCGCCATCTCCATCCCTAGATCAGGAGGGATCTGAAGCTCTTCCCGGCACCCTACTGGAGGGGAGAGATCACCCTGGAGGCCTTCTTCATCACCATGCCTACCTCCGGTGTGATGCGTGAGTATTTTATCCCTGGACTACGGGTCCATGTAGTAGCTAGATGGTTGGTTCTCCTCCTTTGTGCTACCATGTTTAGATCTTGTGAGCTCCGTTCATGATCAAGATCATCTATTTGTAATCCTACATGTTGTGTTTGTGGGGATCCGATGGATATTGAGATGCTATTTCAGATTGATTATTGATTCTATCATGTCTTTGTTATTTGTGATCTTGCATGCTTTCCGTTGTTAGTAGCTACCTTGGCCAAGTAGATGCTAGCAACTCCAAGAGGGGGTATTTATGCTCGATAGTGGGTTCATGTACTAGATGTGTTGTTGCTACTAGGGAGAAAAGAGCAATCCTTTGTTCATAGAACAATTGTATTGTTTACTTTACACACTTTGCTTAATGCCATTATATGTTGCTTGCAACTTAATACTGGAGGTGGTTCCAATGATAAGCTGAAGGTGGATTATTAGTCATAGATGCAGTTGGATTACAGTCTATGTATAATGTTGTAATGCCCAATAAAATCTCATAGGAGTCAAGATGATTAGTATATGCATGTATGCTTTCTTGATGTTTGTCAATTGCCCCGTGGTAATTTGTTCACCCAACATGTTTGTCAATCTTCTGGCTTGGTACTTCCATCATATGTCTTTGTCCCTCTTGCCAACTGGAAGTTCGGTACTGGAGGTTCCCTCATAATCCGAGGTCCAAAGCACGCTAGACCTGGAGGACCTTGTCCCTCCATCATCTCTAGCCTATAAATTCGGTCTAACTTCAATCTTGCATCATCTGGCTGTAGGTTCCTGTTTCCTAGCCTCGACCCTATCACATGATGATCCAGTCGGGGATATCCGGCATTAGCCATTACCAAGTAACCATCATCGTATCTGTTTTGACCCGGATTAACATATTGTTGTTGCATAGCTGGGTCGGCACTTTGCTCTTGCCGAGGTATGTTATGTTGCTGCTGCTACCGAGTTACGATGTCTAGCATTACCGTACCCAGTGTTTCCTTGTCCTGCATGGCCTTGGACATGGTTTACTCGTCTACCCTCACCTCAGTTGGCACTGTGGCGATCCTCATCACACTGTACTGCTTTTTCTTTCCCTGCCCTTGCCGGGTCATATGGGACCATATACTTATTTTTTTCTTCCCGAGGTTACTACCTCTTCCCTTCTTGGGCCATCATGTGGGGATGACGCTGCCCCGGTGGATTTTGCTGGAACTCCCTTTGCCGAATGAACAACTTTGGAGCCTCCTTCCCTCGTCAGGTTTGCCTTGAGTAACTCCTCCTTCTGTTTGTTAGCAATTTTCACTAACTCAATGGCTCTTTCATGCTGCCTCTGTCGGGCTTCACTGGCCAGATCTTCTAACTCGGACGCTGCTGCATCTGCAGCCCTGAGGTTCTTTGTCGGGGTACTATACCTTCGCAGACCCACTGACATGGGGTTACCTGATTCCCCTGGCCTAGGTATGTACTCCTTGTCTATCTCACTGATGAGGTTTCTACCTCTAATATTCACACCGTCCATGCGGGTGGGACTAATCCTATTTGCCTTTGCATACTCGTGCAGCGTGATGTTCAATGACTGCTGAAGCGCTGCTACTTTCTTTTCCCCTTCTAACATTTTCAGTCGGGTCTCCTTTAACTCAGGTTGTGCCTGAGGCGGATCTACTATGGGGGCTATAGGTGTATTAAGACTCTCTATTGCCCGCTGCAAGATGTTCTGTGGCCTCTCTAATAGTGGACCTCTAGATCTAGGTACCATGGGTGTTGTCTCCGGGTCTTCTACCGGATCTTTGCTTGCTCCCTCATCTGGTGCAGTCATCATCACCTCGATGCAGCTAGCGGGGCTAGTGATACATGGACCGCGAGCCGCGCTGAGAGGAGGTTCTCCTCCCTCGACGTCGTGATGTGGATGAACACAGGACTCGTCGACGCTGATGTAGATCTTTTGGGCGTGAAGTTTTATGAAGATCACGTTGGGCAGAGGAGGACAGTCGCCGAAGCTGCGCGCATTGCCGTTGACATAGTCTAGCGTACCAAAGCGCTAAACGAGCCCAGAGACGAGCGCTCCCCGGTGACAATGATGTTTCCCATTCGGATCTTGACTCTAGCTAGCATCGCTGCATTCCCCAGGCTGGGTGCCAACTATCATGGTGGTGTCACGGCAGATGCCATGGATAGGATAAAGATGGGGCCAATGTGTGCTAGAGGGATCCAGGGAGGGATAGTGTGGTGATTCCACACACGATGGTTTATATTCTCAAGATCTCTCCTAGTTTACAGAAGCTCCTCGAGTTGTATAGGGTAGAGGAGGAAGATGAAGTCTTTCCCTGCTCTCACCTCTCTCTAGGGTTCTCTCTAAGTAAAAGTCATGAATCCCCTTCTCTAGAGGTCATGGCGCACCTTATAAAGGGGTGGCCACGTTGTAGTTAGGGCATACATGGAGAGCATATTCTAGAAATATACTCCTCCCAAAATGGCAAAGCGGTGCTCCCCTTTTCCTCTTCGTACGCCACCTAGAGCTCATGGCGTAAGCCTCTCTAAACCCCTTGTGTAAGCCTCTACGGTGCCGTGTCACCCGACAAGCGACGACGTCACCTTTGTCGGCTTGTCTTGCTGGTCCTCTCTGTCTTCTGTGCTCTCTCTACAGTGGAGAGAGAAAAGCGCTGACCATGGGAAGATGCCTTCCTTCTTTTGTAAGGCAAGTAGTAACCTAGCTGCTGCCTGATTAACTCGACCCTAAGGGTACCTGCAAACACATAATACGATGATGCTGACATACACTTTATGTTGGCTGAGGTAATGTTGGGTGAATACCACCACGGCCGAGTCAGCCGTAACTCGGCTGGCCTTTAGGTATGTCGGCTAGCTCGTGCTTTGACCTCACTATACCTGGGAAAACCTCGCCTTTATACCCTAACTCGACCCTACCCGGGTCATCCC
Source organism: Avena eriantha (assembly GCA_910589775.1). Taxonomy (NCBI): domain Eukaryota; kingdom Viridiplantae; phylum Streptophyta; class Magnoliopsida; order Poales; family Poaceae; genus Avena; species Avena eriantha. The sequence goes on from OU342740.1 coordinate 490,235,383, forward strand.
CCCAACATGATTTATTACCTTACTGGAGAGGAGATTTATGGGAAAAGTGGCAGTGAGGAATGCTTCATCCCAGAATTTGAGAGGCATGGAGGCATTAGCAAGGAGGGAAAGAACCACTTCAACAATGTGACAATGTTTTCTTTCAGCAGAGCCATTTTGCTGATGTGCATGTGGACAAGAAACATGATTAGTAATGCTAATTTTTTTGGAAGAAACTATTTAATTTTTCATATTCACCTCCCCAATCAGTCTGCATAGTAATTATTTTCCTAGCAAACTTTCTTTCAACAAGGTGTTGGAAATTAAGAAACACTTGATAAACATCAGAACACTTCTTGAGAAAATAGATCCAAGTGAATTTACTAAAATCATCAATAAAGCTTACATAATATGAATGTTTTCTAGCAGAAACAGGTGTTGGACCCCATACATCAGAGAACACTTGCTCCAAGGGAACCGTTGATACACGAGTAGAGACAGGATATGGAAATTGATGACTCTTAGCTAGTTGACATGGATCACAAATGTAGGGGTTTATTTTGGGGGAATAAGAAATATTATTTTTCCTAAGTACATGTTGAACCACAAAGGATGAAGGGTGTCCCAAATGGCAATGCCACATGGAAGATGAAGGCTTTATTGTGATGAAAGCTTGCTTGGAAGACCCGATAGATGAAAGTACTAGCGGGTAGAGACCATCACAACATGATCCCTTAAACAGAGTTCTCCTTGTGGCCTCGTCCTTAATCAAAAATAAATAGGGGTGAAACTCAAGAAAAATATGGTTATCAAGTGTAAGCTTATGAATAGATAGAAGATTTTTTGATGCACTAGGAACATGGAGAATATTTTTAAGCTCTAAGGAACTATGTGGGGTGCATAGTGTTGAATGACCAATATGACTTATTTGCATACCGTTGATGTTGGCCATGTGAACGCGATCATGCCCATTGTACTTGTCATGAGTAGTGAGCTTGCTCAGCTCTGATGTGACATGATGGGTGGTACCTGAGTCCGGGTACCAGTTGGTGTCGATGTCATAGGATGCAACATGGGCACTGATACATTGCAAATGTATCTATAATTTTTGATGTTCCATGCTTGGTTTTATCCACTTTCTTGTGTTTTGTCCATACTTTGGAGTACTTTTCATATGATTTCTTGGACTAACCTATTAACAAGAGCCACAGTGCCAGTTGCCTGTTTTCTGCTGTTTTTGGTTGTAGGAATGTCAGAAAATGAATATTCTCGGAATTGGACGGGACAAAAGCCAAAGTGCCTATTTTTCCGGAAGTCATCAGATGCCAGAATACGAGACGAAGAAGGGCTGGTGGTCGGCCAAACCACCTGGCCGCGCGGCCAGGCCTGGCCTGCGCTAGGGGGTGGTCTGGCCGACCCTAGCACCCCCTCGGCCTCTCCTTCGCCTATAAGATGCCCTCGGGACGAAAACCCTAAGTAACCGATCAAAAATCCATGAAAGATTCTATAGCCGCCATCATCTCCATCCCTAGATCGAGAGGGATCTGAAGCTCTTCCTGGCACCCTGTCGGAGAGGGGAATTCACCCTGGAAGCCTTCTTCATCACCATGCAAGCCTCCGATGTGATGCGTGAGTAGTTCATCTCTCGACTACGGATCCATGTAGTAGCTAGATGGCTGGTTCTCCACCTTTGTGCTTTCATGTTTAGATCTTGTGAGCTCCGTTCATGATCAAGATCATCTATTTGTAATTCTGCATGTTGTGTTTGCGGGGATCCGATGGATATTGAGATGCTATTTCAGATTGATTATTGATTCTATCATGTCTTTGTTATTTGTGATCTTGCATGCTTTCCGTTGTTAGTAGCTATCTTGGCCAAGTAGATGCTAGCGACTCCAAGAGTTAGTATTTATGCTCGATAGTGGGTTCATGCCTCTGGTAATCTGGGGAAGTGACAGAAATCTCTAAGGTACTAGATATGTTGTTGCTACTAGGGAGAAAACAACAATCCTTTGTTCATAGAACAATCGTATTGTTTACATTACATGCAATTCATAAAGCAATAATCTGTTGCTTGCAACTTAATACTGGAGGGGGTTCAGATGATAACCCGAAGGTGGATTATTAGTCATAGATGCAGTTGGATGGCGGTCTATGTATAATGTTGTAATGCCCAATCAAGTTCCAAAGGAGTCAAGATGATTATTATATGCATGTATTGCTTTCTCGATGTTTTTCAATTACCCCGCTGTAATTTGTTCACCCAGCATGTTATCTATCTTAAGGAGAGCTACCTCTAGTGAACTATGGATCTCGGTCCTTTTTCTTTACATACAATCTATAAACTGTTTACTGCTTTGTGTTTACTTTCTGCAAACTTTTACTTCTTTCCATTCGATATGTTTAACCCTTTGTTTTCCGCAAAACACGGTGAGATTGACAACCTCATCGCAAATTGGGGACAAAGTTCTGTGGTTGTGTTGTGCAGGTCTCCACGTTGCTACTAGCACTGGTAGTGCGCATTGCCAAGGCTTAGCTAGCAACACCTTTGGGGTGTTTCCTTGCTCCTACTGGTTCGATTAAACCTTGGTTTCATAACTGAGGGAAACTTGCTGCTGTGCTCATCATACCTTCCTCTTGGGGTTCCCAACGAGCTGTACATCAACATCGCACCAGCACTTTTCTGGCGCCGTGCACTGAGCCATCAACGACTGTCATTATAAACACTAGAAACAAAGTCTCACTCTGTCGCCAGACGAATACTTCAACCCATTATGAGATAATGGTATGAATGTCAAAGTTAGGAAGACATTAACGATTTGCAAATACATAATGATCTGGTAAACCAGAACATGGACAGGATGTTTTCCATACGCATGCATGATCAATAAACGCATATGTGATATGGTTTATGATGAGTAAAATGCGAGCTAGATTATATGTACTCTAGTGCAAGTAGGAGACTGAAGGAGATATGCCCTAGAGGCAAATAATAAACAGGTTTTTTTGTCATATCTCAAATAGTTCATAATAGTTTCATATTGTGCTATAACTGTATTAATACGAAACGTTAATACACGTGTGGTATGTAAACAAACCAAGTCTCTAGTTACCTCTAGCAAACTAGTTTATTAGTCATGAGGATGATCTAGGGTTTCGAAACCATGGGCATTTATGCCAATTGACAATGAGGTCACGTCATTAGTTGAATGATGTGATAGACAAACAGCCCAACCAGTTGTATCTTAATGAGATCTAGTTACAAAGTTCACCATTAATGATAAAACTAAGGAAACCTCACGACCTATCCTTAGACTGTGAGATAATGCAAATCACCGTTCTAGAGGGAGCTTAGATGGTTATCAAGTATCACTCCGTGACTGGGTGATCAAAAAGGTGCTACTCAGGTTTCCCAAAGGACCGCGTAGAGGAGTACATATCAAGACCAGGATTTGCCAATCCATGTAATAGATAGATACATATGTGGCCATCTCGGTCACGTTGCATTAACGAAGCTTGCAAGCGTGTGACTGGGTCACGGAATGCAACGACACGGAAACGAGAAAACAAGTTCATCGGTAACGAGATCGAATGAAGGTATGGAGATACCGTAGATCAAATCTCGGGTGAACTAGGTATCGAGTGGCAAAGGCAATGGGAAACGACTGTTTACGGTTCAAACGACATTATCATCGTGGAATGCACAGGGGTCTTTATGGGCATCTCGGTCCCACTATTGATCATTGATGGAGATCATGTCTGTGCCATTCCCGAGCCGTGGGGAAATACACTTAAGGGTACGATGAGCTAGAGATCCTCTCTAAGTTGGAATCACCATATGAAAGAGAAAAGGAAACCGGAAAAGTTCCATGAGAGATCCGGAATCATTCCAGGAAAGGTCTAAAGTCGTTCGGAGGAAGTCGAAAGGGAACCGAAAGGTGTTTCGGGTCAAATCGGATTTTGTAATATGTATTTACATATTAATTAATGTAATTAATATTAAATATAATATTAAAATCTAATTTGAAGGGGTATTCCACTAATGGGCCAAACTTCCTAGGGAAAAAGGGCCCATGAGGGAAAACCGAAGGAGGGAAGGGCCAAGGCCCAGCCACCCACCCGGCCAGCCTAGGGCTGTGCGCAGGGTGGGGCCCACCCCTGGCCGGCTGGCCCATGAGGCCCATGCGCCTCCCCCCTCTCTCCCTTGTTTAGTCCCACATGAGAAACCCAAAGAGTTGGGCACACCCCCTCCCCCTATATAAAGGGGTGCCCATGGGTGGGATGAGAAACACCAATATTTGGAGAAGTCCTTTGGTTGACTTTCTCCTTCCCTCTCTCTCTCTCCCATCTCTATGTGTTGGCACGGTCCCAAGTAAGGACTGTCCGAGCAAGAGACAACGCACCTGCAGCACGCCGTTGCGCTGCAGGTATTCCAAGCCGGAGATCTACTTCCGCACTCCCGGCAGGGATCAAGGAGCCAGAGGTCATCATCATATACCGTATGTGTACGAAACCACGAGGGGCCTCACCTGAGGCACCTTGGATGTCGTGAGCCGGACCTGCTGCACGATGAAGAAGGAGCAAGGGGTGACCTGCGAGGAGCTTCGCGACCTTGAGGTCGGCTACGGGTTCGACTACTTCAACCACCTTCCCCTCGGAACGTTAACCGCGTACGGTCAACAAGGGTATGTATTCTATACGCTCCGGTCGTTACTGCATTACTACATAGATAGATCTTGGGTGTACTTGTCATCAATCCGCACGCCTTGAGGACCCCCTCATGGCGTACTTGTCATCAATCCGACGACAGTTGGCGCCCACCGTGGGGCAAGTGAGCTACGGATCTGCGTTCCGAGCGGAATCTGCAAGAATCGGAATTGGCGAGACCATCGCCGTCGGTCGCATCCTCTACGCCAGCGATGTCCCTATCATCGTTCTTGATGAGACTTGGATTCCGGCTAGGGAGGCTATGACTGCCTATACAATCATGTCTTTTGGCGAGATCGATGTTTACATCGGTTTCGCTGAACCTGCCCAACCCACCCCAGCGGTGATGATAGAGGCAGAAGAATCTTATGGGTCCCCTTTGTCCGCGAAGCCGGCAGAGTTCCGGATCTCAGAAAACCCTAATCCCACCCAACCCGCACCAGTTGCGGAGATAGTGGAGAAATCCGAGCCTGAAGAAGACCTCACGGTCCAAGTCGAATCTGGAGTGGATCTCCCTGGAGAAGCCGGATCCTAGATCGACCCACCCGTGGAAGTCGAAATCCAGGAGGAGCATATCAATGACACTAATTCCGGCTCTAACAACGCCGGGACAGACAGGCCTTTCCTCAGGTACACATTAAGATGTATGATACTGCAAGGCGCAAGCGCAGATGCAATCCTCGAGACCATTAAAAGTTTCGACATGGCTGATCGCGAAAGCCATAGGTACCTCAGGAAGCATGCGTCGCACTTCGTCGGATATGTTGGATCCGGATCCGGCTCTGCCGATGCTGGAGAAAACACCGATTCGATGCTGGAGGCAATTGGAACAAACGCCGACGTTCCCGCATCCTCGGATGAATCTATGACGTTGGCAGATTTCCGAAAGTTCTCCGCGGAATATGAAGAGGAGTACAACTCCAAAGCTGCAGAAGAAGGAGAAGCCATGGATGAAGGATCCGGGGAACACTCTCCCAAAGCGCAGGATGACATGGACGTCGGAGATAATCCCGAGGTCCAGATGTCCAAAAGTACCGATCAGAGCTTGACTCTGGGAAACGGACCCAAAGCCGTCTTTGCTACCGGCGCTGCCAAGAAGGCAAAGTAGAAGAACAAGAAGAACAAGACCCCGGCAAAAGACCCTCTTGCAGAGGAGGTGATTGCCGAGGAATACGAGGAAGACTCGGATGGAGCACTTATCCCAGACGAGCCGAAAAAAGAAGCATCGGTGGATGGACACGTGATCACAGAAGGTGCGCGAAAACTCATCGATGCCACACTAACCACACCTATCCCTACAACTGCAGAACTTACTGCAGAAGAGCTGGACGAAAGGGTCCAAGCCCTAGAAGCGCGTCGTTAACAACTCCTTGATGAAGCCAAAAATATCGAGGTGGAGAAGAAACGCATGTCAACCAAGGAATATATGTCTCGGTTGCATCAGAAGACACGGAAGCATCACATCAATGATGACCAATTCCCATGTGTTCGTGCCGTCCTTTTCGGGGACGAGATGGGGAAGCCACGGAAAGACAACAACGGAGATTGGGTATACCCAACCCCAGTACAGAATACCATGGCAGCCCGAGAAATTCTATTGGCTAATCCAGGACCAGAGGAGATCCGTTTGGGTATCAAGCTATTCAACAAGGGACTAGAGCAGCAGAAGGTCGCCCTGTCCGGAAGTCAAAAACTGGTCTCGGATTCTGACCAATGTCGCACAGATCCGGCATGGGCTGACGTAAGATCCCATTACGTTCGGGCGCAGTATCATAACCCCGAACGCAGGGAAGACAACTATTCAAGAACCGGATCGTCGGGACAGCATCGCAGAGCTAGGCATAACTGGAGAAATGTTGCTCCAGCGGCCGAGAAAGAAGCGATCGCTGCACTGAATCCGAGGAATCCTCCCCGACAAGAGTACAACGATCGAAAGGGAGAAGATAAGGAGAAACGTTGGGAGGAGGATCGTCAGAGAATGCCACCTCCTAGATATGAGAGCCGTCCGGCTAAGCCTCACCATGGTGGGAACGACGGACGAAGGAACGACAGAAACCACGTTGGAACAAGCCGGCAGGGGGCTCGTCGTAGTCAAGAATCTCCCCAGAACCGGAATAATGACGCTCCGGACAGAGACCGGCGATCAACCGGAAACAATTCAGCTGCCCCACCCCTCCACCAGGCAGATATCACAATGCCCCCCAAGGAGGGCAAGGACAACATGGCGGAGGAGGCGGTGGCAGAAGCCGAAGTCCGGCTCCAAGGCACCGCAGCCACAGCTGACATTCGGGACGATCTCTATCCCCGAACGATGCAAGGCACAGGATCAACTCCAACATAGAGGCTCGGCGCTATGAAAATGATGGCGTGTTGTTGGGGGGATACCCCCAGGTAGGGTCACGCCGGGGTATAAAGGACGAGTTAGCCGAGGTTCGGCAAGGCCAAAGCAGATGCTGGCCGGGTCACCTCAAGGCAGGCCGAATCACGGGGTAATCCGGACCTAGGGGCGTTCGCCTAACTAGGCCTCATCCAACTTAACCGGTTAGTCGGAAGTGTATGTTTTACCTGTATGCAGGAAAGGGTGTGGCCGGATGAACCATCATCCGGGTCACAGCAAGCTTCTAGGAGAAGGAAGGAATCTCGCTGGTCAAAAGGAGCCCCGGTACGCACTGCCTGAGCGAAGCGAGCAAGGACAGGACCACCGGGTCGTGGCCGACAAGCGTGACAACGCTCGTGTCGGCTGACGAGGGCGCGGTCAGAGGCTCACGTAGCTAAAGCATGTGTGACGCGGGGGAAAAAGCACCCCGGTCGGCTTACCACTTTGGGAGGAGGCATATTCTTAGGAATATGCCTCCACGTATGCCCTAGGCAGAAACTGAGCCTCCCCTATAAAAGGGGGGCTAGGGCTTCTATAGAAGGGGTTGGTTGATTTGTCTGGGATATAGTCTTGGGCTAGGGTTTCAGGTGTGATCTGTGGGTGAGAGTACGAGAGCTCCTTCTTCCTCCTCTCGCCAATACAGCTCTAGGAGCACTTGTAACCTTGAAAGTAAATCAATGCGAGTTCTTGTGTGGAGAATCACTTCACTATCCCTCCCTGGATTCCCCTAGCGAGTATTAGTCCCCACCATTAGCCTATACATGGCATCTGCCGTGACACCACCACGACAGTTGGCGCCCACCGTGGGGCTAGCGGCGCTAGCAGGGGTCAAAATCCGGACGAGAAACTTCATCGCCACCGGCGAGCGCATCGTCTCCGGGCTCGTTCAGCGCTTTGGAGCGCGGGACTTCGTCAGCAACAACGCAGGCTGCTTCGGCACGCGCCCTCTCCCGTGCAACGACATTTTCGTCAAGCTCGGCGCGCACACGGTATACGTTGCGGTGGACGTGTCTAGCGTTCATCCGCGCCACGTCGTCGAAGCAGGCGAACCGCCCCTCACTATGGCTCGCGGGGAGCGTATCGCCAGTTCCCCGGACCATGCAGAGGTAATGATGATAGCGCTAGGTGCGGGTGCGAGCAAAGATCCGGCGCCAGATCTGGAGGTGACGCCCAAGGTACCAAGGAAAGGTAGAGGTCCTCCACTAGAGAGTCCGGAAAACGTGCAGAGAGAGGCAATGGATAGCTTGGCAAACCCTGTAGTAGCAGCGGTAGATCCGGCTCGTGCACAGGCCGAGCTGGAAGAAACTAGGCAAAAAATACTAGAGGGCGCAAAGAAAATAGTCGCGGCCTAGCAGTCGTTGAACATGACGCTGCGTGAGTATGCTAAGGTGAACAAAGGGAGAAATCTCATGAGCGAGATGAACAGAGAAGGTGATGTTGGAATCGAGGAATCAAAAAACTGTTTTTCCGTGGGGCTGCCGAGGTATAGTACCCCGGCCAAAAACCTCAGAGAAGCGGATGCAGCTGCGTCCGAGTTAGAGGGACTGACGGGTGAAGCCCGGCAAAGGCAGGAAGATCGGGTTAACGAGCTGGTTCGGATTGCAAATAGGCAAAACGAGGAACTACTCAGGGCAAACCCGGAAAGAGCTAGAGCCTCCAAGATCGTGAATTCGGCGGTGGGTAACCCGGAGAAATCCGCTGGAGCCGCATCGTCCCCTCATGGTGGTCCAAGGAGAGAGGAGGTGGTAACCTCGGCCAGACAGAACAAACAGATTGTCCCGTATGACCCGACACGGGCAGGGAAAGAAAAAGAAGCGCAGAAAAATGATGATCGACGGAGTGTGAGCCGAGGCGAAGCTGGCCGAGGTAACCGTGACCAAGGCAATGTCGGTCAAGGGAACATTGTCAACGGCAATGCCGGACAGCAAAACCCAGCTGGAGCAAGACAACCGCAGTAGCGGAACATGCCGAGGCAAGAGCATAGTGCCAGCCGAGGTGTGCAACAGAAAGGTGCGCCACAAGAGCAAAACCGGTATAACAACGGTGATTCGGAGATGGCAAATGCGGGATACCCGAGACCGGACTATCATGTGATAGGGTCGAGATTAGGAAGTAGGGATTTGATGCCGGACGATGCAAGGTTGAAATTGGATCGACTGTATAGGTCGGAACAGATTGAATGTCAAGGTCCACCGGGTCCAGCGTGTTTTGGACCCCGGATGATGAAAGAGCCACCAGTACCGAACTTTCATCTGCCCAGGGGCACCAAGACCTATGATGGTAGTACCAAGCCAGAGGATTGGCTGATAAACTATGCTACAGCTGTAAAAATTGCCACAGGCAACTTGAGATGGGCCGTAGGGTATGTACCCCAAATGTTGGAAGGCCCGGCAAGGGTGTGGTTGAACAATTTGCCACCAGGAAGCATCAACTGCTGGAAAGATTTCGAGGAGATGTTCATCAGCAATTTTTCGAGTACGTATCAAAGGCCAAATAGGCCACAGACCCTAGCTATGTGCAAGCAAAGACCCAATGAGATAGACCGGGAGTTCTTGACCCGGTGGTGTACCGTGAGAAACTCATGCGAGGGCGTGATAGAATCACAGGCCATAGCATGGTTTGCACAGGGGTGCAGATATGGAAGCGAACTGTGGATGAAGTTGCAACGGAAAATGCCAGCTACGTTGGCAGAAATGATCCGGATTGCAGATTCGTATGCGTTGGGTGACCCGACCCAACCAAGGCTCGCGTCAAACGAGTCAAGCAATGAGTACTATCAAAGGGATGGATCCGGATCATCCCGGAGGAATGATTACAAAGGAAAAAGGAGAGATGATAGACCGGACCACAGGTACGATTCGCATCAAGTTGCAGCTGTGAATCAGGATCAACCCGGAGCAGGGGGTAGCCAGCGCCAGAAAATTGGAGGTCGATGGACTCCAAGAAACGATGGGAAGAAAACTTGGACACCGGAGCAAAAGAAGCAGTGGCAAGAAAGGAAAGACCGTCCGAGGTATACTTACGAGTCGATGTTGGACCAGCCGTGTAAGTTTCACACGCCAAATCCGAACAACCCAGCGGGTCATACGACGAGGCAATGCGAGTGGATGCGCAAGATCGAGCAAGGTGGTTCAGGGAATTCTCAGGCACCCCGGAATGATCAGCCTCGGCAGGAGTTACCCCGGCAGCAATTGCTCTCCGGAGCGAACACGCAACAGCTAATGTTGCCTCCCCCTCTGCCGAGGTATGATAACAATGAAAGAAGGGATGCAGTGCATCAGGTAGAAAATCAGCATCAGCTGTATCAGAGGCACCCCGGAAATGATGGGAGAAATGAGTACAGGGAGCATCACCAGAGCTACTGTGTATTCACTACAGAAGAAACTGATAGAAAAAGCTTGCAGCGTAGGCATATGGAGGTGAATGCAGTAATGCCTGCAGCGATGAGGTACATTCCTTGGTCCGATCAAGAAATCACCTGGAGCATTAGGGATCATCCCAAGCTCATGCCGAGCCCTGGATCGTATGCGTTGGTGCTTGATCCTACGTTCATTGGACCTAGCATTAACGTAAGGTTCTCCAAGGTACTGATCGACAACAGTAGTAGCATAAATATCATGTATGCGGACACAATGCGCAAGTTGGGTATCTCGGAGAACATGCTCCAGGCCACGAGGACAACTTTCCATGGCATTGTGCCCGACATTTCTTGCGAGCCCATAGGCAAGGTCCGGGTCGACATCTTGTTCGGCACAAGGGACAATTGCTGAACTGAAAATCTGGAGTTCGAAGTAGTGAACTTAGAAAGCGCGTATCATGCGTTGCTCGGAAGGCCAGCGCTGAACAAGTTCATGGCAAGTTGTCATATCAGCTACTTGAAGATGAAATTTCCTGGACCAAATGGAGTGATTACCATTGCTGGGGACTTCCAACGTTCCATGGAGTGTGCGTCGGCCGGATCAAACTTAGCCGAGTTGTGATCGCGCAGGAAAAAAGAAAAATTCAAGAGGTGGCGGCATTGGCTCAGTCCGCGCAATAGTATATGCCGGCGCTGAGTAACCCGCATGGAACTGTCTCCTTCCAGGCCACGAAAGATACCAAGAAGGTTCCCGTTGATGATGTTCCTAGAGCGCACCGTAACAATTGGTGCCGGGCTAAGTGATAAATAGGAAAGCGAGCTCATCAGCTTCCTCCGTGAGAATCGGGACATTTTTGCTTGGTCCACACAGGACTTGCAAGGTGTTCCGAGGGAGTTGGTCGAGCACTCTTTGAATGTGAGACCCGGAGCCAAGCCGGTGAAGCAACCTCTCTGCCGCTTCGCCGAAGATAGGAGGAAAGTCATTGGGGACGAGATAGCTCGGTTGCTAGCTGCAGGATTTATCATGGAAGTTCTTTACCCAGATTGGCTGTCTAATCCGGTGCTGGTGAAAAAGAAGAAGGATGACCTGAACGTGGCAGTGGTTTGGCATATCTGTATCGATTACACGAACCTGAATAAGGCGTGTCCAAAAGATCCATTTCCACTGCCAAGAATAGATCAGGTCATAGACTCAACTGCTGGATGTGAACTGTTGTCATTCATTGATGCTTATTCTAGTTTCCACGAGGTACCTCTGAATCCGGATGATCAAATAAAGACTGCATTTATTACCCCGTATGGGGCTTATTGCTATCGCACCATGCCGTTTGGTTTACTTAATGCAGGGGCAACGTACCAGACGTGTATGCAAAAATGTTTACACGACCAAATAGGTCAAAATGTACAGGTGTACGTGGATGATGTGGTTATCAAGACCAAGGAAAGCAAAACGCTCCTTGACGATATCAGGCAAACGTTCGCAAACCTAAGGAGGTTCCGGATGAAACTTAACCCGGAAAAGTGCACCTTCGGTGTCCCGGCTGGAAAATTGCTCGGTTTTCTCGTCTCCAGCCGAGGTATCGAGGTTAATCCAACTAAAATCCGGGCCATCGAGCGAATGGAACTGCCGAAGTGTCTTAACGATGTCCAGAAGTTCATAGGTTGCCTGGCCTCGTTAAGTCGGTATGTATGTCGGTTGGGAGAAAAGGCTTTACCTCTTTACCAACTCATGAAAAAGTCGGATAAGTTCATTTGGACACCGCAGGCTGATGAAGCCTTTGCCCACCTAAATAAAATGTTAGCCACGGCACCAGTGCTAGCCTCACCACTATCGAAGGAGCCAATGTTACTCTATATAGCCGCAACCAACCGCGTTGTAAGTGCAGTGATAGTGGTGGAGCGCGATGAGGAAGGTAAGTCGGTGCAAAGGCCGGTGTATTATTTGAGTGAAGTGTTGTCAACCTCAAAGCGGAACTACCCACATTATCAAAAAGTGGCATATGGCGTGTACATGGCCGCCAAGAAACTGAAGCACTACTTTGAGGAGCATCCCATCCGGGTCACATGTGAGGCCCCCATATCCGAGATAATGAGTAACAAGGACGCAAGCGGTAGAATTGCAAAATGGGCAATTGAGCTAGCTCCTTATGCTCCGCAATATGACAGACGAGAAGCCATCAAATCTCAAGCTGTGGCAGACTTTTTCGTGGTCTGGGCCGAGGTGCAGTACGAACCACCACTTCCGGATCCGAACTATTGGCGGATGCACTTTGACGGATCAAAGACCAAAACCGGGCTAGGTGCCGGAGTTGTACTCACATCGCTGAAGAAGGACTAGTTGAAATATGTGTTGCAGATCCACTTCACCGCATCAAACAATGTTGCTAAGTATGAAGCACTTGTGCATGGGCTCAAGGTAGCGAAAGAAATTGGAATACGTCGGATCATATGCTTTGGCGACTCGGATTTGGTGGTGCAGCAAGTGTCCGGAGTGTGAGATGCACTTGATCCAAACATGGCACTATACAGATTTCATGTGCAGAAGATTTCTGGTTACTTTGAGGGATGCGAATTTCATCATGTACCCCGGGTGGAAAATGAGGCTGCCGACATGTTGTCGAAGCTCGGGTCAACCAGACAAGCAATTCCACCGGGTGTAGCATTAGAGCACCTCAAGAAACCATCCATCAAGCCATCCCCAGAATCCGAGTCAATCTACATCCCGGAGGATACAGAATCCGGAGCTGTGCCCATGGACGTTGACACAGGAAGTGGTGCGCAAAACCCGGGGACTGCTTCGCAAAACCCGGAGACTGCTTCGGCAAACCCGGGGACTGCTTCGCAAGACCCGGGGACTGCTCAGCATGGTCCGGTGGAAGTTATGCCGGTGGATCAGATGGAGATAGACGAGGACGTGTTCCCCATGCGGCCAATACCGGCTTGGGCACTGCCTATATTTCAATTCCTGAAGGATGGAACGTTACCCACTGAAGAGGTGCTGTCTAGGCAAACACAGAGGAGGGCAAAGGCCTACACGATCATCAATTCCAAGTTATACAAAATAAGTGTGACCAATGTCCTCCGGCGGTGTGTTGACCCGGAAGAAGGGCTTGAAATCATCCGAGATATACATCAGGGGGAATGCGGGCATCACGCCTCATCCCGAGCCTTGGTAGCAAAAGCTTTCCGGCACGGATTCTACTGGCCAAATGCCTTAGAGCAAGCAGAAGATCAGGTGAGGAAATGTAATGGTTGTCAGAGGTACGCTACCAAGACACATATGCCAATGTCGGAACTCAAGACCATGCCAATCACTTGGCCATTTGCCGTATGGTGCTTGGATATGGTTGGCCCGTTCAAACCAGCAAGGGGAAATATGACTCACATTCTGGTAATGGTGGACAAATTTACGAAGTGGTTTGAGGTAAAGCCTATAAGAAAATGTGATGGAGCTACGGCTGTAACGTTTCTAAAAGATATCATCTTGAGGTACGGTTATCCACACAGTATCATAACTGATAATGGCACAAATTTTGCGGAAGGAGCATTCACTCGTTTCTGCCGGGATAAGAGGATCCGGCTGGACGTAGCTTCGGTAGCCCACCCCGCATCGAACAGGCAAGTGGAAAGATCCAACGGATTAGTATTATCTGGGATAAAACCCCGGCTCATTGAGCCGCTGCAAAGATCAGCGGGGTGCTGGATAGAAGAACTAGCAGCGGTACTGTGGAGTTTAAGAACAACTCCGAATCGATCAACAGGCTATACGCCATTCTTTCTGGTATATGGGGCAGAAGTTGTATTACCAGCCGACATGGAGCATGATTCGCCTAGGGTCACCCAATACACAGAAGCCAAAGTGCAAGAAGCCCGGCAAAATGATGTTGATCTGCTGGAAGAAGCGAGAGAACTGGCACTGTCCAGATCCGCCATATATCAGCAAAATCTCCAACGCTATCATAGCCAGAAAGTGTGCCCCGGGGTCTTCCAGGAAGGCGATCTGGTGCTCCGGTTGGTACAACGTACTACTGGAATGCATAAATTATCCCCCCCCCATGGGAAGGGACGTTCATCGTGAGCAAAGCATTGCGCAATGATTCTTACTATCTTATAGATGCAAAGCCATAGGAAAAGAACAAGGCGGACAGATCCGGAGAGGAATCCAAGCGACCATGGAACATAGCTCTACTTCGGCCTTTCTACACCTAGCTAAGAAGTGTATGTATCCGGGTTATCTCATATGTTGGTATGTATGTCGGTAATGAGCTTATCAATGAAATGGTGGCACCTCGAGCAGTGACTCGGGGACTGCCTTAATAATGTTTGTTATTTTCTGCGCGTCAGCTGGAGTAAGTTATTCTACTTAGCTCGGATTAGTAGTGTGTGAGCACCAAAAACCCAACTCTTCGACTTGCTGCTGTCCAACAAGAATTGGCTTCATGGCAAGCAAGAGAACAAGTTTGGAATTGCGTAGCACATGAAAAACGACTAAGGAAAAGAATTTATTCGAGCTGACGTTTATGTTTCGAACTAACCCCGTATTCATGTTCCAATTGTTATATAGTTTTATTTTTTGAGCTAAGTCTAAAAGTTTCCCAGTATTGTTAAGACAATTTTTCAAGCTCGGATTCGTAAGTTGTAAAACCGAATCAAGGTAGACACGATCCGAGCCAAAAGATTGAACGAACAAGAAAAAGAAACTCTGGGACTACGCCCAAGTTAATCTGGCATAAGTACTCAGTAGCAAAATATCACATGTGTTTGGAATACAATTCCACCCGGCATACCGGGGATCTCATAAATTTTCAAGTGTTTTTTACTTAAGGAGCAGCGGGAGGAAGTTCGGCATCACCGTCGCCCTCTTCGATACCCGAGGCAGTGTCCTCTTCGTCTTCACCCGAATCATCTTCAATGTTCTCAACTTCCTCTTCGCCTGCGACTTCCAGGAAGCTCGGCCCCTCGGTCCATTCGTGAATGGGGGCATATTCGATGAGGCTGTGGGCGCAAGCCTGGCGCCGAGCTACCCACTCCGGGTCATCCGTCCATTTGGATCCGGTGCGCAGGCGTGTGAGGAGGCTGAGATCTATCTTTTCATACCACGTCAAAATGTGGTGAAGGATGGTATCGGCAGCAGCGCGTCCAGCGGATTCTCGCCAGAGGTCGAGCTGGGTCTCAATTTCCGAAAGTCTTTCAGCGAGCTGTGTGACTCTCTCCGGAGCATCATCGGCGGGCCAGAAGGCGTCGAAGACTTAGACTGCAACATCGAGGAGGTCCCTGCCGTAGTTCTTGATGATTTCCACGCGAGATGACAGGCTGACCAACAGGTCCTCCATGTCAAAGGGAATGCTCTCACCCTCACGAGCGACCGGAGTACCCCTTTCTTGGCGGAAATTGGCGACAGCAGCACTGGCAATAGCAGTACCCTCTGGAAAGTGGCCTGGGAAACAAGGCAAAGGACAAAGTTGAGAAAACAAGGCATATGAAGTAACCCAAATAAATAAGGCGGATAAGGAAAAGAAATTACGTGAGATGTGACTGTGAATCCGGGTCAACTCCTTGATGCAAGCATCACGCCTCTTCCGAAGCTGCTCGAGCTCAGCATTTGCCGATTCAAGCTTGACCTCGGCTACCTGAAGAAGTTCACGGTCCTTAGCATTTTGGAGCTTGAGACGCTCACGTTCTTCGGTGTAGTCCTGGCCAGCCTTTTTCAGCTCGGTTTGGTGCTGCGCCTTCATCTTAGCCATTTCAGCTTTGAGCTTGGCTATCTCGTCATCTTTGGTCCGGAGGAGAGCAAGCTCATCATCTTTTTTCTTCAGCTCAGCTTGGTGTTGTCCTGCTTGTTCGAGAAAATGCAGCATCATGTCAGGCACATGCACACTTTCTTCAAGCAATGCTGAAATCGTGTGTTGGCCCGGCAGAGCCGAGGTATGAATGTTTGCCGAGCCAAGGAGGTAAGATGATGAAAATCACAGTAAAAATAGACAAGAGGGACGTACCCTTGATCTACTCCAAGTTCTTCCGCATTATCTTGTTTTCGGCTTCCACCCCAGCTGCAGAAACCGAACAATCAGATTAGTTTGGCAAGCGAAGTTGAAGAAAATTGAGGAAAGTATTAGGAAGAAATTTACCCCTTTTCTCGTACTCCGCGATGAGTGCAGCCTGTTTCGTGCGAAGATTTTTGTGCGTATCCAACAAGCGCTGGAATTCAGCACTTCGGCGGTTG
The DNA here is from genome assembly GCA_910589775.1 of Avena eriantha. Classification (NCBI taxonomy): domain Eukaryota; kingdom Viridiplantae; phylum Streptophyta; class Magnoliopsida; order Poales; family Poaceae; genus Avena; species Avena eriantha. Next base: position 490,252,027 of record OU342740.1, read on the forward strand.
GTGGTCACCTAAAAGAGATACAGAAACTTAAGTCAGCCAAGTGGAACTTAACCCAGCTCTAGGTGTGTGCATATTCGAAGTGTACTAAAATCCGGGCCAAGTGGAACTTAACCCGGCTCTAGGTGTGTGCATGTTCGAAGTGTACTAAAATCTAGGCCAAGTGGAACTTAACCCGGCTCTAGGTGTGTGCATGTTCGAAGTGTACCAAAATCCGGGCCAACTGGAACTTAACCCGGCTCTAGGTGTGTGCATGTTCGAAGTGTACTAAAATCCGGGCCAAGTGGAACTTAACCCGACTCTAGGTGTGTGCATATTCGAAGTGTACTAAAATCCGGGCCAAGTGGAACTTAACCCGGCTCTAGGTGTGTGCATGTTCGAAGTGTACTAAAATCCAGGCCAAGTGGAACTTAACCCGGCTCTAGGTGTGTGCATGTTCGAAGTGTACTAAAATCCGGGCCAAGTGGAACTTAACCCGGCTCTAGGTGTGTGCATGTTTGAAGTGTACCAAAATCCGGGCCAAGTGGAACTTAACCCGGCTCTAGGTGTGTGCATGTTCGAAGTGTACTAAAATCCAGGCCAAGTGGAACTTAACCCGGCTCTAGGTGTGTGCATGTTCGAAGTGTACTAAAATCCGGGCCAAGTGGAACTTAACCCGGCTCTAGGTGTGTGCATGTTCGAAGTGTACTAAAATCCGGGCCAAGTGGAACTTAACCCGGCTCTAGGTGTGTGCATGTTCGAAGTGTACTAAAATCCAGGCCAAGTGGAACTTAACCCGGCTCTAGGTGTGTGCATGTTCGAAGTGTGCTAAAATCCGGGCCAAGTGGAACTTAACCCGGCTCTAGGTGTGTGCATATTCGAAGTGTGCTAAAATCCGGGCCAAGTGGAACTTAACCCGGCTCTAGGTGTGTGCATATTCGAAGTGTACTAAGCTCCGGGCCAAGTGAAACTTAACCCTGCTCTAGTTGTGTGCATATTCGAAGTATACTAAAATCCGGGCCAAGTGGAACTTAACCCGGCTCTAGGTGCGTGCATATTCGAAGTCCTCATGGAGCTACGTTAGTTCTATAAAAGAGCATCCGGCCAACTAACAAGTTACTCCCCCGGAGGCTCGGGGACTAATGGTTATTATCTACAATTTGCAAAGGGGAAACGACGTACCTCCATCATTCGTCCAGCGAGGTTAATGGCCTTTGCGGCGGTATTCATCTGAGCGGAAAACTTGGCGTGGCCGAACTTTTCTGGGAGATCAGATTCCTGGACTACCTCAGCCTTGTTCCAATTCATAACAAATTCCATCAAGCTCGGAGGATACCGTTCACCCGTGAGAATATGGGGCGTCACCAAGCCCTTTGCATGTGCTTCTTTCCTCTCCACCAAGGCAAGGGCGGGGCTGGTGTGCAGGACCAACTGCTGGGCTTCGCTTGGCTCGGCAGGCACATCCTTTGTCGCTGATGTCTTCTTGGAGAGCATTGACGCAAGGGTGCGCTGCCCAGACTGGGTAGAGGAAGCTGTAGCAGTGGTTTTCCCCTTAGAAATTGCCGGGGTAGTTCCTTGCCGAGGTTGAGAGGACTCGGAGGATGCAGAGGAACTGGGCGCTGGTGCTCTCGTTGCTGGGCTTGGTGCTGGCGCTGATGTTTTCGCTGCCGGAGCTGGTGCTGATGCCGAGGTTGGAGTTGGTGGTGGTCTGCTTGCTGATACTAGAACTGGTGCTGGGGCCAAATTAGCCTCAGTGGCTGCTGGTGGAGGCGTTGTCGATGCGGTGGACGATGTCACTCCGGCAGGGCCGGCCTTCCCCGCTCCGAGGTTACCCTCCTCTTGCCGAGGTGGAGCCGAACCCGGAGCGGCCGCAGAGCCCTCCGGAATAGGGCTCAGCGGGTGTGACTCGTCGTCACGACGGGGTGAAGGGCTAGGCTGGAGAGGTGATGAGATACTGGATCCACTTTGAGGGACCTCCACCGGAGCCCTGTGAAATCAAGTAACGCCAGAAGAAAAATTACGACGAAGTAAGGAAGAACGAGTTATAGAAGAAAGAAGGACTTACGCGTCCGAGGTTTCAGCTGCTCTGGGTTTCCGAGCCCTTCGTGCTGGGGCCTTCTTTCGCCTTTTAACGGGCTGGGAAGGTCCAGAGGAAGAGCTTGAGGAAGCCCCGCGCTTTTTCTTCGACGCCACCGGAACTAGCTCGTCCGTAGCGAGGGGAGGATCCTCGTGGATATGACCACCGGGGTGAGCTGATGGCGGAAAATCAAAAGAAAGGGGGACAGCCTCAAAGGGTTCAATTATCTCGATATCCGAGTAATCTTCATCATCGGGCCAATCTCTAGCAGAAGTGAAGTTACCCGTTGGTCGTTTCGTGGCGTCGGTCATGGGGAGAAACATCTCTTGGTCCGGCTCCTCCTCGTCCGAAGTCACCCGGTCCGGTGCCCACTTAAGGGTCGGATCGGTGCCGTCCTCGAGCGTCTGCTGAAGGAATAGCTGAGGAAAAGAGTAAACAAACGAGTCAAAAATGCAACAATGACAGACACGTGATTAGTCCGGGGTAAGTTTGCAGCATGAAACTTACCACGGGAGGAAGCCGGTCACGGCAGAAATGCTCAATCCCCCAAGTCCACTCAGAGGAGAAGTCCTTGTGAGTGGTGAAGAGAGCCTTGACCCGGCGATAAATCTCCGTGTTGTTCAGTTTGAAGGATGAAGTCCGGTTGGGATCGCGGCCGTAGCTCATATGGCACACCTTGTGGGTGCGCTTCTGGAGAGGGGAGATTCGGTTGCGCACGAAAGTGATCATTGCATCCTCGTTGCGCAACCCGAGCTCCTTCAGCTCCCCGAACCTTTTGTTCACTTGGTTGGCCAGGGCCGTAGGTTTCCTAGGAACGGCATCCCATAGATCCGGGTTCGGCGAACCCGATGTATAGGGGAGCAACCGGATCAAATCTTCGGTGCCCGTGTTCCGGACGTAAAAGAACGTCCGGGCCCACCCTTTGCAGGATTCTAGCCCTGTGACCCGGGGGAAAACAGAGAACCTCCAGGGTGAGATGGAGGCCGCTCCGAACTGAGTGAGCCGCTTGTCCTCCGGATCAGTGTGGATGTCGGGAATAACGTTGCGACGAAGGGCGAAAAACCGGATCCACAGCTCCTTCGTGGGCCATAATCCGGCGTAGCCTTCGATTGTAGAAGCAAAGGCAGAGAGAGAAGTAATGGCATTGGCTGGAAGATGGTGCGGCTGGAGATGGTAGGTACTGAGCCAATCATGGAAGAAATCGCTCACCGGCAGTCCGAAGCCCCGTTGAAAGTGAGACGGGAACACAACAAACTCCCCAGGATTGGGTGAAGGAGCTAGCTCGGCGGAGGCGAGGCGAGCGGCGACGCCGGCGGGGATGCGTCTGGTCCAGTAGAGCCAGTCCAGATCGTCCTGGCAGACCCAGGAGCCGGCCCACGCGCCGCGGTCCGCAGCAGCGGCGTCCTCCTCCATCTCTTATTCAGCAATCGCGAGTTCTTCTTCCGTCATCTGCTCCTCGAAGCCCTCGCTGGCGCTAGAGGCGGCGGGGGACAGTGGCCTGGATTGACGAGGACCCGTAGCGGGATATTTGCGTCGCAGTGACGGTGACGCAGAGGCGCAACGGAGAAGTGCGGTGGCGATGCTGCTTTTTGGCAGTGCTGGCGGCGGCGCGGTCGCGAGGAAGACGAAGAGGAATAGCAGCGGGCAGAGGGGTGCGGCGAGGGAAAAATCCTAAGGGAGGCACCCCTCCGCTATTTAACCACTCCCATCAGGGGTGAGTGGGATCGCGCCCTGTGGACCGGACACACGCTGTGGCCGTGTATCGCCCGTCCGGACCAATCAGTGAGGAGCCTCACGGAGGGCCACAGGGCGAAGAGAATCCTATGACGTGACACTGTGATGCGAGAAACGAGGGGGCAGGCGTGACGTGACCCGCGCGCAGTGATAACTGACAATTACTGTGGCGGTTACTGTACCGTCCCTTAAAATAAGACGACATAATGATTACCCTTCACATGGGCTAGCGTACGAGAGAAGGAAGTAAGACCCGGATGGAACTGTGGTAACCCGGCCGGCAAGTGAAAACTTGCAATGTGCGAAGGGAACGTAAATCCAAGCTGTCCGAAGTACAGAGGTAACTCGGCAACAACGACAGGGGCACAAAATGGAACCTGGTGTGGCCTTAGCGGCCAAGGCGGCTAAGACCGCACCAGCTTCGGGGACTAATGTTGGGGGGATACCCCCGGGTAGGGTCACGTCGGGGTATAAAGGCCGAGTTAGCCGAGGTTTGGCAAGGCCAAAGCAGATGCTGGCCGGGTCACCTCAAGGCAGGCCGAATCACGGGGTAATCCGGACCTGGGGGCGTTCGCCTAACTAGGCCTCATCCGACTTAAGCAGTAAGTCAGAAGTGTATGTTTTATCTGTATGCAGGAAAGGGTGTGGCCGGATGAACCATCATCCGGGTCACAGCAAACTTCTAGGAGAAGGAAGGAATCTCGCTGGTCAAAAGGAGCCCCGGTACGCACTGCCTGAGCGAAGCGAGCAAGGACAGGACCACCGGGGCGTGGCCGACAAGCGTGACGACGCCCGTGTCGGCTGACGATGGCGCCGTCAGAGGCTCACGTAGCTAAAGCATGTGTGACGCGGGGGAAAAAGCACCCCGTCGGCTTACCACCTTGGGAGGAGGCATATTCCTAGAATATGCCTCCACGTATGCCCTAGGCAGAAACCAAGCCTCCCCTATAAAAGGGGGGCTAGGGCTTCTGTAGAAGGGGTTGGTTGATCTGTCTGGGATATAGTCTTGCGCTAGGGTTTCAGGTGTGATCTGTGGGTGAGAGTACAAGAGCTCCTTCTTCCTCCTCTCGCCAATACAACTCTAGGAGCACTTGTAACCTTGAAAGTAAATCAATACGAGTTCTTTTGTGGAGAATCACTTCACTATCCCTCCCTGGATTCCCCTAGCGAGTATTAGTCCCCACCATTAGCCTATACATGGCATCTGCCGTGACACCACCGCGACACGTGTACGTGGGCCCAAAGTGCTTCGGACCACGCATCAGAGCTACAAAATTCCCGGAAGGATTTGCTATCTCAAGACATATCCAAGCCTACGACGGCATTGCTCGGCCAGACACCTGGTTACAGGACTTCTTCCAAGCTTGCTACATCGCTAAAGGCAGAAATAGCCTGGTCGCAACCCGATATCTCCCACTTATGCTGCAGAAGACAGCACGATCATGGCTCAATGAACTTCCGGCAAACACCATCCACAACTGGTATGACTTGCAAAGTGCGTTCTTTCGGAATTTCGAAGGCACATATCGGAGGCCCTGTTTGGTCGGAGACCTACAGCGTTGCACCCAGAAAGCCGGAGAAACTTGCCGGGATTACCTCGGATGATGGATCGACACCAAGAACTCATGTGAGGGAGTAAACGATCAAACTGTGATTGAAGCTTTCATCGCAGGACTCCCAATTGGTCTACTGCGTCATCGCTTGAAGTGTGACAAGGTCACTGATTTTGGAGAGATGATAGAAACAGCGAGCAAGTATGCAGATGCTGATGACGACGCAGAAGGATTACTCAACGTCCTAGTTGTACCTCAGTTAGCAAAGACAAAGCAACAAGCTCAGAAGCACAAAAACACCTCGGAAGAAAAACCCAACACGGAGACATCAGTGGTCACTACTGTTTCCGGGTCTGGAGGACGAGGAGGACGTGGAGGAGGCCGCGGGCATGGCCGTGGGACATCAAGGGTCCAAGGTAGAGGAGAGCAACAACCAGGCAAAACCTACACTTGGGCCGACATTGCCAATAACCCATGTGTGCATCACTTGGACACCAATGGGGGCTCGTCCCACACCAACGCCGAATGTCATTTTAAAGACGACATCAAGAGAGATGATATCGCGGGCTACAAAGCTAAGCGGAAGAAGGGAAAGAAAAATCCCGAAAAAGACAAGGAGACCAAGGAAGATTCCGACATGGAGGAAGCAGATGCTTCAAATCCCAATCCGGAAGGGAAGAAAACTATTCCCACCAAGAAGGACACTTACGTCACCTTCCTCGGATCTCAACCAGCAAAGGTCAAGAAAGCAGTTCTCCACGAGCTCAATGCAACAGTTCCGGCTGTCCCTCAATATCTGGACTGGTCAGAGGTGGCAATCACATTTGACCGCGCAGATCATCCACCTAAGTTACACAGGCAAGGAAAATACGCCTTAATCGTCAATCCACTTATTGACGGTTATGGTTTCTCCAAGACCCTCATGGACGGTGGTAGCAGCATCAATATTCTCTATGTCGAAACGCTACGCCGGATGAAGATCTCGGAAACACAGCTGAACCATAGCTATGTGATCTTTCACGGAGTTGTCCCAAGAAGACAAGCTAATTCCCTAGGAGAGATCACTTTTGGAATTCCAAAGAATTATCGGACGGAGGCACTTTCCTTCGAAGTGGTCCCGTTCAAGAGCGCATACCACGCTATATTCGGACGTCCGTCTTACTGGGATTTTATGGCTCGTTCGTGTTACATTTACAATATGATGAAAATTCCAGGTCCCAACAGCGTGATCACCATCACGGGAGACCCGAAGAAAGCGCGAGAGTGCGAGGATGGAAATGCCGCCTTTGCTGAAGCCGTGTTGCACACCCAGGAGTACCAGGAGATCAAGAAGAGCATAGATCCATCCGAGATGCCCACAACAAAGAAGGAGGTGACAAAGCCAAATCCGGAGTTCAAGGCATCAGAAGAGACGAAGACGACGTCGTTGAAGGATGATGACCCCTCCAAGGTGACCCAGATAGGTGTAGGCCTAAGTAGCGCATAGGAAAGCGCGCTCGTCAAGTTCCTCCAAGCAAATCAAGATATCTTCGCATGGCAGCCATTTGACATGACCGGAGTACCTAGGGAACTTGCCGAGCACTCTCTAAATGTAAACCTGAACGCTAAACCCGTCAAATAGTCCTTACGATGGTTCGGCGATGAAAAGCGTAAGGCAATAGCTAAGGAACTAGCACGGCTCGAGTTAGCTGGATTCATAGAAGAGGTCATCCACACTGAGTGGTCGGCCAATCCTGTAATGGTCCCGAAAAAGGACACCACTAATTTAAGGATGTGTGTTGATTATACTGCCTTGAACAAGGCTTGTCCAAAAGATCCGTTTGCTCTGCCTAGAATTGATCAAGTTATCGATTCTACGGCAGGCTCGGAACTCCTCTGTTTTCTCGACGCATATTCCGGTTATCACCAAATCCGGATGAAGGAATCTGACAAAGTCAAACTTCATTCATAACCCCTTTCAGAACCTTCTGTTTTGTTACGATGCCCTTTGGGCTGAAGAACGCAGGAGCTACGTACCAGCGCACGATGCAGTGTTGCCTCCATGACCAAATCGGACGCAATGTACATGCATACGTGGATGATATCGCGGTCATGTCCAAAAAGAAGGAAACGTTGATTTCCGACTTGGAGGAGACGTTCGCCAATCTACGAAAATACAACATCATGCTTAACCCAAGGAAATGCTTGAATACCAGCCGGAAAATTGTTGGGTTTCATCGTGTCTCAAAAAGGCATAGAGGTGAACCGAGACAAAATTAAGGCTATACTCAATATTTCCAAGCCAACTCGCCTGAAGGACGTACAAAGGCTAACTGGTTGCATTGCTGCAGTCAGTCGATTTGTAAGCCGACTTGGTGAAAGATCCGCACCATTGTATAAACTCCTGAAAAGACCAAGGATTTTGTCTAGACCGACGAAGCTAAAGCCGCACTACAAGATCTGAAAAGAGTACTCTCATCCGCTCCTATCCTTGCAGCGCCAGAACCTCAGGAACCGATGTTGCTTTACATTGCTGCGACAAATAAGGTTGTCAGTATCGTCATGGTAGTGGAGAGACCAGAGGAAAATCAGGAACACCTGGTGCAGCGTCCAACGTACTTTGTCAGCGAGGTCTTGACAGAGTCCAAACAACGGTATCCACATTACCAAAAGTTGGCTTACGGTGTTTTTCTAGCATCTCGTAAGCTACGACATTATTTTCAGGAGCATCCAATTACCGTGGTGAGCTTCCATGAGAGATATAATCAACAATAGCGACGCCACAGGACGCGTCGCCAAATGGGGAATAGAGCTCTCAGCTTTCGACATTGAGTATAAACCTCAGACAACAATCAAATCCCAAATCCTTGCTAGCTTTGTCGCTGATTGGACAGAGACGAAGGAGAACATGAACCTCCCTGAGTCGGAATATTGGACCCTCTTTTTTGATGGGTTTAAGGCTCGAGGGGGCTCGGGGGCTGGCGTGGTGCTGAAGTCACCCCAAGGAGATAAACTTTTATATGTGTTGCAGATCCACTTCACAGCGACAAACAACATTGACGAGTATGAAGCACTGCTGCATGGAATCCGGATTGCTAAGGATATTGGCATCCGACGTTTGATGTGTTACGGAGATTCGGATCTTGTTGCTCAGCAAGTCACGGATATTTGTAATGCAAATAAGCACATGGTAGCGTATAAAGCTGTCGTGGATGATCTATCTAAATTGTTCGAAGGGTTTGAAGTTCAACACATACCTAGAGCAGAAAATGAGGAAGCAAATGCACTATCTCGCATAGGCTCTGCACGGAAAGAGGTCCCGGATGGCGCTTTTTTAGAGCACCTCAAAGTCCCCTCAATAAAGGGAGTAGATGAGGAATATCCGACCAAATCCGACTCACCTTTGATAGCAGTTCTTGCTGTAATCCCCAGCTGGACTCAACCCTACCTCGATTATTTGGTAGATGGCAAATTACCCGAAGATGAGGTGCTGAGCCGGCAGATCATCCGACGAGCAAAATCCTACACTATTGTTAAAGGTGAGCTCCATAAAAGGAGTGTTTCTGGGGTCTTTCAGTGTTGTGTATCTCCGGAAGAAGGAGTGGAAATCTTAAGGGAAATCCACGAAGGCGAGTATGGACACCACGCTGCAGCCAAATCTTTAGTGGCAAAAGCTTTTAGACACGGATTTTTCTGGCTAACAGCTCAAGCAGATGCCGAACGATTAGTCAAGACGTGCAAAGGCTGCCAAAAGTACGCCAAGCAAGCTCATGTTCTGGCTGATCAGCTGCGAACAATCCCTGTAACATGGCCCTTTGCGGTCTGGGGGCTTGATATGGTAGGACCATTTAAACGAGCTCCAAGTGGATTTACTCACCTCTTAGTGATGGTGGATAAATTCACCAAATAGATTGAGGCTAAACCTATCACTAGTTGTGATGGAGAAACAGCCAAAAGATTTGTCGAGGATGTTATAATCCGGTATGGTTATCCACATAGCATTATCATGAACAACGGGAGTAACTTCTCTATGGGAGAATTGGCTGAATTCTGCGACGAGCAAAATATCCGGCTTGACATTGCGTCAGTTGCACAGCCACAGGCTAACGGACAAGTCGAAAGAGCTAATGGTTTAATCTTACAAGGCCTGAAACCAAGACTCAAAGCACCGCTACGACGTGCTGCGGGGGCTTGGGTAGAGGAATTACCCTCTGTAATTTGGAGTTTACGAACAACTCCAAACAGGTCAACAGGATACACACCTTTCTTCTTGGTCTATGGCGCAGAAGCAGTTCTTCCTAGTGATTTAATTCATACTTCTCCTAGAGTGGCCGCGTATATCGAAGAGGATGCCGAGATTTCTCGACAAAATGATCTCGACTTAGTCGAAGAAGTTCGCATCGTTGCTGAAATGAGATCTACAGCCTATCAGCAGAAGTTACGCAAGTATCATAGCCAGAGAGTCCGAAACAGATCTTTCAATAAAGGTGATTTGGTTCTCCGGCTTGTGCAACAAAGAAAGCACAAACTTTCCCTAGTATGGGAAGGGCCCTTTTTAGTTAGTCGAGTATTGCACAATGGATCGTACTACTTAACTGACATGAGGCCAGTCAAAGAAAGACCTGCTACTAAGAAGAGAAAGAGAGCTGGAGGCAGTACAAATCCGGGTGAGTTAGACAGACCGTGGAATATTGCTCAGCTACGTCCCTTTTATTTTTAGCTTATCCTTCTTTGTAATCATATATATGTACATGTTCTTTGAGAAATAAAAGTTTTGGTTGCCTCAAGTTTTTCTAAGAAGTTTTTACCATCTTATTTCCAAATGATCATGTTATAGTCGAAAATCCCAGAATGCTTGAAAGTACTTTATGCTCATGTTCGTTCTGGTCTAGATTTCCGATTTTAAAACTGCTACCTTCGGGTATAACTCTAAATTTCTAGTCTTTACTTTGGTTATTTGTCTGATTGCTGGATGCGGGTATTTTCCGAGTAGTGAATTGTTGGTACTGGAAGCCGGCTTTGTTTCCGAGTTTAAACTGGTTTAGCAAGTGAGCTTCGTTGCTCGGCAAAGTTTCTGGCTGAAGGTTTAGCCGGCTCACGAAAGGGACAAGGCGGAAAGCCAGATAAACAATAAGTAGAGACACAAAAATTCGAGTGCTTATGAAAATATTTCAGGCACACACAAAAACAAAGCCAAAAGTGCTGAATAGATAAAAAGCTTAGCACTAGCAAAAGTCAATAGTACTTAATATTTACAAAATGCATCATGTCTTTTCGGAATAATACATAGTTTTCTGGTTTATGATGCACGAGGAGATGAAGGAGCTGCCGGCTCGCTGGTTACTCCGCCTTGATATCGTTCCGAGATGTCCGGATCCGAGGTGGTCCGTTCATCGTCGGAAACTTCTTCGGTTTCTTCTGGAGGAGGTGGCGGAGTATCTACGCGGGTGAAGAAGGGGATCTCATAGCTGGTCAGATCAGCTACGTGGCACCCGTATCCGGCGCAGGAGTGCATGATGGCTTGAAGGTCTTGCTCCTGGCCGTCTTCGTCTACCTTGCAGTACCCTCTGGTCACTTGCCATATCTCCATGTTTCCATGGTGGCTCATGACCATGGTGAGAGCGTTATGCGCAGCAGTCCGCGCGTAGGACATGTTCCAGTCCCGAACAAGCTGCGGCATCTCCTTGGCCTTGTCCCACACCTGAAAATCTGACATGCATGGCATGTCCGGAATCTTGAGAGACTCGCCAATGTCTTCAATAGACTGGCGGAAGTCATGCAGAAGATCCCCGACTTGAGTAATCGGTGCGGGGCTCGGAGGACGAAGAGTCCGTCAAGTTCAGAGGACCTATACACAAAACAAGTCAAGAAAAATCTGACATTGATGAAAGTCAAAGAAATGATAAGTCAGACAGATGGAACGTACCAAGAATGACGTCGTCAATCTTGGTCTTCTCCTCCCGAAGACTCTGGAGTTCAAGCCAGAGCGCCTCGGAGCTATCCTTCTCTCTACCAAGCTCATTCTTGAGGTTCGAGATAATTTTATCTTGAGTAGCGATCTTGCGATCATGCTCTTCAGTGGCCATGGAGGAGGATTCCAGGACTTGAGCTATGCTCCTTTCATGATCCGCCTTGAGCTTATCCAGCTCTTGGAAGAGTCTCTTGTTCTCCACCACCAGGGTCTTGAGGTTCTCGGCCTCTTCAATCATAGCGATGGATTGTTTCACCAGCGCTGTAAGTCGAAAAAGAACAACAGTTCAGAAAAAGTTCGACACTCAAAAAGCAAAAGACCAGATTTGAATCTCGGAATGTTTACCTTCGGCTTCATCCTTGGCTACTTTGAGTTCAGCGTTTTTAAGCCGGAGAGCCTTGATCTCTCCGCTTATTGCAGACATTGGTAAGTGATTCCTGGTTATAGGAACATACTTTCTATAAGTCAGAATACCCAAAGTCACAAAGCTACTTAAGACTCGGGCTAATTTTTTTGCTAAATATCAGCACGAGCCTTGGGAGCTACACTAGTTCGTTCTTTGGCATCCTAATGAAAGCATAAACCCGGATTCTATATCCTACTTCATGCTTGGGGGCTAGAGGATATGATATAACATAATGTAAAAACAAGAGTTGGAATTCCGACTTACATATTGCTCACGAGTGAGTTTGTCTAAACCCGCGTTCACTTCAACTGCCACCTTCTCGGCAAGAGTAAGTGGGATCACTGGGGCTGTTGGAAGCTTCCCAGCACTAATCCTCTCGTCGTGAAGGCGGACTTGAGCGAGAAGGTCGGAGAACTTGACATCCTCTGCTTCTTGTGCTTCCTCCTCGGGGGATAGATGGCTTTTGTCCAGGACTTGCCTGGCCAGCCACTGGATCTCCTCTACAGATTTCCGGGACAGGCCAAACTTGGCAAGTCCCGGATTGCTGATGAGGTTGTCGGCGAAGACTTCAGCCGAGGGATCATTACCTGAAGAGGGTTCACCCTTATCTTGACCTGACGCACCCACGGTGACGTCAGTTTGTGACCCAAGGATCACAGGCTCTGTTGGAGGAGCCGGATCTTCTGCAACCACCAGAGAAGGAATAATCGCTAGAGTTGCAGAAGGTTGAGGGGCAGGAGTTGGAGGAGCCATGGCAGGAGAAGCTATGGTGAGCTTCGTCTGTCGCAGGGGCTTCGTAGGAATCCCTTTCCCCTTACCCTTGATGAGAGGCTTTGCTCTGAGAATGTAGTAAAGTCAGAAACATTACATCTTAGAAAGAAATTCGAGAAAGGTACAAAGGCGGAAATTGTGAATGAAAGTTACCTCTTCACAACAGGCACTTGCTTTATGCCAACGACCACTGTCGGAGCTTTGTGCAAGGTCCGGCAATGGGACCACTTCAGTCTCCTGAGAAAACTCAGGAGGCTATCCTTCGAGTGGAGCAAGCTCCGACTCGGGGAGGTCAGCAAGCTGAAAACAAGAAAGCATATCAGCATTGCAGTATATAACTTAAAGATTGAAACACATAAAAGGTGTATTTGTGGAATCTTACTGGCACCACAGGGTTTTCCGCTGTGTACATATCCAGAGAAATCTCCGGAATCCTCCTCTCGATCCGCTCCTTGATCAGCCACTTGATTTGGCTGATGTAGCCTTGAGTGGTGTAGGATTTGGGGCTGATGCGGAGAGTCTTTCTTGGTAGACGTGATGGAGTGCATCAGTCTATCCCCGTGGTACTGAAGTGGTTGGATCCGACGTGAGACCCAGCACTGGACCAAGTCGGATCCCTTCAGACCCATGTGCTTGATCAAATATTCGATCCGCCTCTTAGCGAGGATCAGATCGTCGGTGAGAGCCGAAGCAGCCTCGTCCCGGGAAGGCTGGGCCGTGGCGGCTCCGTCGACAAAAGCCGGCAAAGCAGTAGCTTTGCCGGGAGCCGGAATATCCCTATGGTAGAAAAAAGTGGCTGGCCATTGTTTGACCGAGTCACTGGCAGAAATTTTGGGATATGCCCGGTCACATCTAAGCGAAAAACTAATAGTGCCGGTGATGTAAGGCACACCGACAGTGATGGAATTTCTCCGGACATGGAAATAGTACCGGAACAAAAGCAAACTCGGCCTAATGCCGAGAAAGCCCTCGCAAAGCGATGCAAACGCACTCATCTCTAAGAGAGAGTTGGGAGGAAGATTGTGGAGTTGAACTCCGTAATGATCTATAACCTTGGAGAAGAACTCCGAGGGAGGAAAAGACAGACCTCGGTCGAGATGGGTGCCGAAGTCGACCCGCTCGCCGTCTTCCGGGTTGGGGACGGTTTCGCCGGAGCCGCTCCGCCAGTCGCCGGCAGCGAGAAGCCCCTCCTTCTCCACGTTCTTGAGGCCGTCCTCATCAAGGGCGCAGGGGATCCAGATTCCCCAGAAGCTTTCCTTCTCCGTTGCTGCTTCTGCCGTCGCCGCCGCCGCAGCTGCCACCAAACCGGAGGAAGAGGATGATGAAGCCATTTCTCTAGTGAGAAGATGACCTGAAAGTGGCGGTGTTGGGAGTTTTGTGGGGGGGGGGAGGACGAGAGAGCTCTGAGCGCGTAGGAGGATTGGGAGGAAAGGAAACGACAAAAACTGGTGGAAAGGAGAAGGAGAAATCCAAACCCCTGATACATTGCAAATGTATCTATAATTTTTGATGTTCCATGCTTGGTTTTATCCACTTTCTTGTGTTTTGTTCCAACTTTGGAGTACTTTTATTATGATTTCTTGGAATAACCTATTAACAAGAGCCACAGTGCCATCTGCCTGTTTTCTGTTGTTTTTGGTTCCAGAAAAGTCAGAAAATGAATATTCTCGGAATTGGACGGGACAAAAGCCAAAGTGCCTATTTTTCCGGAAGGGATCAAGTGCCAGAATACGAGACGGAGAAGGGCTGGGGCCCGGCCACACCACCTGGCCGCGCGGCCAGGCCTGGCCCGTGCTAGGGGGTGGTCTGGCCGATCCCAACACCCCCTCAGCCTCACCTTCCGCCTATAAGTTTCCCTCGGGACGAAAACCCTAAGTACCCGATCAAAAATCCACGAAAAAGTCTGTAGCCGCCGTCGTCTCTGTCCCTAGATCGGGGGGATCTGAAGCTCTTCCCGGCACCCTGCCGGAGAGGGGAATTCACCCTGGAGGCCTTCTTCATCACCATGCAAGCCTCCGGTGTGATGCGTGAGTAGTTCATCCTTGGACTACGGATCCATGTAGTAGCTAGATGGTCTGTTTCTCCTCCTTTGTGCTTTCATGTTTAGATATTGTGAGCTCCGTTCATGATCAAGATCATCTTTTTGTAATTCATACATGTTGTGTTTGCGGGGATCCGATGGATATTGAGATGCTATTTCAGATTGATTATTGATTCTATCATGTCTTTGTTATTTGAGATCTTGCATGCTTTCTGTTGTTAGTAGCTATCTTGGCCAAGTAGATGCTAGCAAATCCAAGAGTTAGTATTTATGCTCGATAGTGGGTTCATGCCTCTGGTAATCTGGGGAAGTGACAGAAATCTCTAAGGTACTAGATGTGCTGTTGCTACTAGGGAGAAAACAACAATCCTTTGTTCATAGAACAATCGTATTGTTTACTTTACACGCAGTTCATAAAGCAATAATCTGTTGCTTGCAACTTAATACTGGAGGGGGTTCGGATGATAACCTGAAGGTGGATTATTAGTCATAGATGTAGTTGGATGGCGGTCTACATATTATGTTGTAATGCCCAATCAAGTCTCAAAGGAGTCAAGATGATTAGTATATGCATGTATTGCTTTCTCGGTGTTTGTCAATTGCCCCGCTGTAATTTGTTCACCCAACATGTTATCTATCTAAGGAGAGCCACCTCTAGTGAACTATGGATCCCGGTCCTTTACTTTACATACAATCTATAAACTGTTTCTTCTTTGTGTTTTCTTTCTGCAAACTTTTACTTCTTTCCATTCGATACGTTTAATCCTTTGTTTTCCGCAAAACACGGTGAGATTGACAACCTCATCGCAAGTTGGGGACAAAGTTCTGTGGTTGTGTTGTGCAGGTCTCCACGTTGCTACTAGCACCGGTAGTGCGCCCTGCCAAAGCTCAGCTAGTAACACCTTTGAGGTATTTCCTTGCTCCTACTGGTTCGATTAAATCTTGGTTTGATAACTGAGGGAAACTTGCTGCTGTGCTCATCATACCTTCCTCTTGGGGTTTCCCAACGAGCTCTACATCAACACCGCCATCAAGCATTTTTCTAGGCGCCGTGCATTGAGCCATCAAGCATTTTTCTGGCGCCGTTGCTGGGGAGTCAAGGACATCTTCACAAGGGGAGTCCCTCATAACCAATCTCTTTACTTTGTTGTTTTTGTTTTGCTTAGTTTCTTTTTGCTTTGTTTGCTTGTTTTGTTCTTCAAAAAACACAAAAAAATTAGTTTTACTTGTTTTGCTTTCTTATTTGAAAACCCAAAAAAATGACTACTCTTGAAAACACCAAGTTGTGTGACTTCACTAGCACCAACAACAATGATTTTATGAGCACTCCTATTGCTCCACCTATGCCTGAAAATACTTTCTTTGAGATAAAACCTGCTTTGCTCAATCTTGTTATGAGAGAACAATTTTCTGGTATTGTAATGAAGATGCTGCTTCCCATCTAAATAACTTTGTTGAACTTTGTGAGATGCAAAAGCATAAGGATATAGATGGAGATATTATTAAACTGAAATTGTTTCCTTTCTCTTTGAGAGGAAAAGCTAAAGAGTGGTTGAATTCCTTAACTAGGAATAGTATTGATTCTTGGACTAAGTGCAAAGATGCTTTTATTGGAAAATACTATCCTCCCGCTAAGATTATATCTATGAGAAGTGAAATAATGAAGTTTAAACAACTTGATAATGAGCATGTTGCTCAAGCTTGGGAAAGAATGAAATCTTTGGTAAAGAATTGTCCCACTCATGGATTGACTGCTTGGATGATCATCCAAACTTTTTATGCAGGATTGAACTATTCTTCAAGGAACCTATTGGATTCAGCTGCTGGAGATACCTTTATGACCATCACTTTGGGTGCTGCAACAAAACTATTGGATAATATGATGGTTAATTAATCTGAATGGCATACTGAGAGAGCTCCACAAGGTAAGAAGGTAAATTCTGTTGAAGAAACCTCCTCCTTGAGTGATAAGATTGATATTATTATGTATATGCTTGTTAATGGGAAAGTCCATATTGATCCAAATAATGTTCCTTTAGCCTCTCTGGTTGCCCAAGAAGAGCAAGTTGATGTGAACTTCATAAGAAATAATAATTTTGGCAACAATGCTTATGGTAATAATGCTTATAGGAACAATTTTGGTAACATCAATTATAAGCCATATCCTCCCAACAATGGTAAATCTGAATTACCAAGTGAAGGAAGAATCTTAGAAGTTGAAAGAGCCACTAAAAACTTCATGCAAATGCAATACGAGCAAAATAAGCTATTTACTAAAATTATGGAGGAACAATCTATCATTTTGAAGAACATTAGCCATCAACTTGAGAGTCTAAATAGGGAAATTCCTAGTTTACAATTGAAACTCTCTAATGCTGAAAGGAATATATCTTCTCTATCTGAAGCTCAATCTTCATTGATTAATAAAATGGCTGCTAAACCCGAAACTAATGAGAATCCCTTTGCAGCTACTAATGCTATACAAGTAAGAATTGATGAAAACGTTAGACTATTAGCTGAATTACATGCTAAGTGGGAAAGAGAAGATGAAATTGCTAGAAACATTAGTGTTTATACTATCACCACCACTAGTGTCGAGGCTAGTAATAGTTCTACTACTTTAAATGATAAAATTGATTTTGATCTTGATGGTTGCAACATCTCTGAAGTTATTAAGTTCCTACAAAATCTTGCTAAAAGTCCTAATGCTAGTGCTATGAACATGGCTTTTACAAAACACATTATTGATGCTCTCATAAAGATTAAAGAAGAAAAGATGAAACATAAAGCTTCTATTCCCATAAAACAAGAAGATGATTGGGAACCCATCATTAATATGAAAGTGAACGACTTTGATTTCAAAGCTTTGTGTGATCTTGATAGTAGTGTTTCTATTATGCCTAGAAGGATTTATGATATGCTTGATTTGCCTCCTCTTGAAGATTGTTATTTGAATGTCCCACTTGATGCTAATGCTAAAAAGAAAATCATGGGGAGTCTTAATGATGTTCTTATTATGGTAAATGATTCCTATGTCCCTGTTGATTTCTATGTTTTGGATGGTGAATGCAATGCTTCTTGTCCTATTACTTTGGGAAGACCTTTTCTTAAAACTGTTGGTGCCATCATTGATATGAAAGAAGGCACCATTAAATATCAACTCCCACTCAAGAAAGGTATAGAACACTTCCCTAAAAAGATAGAAAAGATTTATTTTGCTTCTCCTATGAAAACAAAATTTGGTCTTAATGCTTCTTCATTTGAGAACACTTGATTCTTTCTTTGGTTCTTATGCCTAACTTAAAGGCGTTAAAGAAAAGTACTTGTTGGGAGATAACACAAGAGTTTTAGTTGAGTCTTGGAAGTTATTACCTCTGTAATAACCTCTCCTTATCCTTTTTATTTGCTTTTTGTGCCAAGAGTAACCTCTAATGAGAGTGAAGTAATGATTGGGAAAGTTGCTGTCCCGAAACAAATTTCTGTGCTTCACCTCTAAGAGATCTCTGTACGTCGGATTGAGCTGTAATTTTTTGTGCTTCTGCCCCAGGTTGTTATATAACTTTAGTTAGTTAAACACTTTTTGATTTGATCAACAGAAGGTCTTCGAAAAAATTCGTCTTTACCTGCTGGTCTGTTTTGACAGATTTCTGCCATTTTCTGCATTTGCTTCTTGTTAGTTCCTTCTTGAGTTCCTGTGGGGAATTAAGCTTTTTGAGGAAAGTGCTACAGTATCTAGTGTTCTAATGGAAGTTTATTTGGTGTTATAACTGAACCTTGAGACTTATTTATCTTAAGTGCACTAATGTTGCTAATGAGATTGTGTGAAGTTTTGTATGAAGGAAAAATTGCAGGTGTAAGGAAGGAATGAGTAACGAGATGAAGGATGGACTAAAGATCAGGCTTGGGGATGCCACGCGTGTCACCCCAAGAAATATCCAAGAAGTACAAGCGTCAAAGCTTGGGGATGCCCAAGGCATCCCCTTCTTCATCAATAAAAATTCCAGGTTTCTTCCAAACGTTTCATTTTTATTGTTTCGTGCACAGTTGTGTTTCTCTTGGAGCGTCTTCTTTTTCGTTTTCGTTTTGTTTTTTTAGTTTGCTTGGTTTGCTTAGTTTTCTGAATAAGTTGGTTGGACCCCCTCTTTCACACATTGGTTTACAAATAGTTTGGTTTGGTTTGGAAAAGAGTAGGAAAGTTTATGCTTATGTGGTAAAAAGAGCTCGTTTTTGACTGTGGCCTATGCTTTGTCATGCCATGCTCGATATTGTTTTGGCTTTATTCTTAGTATTCTTTGCTGTAGCATGACTTGTTATAAACAATTGAGATTGCTTAATGTGCCTTGGATGAATCATGCATTGTTTTAGCATATTAAAGCATGATATAGTGGTATTCTCCTTTGATGCTTTATTTGGGTTGACTTGGCGCATGCTCACACCATGTTATGACTATCTCAAGTCACCATAGCCTTTATGATCCTTTAGTTTTCAACTTGTAGTATCAATTTATGCTTTGATCCATGATGTTTTGTCGCTCTGCATGATTATGGCCATTATTGCTCTCTTAGTTTGTCGCTCCCAGTCTTTTGCTAGCCTCCACAACCAAGTATGAGTTCCACTGATGCATCCAACTCCCTAAACCAAGTTTTTCCAAAGAGTCCAATATACCTACCTACTAGCTTATGCTATTCCAAGTATATTCATGCTTTTGTTTACCTTCCACTTGTTATGAGAAAACTAGTGATTAAAGCTCTCACGAACTTGATGGCACACTTTACTTTATTGTCTCTAATAAACTTGAACCATTGGGTCCTTCTTTGTTGCGTATATGCTTGCGCTTTATAAGTTGAAATTAGCAGAACCATGTACCATGGGGAACGCTTTCAACATTGCACTTGTACTTTGTACCCCGTTGATATTATGTTCTTTTGCTTACGGATCCCGGCGGTGTGAAATAAAAGTGGAACTTGTAAGATCATGGAGTTTGTATATGTGTTAGAGAAACGCCTGGGCCGCTAGTCTAAGCCATGCCTAATCATGGTGGAAACTTGCAGCATCACCTTAGTGAGCACTCTATGAAGCATCCTCAATAAAAACCTATGCAAATAGCAAATAAAAAGATCGCTGAGATGCTCATTGTCTGCTTGCCTTGTCATTTTGATTATGGGAAAGCTCCCGTATCATGTGCAAGGGGTACCCCGTTGGCGATTCTTAATGATACACATATACTTACAATGACAAGAGCTTACTCGTGACTGAAGTTGAGTAGCATGAGGATCGGTCTTCGTAAGTAAGGGGCATGAGATTTCGGTTTATAACTTGTCAAGCATATCCTGTTAGTTGTGTCACTTTAACCTTAATCACCTTCAAGATGCTTATGATAGGGGCAATGAGAGCTGAAAGCTATAAGTACCATAATTTTTGGAAGCTCTTTATGAGACTTGAATCCCTACGTCCTTTTACAAAGGCTTTTCTTCCACCATTATATTGAGTCTCCACCTTCTATCTTTATGCACTACTTTGAGAGCATAGTGGCCATTCTTATTCTATATGCATTGTCCCAAGACTAGTTGGTTGATGCATAACTTGTTATTGCTTGTTTTAAACTATTGTATCTAGTCACTCTTATGAACTTTGAAGGTGTCCTATGCATTTATATATGCTACTCTGTTGAGGGACAAGCTGAATACTATTATGCTATGTTTTCTTTATGTGAAACAAACAAACGTCTTGCAAAGCATGTTATTCATGAATCTTTCGTTTGTGCCTTTTCATGTTGCATCATAGTTTCTTTGGTTATTGCTAGAACTTTGTCTTTCATGTTATGATTGAAGTACTATGATCCCAGCTTTGAGTTTTGCAAATACGTTGATCAAGTTTTGATGGTGCATGTCACCTCAAAAATTATTTCTTTTTATCACTTACCTACTCGAGGACGAGCAGGAGTTAAGCTTGGGGATGTTGATACATTGCAAATGTATCTATAATTTTTGATGTTCCATGCTTGGTTTTATCCACTTTCTTGTGTTTTGTTCCAACTTTGGAATACTTTTATTATGATTTCTTGGACTAACCTATTAACAAGAGCCACAGTGCCAGCTGCCTGTTTTCTATTGTTTTTGGTTCCAGAAAAGTCAGAAAATGAATATTCTTGGAATTGGACGGGACAAAAGCCAAAGTGCCTATTTTTCCGGAAGGGATCAAGTGCTAGAATACGAGACGGAGAAGGGATGGGGGCCGGCCACACCACCTGGCCACGCGGCCAGGCCTGGCCCGCGCCAGGGGGTGGTCTGGCCGACCCCAGCACCCCTCGGCCTCTCCTTCCGCCTATAAGATGCCCTCGGGACGAAAACCCTAAGTACCCGATCAAAAATCCACGAAAGAGTCTGTAGCCGCTGACGTCTCTATCCCTAGATCGGGGAGATCTGAAGCTCTTCCCGGCACCCTGCCGGAGAGGGGAATTCACCCTGGAGGCCTTCTTCATCACCATGCAAGCCTCCGGTGTGATGCGTGAGTAGTTCATCCTTGGACTACTGATCCATGTAGTAGCTAGATGGCTGGTTTCTCCTCCTTTGTGCTTTCATGTTTAGATCTTGTGAGCTCCGTTCATGATCAAGATCATCTATTTGTAATCCATACATGTTGTGTTTGCGGGGATCAGATGGATATTGAGATGCTATTTCAGATTGATTATTGATTCTATCATATCTTTGTTATTTGAGATCTTGCATGCTTTTCGTGATTAGTAGCTATCTTGGCCAAGTAGATGCTAGCAACTCCAAGAGTTAGTATTTATGCTCGATAGTGGGTTCATGCCTCTGGTAATCTGGGGAAGTGACAGAAATCTCTAAGGTACTAGATGTGTTGTTTCTACTAGGGAGAAAACAACAATCCTTTGTTCATAGAACAATCGTATTGTCTACTTTACACGCAGTTTGTAAAGAAATAATCTGTTGCTTGCAACTTAATACTGGAGGGGGTTCGGATGATAACCTGAAGGTGGATTATTAGTCATAGATGAAGTTGTATGACGGTCTATTTATAATGGTGTAATGCCCAATCAAGTCTCAAAGGAGTCAAGATGATTAGTATATGCATGTATTGCTTTCTCGGTGTTTGTCAATTGCCCCGCTGTAATTTGTTCACCCAGCATGTTATCTATCTAAGGAGAGCCACCTTTAGTGACCAATGGATCCCGGTCCTTTACTTTACATACAATCTATAAACTGTTTCTGCTTTGTGTTTTCTTTCTGCAAACTTTTACTTCTTTCCACTCAATACGTTTAATCCTTTGTTTTCCGCAAAACACGGTGAGATTGACAACCTCATCGCAAGTTGGGGTCAAAGTTCTATGGTTGTGTTGTGTAGGTCTCCACGTTGCTACTAGCACCGGTAGTGCGCCCTTCCAAAGCTCAGCTAGTAACACCTTTGAGGTGTTTCCTTGCTCCTACTGGTTCGATTAAACCTTGGTTTCATAACTGAGGGACACTTGCTGCTGTGATCATCATACCTTCCTCTTGGGGTTCCCAACGAGCTCTACATCAACACCGCCATCAAGCATTTTTCTAGGCGCCGTGCATTGAGCCATCATCCCCTTATATCCACCTAACTACGCCAAGATTCGTGCAAATGCTACAGTGTAACCGCCACGCGTCATGGAAGTAACTGGGAAGGACCCACGCGATGATTGCGTCTCCTCGATCTCCACACACGCATTGAAACGGCACCTCGGTTCCGCGAGTCGCGGACCCACCAATGGTCGTGCTGACGGCACGCCTGTCAGATTACGTGACTTGACCATGCTTGTGTCAGGTGGCGTAGAAAGCAAGTTCCGGCTTAGTTTAAAATCGAGCTGGAAAATCCGAGTAACTAATTGATAGGTTCGACTTATTGTTAAGACCCAGATCGTATTTTTTGTTGTGAAGTTTCAGGAACCCTTCAAGATTCTGCAAGCCGAAGATCAAGCTAGACGATGATAAAATCCGACTTTGGATCTTGGAGGCCTCCGGGGGCTGCTGTTGGGGATATAATTTTCGGGTATCCTCACAGTTCCTCACTGACCAGGGTGGCCCACTTCGGGTTAGAGCTTTGCTTCACGGGCGGCCTAGTCAGTAGAGAAGATGGAGTCCAATCCGGCTACGGGATGGCCCAGAAGACTTACCGACTTAGGCCCATAATGTTACTTGTAGTTCAAGATGTACTCTGTAACCAACTCTTAGTCATAGCCGGATTGATCTCTCCTGTAAACCCTAGGCTGGATATCTATATAAGCCGTCCTATGGAGAGCCTTTAGGGCACAACAAAATAGTCTACAATCTCAACTCACACAGGCGATACCCTTGTAACCCATATTCCGGCTCTGCCATATTACTAGATTGCTAGTAGGAGTAGGATCCGTCCAAATTCGGCGGATTCGAACATGGGTAAACTTGTGTGCTCACCATCCCGGAATACCGTACGTCTCACCCCCCTCTCTTCCGCACGCCTCGAGGACCCCCTCATGGTGTACTTGTCATCAATCCGATGACAGTTATGAGGTTCAACGTAGGAATTTTTTTGTTTTCTGCTGCGGAACCCTTCAGGGGCATCATATAAAAAACACCAAATAGGGTGTATATCAGGTACATGAAGGTTTTTTGGTGCCACTAAAAAATTTATGAATATATCCTAACTATCTTTACTCATGTCAACCGACACACGGAGCATATTCTTTTGAGTGTGTCATGAAATGCGATATTCCATAGTGAAGGAGATATGCCCTAGAGGCAAATAATAAATTGGTTTTTATTGTTATATCTCAATTAGTTCATAATAGTTTCATAATATGCTATAGCTGTGTTAATACGAAACGTTAATACACGTGTGGTATGTAAACAAACCATGTCCCTAGTTACCTCTAGCGAACTAGTTCATTGGTCATGAGGATGATCTAGGGTTTCGAGATCATGGGCATTTATGCCAATTGACAATGAGGTCACATCATTAGTTGAATGATGTGATAGACAAATAGCCCAACCAGTTGTATCTTAATGGGATCTAGTTACAAAGTTCACCATTAATAATAAAACTAAGGAAACCTCGCGACTTGTCCTTAGACTGTGAGATAATGCAAATCACCGTTCTAGAGGGAGCTTAGATGGTTATCAAGTATCACTCCGTGACTAGGTGATTGAAAAGGTGCCACTCAGGTTTCCCAAAGGGGCGTGTAGAGGAGTACATATCAAGACCAGGATTTTCCAATCCATATAATGGATATATACATATGTGGCCATCTCGGTGACATTGCATTAACGAAGCTTGCAAGCGTGTGACTGGGTCATAGAATGCAACAACATGGAAACGAGAAAACAAGTTCATCGGTAACGAGATTGAACGAAGGTATGGAGATAACATAGATCAAATCTCGGATGAACTAGGTATCAAGTGGCAAAGGGAATGGGAAACGACTGTTTACGGCTCAAACGACATTGTCATCATGGAATGCACAGGGGTCAATATGGGCATCCCGGTCCCGCTATTTATCATTGATGGAGATCATGTCTATGCCATTCCTGAGCCGTGGGGAAATACACTTAAGGGTACGATGAGCTAGAGATCCTCTATAAGTTGGAATCACCATATGAAAGAGAAAAGGAAACCGGAATCGTTCCGAGAAAGATCCGAAGTCGTTCGGAGGAAATCGAAAGGGAACCGAAAGGTGTTTCGGGTCAAATCGGAATTTGTAATATGTATTTACATATTAATTAATGTAATTAATATTAAATATAATATTAAAATCTAATTTTAAGGGGTATTCCACTAATGAGCCAAACTTCCTAAGGAAAAGGGCCCATTAGGGAAAACCGAAGGAGGGAAGGGCCAAGGGCCAAAGGGCCAAGGCCCATGCGCCTGAAGGGGGCCCACCCGGCTAACCTAGGGCTGTGCGCGGGGTGGGGCCCACCCTTGGCCTGCTTGCCCATGAGGCCCATGCGCCTCCCCCCTCTCTCCCTTGATTAGTCCCACATGGGAAACCCAAAGAGTTGGGAACACCCCCTCCCCCTATATAAAGGGGTGCCCATGGGTGGGATGAGAAACACCAATATTTGGAGAAGTCCTTTGGTTGACTTTCTCCTTCCCTCTCTCTCTCTCGTCTCTATGCGTTGGCACGGTCCCAAGAAAGGACTGTCCGAGCAAGAGACACCATACCTGCAGCACGTTGTTGCGCTGCAGGGATTCCAAGCCGAAGATCTACTTCCGCACTCCCGGCAGGGATCAAGGAGCCGGAGGTCTTCATCGTACACCGTATGTGTACGAAACCACGAGGGGCCTCACCTGAGGCACCTTGGATGTCGTAAGCCGGAGCTGCTGCACGATGAAGAAGGAGCAAGGGGTGACCTGCGAGGAGCTCCACGACCTTGAGGTCGGCTACGGGTTCGACTACTTCAACCACGCTCCTCTCGGAACGTTAACCGTGTATGGTCTACAAGGGTATGTATTCTATATTCTCCAGTCGTTACTACATTACTACATAGATAGATCTTGGGCGTTAGGAGGTTCCAACGTAGGAATTTTTTTGTTTTCTGCTACGGAACCCTTCAGTGGTATCAGAGCCGATCTATGCGTAGGAGTGTTGTACGGCCAGTACGCACATGTATTGTGCGGGCATTGATCCCTTAGTTGTTACCCTCTAACGTGTACTTGTTTATATTTCGGTATTGTTTGATGAAGCGGCCCGGACCGACCTTACGCGTATTCGTACGCGAGACTGGTTCCATGCTCGACATACGGCTTGTTCCGTATAAGTGGCTAGCGGGTGTCTGTCTCTCATTCAATAGTTAGCATTTACAATGGAGGGCCCCGAAAGGGGTGTAGTAGAGACAACTGTTGGATCCATGTTGTGTTTGGAAAGTTCGTAGATTAGAAACGGTTCTATTACGAAAGCCCTAACAACCACGTAAAACTTGCAAAAGATAAAGTAGAGCCGTCTAACTTTATTTTGCAGGAGGGCTTGTGTTATGATATGGTATAGGTCGTTACGAAGGTAAAGTAGTTTACTTTTATGTTACTAAGTTAAGTAGTAATGGCCATCGTTCCGATGGACGACCGGGTGGTGGCGTCGTGGACTTGGCGTCAAACCAGGGGCAAGATGGAGATCATGCCGGAGCGCTCGATGGAGATCAAGGCACAAGAAGAATGACCATATCATATCACAAATTTACATGTGATGTTGATACCTATTTTATATCTTATTATATGCTAGTATTAGATACTCAACGGTAGCAAATAAGATAATCTCTATATAATTCCAATGATAGTGTTCCCCTTGTGTGTGCACCACCAAGAAAGTTTGTTGTTATGAAGCCGGCCATGACGATCGGGGGCTAGACATATCTACATTCGCATACAGTGGGTGTAAGCCATGTTGGACAGCGAATACATACAAGTTAGATTTGGTGAGCCTAGCATGTGTAGACATGGCCTCAGAACACAAGAGATTGAAATATCGAGCATGAGTCACATGGTTGATGTGATTGACATTAGGGAATGTCTACCTTTGATGCTGCACTGATGGTCGTGACGCTCGGGGGAGGTGTAGAGGATTGGGATCATGTGATCACTAAAATCGTCTAGGGGATGACAATTTTAGTGGGAGCTCAATTATGATTGAACTCATATTATGAACTTAGTCTAGATGTCTGTTTGCAAATATCTTAGTAGATCATGTCCTATCCCATTGAGGTCCTTTGCGACCATGGGAATATACTTCTTGATATCGAACTTAGCAAAAGGGTCCAACTTCATAGATTAATACCCACGCATGAGGGATATCCTCGTAAAAGGTGATCTTCTCTTCTTGATACAATGACCCTTAGGAGATAATCCTATGACTCCATAGTGTTTGTATGTTCTCCGTAATCATCCAACAAGCCATTCTCCATTCGATGGAGAGTTGGATTATAATCTTGTATTCTGCAAGATCAGGCACATAAGTATGAGCCGTTGGACGAGTCTTCTTTCATGATGGATGAAAAGGAAAATATTTGGAGAAACACTTAGCAATCTTGTGTTAGAGTTATGAACTCTCAGAAGGGCTTGATTGCAATGGAGTTCATGAATGAAAAGGGTATATGTTAGATATACAAAGTTATAAATGTAATTCTTGCAAAAACTCGTTGCAGTTTATATAAGTATTGGATACTTGTCCTGTTTTGTGAAAACAGGATGGTCTGCTTGAGAATTACTGGAATTGGGGCAATGTGGCTAGATGACGGCAACCAAATCAGTTTATGGCCGACATCACCCCTTTCCTCAAAGATTATCATTTGGATTAGTGGACTTGAATATAATTTTGTAATCCTTGTTTATGTGTCTTGATTTTAGCAAGACGATTGTTCATATGAATAAGTTACAAGCCAGTTGTACTGTTCTTATGAACAATACCTTTATGGTCACATTACGATTATAAATGATATATTCTCATCACTATGTTAATGATAACAGTTTAAACATTTATAAAGGATTAGAATGCTAAAAGATATCCAAGGTTTAGTAATGACATGACACTATAGTTTAAGTCATTTTGGTTACGGCATGTTCTTCATTCTAAATGAAGATCGGGGTCCTAGATGCTTAATCTAGAGACTTTGCAAAACCATGCCTCTTGGGTAGAATGACTAAAACTCTGCATTCTGGTAAAACAGTGACATCCGAAGAAATGTTGAATCTTATACATAGTGATGTATCATATTTTCAACAAATAGTGGAAATCATTATTTCACACTTCATTGTGGATTTAAGTGAATATGAGCATTTACTTAATGAAACATTAGTTTGAAACAGTTTTGAATTGTTCAAAAGATTTCAAAATGAAGGAAGATATTGAAATTAACAAGAATACAAAGTCTCTTCGATTTGATCAACATGACCAAAGTATTTAAGTTAATTTTGGCATAAAAGGACATGTGAAAGAGGTTTCACAAATTATGATAATAGGGCAAATTAAAAGTGTATTGAAATGTCTAAATATCATAACCATTATGTATTAGATACATATGGTATAATATTATCTCTTATCAGGGTTATAGTTATCGTTTAGAGTTAGAGATCGAAATGATCGAACACTCAGTTGGAATACAAAGGAACATCTAAAGATTCATGGAAACAACACCATAAGTGTTATGGCATGTTCGAGTTTCTGGAGATTTTGATAAGTTGAAATCATGGCAAATAAACAAGTCTTTGTAGATCATTCTTAGGAAGCTATGAATGCATCTTCCACAAAGGACAAACCTGTTGTTTTCCAAAGTTGACGTGTCTTGATGAAGATACAGGTGGAAGAAAGTAAAAGATCAAAACAAGGTATTTGACCTTGCCTCCGAATTGTTGAGTGGCACAGCGGAATTTGTTTCGTGAAACCGAACTCTACAAATAGAGGAGAAACTAATGATAATGATCATAAAAGTTTCAGTGAATACTTTTACTAAAGAAAGTAGGATTCAACAATATATACTCTGCATGTTAGTGGAAATATATTATTGATTCACTTGTCATGTTTATGAACAAGACATACCTACGAATTACAAAGAAGCGTGATGGACCTAAGTGCGAGGAATGACCTAGAGTCATAAAATCCTATATTAAGTTACATTTAAGATTGCAAAGTAATATGTTACTTGATCTTATTAAGTAAAGAAGTTTACTTGATATTTCTGAATGACTTCAAAGTCATAAGATGGAAATGAAACTTAATGGAGACGTAAAAGCTCGATTTGTCACACTGTATGGACAAATTCAAGGAGTTGACTACAATTGTAGTGATGCTTGAGTCTATTGGATTTACACTAGCAATATATGGATATTGAAGTCTCGTAGCTGGAATTCTCAATTTGATGATGATCAAAGAATTTTGGAATGTCCAAGATTATAGAGAGGACCTGCATTTGAGTGGGAGCTAATTATCTTGGCCAAATCTTAATATGTAAAGAGACATATTTTGAGTGGGAGCTAAGTAGCCTGGCTGAATCATAATATGTAACAGGCATATTTTGAGTGGGAGCTAAGTGAAATCCCTGGATCACAAATATGGATGCCATATTTGAGTGGGAGCGTGAGATCATTCTAGGATATGTGGACGACATATGTGAATGATGTGATTGGTATTGATAACATTTAAGTTAGTAAATACGGATGAAGTTGAACAAGTTATTAAACAATGAGATCTATCGAGATAGATTGGTAAGTTTAATAAACATCATAGTTGAATGCTTCCTAGACTTGATTCTGAAGATGTTCAGAATATCCTAGATGAGATTCTGAAGTAGTTCAGAATGGAACAAGGAAAAGTAAGAGGTTCTTACTTGTATGAAGCATTGAGTTAGTCTTAGTATTGCAACGATGGTTAAAAGGAAGAAAGAGATGTGTTTCATCTCCTATGCCTCAGTCATAGGTTCTTCCATACAACCATATTGTATACTCGACATAATGTGACCCGAAGTTCTGGTTGGAAGGGCAAGCTCTTAACTGTAAGAACATGTCTTGAAGTGATTCTTTAGTTAATCACTGAACCAGAATTAAGTTTGTACTTAAATGGTAAGAAGCAAAGTAAGTGGCATAGTTGCATTTCATGCACTAGGATCTACATAGATATAGAAGTATAAAGGATCCATCTGATATTGTTATGGCGGGGCTAGTTCGCTTTAACGTAGAATGATGTGTCCCAGGACACAGTGCCCATGAGAAATCCCTCGAGGTTGATCTAAAGTCACTGTAGGCTCCTAGAAATCGGCCTCGTTCTACTGCCATAACTATCGTATATACACAAAGGATTGTAAAGTGTGTTTCGAAGTTTAGATGACAACAGTGAAAACGACCGTCATTATAAACATTAGAAACAAAGTCTCACTTTGTTGCAAAACGAATACTTCGACCCATTATGAGATAATGGTGTGAATGACAAAGTTAGGAAGACATTAACGATTTGCAAAGACATAATGATCTGGTAAAACAGAACATGGATATGACATTTTCCATAAGCATGCATGATCAATAAACACATATGTGATATGGTTTATGATGAGTAAAATGCAAGCTAGATTATTTGTACTCTAGTGCAAGTGGGAGACTGAAGGAGATATGCCCTAGAGGCAAATAATAAATAGGTTTTTATTGTCATATCTCAATAGTTCATAATAGTTTCATACTATGCTATAACTGTGTTAATACAAAACGTTAATACACGTGTGGTATGTAAACAAACCATGTCTCTAGTTACCTCTAGTGAACTAGTTCATTGGTCATGAGGATGATCTAGGGTTTCGAGATCATGGGCATTTATGCCAATTGACAATGAAGTCACATCATTAGTTGAATGATGTGATAGACAAATAGCCCAACCAGTTGTATCTTAATGGGATCTAGTTACAAAGTTCACCATTAATGATAAAACTAAGGAAACCTCGTGACTTGTCCTTAGACTGTGAGATAATGCAAATCACCGTTCTGGAGGGAGCTTAGATGGTTATCAAGTATCACTCCATGACTGGGTGATCGAAAAGGTGCCACTCAGGTTTCCCAAAGGGGCGTGTAGAGGAGTACATATCAAGACCAGGATTTGCCAATCCATGTAACGGATAGATACATATGTAGCCATCTCGGTGACGTTGCATTAACGAAGCTTGCAAGCGTTTGACTGGGTCATAGAATGCAACGACACGGAAACGAGAAAACAAGTTCATCAGTAACAAGATCGAATGAAGGTATGGAGATACCATAGATCAAATCTCAGATGAACTAGGTATCAAGTGGCAAAGGGAATGGGAAACGATTGTTTATGGTTCAAACGACATTATCATCGTGGAATGCAGAGGGGTCAATATAGGCATCCCGGTCCCGCTATTGATCATTGATGGAGATCATGTCTGTGCCATTCCCGAGCCGTGGGGAAATACACTTAAGGGTACGATGAGCTAGAGATCCTCTGTAAGTTGGAATCACCATATGAAAGAGAAAAGGAAACCGGAATCGTTCCGAGAAAGATCCGAAGTTGTTCGGAGGAAATCGAAAGGGAACCGAAAGGTGTTTCGGGTCAAATCGGATTTTGTAATATCTATTTACATATTAATTAATGTAATTAATATTAAATATAATATTAAAATCTAATTTGACGGAGTATTCCACTAATGGGCCAAACTTCCTAAGGAAAAGGGCCCATTAGGGAAACCCGAAGGAGGGAAGGGCCAAGGCCCAGGCGCCTCAAGAGGGCCCACCCGGCCAGCCTAGGGTTGTGCGTGGGGTGGGGCCCACCCCTGGCCTGCTGGCCCATGAGGCCCATGCGCCTCCCCCCTCTCTCCCTTGTTTAGTCCCACATGAGAAACCCAAAGAGTTGGGCACACCCCCTCCCCCTATATAAAGGGGTGCCCATGGGTGGGATGAGAAACACCAATATTTGGAGAAGTCCTTTGGTTGACTTTCTCCTTCCCTCTCTCTCTCCCGTCTCTATGCGTTGGCACGGTCCCAAGAAAGGAATGTCCGAGCAAGAGACACCATACCTGCAGCACGCCGTTGTGCTGTAGGGATTCCAAGCCGGAGATCTACTTCCGCACTCCCGGCAGGGATCAAGGAGCCGGAGGTCGTCATCGTACACCATATGTGTACGAAACCACGAGGGGCCTCACCTGAGGCACCTTGGATGTCGTTAGCCGGAGTTGCTGCACGATGAAGAAGGATCAAGGGGTGACCTGCGAGGAGCTTCGCGACCTTGAGGTCGGCTACGGGTTCGACTACTTCAACCACGTTCCTCTCGGAACGTTAACCGCGTATGGTCTACAAGGGTATGTATTCTATACGCTCCGGTCGTTACTACATTACTACATAGATAGATCTTGGACGTTAGGAGGTTCTAACGTAGGAAATTTTTTGTTTTCTGCTGCGGAACCCTTCACATAGGTCACCCAAAAATGAGTGTGGTTGTTGAGCATCGAAGATCTTACACTTCCCTAGTCTTCAAAACATGCGTGCACTATTATCATTCATCACGTGACACCAAGTAGGCTGATGACAACAAATAAGGTATTGTTGAAATTGTTAGAAAGATTGCCATAAGTTCAAATTAGTACGACATCAGAAAATTGCAGAACTAAAACAGAGGATATAAGATTTAATACCTTATTATCACTTCTTATGTTTCTATATGGAAGGCACCAATGAAGCACCATTATTTTGTTTTGTGAATTCTTATGTTTCTGTACGGAAGGGAAGAACAAAGCACCATATTTTAAAACATTTAGTATTTAGTTTCCCTTGCCCTGCTCCCTTCGTCCCAAAATAAGGGACTTGGGTTTGTTTAGACTGTGTCAATGGTCAAAAGAGAAATGGCCTTATATGAATCTACATATACAAGTTATATGCTACTTATGATGATGTTGATAACCAAGTAAATCCACCTCTACATTCTTCTAGAATAAAATCCATTTTTTTCCTAAATGATTATTGAAAAAATAAAGACCGCGCCTACCCTATCGTGTGCAACAGATACTATGATTTTTTTGTTAAGCTAGCTTGTGAAGGATCCTATGATAATATTGAATACATAGCCCTTGAAGTCCTTTAAAAACAAACAAACTAAGTGTATCGTTGACCAAATTGATTGTCAAAGAAACTACTTACCTAGAGTGTCACCACTAACTTCCTAGAAGATGGATCCACTAGTCATAAAGTGCATGAATGGTTGCATGATTGATAGAAAAGCATCGGTTACAAATACTTAGAGTAAAACTTTGTGCGCAAAATCTAGGCTCTCACACAAGATTACTATAGCCTGTAGGTGAATTGACATTGTTTTTGTTCCAATAAAATAAAAAAGTGTAATTGAAACTATGTGTACTCCGATAACATAAGGATGAAAGAATTAAGCTCAGACTCTGGTGTTAGTTACATCACGGAACAATAGTTGAAACTTTTGAGGCTTAAACCAAGATAATACTCGCAGGAGGAACAATCAGTTAGGAAGCTGAGCAAGTACATTGACGATGCAAGTGTTGCAGCCTTCTTGTAACTGCAGTTCATCTTCTCCTACAACAGTTTTAGTCTGGTGAAGTATTTTCTAAATACATTGACCACTAACACCATAAACTGATTTGTAATCAAGAATTTCTCTTTCGGTTAATATCTAACATGTTTTACTTATTTTAGTCTCATGAGGGAAGAAAGAAACATGTATTCTCGAAAGTAGACACATAACTAAAGCTACAACTGAATTGACGCTATGAAATAAATCCACTTCTACGTAATGTAAGGTACTTTCAAGGGACATTTTGACTAACTAAACCAGTAATTTTGAAAAGAAGGTATAAGCATGAATAGTTTCTATCTGGAATGCACTGAAAATATAGGAAACAATGCACAAAGACTGGGGCTCACATCTTCAAATGATATCATCAAGGCAATAGCATGTCGAGGCACAAAGGCAGAACTTCTATTCATTGTGGTCATGCTGCGTTGAAAAAATGTGGTGTTCAAGTAGCTGACCTTGATGTATGATGTTTGATGTTGCTCATGGATGTGCCAAAGAGTGCCATCATTGCTGGATTTCATGGAAAGCCAATACATTGTTTTCTTATCCGACCCAAATGCATGCATACTAAAAAAATCTTATCTCTTGAAGGTAGACACAACTAATATTAATCGGGGAGCAATCACACCCATCCATATAAATAGATTAGTACCGATTGAGATACACACATCAACCGAAAGGAAGAGCACATATGTTCCTTGGAGCTGCCTGCTAGGACCATTGGCTTATCCCTGACCTATGGAGAGAAGGATAAATACCTGTCCTGTAAAACCATAACTTTATCTAGAACAGGGAAACAAAAATCAAAAGGCCATATATCAGATGGCATCATGTTGCAAGTCAGGAATAGACAACTCGACTATTCTGTACCGGTATGCCTACACAAGATGATATATGGAACTTGCCACCAATATTCTATGAGTGGGAGAGAGAGACGATCGTATTCCATACAACAGGCAGGGTATGACCTAGAGCTTAGATTTGAGGCTTGAGTTTAAGACTTCAGGAAAAAAGTAAAGGTTGATAGAGTAAGTCTTTCATTCTATAATTTATATTGTATTGTTCTGAGTAATCTTAGAAATGTGGACCGAGGCGGAGCATGGTGGCTTGGACCGGGTGATGCACCCCATCCCGCCAGGTTTGAGTCTCCGCACTCGCAACCTGGTGCGTATGCACAATTCTCTTAATAAAATACAGCAGGGTTCTCCCCCTCTGGTCTAGTTTTTTTAATTATCTTGGAAACCGATATGTATATGATGTTATGTAAGAGACGTGTTCACTCTTCAAATGAAGATCAATCTAGTCCAACAAAGACATCTTTTCTAGCATCATTGAGAAGGAGAGCACTACCATGTAAAACATCATGTATTTTTTATAATTGTTTTATCACTTCCCAAATACCCAATAAATTTAAGCATAACCAGACTTGTATTTACCAGACTAACAGATAAGTACTTACTTCGCTATATTAGGTTGTGAAATACAGAATATATACCATTACACAAATTTTTATATTATGCTATTTCAAACAAATGTAGGTGCCAAATCTTGATTGTTCATCACTGAGGTCATGCAAGCACATCTTTATATCCTCCTGCAGTCCATAGCTTGTCCATTCATGTTGTAGGTAAAAAAACATGAGAGATGCACCAGCTAGTGTAATTGGATCAAGAATATCCCATTTTTTGCTTATCACCAAAAGTCATTCTTTAGGTCTGCCTGGGTGAATAGGTATGTAGAGGACAGGCGAATGAAACTGTTCCAAAATCAGAGACCATATTCTTTAGAAATATGTACCTCTATTCGTCAAGTCGGACTTTTGTTCTTAGATATCCTTGAGAAGTTGTTGGAATCTAGATGTCCTATCTGATGGAAGTGGGAAAGATACCACGAGTTTACTTTTCATCACGCTACTAAATATTGTATTCTATCAAGAGATCGCACTAGAGAGCTAAGACAAAAATACTTATCCACCAATGTTGTAAAGAAGAAGTCGGGTTACACAATGCCAGTAATCAAGAATGTAGATCTGCTATCATGAATCACTAAGTTTTGCTGGGCAGAGACCATTGTTGGTTGTTGCATTCTAGTTATGACTTTAAGACTGGTATTGTATCAGCTAAGCAGCTATACTTGGAAGGATTGGGATTGTAAGAACTTGGAAAATAGAGGAGCAATAGTCTGAATCAGTTGTTTTCAAAAAATATATAATGAACCAAATATATTATCAACATGCTAACTATCATTTTCGCAAATATAAATATCGTATGGTGATACATAGCTAAGAATGAAACTGACATTGCAATACAAACTAAGCATCTCCCTGTATAAAAAGAAGAGATGGCTGACAATATTTTTCCCGTGGCACCTGATTCTGAGGTACCACACCTCTTTCTTTTTTCTTCAGTGAAACATTGAACGCCCTAATGCCCTCATAATATTTTTTCTAGCAAGTAATATTCTAAATTGAACAATGAGAGAAAATAAAGGCCGATCGGTATTCTAAATCGGACAATGATAAGAGAAAATAAAGGACGATTAGTTAGTAAGACTCACCATGTTGTACCTAAAATCGTTCGAAGCCACAATGAAGAACTACTTCTTCTCGTCGCTTGGCCTGGTGAATGAACGACGACCACAAATTGGATAAAAAAAGAAATCAATTTTTACAAAGGCAATAACGATCATCGAGTAGAGAAAAAAGGACAAGGAAGGGAAAACGATGGATTTAAATTCTACAAAGGAGAACGGACAACACCGGCTGTGATTTTGACCACCGGATCTGGCAACCCCGTGAGTGGATCATTGTGCCACTTCCCGTGTGCTTCTCCTTGCTTCCTTCGATGGTGACCTAATGGCCGCGACCATCCTAGATAGATTGGGGTATGCAAGAAATTCTTTAGGGATGGATGCAAGAAGTATTTGACAGAGAGCCTCGAATCCTTACTTTTAGTGCTGAACAAATCAGTGGAGGGATTTCTTGGGTGCTCGACTCGGTGGATGATAGCCTTTGTGACATGCGAACTACACCTCGCGTTGCTCTGCCTCATCTGAGGAGAGAAAGAAGGTAAGGGGAGTTCTGTAGATGGATTTGACCTTATAGAAGGAGAACGGACGGCGGCGACAGCGATGTTGACCACCGGATCTGGTGTTTTCATGGATTGTGCATGGTTGTGCCGCTTCCCATGTGCTCCTCCTTGCCGCCTTCGACAGCTCCGAAGACGGAGGCGGTGGACCTCGATCTTCCACCTCGTGCAAGTAGACGAAGAATTTCCGCCGGTCGTCGCTCTCCACACAAAAACCGAAGTGTCTCAATGGGTCAGCAGCAAAATAGAAGCCTACTGGGGCTTCTCTCTGAAACAACGACCGCCACACTTTGACCCACGGGACCGACTATACAGCTCAAAGTGACCTCAAATCAACACCCTTGCCCACCGAACCGCTCCACATAACCCCACCCTGACGCCTCAGTCCTCACCGCAGCGACACGCATTAGGCAAACAAGCCCATAGCTAACGAAGGTGCGCCAATCTCTAAGCAAACCGACAGAGGCCCAATAAACAAAAAATGTTGCAAGAAACCGCCTGACCGATGTAAAACGCTGGAAGAAACGATAGAGCTGCAAAACCAGGGAGCTTAGAACTCCTTAGGGATTTGACACGGAGTCTCGAATCCTTACTTTCAGTGCGGAATGAATTAGTGGAGGGATTTCTTGGGTGCTCGACTCGGTGGATGGCTGCCTTTGTGACATGCGTCGCGCTGCTTCGCCTCATCTGATTTGCGAACTACACCTCGCGCTGCTCTGCCTCACCTGAGGAGAGAAAGAAGGTAAGGGGAGAGAAAGAAGGTAAGGGGAGTTCCACAGATGGATTTGACCTTATAGAAGGAGAACGGACGATGGCGATAGCGATGTTGACCACCGGATCTAGTGTTTCCATGGACAGTGCATGGCTGCGCCGCTTCCCGTGTGCTCCTCCTTGCCACCTTCGACACCTCCGAAGACGGAGGCGGTGGACTTCGATCTTCCACCTCGCGCAAGTAGACGAAGAATTTCCACCGGTCGTTGCTCTCCACACAAAAACCGCAGTGTCTCAATGGGTCGGCAGCAAAATAGAAGCCTACTGGGGCTTCTCTCTGAAACAATGACCGCCACACTTTGACCCACATGAACTGACTATACAGGTCAAAGTGACCCCAAATCAACACCGTCGCCCACCGAACCGCTCCACATAACCCCACCCCGATACCTCAGTCCTCACCGCAGTGACACACATTAGGCAAATAGGCCCATAGCTAATGACGGTGCACCAATCTCCCAGTAAACAAAAAACTGTGCAAGAAACCGCCTGACCGATGTAAAACGCTAGAAGCAACGACAGAGCTGCAAAACCAGGGAGCTTAGAGCTCCTTAGAGATTTGACAGATAGCCTTGAATCCTGAATTTCAGTGCTGAATGAATCAGTGGAGGTATTTCTTTGGTGCTCGACTTGGTGGATGGCCGCCTTTGTGACATGCGCCGCGTTGCTCCGCCTCATCTGATTTGCGAACTACACCTCGCGCTGCCCTGCCTCATCTGAGGAGAGAAAGAAGGTAAGGGGAGAGAAAGAAGGTAAGGGGAGTTCCGCAGATGGATTTGAACTTATAGAAGGAGAACGGACGACGGCGACAGCGATGTTGACCACCGGATCTGGTGTTTCCATGGACCGTGCATGGTTGCGCCGCTTCCTGTGTGCTCCTCCTTGCCACCTTCGATACCTCAGAAGACAGAGGCGGTGGACCTCGATCTTCCACCTCGCGCAAGTAGACGAAGAATTTCCGCCGGTCGTCGCTCTCCACACAAAAACCGAAGTGTCTCCATGGGTCGGCAGCAAAATAGAAGCCTACTGGGGCTTCTCTCCGAAACAACGACCGCCACACATTGACCCACAGGAACCGACTATACAGGTCAAAGCGACCCCAAATCAACACCGTCACCCACCAAACCGCTCCACATAACCCCACCCCAACGTCTCAGTCCTCACCGCAGCGACACGCATTAGGCAAACATGCCCACAGCTAACGACGATGCGCCAATCTCTAAGCAAACCGACCGAGGCCCAATAAACAAAAACCGCTGCAAGAAACCGCCTTACCGACGTAAAACGTTGGAAGCAACGACAGAGTTGCAAAACCAGGGAGCTTAGAGATCCTTAGGGATTTGACAAGGAGCCTCGAATCCTTACTTTCAGTGCTGAATGAATCAGTGGAGGGATTTCTTGGGTGCTCGACTCGGTGGATGGCCTCCTTTGTGACATGCGCCGCGCTGCTCCACCTCATCTGATTTGCGAACTACACCTCGGGTTGCTCTGCCTCATCTGAGGAGAGAAAGAAGGTAAGGGGAGAGAAAGAATGTAAAGGGAGTTCCCCAGATGGATTTGACCTTATAGAAGGAGAACAGACGATGGCGACAACGATGTTGACCACTGGATCTGGTGTTTCCATGGACACGTGCATGGCTGCGCCGCTTCCCGTGTGCTCCTCCTTGCCACCTTCGACACCTCCGAAGACGGAGGCGGTGGACCTCGATCTTCCACCTCGCGCAAGTAGATGAAGAATTTCTGCCGGTCGTCGCTCTCCACACAAAAACCGAAGTGTCTCAATGGGTCGGCAGCAAAATAGAAGCCTACTGGGGCTTCTCTCTGAAACAATGACCGCCACACTTTGACCCACAAGAACCGACTATACAGGTCAAAGTGACCCCAAATCAACACCGTCGCCCACCGAACCGCTCCAGATAACCCCACCCGACGCCTCAGTCCTCACCGCAGCGACATGCATTAGGCAAACAGGCCCACAGCTAGCGACGGTGCGCCAATCTCTAAGCAAACCAACAGAGGCCCAATAAACAAAAAACGGTGCAAGAAACCACCTGACCGACGTAAAATGCTAGAAGCAACGACAAAGCTGCAAAACCAGGGAGCTTAGAGCTCCTTAGGGGATAGCGATCGCTACAGAAGGGGAATACTATCGTATCAACAGTCCTAACAAAACCAGCCTAAACATATGTCGTACAAGAGAGAGGATAGAACGTTTACAAAGATTGACACAATATATCTCTATCTCTTTAACAGAGTACGACTATATCTCTATCATGAAAACCACTTTGAACTTAGCATTTTCTCTAACTTAAATCTCAGCATTTATTCTTCAAATGCAAATGTCTCGATCAAGGTTTTTTGAGTCGCCAAGCCAAACCAAGTCGCGAACTGACTCAGCAATTAGGTGACGAAAGTCGGTGTATAATCACCATATGTCGTTGTTTAGTCACGAGTAGCCATGATTTTGAGAAAATATTAGTCGTCGACTATACAGCGACTCAAAAAACTTGGTCTCACTATGGTAGTAGATATATACGCTCAAAAGTAATTGATTGGAATTCAAAGGTTTTGCGAGCTAAAAAGGAAAGGAATCAAAGAGAGCATAAATAAATTAGAGAACAGTAGAAGTACACAAAAAAGTTTGAAAAAACTTAGTGAACTAATGAAGGTTTATAAATTCATATATAAGCTGATATCAAACACTAGTTCACGACCATGCAAGAGCTGCAACAGATGTGAAAACTACAGCATATGACAAGCCTTTTCTACTCCATAATAAAATTCTAAAAAAAGATCATCGAAAACTATAGGCAGGACAAGGTCGTCTCAGGTGGTATCGGGAAGCTACCACAACAATCCAATGTAATAAGCAAACTAAAATTTGCAATTTTTAGTTGCTAATTGCTCCTCCAACTGGTCTCTCGGAACTGACAAATCAAGGATCAAGATACTTCATCTCCGGTGGTGATGGCTATATGTCAATTAAGTTAACCCGATATAAGCACACTAAATTTTGCGATACTTTGTTGTCCTCTCCAAGACATCTACTAAGACAGCAGGGCATGATCTTTTCAAGTGCACATACCCCTTGCTTGCCAACACATCATCCATTCTATTTGAAGACACGATATATTCAACACAAGCATCTCTGAGCCTGCTGCAGTGATGCTGATCAGCTAGAGCTAACGTGGTTCACATTCAATCGTCATCCTTTCCATTGCATACCGATCTGCAGCTACTAGTAGGTGCTTGACCATTTCTTTACTGTCATCAGCATCAAGATTGTCCATGGGAGGCAATGAATCTGTGTAGATGAAGTGAAGCAATGCCTTGAAAGCGGCAGGCTGCATGTCTTGGACTGTTATGTTCTGCCTCTGTTTGTCTCTCATCGGTCCGTAGAGCTCTGCCTTGAAGACTGGTGATCTCGCTGCAAGTACAATCTTATGCGCAGGGAAAACCTCCCCTTTAACGTCGAATGTCACATCTGCTTCCTCTGCTGTTTCTAGCAGCTTTCCAAAATTTCCTGGCAAGTCTGAGTGTGGCCTCTGAAGCTCCACCGTTATCGCAGTCTCAGCAACAAGTGGTTCCTTGATCACAGTGAGATCGCACTCAATGATGAGACGGTCATCCCGCAGGTAAACAGACTGC
Organism: Avena eriantha; assembly: GCA_910589775.1. Taxonomy (NCBI): domain Eukaryota; kingdom Viridiplantae; phylum Streptophyta; class Magnoliopsida; order Poales; family Poaceae; genus Avena; species Avena eriantha. The sequence continues at coordinate 490,292,086 of OU342740.1, forward strand.
TCCAACCCGCTCCTCTTCTTGAAATTGCTACTCCCCCAAGCAAATGAGTTCTGAATGGTGTCGAGAGGATCGAATATCTTTGGGGATTCCAAGGACACCGATGACGACAGCCCGCTGACCTGGTTGACCAACCTCAAGTCGTAGAGCGCACGTACCTTGGGTCCCTTGCCCAGGAGCTCGATGTAGACTGAGACGTAGTCCTTGACATCCTCCTTCGCTCCGTCAGGGTAGTAGCGGATGCACCACTCGTACCCGCCAACAGAGGCAGGGGTGGACCGGATGTATTTGCCGGTGCCCATGCCCTTATGCAGACTGTAACCATTGATCTCGAATGCGAGCGTGGCCCGCTCCGTCCCCGGAGTGCATCTCGATTCCATCCTTTTTGTTGGCCGCTGCGATGTGGCCATTGGGGGAGTTCAGGGGTGGGGTGGGGATCAAGTGCAGCGGCGATTGGAGAGGGTAGGAGAGGGGAAATCGTCGAGGCGGTCTGGCGTGGGGAAACGGCGGCGAGACTGGGGGTGGTGGGCCGGCGGCGGGATTGAACCGCGAGACGAGGGTTGGGGGGAGCGACGGCGACGAGGGTTTGAGAATATTGCGAGCCAAAATCTCAGCTTCGCCGCTGCTTTTTTCAGAGGGCTTCCCCCTTCGCATTCCTTTTTTTTAGAGTGCAGAACTCACGTCTCTTCCTATTCTACGCAGCCCGATCACGCCTCTGCAGTCCAAAACTGAAGACGGCCCAGTAAGATGATCCGTGGCCTTTGCAGGGTATGCTGACTGTTGAGTTGCCGAGGGACACTGATAATCTTGTTAGGATTTATTTAAATACAATAAATAGGAGATGATCCTTGTTGTAACCGTAGTACGATATCTCTCTCCCGTTCCCACGATCGGGGGTTTTCTCGCTCCCGTTCCCACGATCGACTATGTCGATTTGTCTGTATAAATATCTCAATTATCGATGGAATAAAGCATCAGTTTTGGAATCATTCTACTATTCACTTTTATACGTTATCAGCACTTAACTCTGCCGAGTGAGCAGAAGAGGTGAACTCCGGCGATCGCCGGAAAAAAGAAGAACAAGAGAAGAAGAAAAGGCTATGGATAACATATCCAAGAAAGAATTTGTTGAACTTGTGCTTGATGGTAGAAACTATCTGACCAGGGCCATGGATGTCAAGATTAACTTGTCATCCAGGAATTTGATCAGCACTATAACCACACCTGCTCCAGGTGCTCCTGCTATACCACAATCGGCAAAGTATGCTGCTTTGCACTTCATTCGACATCACCTTGACCCTGCTCTGAAAGATGAGTATATGATGGAGGAAAATCCTCTATCGTTGTGGGACTCCTTAAAGGAGCGCTATGATCTAAAGAGATCGGTGATGTTGCTTGAAGCGCAAAGGCAATGGACACTTATCCGTTTTCAGGATTCAAGTCCGTCGCGGCATACAATTCTGTCGTGCATCAAATCAACTCTAAGTTGAGATTCTACAATAGTGCAGTTTCGGATGCAGATCTGATTGAGAAGACGCTCTCTACTTTCCATCCTAGTATGAGGTTTATTGTTGAACATCATCGTAACCAAAAGTATCGGAAGCATTCTGAATTGATATATGCACTTCTTCATGCAGAAAAGCACAATGAAATTCTTCATAAGAATAATCTTTCCCGTCTAACGGGAACATTGCCGCTACCTGAAGCACATTTCAATTCTTACAATGCTCAAAACTTCCGTGGTTCAAAGAACCACCGTATGAGGTCTAAGGGAAAGTGGAAGCGCAATGAGAATCAGAATAGCCATGGAGTCCAAAAGGGCAAGAATCATTTCAAGAGAAATGATAGGGGTAACAATTCACAAGGTTGTTACCGATGTGGTTGTAACACTCATATTGCAAAGAAATGTACAACTTCTAAGCATTTGGTGTCGCTGTATCAACAATCAATCAAAGGCAAGAAGGCCCAAGGACACCAGTACGAAGCTCACTTCACTAGACCAATGGTCGAGAGTTCCCAAGGTGTTCAACAGAACAGTGTTCAAGAGAACATGGAGAACCGTGATCAGCCTCAGCAAAAGGAAGGACCAACACTTCATGCTGAAGACATGCTAGTGGATTTCACTTCTACTAGTGACATATATGGAGACCAGCTTTAGTCTCCTCTAGTGTCATAAGTATTGTGATGATGTCCTTTAGATATATTGTGTGTTGTAAGATATTTGTGTCATAAGACATATGGTATTGTAATAATTATGCAGTCGAACATAATATATTGTAATACGTGAGCAAACATACATAGTATGTATTGTATGTATATATTCTATATGAGTTTGGATAAAATATTGATTTTTATTCTTTTCTCTATAGAAATCTTCTGAAAAATCCAATGGAGGAGGAAATTTGTTTAGCGGACAGTGGAGCCTCTAACACAATATTACAGGAGGTTAAATACTTCCAAACTCTAAAAAAGAGTAAGGGAAATGTCATGACTATCGGTGGTCATGACACTATCATTGTTGGCTTTGGTCAGGCCACATTTACACTCCCAAATGGTACGAAGCTTATGATCCAGGAGGCATTGTTGTATCCGGATTCAACTCGTACATTGCTGAGTTTTAAGGACATCTGGAGTAATGGCCACCACATCGAAACTCATGAATATGGTGAGGTTGAAAGCCTACTCATAACTCAGAAAAAGGGTTCCAAAAGGAAGACCCTTGAGAAACTTCCTGCTCTATCTTCTGGATTGTATTATACATACATAAAGCCAGAGCCACATTTGGCATATAAAATAATTTTCCAAAATCTTGATAAATTCAAGATATGGCATGATCGCCTGGGTCATCCTGGTGTGGGGATGATGAGGAAAATTATAGATGGTTCAATTGGACACAACATAACGGTTGCTAATTTCCCTAAATCCTCGGATTTTGTATGCACTGCGTGTGCAACTGGGAAATTCATCACTAGACCCCCGTACCTGAAGGTCAAGAATGAATCACTAAATTTTCTTGAACGCATTCAAGGAGATATATGTGGTCCAATTCAACCGTTATCGGGACCATTCAGATATTTTATGGTACTCATTGATGCATCTACAAGATGGTCAAATGTGTGTCTCATATCGATAAGGAACCATGCATTTGCAAAGCTGATTACTCAAATCATAAAATTGAGAGCTAATCATCTTGAACATAGGATAAAATCCATCAGAATGGATAATGCTGCTGAATTTAGTTCACGAGCATTCAATGATTACTACTTAGCTTTGGGCATAACTGTGGAACATTCTGTACCGTATGTACACACACAAAATGGTCTTGCGGAATCACTTATCAAGAGGATGAAGTTGATAGCAAGACCGCTCCTACAAAATTGTAATCTCCCAACTTCATGTTAGGGACATGCGGTGTTACATGCCGCAGAATTGATACAAATTCGACCAACTGCATACCATACGGCCTCACAGTTGCAGTTAGTACGTGGAAATCAACCAAGTATTTCCCACCTTTGAAGATTCGGTTGCGCTGTGTACGTGCCGATATCACCACCTCAGCGTACATCGATGGGTCCACATAGAAAGATGGGTATCTATATGGGGTACACTTCTCCGTCGATTATGAAGTACCTGGAGCCTCTAACAGGGGATCTCTTCACAGCCCGGTACGCTGATTGCATCTTCTATGCGGATAATTTTCCGGCATTAGGGGGAGAAAATGACCATAGAAAATGCCAGGAAATAGATTGGAATATTGAAGGCATTCGGTCTTTAGATCCATGTACGAATGAATCTGAGCGGGAGGTTCAGAGGATAATAAATTTGCAAAATATTGCAAATAATCTACCAGATACATTTACTGACTATAAAGGTGTTACTAAATCCCATGTTCCCGCTATGAATGTCCTAGAGAGAGTTGAGACAGCTAAGACCACTCAACTACCCAAGAGGAGGAGAAATCTAGAAAAAAAGGATAAAACTTCTCAGAAGCGTCCACATGGAATGAGGATCTCTAAAACAGTAAATATAGATCAACCACGGGTTGACGTTCAACCAAGTGTTGAAGAAAGACACCTAAAGGATGTTCATCATCTAGGGCCCAGCATAAGTGTGCACACAAATATAGGTGCTGGGACATTGGAACACCTCGATTCAATCGTTGAGGGAAATCATGATGAGTCTGAAGGTATTGGAGAGATTTCTATAAACTATGTAGAATCAAGAGAATCATTCAACATAAAGTCTGCAAATGTCGACATATTTTTCTCCTCAAAGATTGCGAATGACCTGGCATTGGACCGTGAACCTAAGACCATGGCAGAGTGTATGAAACGCTCGGACTGGTCCAAATGGATGGTTGCAATTGAGGATGAACTACGCTCGCTTACCAAGAGAGGGGTATTTACTGCAGTAATACCTACTCCTCAGAATGTTTTCCTTGTTGGGGAAAATGGGTTTTTGTTCGGAAAAGGAACGAAAACAAAGAGGTGGTGAGATATAAGGCGAGGCTTGTAGCACAAGGTTTTACACAGAAACCTGGTATCGATTACGATGAAACATATTCTCCTGTGATGAGTGGAATCACGTTCCGATACTTGATATCACTGGCAGTGCAAATGACTTTGTATATCCAATTGATGGATGTGGTGACCGCATATTTATATGGGTCACAGGATACAGATATCTACATGAAACTCCCTGAGGGAATGAAGATTCCGGATCCGAAGGCTGATCGCAAAATGTACTGCGTAAAGCTACAGAGGTCGTTATACGGCTTGAAGCAGTTGGGTAGAATGTGGTAGAACCGACTAAGTGAGTTCCTTTTGCAGAAAGGGTACTTGAATGATGATGATTGCCCATGTGTATTCATCAAGAAATCTACTAAAGGATTTTGTATAATATCTGTGTATGTGGATAATTTGAATATCATTGGTACTACACAAGAGACACATGAGGCTAGTAATCATCTTAAGACGGAATCTGAGATGAAAGATTTGGGTAAAAACCAAATTTTGTCTCGGTTTACAACTTGAACATATTCCTTCTGGAATATTGGTTCATCAGTCTGCTTATATCCAAAAGATATTGGAGAAATTCAATATGGATAAAGCATACCCGTCAAAAACACCTATGGTTGTTAGGTCTCTTGATAGAGACAAAGACCCTTTTAGACCTAAGGATGACGATGAAGAGGTATTGGGACCAGAGTTCCCATACCTTAGTGCAATTGGTGCACTAATGTATCTAGCAAACTGCACGAGACCTGATATATCGTTTGTAGTTAATCTATTGGCTAGATACATCGCATCACCGACAAAAAGGCATTAGGCTGGTGTGAAGAATATTTTAAGATATCTTCAGGGCACTAAAGATCTTGGTTTGTTTTATCAGAAAAATGAAGAGAGAATCATGGTGGGGTATTGTGATGCTGGATACTTATCAGATCCCCATAATGCTAGATCACAGACTGGATTTGTCTTCTTACATGGAGGTACAGCTTTCTCTTGGAAGTTGATGCGCTCGACTTTCGACGTAGAGCTCGTTGGGAACCCCAAGAGGAAGTGACGATGAATACATCAGCAAGTCTTCCCTCAGTTATGAAACCAATGTTTAATCGAACCAGTAGGAGCAAGGAAACACCCCAAAGGTGTTACTAGCTGAGCTTTGGCAGAGCGCACTACCGGTGCTAGTAGCAACGTGGAGACCTGCACAACACAACCACGGAACTTTGTCCCCAACTTGCGATGAGGTTGTCAATCTCACCGTGTTTTGCGGAAAACAAAGGAAAACGTATCGAATGTAAAACAGTAAAAGTTTGCAGAAAGTAAACACGAAGCAGTAAAAGATTGTAGATTGTATGTAAAGAAAAAGGACCGGGATCCATAGTTCACTAGAGGTAGCTCTCCTTAGATAGATAACATGCTGGGTGAACAAATTACAGCGGGACAATTGACAAACACCGAGAAAGCAATACATGCATATACTAATCATCTTGACTCCTCTGAGACTTGATTGGGCATTACAACATAATACATAGACCGCCATCCAACTACATCTATGACTAATAATCCACCTTCAGGTTATCATCCGAACCCCCTCCAGCATTAAGTTGCAAGCAACAGATTATTACTTTATGAACTGCGTGTAAAGTAAACAATACGATTGTTCTATGAACAAAGGATTGTTGTTTTCTCCCTAGTAGCAACAGCACATCTAGTACCTTAGAGATTTCTGTCACTTCCCCAGATTACCAGAGGCATGAACCCACTATCGAGCATAAATACTAACTCTTGGATTTGCTAGCATCTACTTGGCCAAGATAGCTACTAACAACAGAAAGCATGCAAGATCTCAAATAACAAAGACATGATAGAATCAATAATCAATCTGAAATAGCATCTCAATATCCATCGGATCCCCGCAAACACAACATGTATGAATTACAAAAAGATGATCTTGATCATGAACGGAGCTCACAATATCTAAACATGAAAGCACAAAGGAGGAGAAACAGACCATCTAGCTACTACATGGATCCGTAGTCCAAGGATGAACTACTCACGCATCACACCGGAGGCTTGCATGGTGATGAAGAAGGCCTCCAGGGTGAATTCCCCTCTCCGGCAGGGTGCCGGGAAGAGCTTCAGATCCCCCCGATCTAGGGACAGAGACGACGGCGGCTACAGACTTTTTCGTGGATTTTTGATCGGGTACTTAGGGTTTTCGTCCCAAGGGCAACTTATAGGCGGAAGGAGAGGCCGAGGGGGTGCTGGGGTCGGCCAGACCACCCCCTGGCGCGGGCCAGGCCTGGCCGCGTGGCCAGGTGGTGTGGCCGGCCCCCAGCCCTTCTCCGTCTCGTATTCTGGCACTTGATCCCTTCCGGAAAAATAGGCACTTTGGCTTTTGTCCCGTCCAATTCCGAGAATATTCATTTTCTAACTTTCCTGGAACCAAAAACAGCAGAAAACAGGCAGCTGGCACTATGGCTCTTGTTAATAGGTTAGTCCAAGAAATCATAATAAAAGTACTCCAAAGTTGGAACAAAACACAAGAAAGTGGATAAAACCAAGCATGGAACATCAAAAATTACAGATACATTTGCAATGTATCAACATCCCCAAGCTTAACTCCTGCTCGTCCTCGAGTAGGTAAGTGATAAAAAGAAATAATTTTTGAGGTGACATGCACCATCAAAGACTTGATCAAAGTATTTGCAAAACATTTAAAGCTGGGATCATAGTACTTCAATCATAACATGAAAGACAAAGTTCTAGCAATAAGCAAAGAAACTATGATGCAACATGAAAAGGCACAAACGAAAGATTCATGAATAATAATGCTTTGCAAGACGTTTGTTTGTTTCACATAAAGAAAACATGGCATAATAGCATTCAGCTTGTCCCTCAATAGAGTAGCAAATATAAATGCCTAGGACACCATCAAAGTTCATAAGAGTGACTAGATACAATAGTTTCAAACAAGCAATAACAAGTTATGCATCAATCAACTAGTCTTGGGACAATGCACATACAACTAAGAATGGCCACTATGCTCTCAAAGTAGGTGCATAAAGATAGAAGGTGGAGACTCAATATAATGGTGGAAGAAAGGACTTTTGTAAAAGGAAGTAGGGATTCAAGTCTCATAAGGAGCTTCCAAAAATTATGGTACTTAAAGCTTTTAGCTCTCATTGCCCCTATCATAAGCATCTTGGAGTGATTAAGGTTAAAGTGAACAAACTATGGTGTACATGCTTGACGAAGTATAAGTCAGAAATCTCATGTCCCTTGTATACGAGGGACGCTCCTCATGCTACTCAAGTTTAGTCACCGGTAAGTTCTTGTCATCGTAAGTACATGTGTATCATTGAGAACCGCCAATGGGGTACCCCTTGCCCGATGATACAGAAGAATCCCCATATCAAAATGACAAGGCAAGCAGACAACGAGCATCTCAACATTCTTCTTATTTACCATGGGAATATGGTGTTTTTTTCTCTCTTTCCTCTTTTCATAGTATCTCTTTTTTTTCTCTTTTCTCTTTTTTTTCTCAATGTAGGACTCTTTTTTTATAAGAAAATGCTTCATAGATAGCTCATTATAGTTACGTTGCAGGTTTCCACTATGTCAGCATGGATTAGACCAGCGGCCCAGGCGTTTCTCTAACACATATACATAACTCCATGGACTTACAAGCTCCCCTTTCATTTCACACCGACGACATCCATATACAAAAGAGCATGATATCAACTAGGTACAAGTACCAAGTGCAATGTTGAAAGCGTTCCCCATGAAAGCATGGTTCTGCCAATTCCCAACAAATAAGTGCAAGCATATACAACATAGAAGACACAATGGTTCAAGTTTATTAAGGGCAAGTAAAGTGTGCCATCAAGTTCGTGAGAGCTTTAATCACTAATTTTCTCATAACAAGTGGAAGGTAAACAAAAGCATGAATATACTTGGAATAGCATAAGCTAGTAGGTAGGTGTGGTGGACTCTTTGGAATAACTTGGTTTAGGGAGTTGGATGCATGAGTGGAACTCATACTTTGTTGTGGAGGCTAGCAAAAGACTGGGAGAGAGCAATAATGGCCATAATCATGCAGAGCGACAAAACATCATCGATCAAAGCATAAAGTGATACTACAAGTTGAAAACTAAAGGATCATAAAAGCTATGGTGACGTGTGATAGTCATAACATGGTGTGAGCAGGTGCCAAGTCAACCCAAATAAAGCATCAAAGGAGAATACCACTATACTATGCTTTAATATGCTAAAACAACGCATGATTCATCCAAGGCACAATAAGCAATCTCAATTGTTTATAACAAGTCATGCTACAACAAAGAATACTAAGCATAAAGCCAAAACAATATCAAGCATGGCATGACAAAGCATAGGCCACAGTAAAAACGAGCTCTTTTTACCACAAAAGCATAAACTTTCCTACTCTTTTCCAAACCAAACCAAACTATTTGCAAACCAAAGTATGAAAGAGGGGGTCCAACCAATTTATTCAGAAAACTACGCAAACCAAGCAAACTAAAAACCAACACGAAAAAGAAGACGCTCCAAGAGAAACACAACTGTGCATGAAACAATAAAAATGAAGCGTTTGGAAGAAACCTTACTTCTTGGATATTTCTTGGGGTGACATGCGTGGCATCCCCAAGCTTGAGCTTTACTCCATCCTTCATCTCGTTACTCATTCCTTCCATATACCTGAAAATTTTCCTTCATACAAAACTTCACACAATCTTATTAGCAACATTAGTGCACTTAAGATAAATAAGTCTCAAGGTTTAGTTCTAACACCAAATAAACTTCCATTAGAACACTAGATACTGTAGCACTTCCCTCAAAAAGCTCAATTCCCCAAAGGAACTAACAAGAAGCAAATGTAGAAAATGGCAGAAATCTGTCAAAACAGACCAGCAGGTAAAGACGAATTTTTTCGAAGACCTTCTGTTGCTCAAATCGAAAAGTATTGAACTAACGAAAGTTACATAACAACCTGATGCAGAAGCAGAAAAAATTACAGATCAATCCGACATACAGAGCTCTCTCAGGAATTTTTATGGTGAAGAACATAAATCTGTTTCGGGACAGCAACTTTCCCAATCATTACTTCACTCTCATTAGAGGTTACTCTTGGCACAAAAAGCAAATAAAAAGGATAAGGAGAGGTTATTACAGAGGTAATAACTTCCAAGAATTAACTAAAACTCTTGGGTTATCTCCCAACAAGTACTTTTCTTTAACACCTTTAAGTTAGGCATAAGAAGCAAAGAAAGAATCAAGTGTTCTCAAATGAAGAAGCATTAAGATCAATACCAGAAATATTTTCAACAAGGAAAGGTATATCATCCAAATAAGTTTTAGAGGATCCTCTCTCAATGCTCTTAGGTTCACTATTCTCATCAAAACGGTTTGCAGGAACAATCCAATCAAGATTCTTTTCTATGGCATCATGTATTACTACAAGTTTAAAGGGTATTGGTATCTTAGGTTCCTCCCCATTAGGTTCGGTTTTGTTCATATTTTCTCGCATACCAACAACATCTACACATGAGCCTAGCATATTGAAACATTCAAAAACTTTTCTAGCTTCCTTGGCAACATCATACAACTCCTTAAACAAAGTTTCTAGAATAAAATCCCTCTTTTCAGGATCCTCAATTTCTTTAAGCTTAAGAAACATTACTTGCATTAAGGGGTTGAGGCTAACAAACCTAGCTTCTAGCATGTGAATTAAAGAAGCTGCAGCAATTTCATAGTTTGGAGCAAGTTCTACAAGGGATCTATCCTCATTATCTTCATGTTTGCTAACATGATTAAAGAATTCTTCAATATTATCTTTCCCAATTATAGAACCACTACCAATTGGAAGATCTTTCAGGGTGAACTTGGGGATCAACATGGTGAGCTAAGGAAGAGGTGACAACTAAAGGAGACTTAATTTTTTTGTGTTTTTGATAAAGAAAGCAAACTAGTAAAACTATTTTTTTTGTGTTTTTTTGAAGAACAAAAGAAGCAAACAAAGAAAAAAGAAACTAAGCAAAACAAAAACAACAAAGTAAAGAGATTGGTTATGAGGGACTCCCCTTGTGAAGATGTTCTTGATTCCCCGGCAACGGCGCCAGAAAAAACCTTGATGCTCTCGACTTTCGACGTAGAGCTCGTTGGGAACCCCAAGAGGAAGGTACGATAAATACAGCAGCAAGTCTTCTCTCAGTTATGAAACCAAGGTTTAATCGAACCAGTAGGAGCAAGGAAACACCTCAAAGGTGTTACTAGCTGAGCTTTGGCAGGGCCCACTACCGGTGCTAGTAGCAACGTGGAGACCTGCACAACACAACCACAGAACTTTGTCCCCAACTTGCGATGAGGTTGTCAATCTCATCGTCTTTTGCGGAAAACAAAGGATTAAACGTATCGAATGTAAAGAAGTAAAAGTTTGCAGAAAGTAAACACAAAGCAGTAAAAGATTGTAGATTGTATGTAAAGAAAAAGGACCGAGATCCATAGTTCACTAGAGGTGGCTCTCCTTAGATAGATAACATGCTGGGTGAACAAATTACAGCGGGACAATTGACAAACACCGAGAAAGCAATACATGCATATACTAATCATCTTGACTCCTCTGAGACTTGATTGGGCATTACAACATAATACATAGACCGCCATCCAACTGTATCTATGACTAATAATCCACCTTCAGGTTATCATCCGAACCCCTCCAGTATTAAGTTGCAAGCAACAGATTATTGCTTTACGAACTACGTGTAAAGTAAACAATACGATTGTTCTATGAACAAATGATTGTTGTTTTCTCCCTAGTAGCAACAACACATCTAGTACCTTAGAGATTTCTGTCACTTCCCCAGATTACCAGAGGCATGAACCCACTATCAAGCATAAATACTAACTCTTGGAGTTGCTAGCATCTACTTGGCCAAGATAGCTACTAACAACGGAAAGCATGCAAGATCTCAAATAACAAAGACATGATAGAATCAATAATCAATCTGAAATAGCATCTCAATATCCATCAGATCCCCGCAAACACAACATGTATGAATTACAAATAGATGATCTTGATCATGAATGGAGCTCACAAGGTCTAAACATGAAAGCACAAAGGAGGAGAAACCAACCATCTAGCTACTACATGGATCCGTAGTCCAAGGATGAACTACTCACGCATCACACCGGAGGCTTGCATGGTGATGAAGAAGGCCTCCAGGGTGAATTCCCCTCTCCGGCAAGGTGCCAGGAAGAGCTTCAGATCCCCCCGATCTAGGGACAAATATGATGGCGGCTATAGACTCTTTCGTGGATTTTTGATAGGGTACTTAGGTTTTTCGTCCCAAGGGCAACTTATAGGCGGAAGGAGAGGCCGAGGGGGTGCTGGGGTCGGCCAGACCACCCCCTGGCGCGGGCCAGGCCTGGCCGCGTGGCCAGGTGGTGTGGCCGGCCCCCAGCCCTTCTCCGTCTCGTATTCTAGCACTTGATCCCTTCTGGAAAAATAGGCACTTTGGCTTTTGTCCCGTCCAATTCCGAGAATATTCATTTTCTAACTTTCCTGGAACCAAAAACAGCAGAAAACAGGCTGCTGACACTTTGACTCTTGTTAATAGGTTAGTCTAAGAAATCATAATAAAAGTACTCCAAAGTTGGAACAAAACACAAGAAAGTGGATAATACCAAGCATGGAACATCAAAAATTATAGATACATTTGCAATGTATCAGAAGTCGACAAAGCAAACATTGGTGGCTATGTCCAAGAATCATTTTGAGATAATTGCTTTGTATGAAGCATCACGGGAATGTGTATGGCTTCAAAGAATGATGAACTTTGTCCAAGGTTCAAGTGGGATTGGTTTGCTAGAATCACCCACCATTATCTATGAGGAAAATGGTGCTTGTATTGTACAGATGCAGACAGGTTATATTAAGAGCAATATTACAAAGCATATTGCTCCTAAGCTGTTTTATCCCCATGAGCTACAAAAGAGTGGGGAAATAAATATTTTGCAAACAAAGTCATGTGATAATCTCGCTGATTTATTTACCAAGTCCTTACCAAATTCGTTGTTTAATAAATATATATATGGAATTGGTATGAGGGGATTTCGTGATTTGCAAAGTTCAAGGGGAGAAATCTCCTAGGTTAAGACCTGTTAAAGATTATCAGATCTTCAATATTGCACTCTTTTCCTTTGTGAGTTTTACTAACGATTTCTCACGTAAGGTTTTTAATGAGGCAATATCAGTACAAGCATGGACGACATATGTCATTTTCTCCTTATTTTCCCATAGGGTTTTTGGAAGGAGTTTTTCATGGCATATTGTATCTTTCTCCTCTATTTTTCCCACAGGGTTTTTGGAGGAGGTTATTCCCAGGATGATTGGTCGCAAGGACAAGCAAGGATTAGGGGGAGTGTTAGGATTTATTTAAATATACTAGTTTTTTTCTTTCAAAATTCCACCGATCTATTAATAATCATAAACAACAGTACAAAGAAGACTAAAAGCAAAAAAATTACAAATAGGTTGCTGGACCACCTAGCGACGATGACTACAAACACTTATGCGAGCCGTTGGCGCGCTGTCATCCTCGCCCCTCCATCACCGGAGCCGGGCAAAACTTGTCATAGTAGAGCTTGTTCAAGTAGACAGACGAGAATTCGTCGTGCTAAGACCACAAAGGACCAACGCACTAGAGCAGCAACCATCGCCAATGATGACAACAGTAGATCGGAAGAGACTGACCTAAAAACAAACCAACGAACACGAAAACTGACAGAATTCGAGGGGATCTGCCAGACAAACGACTCTACGCTTGCTCTGTCAATGTTAGATGCACTAATAAAGCGAGGATAGAGAAGGGAGGACCTTATTCTGATTTCAGGATGTAGTTGTCGCCTCAACATCCCGAAGATGGCACTAAAAGAGGCTAAACAAAGAACAGAAAATCTCCCGCCGATGAGAGGTCGTGGTCTACCACACCTCCAAGGGCCTAGGGCCACTAGAGGTGGAGCGGACCGGTGACGTTGCTCGCGAGGGACGTGGAACCCTACATGGGTTTTCTCTCCATCCTTTCTTCTCTCCCTGGCAAGCAAGAACAATAGTATAGCCAGCAGCTGGCTATAAGAAGTTGTCATGTCACTAGAAATTAGCTTTGTACAATAGTGTTGGCTCTAAGGTTCGCTATTATATTAGTACTAGTTATTATTTTCTCTCTTTCTCTTCCATCTCATTTAATGTTTCTACCTAGGAGCACGTGTAGAGCTAGCTCTTGCATGAGAGCTCACTTCTCCTTTTTTTCTTATCTCCCTCCTCCACATAGACCAAAATGCCATGTCAACAGGCCTATAGCCCACTATTGTACTTGCTCTTAGGCCTTTCATAATGGGGTGTATCTTAGCACGTTACCATAAGAGTTATAAATACCTAAGAGATAACCTCTCCAATGCATTGTATCTTAATTTAATGTTTTTGCTCTCATGCATGCATTTGATTAGGCTATCAACTCTTTTTGTCTATGATTACATTCAAGAAGTGTATCTTAGAGTACAATAGTTATCTTGAAAGATTTACTAATTTATATGTCAGTGGACAACTCACATATTCACAAAGTGCCTAGGAGCACGTGCAAGGGCTGGCTATTGCACGATGTCATCAGATTGATGACAAGTATGCCATGAGGGGGTCCTCGAGGCGTGCGGAAGAGTGGGGTGTGAGACGTACGGTATTCCGAGACGGTGAGCATACAAGTTTACCTAGCTTCGAATCTGCCAGCTTTGGACAGATCCTACTCATGCTAGCAATCCAGTAATACGGCAGAGCCGGAATATGGGTTACAAGGATTTCGCCTGTGCGAGTTGAGAGTATTGTAAGGTGTTGTGCCCTAAAGACTTTCCCTAGGGAGGCTTATATAGATAATCGACCTAAGTTTACAAGAGAAACCTATCTGGCTATGACTAAGAGTCGGTTACAGAGTACATCTTGAACTACAAGTAACACTATGGGCCTATGTTGGTAAGTCATATGGGCCTTCCCGTAGGCAGACTGAACTCCGTCTCTTCTCCCTGACTGGGTCGCCCGTGAAGCAATGCTCTAACTCTAAGTGGGCCACCCTGGTCAGTGAGGCATAGTGAGGATACCCAGAAAGTATATCCCCAACAGCAGCCCCCGGAAGCCTCCAAGATCCAGAGTCAGATTTCATCATTGTCTAGCTTGATCTTCGGCTTGCAGAATCTTGAAGGGTTCCTGAAACTACAAAAGAAAAGATAAGATCCGAGTGTCAAAAAATGAGTTGGACCTATGAAATAGTTATTCGGATTTCCAGCTTAAATTCAAACTAAGCCGAACTTGGTCTCTGACATAACCTAACACCAGTCATGGTCAAGTCACGTCACTACCAGACATTCTTGACACCACGACCGTTGGTGAGTCCGCTTCGTGTGGAATCGAGGCATCGTTTTAATGCGTACGCGGAGATCGAGGCGGCATGATCCTCACTAGGAGGTTACCTAGCTCCTTCCACGACGCATGGCATGTCCACTGTAACGTTTTACACGAATCTTGGCACAGTTGGAGGATATAAGTGGTTTGGATTCCCTTCCACTTTCTTCACCAGCACTTGCACCTCTTCCTTCCTCCCGATGCCTCCCACGAAACAAGTTCTTATGCCTCCCCAACTCCCATAGCACTGCCCATCTAAGGTTACCGGAGCTCACAAGATGGCTGAAGCTTCATCCTCTGCAGCAGCGGTGGCGGCGGTAGCGGAGAAGGGAAGCTTTCGTGGGGTTTGGATCCCCTGCGTCCTAGATGACGCCAAGCTCCGCATCATGGAAACGAAGGGCTCCTCCGCGCCGGCGACTAGCAGAGCGGTTTTGGGGAAACAATCCCCAACGCCGGTGAGCGAGTGCATTTTGGCATCCACATCGACAGAGGTTTGAGTTTTCCACCCTCAGATTTATTTTCTGAGGTCATAGATCACTATGGAGTTCAACTCGACCATCTCCCCCTAACTCTATTTTAGAGATGAGCTGCTTCGCTTCTTTGTGCGAGGGGTATCTCGGCATTAGGCCGAGCTTTCTTATCTTCCGGTTGTACTTCGGTACCCAGAGAAATTCCATCACCGCCGGTAATCCCTACATTACCGGTACGCTCAGCTTTTCTGTTAGGAGAGAACGTGTTTATCCTAGGATTAAGGCTAGCGAGTCGGTTAAATGGTGGCCGTCCATGTTCTTTTACCATAAGGATAGACTAGCTCCCGGCAAAGCACTACTTTGCCGGCTTTTGTCGACGGCGTCGCCACGCCCCAAGAGTCCTGGGACGCAGAAGCTCCGACTCTCATAGATGATCTGCTTCTTGCAAAGAGGCGGATCAAATACTTGATGAAGCACAAGGATATGAAAGGATCCTGCTTGGTGCACTACTGGCTGGCGCACTGGATCCAGCCTCTCCAACACCACGGCGACTGGCTTATGCACTCCATCACTAAGATCAGGTCGGACTCTCTCCGCATCTGCCCCATGCCATATTAGGAGGACTACGAGTCCCAGATCCGATGGTTGACCAAGGAGCGGGTCAAGAGGAAAATTCTGGATCTCTCTTTGGACATGCATACGGCTGACGACCCTGTGACACCAGTAAGTTTTCCAACAATAACTCGAAATATGTGTTCATCTATACATTGTTATGTCTTTTCACAATGCTGAGATACTTCTTCTTTTCAGCTTGCTGACCTCCCCGAGTCAGAGCTTGCCCCCCTTGAAGGATATCCTGCTGAGTTCTCTCAGGATGATGCTGAATTGATTCCACTGCCAGAGACAATTACTCGAAAGCGTAAAACTCTTACAGTGTCTATCGGCATGAAAGAAGTGCCCGTTGTGAAGAGGTAACTTTCCTCACAAGGTCTTTGTTTCTTAATCTTTCTAAAGTGTGATGATTTATGTTCTATCACCTCTTTAGAGCTAGACATCTCACCAAAGGGCAAGGGGAAAGGTGGCTCGTCGAAGCCCCTGTGCCAGTCAACTCCGAAGTTGACCTCTCCTGCCACAACACCTCTGACTCCTGCCCCACAGCCTTCCACAGCGCTCGAGATTACTCCATCTCCGCCTGTTGTGGAAGATCCGGCTCAACCAGCAGAGCCAGTGATCCTTGGGTCGCAAACTGACGTCACCATGGGTGACTCAGATTTTGATAAGGGTGAACCCTATACGGTAATGATCCCTCGGCACAAACATTCCCTGACAACCTCCTCAGCAACCCGGGACTTGCCAAACTTGGCCTTTCTCAGAAATCTACGGAGGAAATCCAACGGCTGGCCCGCTAATGCTTGGAAAGTCGGACTATCACTACCGAAGAAGAATCACAAGAAGCAGAGGACATCAAGTACTCTGGACTTCTTGAACAACTTCATCTTCACGATGAGAGACTGAGAACCGGCGAGCTTCTGCCTCCACCGGTGATCCCATTGACCCTCGCCAAGAAGGTTACTACTGAGGTGAACATGAGTTTGAGTAAACTTACTCATGAGCAACATGTAAGTCGGAATTACAACTTACCTTTCTACTTTACTTTATGACATATCCTCTAGCCCCCAAGCATGCAGTTGGATAGATAATCCGGATTTATGCTTTCATAGGATACCAAAGAATGAACTAGTGTAGCCCCCAAGGCTCGTGCTGATATTAGTACAAATATTAGCCCGAGTATTTAGTAGACTTTTGATTCTGGGTATTCTGACTTACAGAAAGTTAATTCATATAACCAGGAATTATTGAAGAATATCTGCAACAAGCGGAGAGAGATCAGAGCTCTCCGGCTTGAAAATGCTCAGTTAAAGGTGTCAAGGGATGAGGCTGAAGGTAAGCATTTCAATCCTTAGCCTTGCTAGTTTTGCTTTCATAGTCGAACTATTTATTCAACTATTATTTTGCTTACAGTACTGGTTAAGCAATCCTGCGCCATGATTGAAGAGGCAGAGAATCTGAAGACCCTGGAGGTGGAAAACAAGGACCTTCGCCAAGAGCTAGATAAACTCAAGGTGGATCATGAGAAGATAATTGCTCAAGTTCTCGAATCCTCCTCCATGGCCACCAAAGAGCGTGATCGTAAGATCGTGCTTCAGGATAAGAAAATATCAGATCTCAGTAATGAGCTGTTTAGAGATAAGGACATCATCGAGGCACTCCGGGCTAAACTCTAGAGCCTTAGGGAAGAGAATACCAAAGTTGACGATGTCATTTTTGGTATGTTTCCAACTTTCTAACTTTCTTCTTTTCCGATTCTTGGAATTCGGATATGTTTTCTAACCTTTGCATTTTATGCACAGGTCCTCTGAACTTACTGGATTCCTCCTCCACCGAGTCCCGCACCAGCCGGCTCACACAAGTCGGTGATTTGCTTCACGATTTCCTCCAGTCCTTGGAGGATATTGGTGAAGCACTCAGGATTCCGGACATGGACAAAATGACTAATTTTGAGGTGCGGGATAAGGCCAAAGAGGTGCCCCAGCTTGTCCAGGACTGGAACATGTCCTATGCGCGTACTCCAGCACAGAACGCCCTCACAATGGTTATGAGCCACCATGGAAGCATGGAAATCTGGCAAGTAATCAGAGGATATTCAACTGTGGATGAAGACGGGCAACAACAAGATATCAAGGCTATCATGAACTCCTGTGCCGAATATGGATGTCACGTAGCTGATATGACCATCTATGACACTCCTTTCTTTACTCTCGTAGAGACGCCTCCTCTGCCTGCCGAAGAAACTGGTGAAGTTTCCGACGATGAACAAACCATATCGCATTTTAACATCTCGGAAAGATATCAATGCGAAGGTGATGTCTCTAGTGATCTGACAGCTCCTACCTCATCTCCTTCATTGTAAAGTACCAGAAAAACGATGTATTATTCTGAAACAATCTCGGTTGTAAATAAGTAGTGTAATACTTTTGCTAGTGCTAAGACTTGATATTCCTATTTAGCACTTTTGGATTTATTTTGTATGCCTGAAATGTGTACATAAGTACGTTTTGTTTTGCCTGCACTTACCATTTATCTGGCTTTCTGCCTCGTCCCTTTCGTGAGCCGGCTAACCTTCCACACGTAATCTCTACCGAGCAACGGAGCTCAATTGCTAAACCAGTTTAAACTCGGAAACAGAGCCGGCTTCTAGTACCAACAATTCACTACTCGAAAAATACCCGCATCCGGCAATCAGACAAATAACCAAAGTACAAACTAGAAAATTTAGAATTATACCCGAAGGTAGCATTTTTAGAATCGGAAATCATAACTAGAACAAACATGAGCATAAAGTACTTTCAAGTATTCTGGGATTTTCGACTGTGACATGATCATTCGGAAATAAGATGGTAAATAACTTCTTAGAAAAAATATGAGGAAACCAGTACTTTTATTTCTCATTGAACATGTACACATATATGATTACAAAGAAATATAATTTAAGAATAAAAGGGATATAGCTGAGCAATATTCCATGGTCTGTCTAATTCTTCCGGGTCTGTACTACCTCCAACTCTCTTTCTCTTCTTAGTAGCAGGTCTTTCTTTGACTGGCCGTATATCAGTTAGATGGTAAGAACCATTGTGCAATACAAGGCTAACTAAAAAGGGTCCTTCCCATACTAGGGAAAGTCTGTGCTTTCTTTTCTGCACAAGCCGGAAAACTAAATCGCCCTTGTTGAAAGACCGGTTTCTAACTCTCTGGCTATGATACTTGCGTAACTTCTGTTGATAGGATGTAGATCTCATCTCAGCAATGACGCGCACTTCTTCGATTAAATCGAGACCATTTTGTCGAGAAATTTCGGCATCCTCTTCAATATACATAGAAACGCGAGGAGAAGTGTGAATCAAATCACTAGGAAGAACTGCTTATGCACCATAGACCAAGAAAAAAGGTGTGCATCCGGTTGACCTGTTTGGAGTTGTTCTCAAGCTCCATTTCATAGAGGGTAATTCCTCCGCCCAAGCCCCCACAACACGACGTAGTGGCGCTTCGAGTCTTGGTTTTAGGCCTTATAGGATTAAATCGTTTGCTCTTTCAACTTGTCCATTAGCCTGTGGATGTGCGAGTGACGTAATGTCAAGCCGGATATTTTGTTCATCGCAGAATTCGGCAAGCTCTCCCATAGAAAAATCACTCCTCTTGTCCATAATAATGTAATGCGGATAACCGTATCGGATTATAACATCCTCAACAAATCTTTTGGCTGTTGCTCCATCACAACTGGTGACGGGTTTAGCTTCGATGCATTTCGCGAACTTATCCACCATCACTAAGAGGTGAGTAAACCAACTTAGAGCTCGTTTAAATGGTCCGACCATGTCAAGCCCCCAGACCGCAAAAAGGTCATGTTATAGGTATTGTTCTTAGCTTATCAGCCGTAACATGGGCTTGTTTGTCATACTTTTGGCAGTCTTTGCACGTCTTGACCAGTCGTTCGGCATCCGCCTTAGCTGTAAGCCAGAAAAATCCATGTCTAAAAGCTTTTGCCACTAAGGATTTGGCTGCAGCGTGATGACCACATTCACCTTCGTGGATTTCCCTTAGGATTTCCGCTCCTTCTTCCGGAGATACACAATGTTGAAATACCCTAGACACGCTCCGCTTATAGATCTCACCATTTACGATTGTATAGGTTTTTGCTCATCAAACGATCTGCCGGCTCAGAACCTCGTCTTCGGGTAATTTGCCATCTACCAAGTAATCAAGGTAGGGTTGAGTCCAGCTGGGAATTACAGCCAGAACTGCTATTAAAGGTGAGTCGGATTTGATCGGATATTCCTCGTCTACTCCTTTTATAGAGGGAACTTTGAGGTGCTCTAAGAAAGCGCCATCCGGGACCTTTTTCCGTGCACAGCCTATTCGAGATAATGCATATGCTTCCTCATTTTCTATTAGAGGGATGCGTTGAACCTCAAACCCTTCAAACGATTTCGATAATTCATCCACGACAGATCTATACGCTTCCATGTGTTTGTTTGCATTACAAATATCCGACACTTGTTGAGCAACAAGATCTGAATCTCCATAACACATTAATCGTCGGATGTTGATATCCTTAGCAATCGAATTCCATAGTAGCGCTTCATACTCGGCAATATTATTTGTTGCTGTAAAATGAATCTGCAACACATAGAAAAGTTTATCTCCTTGGGGTGACTTGAGTACCACGCTAGCCCCCGAGCCCCCGAGCGCCTTAGACCCGTTGAAAGTGCATGTGTGCCCCCATGTGCGGTTTTGGTAATTAATGACAATCTTTATGGACTTATGTTTGCATTAAGTTTCACTTGTAGGATTTGTCCATAGGCAATGCTTGTACCATATGTTGGCTTCAAAGTTGGGAGAAGAAGAAAGTAAAGAAGACCAAGTGTTGACCAAGGTGTTCAAGGAGAGATCCAAAGATTGGTCATGTGAGAGTTGTGCCTATGGCAAGTGTGTCTTCAAGAATAAATTTGGAGTGATATCTCTTATGTGCCTTCAGGACACCAACATAATGAAGAAAGAAGAAATGATGTGCAAGTTCAAGATGAGCCATCTCGAAGAGATCATTTGCTTGAAGCTTTCCATCCTATGGTTATCATGGATATGGGAAGATGATATTCCCAAGAGAGAAGCTCTACCATAGTCGAGTATGGGAGAGCAATTTGCAAGTCTTCACCAAGCTAGTGCAATCAAGAAAGGTGTTCCATCTTGAGGTGGACAAGATCGCTATCGTCAAGCTCAAGTAGAATATGCTCAAGGCAAAGGTATGTTCTTGATAGGGTTTCTTTCTTACCGGTCTCATGGTGTTAGTTGGGGAGACCGGTTTATAGGATAGATACACATACTATCAAGAGGGGCTCTCGAGTGAGTAACTTGATCATATCCTTCATGAGAGCTGAAACCTTTGCATACTTAGCATAATCTTTATTGGTTGTTATTTGGATCTTATCCATGTGAGGTTCTTGAGCTTGTGTTAATCTTCATGACAAGCCCAAGTTCATCGAAAACAGATTTCATATGCATTCTCTATTGCGTTTTCGATGTTGGAGGTTTTACCGGTTCGTCTTGTTGAGAGAGGTCAAACCTTTCAACATTTGGTTCTATCCTCCCTTTCTGGACTATGATGGTTCTCTGCATTATCTTTTAGATCTTATTCTCCTCTTTAAAACGAGCCCAAGATCATCAAAATCGGAATCCGGATGCAAAAGTTATGGTTGTTTTCGTATTGGTCTTTCTGTCAGTTTTTGTAAGACCGGAGACTCCGGACTAAATCTCCGGTCTATCTCCGGACCGCGTACAGATTGTCCCCTAGTTTGACCCCGTTTGGCCTGGGTACACCCGAGACTCCGGTCCCAGTCCGGAGACTCCGGACCGGGCGATTCCTGGGCCTAACGGTTGGATTTCTAGGGACCTATTTAAGGGGCCCTTCTTCCCCAATGGTTCCCTAACCTTCCTTGCAAGTTTTCCCCTCCATTGCTGACCTTCTCGAGCTTGCTATACCTCAATCCCACCATTTATTCTTGCATATTCTTGCGGGATTTGAAAGAGGAGATCTAGATCTACAACCCCACCAATCAATCTCTCCTCTAAGTGAGGGGAACATCTTGGGATCTAGATCTTGGAGTCTATTGTGGATTTCTTCCATTGTTCTTCCTATTTTATTGCCCCATAAGCTTTTGTAGCTTTGGTGGAATTTGGGAGAGAAGGACTTGAGCACTTTGTATGTTCTTGCCATTGCATTTGGTGCATCGGTTTGAGTTCTTAGTGAGGATTCGATTGGGTGAAAGGTGAGAAGCGTTTTACTCTTGGGTTCTTGGAACCCTAGACAGTTTGGTGGTTTTTCAGGTTTCTGGATTACTTGGGGCCTCCAATTAAGTTGTTGAGCTTTCCCCAAGCTTGTTTGTTGGGAGCCTCCAATTGAGTTGTGGAGAAGTGCCCCAACCTTGTGAGAGGTTACAGATTGCCACCGACAAGTGCACCAATAGTGGAAGTGTGGATCGATCCCGTTGGGGTGAGATTCATAGGAGAACAAGGGAGGCCTTTTGTGGCGTTGGTGGTTTGATACCACCCCCTCTCGAAACGAGACGTACTCCATGTTGGGAGGAACTCGGTAAAATATCGTCGTCTCCGCGTGCCTCGGTTATCTCCATATCCGAGCTCTTACTTATGCACTTTACTTTGTGATAGCCTTCGTGCTTGAAGTATATATCTTGCTCTC
This sequence comes from Avena eriantha, assembly GCA_910589775.1. NCBI lineage: Eukaryota > Viridiplantae > Streptophyta > Magnoliopsida > Poales > Poaceae > Avena > Avena eriantha. Next base: position 490,314,838 of record OU342740.1, read on the forward strand.
ACATAGTTGCTTGTCTTGCTTAGCATAAGTTTTTGGTGCAAATAGGTGAACCCTAGTTGTTCTAGGTTTTGTGTTTAACAAAGTAAACGCTAGTTTTATTCCGGCTTTGTTAAGCCCATCTCGTAAAAAAACTAAATTGCCTATTCACCCCCCCTCTAGGCGACATTTGTGTCCTTTCAATTGGTATCAAAGCCTGGTCTCTCATTTTAGGGTTCACCGCCTTGAGAGTAAAGATGTCAGCTAGGGGATTTGTGCACAATGAAATGTTTATATTCGATGGCACAAATTATGATATCTGGAAAACTCACATGCTTATTCATTTTTGGGACATGGACCCAATTTTGGAGCGTATTGTAGATATAGGTTTTTCTCCTCCTATGGATTTCAAAAATCTATCTTGTGAGGATGAGAAAAACTTATATCTCGATGCTCAAGCTTCTAATGTGCTTGTTAATGCTTTGAGCTTTGTAGTTACTTCTTCAATCATACCTTTTTGGAGCGCTCATGAGTTATGGACAAAACTTCAAGATAAATATGATGTGTCCAACATTATTGAGGATGATTGTATTGCTTCCACTTCCGGCCATGGTGAGTTCTCATCTTCTTCCACTTCACCAAAGTGTGGCAAGACACAAGGTAATGATATGGTGAGTGGTGATGAATATTGCAATGTTGATAGTAAGATTACTCTTGATGATCCTTCATCTCTGTCTCATTGCAATGCTTCATCTTTGGACTTAAACACGTCTAGCACTATATATGATTTACATGCTAGTGTTTATAGTCCTTGCATATCATGTATAAATTGCCTCAATAGATCACATGATGATATGCTCTCTTTGCCTTCTTGTCATAATATAAATGCTTCTATTTCCTCTAGTTGTTGTGTGTCTAACAATGTAGAGGAAACCAAAGATTATATTGGTAAAGACATGAATTTGAATGGAGCTTCAAGTAATTCATCATCATCATCATCTCACGGTTCCCACCTATGCCTTATGGCTCGAGATTCAAAGGTAACTCCTACTTTGGAACCCAATACCTCTTGTGATGATGAGGATGAGGATAATGAGGAAAAGGATATTAATGTTGATGATTTATATGAAAAGGTTGAGATGGTTTATCATGCTCTTATTAAGGATAATATTGCTTGCTCTAACTTTGTTGAAATCTTGGACTTTTCTATTAAGAGCAAAGAACATATTGATAAGTTAGAAGCACAAATTGAGGAGCATGAGAACACTATTGATAAAATGAGTAGCCTTGAGCGTGAGTATGCTAATCAAATTGCACATCTAAATGAAGCTCTTGAAGAGGAACAAACCACTAAGGAATCTCTTGAGGAGACTTTTTCTCTAGAGTTGTCTAGAGTAAAGGAATCTCATAATATAGGTCCTAAGGTGGCTAGTGGTCTCAAAAGTAAAAATGATGAGCTTTAAGTTGCTTATACTAAACTTCTTGAGGATTTTGAGCACCTCAAAAATGGCTCTAGGGTCATCAAGGGTGAGCTCATCAAACTCACCGAGTAACATGAGCAACTTAAAGCCTCTTACTCAAAATAGCTTTCGAAGTTGCCCTCACCTCTTGCAATTAATTATGATGCTTGTGCTACTAACTCTATTTCTTGTGAAGCATCTATTTTGAAGGAGAATGTTGAGCTAAAGACTCAACTTGCTTTTCTAACTAGCAAGTATGGGATCTTGGAAGAAAGTCATGGTAATCTATCAAGCTCATGGGGATCTTCTAGCCTCCCATGATAGGCTAAAATTATCTCATGAGGCTATTATGTCAAAGGTAACATCTAATGAGCCTCATGTGGACATTATCACTACTTCTACTCAAAATGTCATATTGCCATGTGCTAGTCCTTGTAATTCATCCACTCATGCCATTGATACATCTTGTGATGAATTACTTTACATCCCTTGTTGCTCTAACAATGTAGCATCCAATTCCTCTAGTATTTTTGTTCACACTAACCATGAAGAGGAAATTAAAGAGCTCAAGGCTCAAGTCACTTCTTTGAAGAATGACTTGAAAAGGGGTCATAAAGGGAAGACCACTCTCGACAATATCTTGGGTATGCAAAAATTCCCCAATGACAAGTGTGGGCTTGGATACAATACCAATGTCAAGAACAAGTCCACTATCAAGCTGAAGCACAAGGGAAACAAGAAGAATGGCCAATATCAAGTTAATCTGATCAAGATTGTTTGCTTCAAGTGCAAGGAAGAAGGGCATCATGTTATATTTTGCCCACTGAAGAAGAAGCCTCTTAGTGTGAAGCAATAAGGGAAGCGGCCTCAAGCTCTACCTCAAGTTAGTGATGGGCCTCTTCCTAAGAGGATTACTCGAGCACTTCCTCGAGATGTGGCTTCACCTAAGAAGAAAGATGGCAAGAGAAGAACTTGCTACATATGCCGTGAGAAGGGGCACATTTCTTCCTCATGCAATATTGGTATCTCCTCATCCAACCCTATCATTATTTATGATGCTTATTCTCTTTGTAAGGATGAGGTCGGCAATGTGTTTGCCAAATTTGTTGGTGCTCAATGTGGGTTCATGAAAAGAACCATTTGGGTTGCCAAGCCTATTGTGACTAACCTCTTAGGACCCAACTTGGTTGGGCACCAACAAGCCAAAACTTGATCAATAGGTATTGTTGGAGGGCATTGGAGACTTGGTTACATTATGAAGAATTGAGGGATCTTCATCATTTATTCTTCTCGAGTCAATCCATTTGGATTATCATGCTTCTATCATATATCCAATGTCCCTCCTTGCGGTAACATGTGCTTAACTCATTTACATTGAAAGTTACTTGCTCCCTTGTGCATGTGTTGGTTTTATACCTTTGTATGTGTTTGTACATGTTGTGCTTCCCTCATACTTATATTGAGTTATCAAGTATACTTGTGTATTTTGGTTGGCACACCATGTATTTGTGTCTCTTGGGTTGGAGCCTTTGTTGAATTTATTTGGTATGTTTCTTGGCTCTTGTGAGAAATTAATGGACTATCCCATTTTGGGGGAGTGTTATGCTTTGGCATTCCACAATCCTAAAATGTATGTACATGAGAAATACCACTTATTATATATAGCAAGTTTTATCTAGTCTCTACGTGGTATGTCTTTCTCATGAGAAATTCAAGTTCCATAATGTTCATTAATCATCTTTATTTGGATGTTTTTACCTCTTGTTGGAGTATTCTTGGTTTACCACATTATGGGGGAGTCATATGTTTTGTGCATATTACAAACCTACAAAATGTGGACATTTGAGGTTGTGTCACTTAGAATTTATATTTATCTGGCTCCTAAGTGGCACATTTAGCTCAAACAAGTTCCAATTCCCTTGGATTGATTTTATTGCTCATCGTTTGGATCTTGTTTGTGTGAGTTTTCTTGCAATGTGTTTCCCATATTTGGACCTCCATATCCTCCATGGAAACCATTTGCTTCAAGTTACTTTTATCTTTTATGATTGTGTGACTATATGGAGCTATCAAGAATCTCTATCTAAGCATCAAGCTTAATTTTTATATTTCTTCATATGCTTCGTGTTGTGAATATGATCATGATATCCTTGAAAACTATCTTGGGAAATGTTTCCCCATAATTCTTGTCATTGGACAAGTGGTACTCCATATATGGTAGAAGTTATTGATCATATTCACTTTGGCCTTTGCTTAAATTTTGTACTACATCTCGCCAAGAAAATGTTTTGTGTTGTCTCCCAAGATTTCCTTGCCTCTTGTGGATCTTCTTATTTTATTGGTATCCTCGTGTGTTTTATTAAATGTAGGTACTAGTGATGATCCCATTTGTGTGCATTTTGCATTCAAAAAGGAAAATCCTACATAATGCACTATCCATGGGGGAGCTCTCCTATATTATTTGGGAATAATCATATTTATGCTTCTTGTTTTGTTCCATATCATGTTTTATGTTCTTGGAAGTTTGATCTTTTCTTTTGGTAATTTGTGCCATCATGAAAAAGAATAGAGTTTGGTTTCTGTGTTGGAACCTTTCTCTTTTGGGAGTTGGTTCTGTCTATCTTTTGCTCTTTGACTTTTGCCTTGTTCATTTGTTGAATTTGTGTCCGTTCATGTGTTGATTTGGCTCTTTGATGAAATTTGGACACCCTTTGGTCATGTCACACTATTGTGTGAGACTTCTCGGTTTACTTGGTGTTTTTGTTCAAATTCTATCTCCGTTTTGGTTCTTGAAAATCTTGTGCATACATATTTACTACATGTTCTATATTATGGTATGCTTGCTTTCTTTGATCCAATATATAGGGGAAACTCCACCAAATCCTATTTTGGCTAAGATGTGCATGAAATTCAATTTCATATCAATTTTCACATGTTTTTGTGGAGTTTGTCCTATGTATTGTAGTGTATCTAACTACTTTGGACCCAATGAGTTTTGGGACCATTGTGTACTTGAATGTGTTATAGGTACATTGGAGATACCTTGGATGCTTGTCTCAATAATAAGAAGATGTGGTGACTAAATGATAATTGGAGGCAAGCTAGGATGATCAAAAAACTCATATCTACTTCATCCTACCAATGGTATCTCGGTAACAAGTATCCCTCTCATGCATACTTCTCTAGCATCCAACCTTTGTGGTTGCATCATGGCCTGATTTCCTTCTGTTGCTTTTATTGCGGTTCTTGCAAGATTTTATTCTATCATCCTTGTTGTTATATGAGTAAGTTGATATGAATGCATATTTTGGGGAGTATATAAAAATCATGTTTATGATTCACCAATCCCACATATGCCAATCTAGCAATTCTATTGCCAATCATTTCCTCAGTTTCTCTTATGTACTATATGGATGAATTTGCAAGGTTTATTTGTTTTTTATGATACTTGTTGCCTTTCCCAATGCATTCCAACTAGATCTTGTTCCCTTGTGATAGTTGTGATGTATTCGTTAGTGTTTGAAGGTCATTGATATTCAGTAAGATAAATATGAGCCTTTGGCCATGCTTTCTAGCAAAAATCTTATTGGCAGTATCTATGACTTTCGTTTGGATATCTTGTTCATTCTTGAGTATCCATTTTTGTGTGTGCATGTTTCTTTGTGGATGTATATCTTGGTGATTGTTGTCTACCTAGAAAATTATACACATGATTATGGCTAAATCTCTAGTTGATATCCTTTTTTGCTTTGGAGTCTACACCTTGTGCTCCTTTTATGCTTCGGTGGCTCCAAATGTTTTGCTTTGAGTGCTTAACCTTTTCATTTGCATCTTTTGGCACTCGTTGGTGTGAAGAAATTTGATATCTCATGCCTTTGTGTTGTTATGTAAGTTTGGGGGAGCAAGGATACCATGTTTATGAACTTTCCATTCAAAGCAATTATTATATTTGGTGCATAAACCTTGGGGAGCTTTCCTAATTTACCTAAGAACACACATTTGCTTTCTTGTTCTTGTTTGGTGTTTTGTTTGATTATGGGGAGCTAGGATTCCATAATTGTGCACTTTGTTGTGCATGAACCTTGGGGAGCTTCCTATTTTAATCTAAACACCCATTTTCTCTCATCATAATATCTTCTCTCTTGCTTGTGCTTATGGTTTAAATGATATAGAGGGAATGAGGATGCTATGTTTGTGCATACTGTATTCAAATGCAAAATTATAATTTGTGCACAAACCTTGGGGAGTCTCCACATATTATTTAGATCACTCTCTTTTCAATCTTATCATCATATCTCTCTTTCTTTTGGTATCTTCCTTTTGTGAAGTGCTTCTTTCGATCTTTGGATTGCCTGCTTCATTCGTTGATGCTTCTTCACCATTTTATTTCTTTGTAATCTTTGGATCCTCAGTTTAGTTTGATTTCCTCCTGGTATTCATCATTGGATACGTGCATTTGATTCTACTCATATTATGAGAAATGCACACCATATGGAGGAACTCTCACTAAATTGGCCTTCTAAAGTTTTTCACCCATTTCGGCAACCGATGCCAATGGGGGAGAAGTTTTAGAGGGTTTTAGGGAATTTGGTTGTGTGTTGTGAGTTTTGTACTTAAACACTTGCCTTGTGTGCTTTGCATCTTAGTGTGTTGCACAACATCTTGAATATATAGATAAAACTCCACCACCTGTAATAGTTGGCAATATATGCAATGAAATTCAAGTTCATCCACACATGCATAGATTGTGGGGGAGTTTGCTCTATATTGTGGTTGTACTAACATCACATACGTGTGTTGTATTTCATGTTAGCACACCGTGTTGTTTGGTTAATTCCTTATATAAACCCTCTCAAAAGGACTGTCATCAATTACCAAAATGGGGGAGATTGAAAGTGCATGTGTGCCCCCATGTGTGGTTTTGGTAATTAATGACAATCTTTATGGACTTATGTTTGCATTAAGTTTTACTTGTAGGATTTGTCCATAGGCAATGCTTGTACCATATGTTGGCTTCAAAGTTGGGAGAAGAAGAAAGTAAAGAAGACCAAGTGTTGACCAAGGTGTTCAAGGAGAGATCCAAAGATTGGTCATGTGAGAGTTGTGCCTATGGCAAGTGTGTCTTCAAGAATAAATTTGGAGTGATATCTCTTATGTGCCTTCAAGACACCAACATAATGAAGAAAGAAGAAATGATGTGCAAGTTCAAGATGAGCCATCTCGAAGAGATCATTTTCTTGAAGCTTTCCATCCTATGGTTATCATGGATATGGGAAGATGATATTCCCAATAGAGAAGCTCTACCATTGTCGAGTATGGGAGAGCAATTTGCAAGTCTTCACCAAGCTAGTGCAATCAAGAAAGGTGTTCCATCTTGAGGTGGACAAGATCACTATCGTCAAGCTCAAGTGGAATATGCTCAAGGCAAAGGTATGTTCTTGATAGGGTTTCTTTCTTACCGGTCTCATGGTGTTAGTTGGGGAGACCGGTTTATAGGATAGATACACGTACTATCAAGAGGGGCTCTCGAGTGAGTAACTTGATCATATCCTTCGTGAGAGCTCAAACCTTTGCATACTTGGCATAATCTTTCTTGGTTGTTATTTGGATCTTATCTATGTGAGGTTCTTGAGCTTGTGTTAATCTTCATGACAAGCCCAAGTTCATCGAAAACGGATTTCATATGCATTCTCTATTGCGTTTTCGATGTTGGAGGTTTTACCGGTTCGTCTTGTTGAGAGAGGTCAAACCTTTCGACATTTGGTTCTATCCTCCCTTTCTGTACTATGATGGTTCCCTACATTATCTTGTAGATCTTATTGTCCTCTTTAAAACGAGCCCAAGATCATCAAAATCGGAATCCGAATGCAAAAGTTATGGTTGTTTTCGTATTGGTATTTCTGTCAGTTTTTGTAAGACCGGAGACTCCGGACTAAATCTCCGGTCTATCTCCGGACCGCGTACAGATTGTCCCCCAGTTTGACCCCGTTTGGCCTGGGTACACCGGAGACTCCGGTCCCAGTCCGGAGACTCTGGACCGGGCGATTCCTGGGCCTAACGGTTGGATTTCTAGGGACCTATTTAAGGGGCCCTTCTTTCCCAATGGTTCCCTAACCTTCCTTGCAAGTTTTCCCCTCCATTGCTGACCTTCTTGAGCTTTCTATAACTCAATCCCACCATTGATTCTTGAATATTCTTGAGGGATTTGAAAGAGGAGATCTAGATCTACAACCCCACCAATCAATCTCTCCTCTAAGTGAGGGGAACATCTTGGGATCTAGATCTTGGAGTATATTGTGAATTTCCTCCATTGTTCTTCCTCTCTTATTCCCCCATAAGCTTTTGTAGCTTTGGTGGAATTTGGGAGAGAAGGACTTGAGCACTTTGTGTGTTCTTGCCATTGCATTTGGTGCATCGGTTTGAGTTCTTAGTGAGGATTCGATTGGGTGAAAGGTGAGAAGCTTTTTACTCTTGGGTTCTTGGAACCCTAGACGGTTTGGTGGTTTTGCAGGTTTGTGGATTACTTGGGGCCTCCAATTAAGTTGTGGAGCTTTCCCCAACCTTGTTTGTTGGGAGCCTCCAATTGAGTTGTGGAGAAGTGCCCCAACCTTGTGAGAGGTTACAGATTGCCACCGACAAGTGCACCGATAGTGGAAGTGTGGATCGATCCCATTGGGGTGAGATTCATAGGATAACAAGGGAGGCCTTTTGTGGCGTTGGTGGTTTGATACCACCCCCTCTCCAAACAAGACGTACTCCATGTTGGGAGGAACTTGGTAAAATATCGTCGTCTCCGCGTGCCTCGGTTATCTCCATATCCGAGCTCTTACTTATGCACTTTACTTTGTGATAGCCTTCGTGCTTGAAGTATATATCTTGCTCTCACATAGTTGCTTGTCTTGCTTAGCATAAGTTGTTGGTGCAAATAGGTGAACCCTAGTTGTTCTAGGTTTTGTGCTTAACAAAGTAAAAGCTAGTTTTATTCCGCCTTTGTTAAGCCCATCTCGTAAAAGTTTTAAATCGACTATTCACCCTCCCTCTAGGAGACATTTGTGTACTTTCACCCGTCAAAATGCAAGGTTCAGTATTTTGACTCTGGTATGGTCATGTTCTACGTTGTCTCTGTCCAATCAGCGACAAAGTCAATGAGGATTTGGGATTTGATTGCTGTACGAGGTTTATACTCAATGTCGAAAGCCGAAAGCTCTATTCCCCATTTTGCGACATGTCATGTAGCATCGCTATTGTTGATGATGTCTCTCATGGGAGCTGTGCTCACCACGGTCTTGGGAATATGCCCTAGAGGCAATCATGAATGATGATATTCCTGTGTATTCATAAGGTTATGGTCCATGTATGAACTGCTGATATGTATCATCGAATATGTGATTTGATTGTGGAACTACATATTCATGTTGTTCATACTAATTGTCCTTGGTCATTGAGGTTGTGCCGGACACACAACTTAGACCAATGTGAAAGTCGACAGATGACTAGGTTCCACTTGTCATGGGCATGGAGATGCTATTCCGACTTACACGGATTCGGCTAAAGAGTTTAGCGAGTCGGACTGACCCATATTGAGATGCAACGAACAAGTCGTCATTTGCATGTCTCAATCAATGTAATCCTTAGACCTGAGGTTATTTCACAATCCAAGTTGAGGATCTCCGACTTAGGTTCTGTCAAATGCTGTTCTGTCATTGGGCAGTTATAAAGGCGGAGTTTGGGTCGACTGAGAATCAAGCTGCGTGATGTGAATAACCAAGACGGGATTTTGCCCCTCCATCCGGAGAGATATTCTCTGGGCCCTCTCGGAAGATATGATTCGGAAAGCATGGCCATGCGCGTCTCGGATTAAGTGTTAACCGAGGCAGCCGACTAAGAGTTAGTCGGATGAATCACTTATCTCGGATCGAGAAAGAGAGTCGGACTATTTAAGGGATGACGATCATTCGCCTATAGTCCGACAAAGTATATCATGAGGCAAAAGGGACTCAGACGAAAGTCGCATTGGAAGGTATGTCGTCATGACTTATTGGTACTTGGGAGTTGGCACGTTCTGCTAGGAGCCGCTACCAACTGATCGATCACGAGTGAGACTCGGAATCGTGTCCGGGTTACCATGAGCCTGTCGGGTCACACACTTAAGAGCGGGAGCAAGTTTGGGTTAGACCCAAACAGGAAACCTATTTGGGTTGGACCCAAATAGAGACATGGACTTAGTCAGCAAGTGAGACTTGTAGTGGCTAATATAGGCCTTTTTAGTGAATGGGCCACAAGTGAGTGGAGCCCACTTTCACTCCCTATATAACCTAGGGCGCAGGTGCTTAGAGCACAAGGTTAGGTCACTCCATGTGTTGGAAACCCTAGCCCTAGTCCGTCCTGTCGCCGCCGTACCGGACCTAGCAGTCCATCGCCGGCGCTCCTCCTCGTACGTGTGGATACCGGCGGAGGTGCTGTACATTCAGCACTCCGACGATCGTGAAGAAAGTACGGATCGTGGATCGTGGAACCGGAACGGATCGCGAGGACTGCACTGCATCAAGCGACGTGCTTCATCAATTCCGCAACTGCGCGTCTAGTGGTAATCCTCGTGGCCTTCTACCTGAGCTGGATCTTGGGATCACCGCGTAGGGAAAAAGTTTTGTTTATCTCTACGTGGCCCAACAGTGGTATCAGAGCGTGATCTTCTGGTTTTAGGCTCGAGATCGCGCATATGTGATATGCGGTTGGCGTTAGATTGGATCTAATGTAATTTTGGTGGACGATCTATGAGATAGATTGGTTTTGTACAAAGTTGATTGGATCAACTGTACTCGGGGGAATGGATGTTCTGGTTTCCGTGGTCTAACTGCTAAGGTCGTGGAATGACATACCCCTACCGGTCGGTTTCCGCCATCGGGGTAGACTGTGACACGTAAACTCGGATGCGGTGATCAAAGATCAAAAGGTTTGATCGAATCAGAGTCCGGATCGGATTTGGGTAAAATTGTTTTATCCGATGATGAAATCCATGTCCGGAATGCAGATGAGATCTGCGTTTTTCGGAAAAATCGTCGGGCGCTGCCCCTTCGATCCCCGCCCGCTATCCGGCTAGCGGGACCGCTGGCTTTGCCCTGTCGTAGCGCCTTAGATGTCGTTGCGAGTTTCACAATGCCGGTAGATATCGTATCTATGCATAACTTGTTTTTGCAGGATAATGTTGTGAATGGTATGGCTTATGTGCATGTGATGTGTGTAATCCATACATGATCTGTGTATCACGGATTTTGTCAGCCGGCTGGAGCCTAGGTGCTGTCATCTTATTGTATAACGGCATGTGCGTCGGATTCTCTGTGTAATTTGGATTACTAGCTAGTGTAGCTGTTTGGAGAATCCGGATAGCATGCAAGTCGGTGTACAAGTCGGCTACATGGTGTAAGACGGCATGTGACAAGAGTTGACACGAGTCGGATTACAGGCTTTATGGAGATGGAGATCGCCATGAAGAGAGCCATACCATTTCACATTATAATTGCTTTTATTTTGTGTTATTGTTATGTCTCTATTTTACCTCTATTAGATAATTGGTAGAATATAATCCCTCAAAGAAGGTCTAGTCGGTTTCCCCGCCAGTGCTGCACCATCACAAGTCGGACATTTTTGGTAGTGGGCTCATAAAATTGAGGTGCTATCAATTCTTTCCGACTAGGTGGGTTCGAGTCGGACTCTTACAGCGGAAGCACTTGGTAATCTAGACAGGTCTATCACAACGGTTGTGGGACTTGGGGAAAAGTCAGATGGGCGCCGGGGCATGTGATGCCACCCATCCAACAGGAGTCGTATGAGATACGATTGACAAGGAGTTGTCTACCTAGATCACTTGATGGCTAGCGGTGATGCTAAAGCTCACTAGTCAACTTGCTTATTTAGGGTCCTGAATCACTAAGTAAACATCGGAGGGGTGTTGGTTCTAGTGGGAGCATAAATATTAAAGTGTTTAATATGCTTGCTCTTTATGGATACATGTCTTAAGTGTTTTGCATATTTTCTGTTGTAGATCAATGGCACCTAGCAGTCTTCCTCAGATTTCCGGTTTTTCTTTGAGAACCATCTTAGAGAAAGATAAGTTGAATGGAACTAATTTCACCAACTGGTATCGTAATCTGGGAATTGTTCTCAAACAAGAAAAAAAGGGATCGTGTCCTAGACAACTCACTTCCAGCTGAGCCGGATGAGAATGCGACTATCGCAGCCACCAATGCCTACCGTCGGATTTGTGATGAATCCACGGAGATTAGCTGTCTTATGCTTGCTCACATGGAACCAGACTTGCAGCAGCAGTTCGAGAATGTTGAGGCCTACGATATGATCGAAAGCCTCAAAAGTATGTTCCAGGCTCAGGAAAAGACTGAGAGGTATCAAGTCTCTCAGGCTTTGTTGAGCTGCAAGCTTAAGGATGGCGATCCACTACGTCCGCATGTGATCAAAATGGTTGGTTACGTGCAGTCTCTGGAAAGGCTTGGCTACCCCATTAGCGAAGAGTTCGCTACAGACATAATTCTGAACTCTCTTCCTAGTGTGTATGGCCAGTTCATATCGAACTACCACATGCATGGTATGGATAAGAAGCTCACTGAATTACATGGGTGCTCAAGCAGGCTAAGGCGGATCTCAAGAAAGGTGCCAGTCAAGTGTTGATGGTACAAAACAAGGCTAAGTTCAAGAAGAGTTCTTGGACTAAGAAGAAGAAGGAAAAGTCAGGAGGTAAGGCGGAGGACCCAGTCCAAAGCGCTTCCTCAGGGACTAAGCCATCTCCTGTAGCCGGATCCACTTACTTCTACTGCAAGTCGGATGGCCACTAGAAGAGGGATTGCAACAAGTATCTGGCTGATAAAGCCAAGAGCGGAGGTGTGACTTCCGGCTCAGGTACGCTTGTTTGCAATGTTATAGACATTTATCTTGCTGATGCACCTGGTAGTTCTTGGGTATATGATACCGGATCAGTCATTCACATCTGCAACTCATTGTAGGGACTGGTAAGAACTAGGATCATTGCAAGAGGCGAGGTTGACATTAGAGTCGGAAACAAAGCGAGAGTCGCTGCGTTGGAAGTCGGCACAATGCAACTTCATTTACCTTCTGGATTCTTAATGGAGCTAAATAATTATTATTATGTTCCAGTGCTTAGTCGAAACATCATTTCTGCCTCATGTTTGATGAGACAGGGCTATGAGTCGAATATTAAGAATAATGGTTGTTCTTTATATTTGAATATTCATGGCTTTGCGCCCATCCAGGACGGGTTATTTATTTTGAATCTTGAGGGTGAATCTGTCTATAACATAAATGTGAAAAGGTTAAAACCAAATGATCTGAATATGACTTACTTTTGGCATTGTCGGCTTGGTCATATAAGTTGGAAACGCATGAAGAAGCTCCATGATGATGGACTCCTAACTTCATTCGACTTAGAGTCGTTTGCGACATGCGAATCCTGCCTTCTCGGCAAGATGACCAAGACACCTTTTGCAAAGAGTTGTGAAAGGGCGTCCGACTTTTTGGGATTAGTACATAGTGATGTATGTGGCCCGATGAGCACGACAGCCAGAGGTGGTTATGAGTACTTCATTACCTTCACTAATGATTTGAGTAGGTATGGATATATCTACTTGATGAAACATAAGTCGGAAGCCTTTGAAAAGTTCAAGGAATTCCAGAATGAGGTACAAAATCAACTTGGCAAGAAAATAAAGTTTCTTCGGTCGGACCGAGGAGGCGAGTACATGAGCCATGAGTTTGATGACCATCTAAAGAGTTGTGGAATAGTTCCCCAGCTCACTCCTCCAGGAACGCCGCAGAGAAACGGTGTGTCGGAAAGGAGGAATCGGACCTTGTTGGACATGGTATGATCAATGATGAGTCGGACATATCTGCCTTTATCATATTGGGGTTATTGTCTAGAAACTACAGCGTTCACACTAAACAGAGTACCATCAAAGTCGGTAGAGAAGACACCGCATGAGATGTGGACTGGCAAGAAGCCGAGTTTGTCTTTTCTTAAGATTTGGGGTTGTGAAGCTTTTGTCAAGCGACTTCAGTCGGACAAGCTTACAGCTAAGTCAGATAAGTGTATTTTCGTGGGGTATCTGAGGGAAACCTTGGGTTACTACTTCTACAACCGAGAAGAGGGCAAAGTGTTTGTCGCTCGAAACGGTGTCTTCCTTGAGAAAGAGTTTCTCAGTCGGGGAGTCAGTGGGAGTACGGTGCATCTCGAAGAAATTCGAGAGATGCCGGCTAGCAGCGAGTCGGCAAATGCCTTAGAGGTTGAGCCGGACGTGGTACCTGAGCCGGAAATTGCACCGACACTGCGAAGATCGGCCAGATTGCGAAGTGTTCGTGATGTATTGATGTTAGACAGTGATGAGCCGGCAACTTATTCGGAAGCGATGGTGGGTTCTGATTCCGAGTCATGGCTTGGAGCCATGAGATCCGAGTTAAAGTCCATGGATGAAAATCAAGTTTGGAGCTTGGTTGATCTGCCAGACGGTGCAAGACCCGTTGAGTGCAAATGGGTCTTTAAGAAGAAAACTGATATGGATGGAAATGTTTCTATCTATAAAGCATGGCTTGTCGCGAAGGGGTTCCGACAAGTTCAAGGAGTTGACTACGATGAGACTTTTTCTCCCGTGGCGATGCTTAAATCAGTTCGGATCATGTTAGCTATAGCAGCCTATTTCGACTATGAGATATGGCAGATGGATGTCAAAACGCCTTTCCTTAATGGAAATTTAACCGAGGAAGTGTATATGATATAGCCCGAGGGTTTTGTCGATCCGGCTAATGCTGACAAGGTATGCAAACTTCGGAAATCCATTTATGGGTTGAAGCAAGCATCTCGGAGTTGGAACATTCGCTTTGATGAGGTAGTCAAATCGTTTGGCTTCATCAAGAGCGATCATGATTCTTGTTTATACAAGAAGTTTAGTGGGAGCAAAGTAAACTTTCTGATCTTATATGTGGATGACATATTACTGATTGGAAATGATGTCCAGATGTTGCAAGAGACCAAGGAATCATTGGAAAGGAGTTTTTCGATGAAAGACTTGGGTGAAGCGACTTACATACTAGGAATCCGGATCTATAGAGATAGATTAAGGCGGCTCATTGGATTGAGTCAAAGTACATATTTGGACAAAGTGTTGAAGAAGTTCAACATGGAATCGTCTAAGAAGGGGTTCTTACCGATGTCCCATGGCGTAAAACTTAGCAAGACTCAGTGTCCTTCGACAACTGATGAGCGAAGTCGGATGAGTGCGATTCCGTATGCTTCTGCAATCGGATCCATCATGTACGCTATGATTTGTACTAGGCCGGATGTTTCCTATGCTCTAAGTGTTGCGAGCAGATACGAGGCTGACCCTGAAGAGATCCACTAGGCAGCGGCTAAAAATATCCTCAAGTACTTGAGAAGGACTAAGGATATGTTCCTGGTTTATGGAGGTGAGGATGAACTCAGTGTAAAGGGTTACACGGATGCGAGTTGTCTCACTGACTCGGATGATTCTCGTTCACAATCCGGATATGTGTTTGTGATAAACGGAGGGGCTGTGAGCTGGAAAAGTTCCAAGCAAGAAACAGTGTCTGCGTCTACGACAGAGGCTGAGTATATTGCTGCCTCGGAGGCGGCAAAGGAAGCCGTTTGGATGAGGAATTTCCTCATGGATCTTGGTGTGGTTCAGGGCTCGTCCAATCCGTTAGACGTGTATTGTGACAACAATGGTGCTATTGCACAAGCCAAGGAACCTAGACAACACCAGAAGAACAAACATATACTCATGCGGTACCACCTTATTCGCCAGTTCGTGGATCAAGGTGATATCAAGTTATGCAAGGTACACACGGATGCAAACATTGCGGATCCGTTGACAAAGCCACTTCCACAGCCAAAGCATGAGGCGCACCTGAGAGCAATGGGCATCAGATGCCTGGACATGTGATGTCGGAAGATTGACTCTAGTGCAAGTGGGAGACTATTGGGAATATGCCCTAGAGGCAATCATGAATGATGATATTCCTGTGTATTCATAAGGTTATGGTCCATGTATGAACTGCTGATATGTATCATCGAATATGTGATTTGATTGTGGAACTACATATTCATGTTGTTCATACTAATTGTCCTTGGTCATTGAGGTTGTGCCGGACACACAACTTAGACCAATGTGAAAGTCGACAGATGACTAGGTTCCACTTGTCATGGGCATGGAGATGCTATTCCGACTTACACGGATTCGGCTAAAGAGTTTAGCGAGTCGGACTGACCCATATTGAGATGCAACGAACAAGTCGTCATTTGCATGTCTCAATCAATGTAATCCTTAGACCTGAGGTTATTTCACAATCCAAGTTGAGGATCTCCGACTTAGGTTCTGTCAAATGCTGTTCTGTCATTGGGCAGTTATAAAGGCGGAGTTTGGGTCGACTGAGAATCAAGCTGCGTGATGTGAATAACCAAGACGGGATTTTGCCCCTCCATCCGGAGAGATATTCTCTGGGCCCTCTCGGAAGATATGATTCGGAAAGCATGGCCATGCGCGTCTCGGATTAAGTGTTAACCGAGGCAGCCGACTAAGAGTTAGTCGGATGAATCACTTATCTCGGATCGAGAAAGAGAGTCGGACTATTTAAGGGATGACGATCATTCGCCTATAGTCCGACAAAGTATATCATGAGGCAAAAGGGACTCAGACGAAAGTCGCATTGGAAGGTATGTCGTCATGACTTATTGGTACTTGGGAGTTGGCACGTTCTGCTAGGAGCCGCTACCAACTGATCGATCACGAGTGAGACTCGGAATCGTGTCCGGGTTACCATGAGCCTGTCGGGTCACACACTTAAGAGCGGGAGCAAGTTTGGGTTAGACCCAAACAGGAAACCTATTTGGGTTGGACCCAAATAGAGACATGGACTTAGTCAGCAAGTGAGACTTGTAGTGGCTAATATAGGCCTTTTTAGTGAATGGGCCACAAGTGAGTGGAGCCCACTTTCACTCCCTATATAAGCTGGGGCGCAGGTGCTTAGAGAACAAGGTTAGGTCACTCCATGTGTTGGAAACCCTAGCCCTAGTCCGTCCTGTCGCCGCCGTACCGGACCTAGCAGTCCATCGCCGACGCTCCTCCTCGTACGTGTCGATACCGGCGGAGGTGCTGTACGTTCAGCACTCGACAATCGTGAAGAAAGTACGGATCATGGATCGTGGAACCAGAACGGATCGCGAGGACTGCACTGCATCAAGCGACGTGCTTCATCAATTCCACAACTGCGCGTCTAGTGGTAATCCCCGTGGCCTTCTACCTGAGCTGGATCTTGGGATGACCGCGTAGGGAAAAAGTTTTGTTTATCTCTACGTGGCCCAACACACGGTAATTGAATGTTCCTGAAAATAATACCATAACTTCTGGGATGCAAAGAACACACTGTAAGCCAGCTTCTGATAGTGCGGATACCACTGCTTAGATTCAGTTAGGACTCCACTGAGGTAATAAGTCATACGCTGTACCGGGTGTTCCTAATTTTCCTCATGTCTCTCCACTACCATGACGACACCGACGACTCTGTTTGTCACAGCGATATAGAGCAACATTGGTTCTCGGGGTTCTGGTGCTGCGAGGATAGGAGCAGACGAAAGTACTGCTTTCAGGTCTTGTAGTGCAGCTTCAGCTTCATGAGTCCAAATGAACTTTTTGGTCTTTTTCAGGAGCTTGTAAAGTGGTGCAGCTCTTTCACCGAGCCGGCTTACAAACCGACTGACTGCAGCAATGCAACAAGTTAGTCTTTGAACGTCCTTCAGGCGAGTAGGCCTGGAAATATTGAGTATAGCCTTGACCTTGTCACGGTTCACCTCTATGCCTCTTTGTGACACGATGAAACCTAACAATTTTCCGGCTGGTATTCCAAAGAAGCATTTCTTCGGGTTAAGCATTATGTTGTATTTGCGTAGATTGGCGAATGTCTCCTCCAAGTCGGAAATTAGAGTTTCCTTCTTTTTGGACATCACCGCAATATCGTCCACATATGCATGTACATTGCGTCCGATTTGGTCATGGAGGCAACACTGCATAGTGCGCTGGTAGGTAGCTCCTGCATTCTTGAGCCCAAAGGGCATCATAACGAAACAGAAGGTTCCAAAGGGGGTTATGAATGAAGTTTTGACTTTGTCTGATTGCTTCATCCGAATTTGGTGATAACTGTAATATGCGTCGAGAAAACATAGGAGTTCCGAGCCTGTCGTAGAATCAATAACTTGATAAATCCTAGGCATAGCGAACGGATCTTTCGGACAAGCCTTATTCAAGGCAGTATAATCAACACACATCCTCAAATCAGTGGTGTCCTTTTTAGGGACCATTACAGGGTTGGCCTACCAATTAGTATGGATGACCTCTTCTATGAATCCGACTAACTCTAGTCGGGCTAGTTCCTTAGCTATTGCTTTTCGCTTTTCATCGCTAAAACGCCGTAAGGACTATTTGACAGGTTTAGCGTTTGAGAGTACATTTAGAGAGTGCTTGACAAGTTCCCTAGGTACTTCGGTCATGTTAGATGGCTGCCATGCGAAGATATCTTGATTTGCTTTGAGGAACTTGACGAGTGCTTTCATATGTGTGGTCTAAACCTACACCTATCTGGGTCACCTTGGAGGGGTCATCATCCTTCAACAGCGTCGTCTTCGTCTCTTCCGATGCCTTGAACTCCGGAGTCGGCTTTGTCACCTCCTTCTTCATCGTGGGCATCTCGGACGGGTCGATGGTCTTCTTGATCTTCTGTACTCCTAGGCGTGTAGCACGGCTTTAGGAAAGGCGGCATTTTCGTCCTTGCACTCTCGTGCTTTCTTCGGGTCTCCCCTGATGGTGATCACACCGTTGGGACCTAGAATTTTCATCATATTGTAAATGTAACACGGACGAGCCATAAAAGCCCACTAAGTCAGTTGTCCGAATATAGTGTGATAGGTGCTCTTGAACGGAACCACTTCGAAGGAAAGTGCCTCCGTCTGATAATTCTTTGGAGTACCAAAGGTGACATCCAAAGTGATCTCTCCCAGGGAATTTGCTTGTCTTCCTGGGACACGTGAAAGATCACAAAGCTGTGATTCAGCTGGGTCTCCGAGATCCTCATTCGGCGTAGCGTTTCAACATATAGAATATTGATGCTGTTGCCGCCGTCCATAAGAGTCTTGTAGAAACCATAACCATCAATAAGTGGGTTGATGATTAAGGCGTATTTTCCTCGCCTGTGCAACTTAGGCAGATGATCAGCGCGGTCAAAGGTGATTGCCACTTCCAATCAGTTCAAGTATTGTGGGACAGCCGGAACAGTTGCATTGAGTTCATGCATTACTGCTTTCTTGACCTTAGCTGGTTGAGACCCAAGGAAAGTGACGTAGGTGTCTTTCTTTGTCGGGAAGTTATTTTTTTCCATCCAACTTGGGATTTGAAGCATCAGCTTCCTCCATGTCGGAATCTTCCTTGGACTCTTTTCCTTTTTCGAGATTCTTTTTTCCCTTCTTCCGATTAGCCCTGTAGCCAGCGGTATCGTCTTTTTTGATGTCGTTATTGAAACGACACTCGGCGTTTGTATGGGACGAGCCCCCATTGGGATCAGAGTGATGCACGTACGGGTCATTGGCAATGTCGGCCCAGGAGTAGGTTTTGCCAGGTTGTTGGTCTCCTTTTCCCTGGACTCTTGATGTCCCACGACCGCGTCCACGGCCACCGCCACACCCTCCTTGTCCTCCAGACCCGGAGGTGTTTTTGCGCTTCTGAGCTTGCTGCTTTGGTTGTTTTGCCGACTGTGGCACAACCAGGGCATTCAGTAGTCCTTCTACATCGTCGTCAGCATCTGCATACTTGCTCACTGTTTCTATCATCTCTCCCAAATCAGTGACCTTGTCACACTTTAAGCGGTGACACAGTAGACCAATTGGGAGTCCTGCAATGAAAGCTTCAATCGCAGTTTGGTCGTTTACTCCTTCACAGGAGTTCTTGGTGTCGATCCATCGTCCGAGGTAATCTCGGGAAGTTTCTCCGACTTTCTGGGTGCACCGCTGTAGGTCTCCTACCGTACACGGCCTCCGATATGTGCCTTCGAAATTCTTAAAGAACGCACTTTGCATGTCATACCAGTTGTGTATGGTGTTTCCCAGAAGTTCATTGAGCCAGGATCGCACCGTCTTCCGCAGCATGAGGGGGAGATATCGGGCTGCGACCAAGCTGTTTTCGCCTTTGGCAATGCAGTAAGCCGGAAAAAATCCTAGAGTCACGTGTCTGGCCGAGCTACACCATCGTAGGCCTGAATATGCCTTGAGATAGCAAATCCTTTCGAGAAGTGTGTTTGTCGTATGCGCGGTCCTAAGCATTTTGGACCCACATAGATTTCGTCGTTCTCATAGCGTCGCGCCTCTATGTTAGACTTGATCCGATGTCTTGCATCGCTTGGTGACAGGGATCGCCGTCCTGGTTGACGACTTTGGCTGCGGTGCCTTCGAGCCGGACTTCTACTTCTGCCACCACCTCCTCCACCACGGTGCCCTCCTTGAGAGCCGTTGTGGTGGGTACTTGGTGGAGATGGTGGATCAGGTGGATTATTTCCGGTTGATTACCGGCCTCCATTCGGAGCGGCACTATTCCAGTTCCGAGGAGGGTCCTCGCTACGACGAGCCCCCTGCCGGCTTGACTCGGCATGGTGTCTGTCCTTCCTTCGTCCGTTGTTCTCCGCATCTTTGTGAGGTTCAGCCGGACGGCTTGCATGTCTAGGAGGTGGCATCCTTTGACGGTCCTCCTCCCGACATTTCTCTTTGTCTTCTTCTCTGTGATTGTTCGACTCTCGCCGAGGAGGGTGTCTTGGATACAGTGCTGCAACTGCGTCTCGCTCTGCTGCTGGAGCGACATTGCTTCAGTTGCGAGCGGTTTTGTGCTGTTGGCCTGAATATCCGGTTCTTGAGTAGTTATCTTCTCGATGGTCGGAACGGTGATGCTGTTCCGGCACCTGTTGGGGCCTGATATCATCCTAGGCCGGATCCGTGCGACATTGGTCGGACTGAGAGACCAGTTTTCTGCTTCTGGATTTCGCGACCTTTTGTTGCTCTAGACCCTTGGTAACTACCTTTATGCCTAATCAAACCTCTTCTAGGCCTGGGTTATTCGCCAGAATATCTCGAGCCGCAGCGGTGTTCTGCACTGGTGTTGGATACACCAGATCTCCACTGCTGTCAAAACGAGGCATCCCCGGGTCTCCCTTAAAGAGAACCTTGTGAACTTTCGGAAATTTGTCGGCCCTTACGTGGCCTTCCCGGGTCTTTTGATACTGCAGAGAGCTTAGCTTCTCTGCAGTAGCCATGCACTTCCTCTCTTCCTCAATGTTTTTGGCTTCATCCAGGAGTACTTGACGACACGCTTCTAGGGCATGGGCCCTTTCTTCCACTTACGCAACAGTGAGTTCTGCTGCAGTAGGGATAGGTGTGGTTAATGCAGCATCGATGATCCTACGGGCACTAGCGGTTACCATGTGTCCATCCACCGAAGCTTCCTTGGGGTCGTCTGGGATTAAAGCTCCATCCGAGTCTTCTTTGTATTCCTCGGCAGCCACTTCCTCCGCTAGAGTATCTTGTATCGGGGTCTTGTTTTTCTTGTTCTTCTTCTTTGCCTTCTTGGCAGTGCCGGTAGCAGAGATGACTTTTGGTCCGTTTCCTGGAGTCAAGCTCTGATCGGTACTTTCAGACATCTGGATATCGGGATTGTCTCTGAGATCCATGTCATCCTACTCTTTGGGAGAGTTTTCTCCAATCCTTCGTCCATGGCTTCTCCTTCTTCTACAGCTTTGGAGTTGTACTCCGCTTCATATTCCTCGGAGAACTTTTGGAAATCTGCCGACGTCATGGAGTCATCTGAAGATGCCGGTAAGTTGGTATTTGTTCCGATCGCCTCCAACACCGAGTCTTCGTTGTCTCCAGCATCGGCAGAGCCGGATCCAGATCCAACATATCCAACAAAGTGCGATGTGTGCGTCCTGAGGTAGTTGCAGCTTTCCTCGCGGGCTTCCTTGAAAATTCTGATGGTTTCGAGAACCTCATCCACGCTTGCATCTTTCATCATCATGCGCCTCAACGTATGCCTCAGGAAGGGTTGGTCTGTTCCGGTGTTAGAAAAGCCGGAACCTGCGTTGTTGACTTGTTCCTCCTGGATATCAATCTTGGTGGGTGGGTCGATTTGGGATTCGGCCTCCCTAGGGAGATCCACTCCAGATTCGGCTTGTACCACGAGATCTGCTTCAAGATCAGTTTTCTCCACTATCTCCGCAACTGGTTTGGGCTGGGTGGGATTAGGGTTTTCTGGGATCTAGAACTCCGCCGCCTCCGTGGACAGAGGGGAGCCAGAAACTTCTTCTACCTCTATCATCACCGCTGGGGTGGGTGGGGCAGGATCAGCAAAACCGATGTACACATCGATCTTGCTGAAAGACATGATGGTGTCGGTAGTCACAGCCTCCCTAGCCAGACTCCAAGTCTCGTCGAGAACGATGAGAGGGACGTCACTAGCGTAGAGGGTGCAACCAACGGCGATGGTCTCGCCGATTCCGATTCTTGCAGATTCGGCCCGGAACGTAGATCTGAAGCTCACCTGCCCCATGGTGCGTGCCAACTATCGTCAGATTGATGACAAGTACGCCATGAGGGGGTCCTCGAGGTGTGCGGAAGAGAGGGGTGAGAGACGTACGGTATTCCGGGAAGGTGAGCACACAAGTTTACCTAGGTTTGAATCCGCCGGCTTTGGGCGGATCCTACTCCTGCTAGCAATTCAGTAATACGACAGAGCCGGAATATGGGTTACAGGTTTCGCCTGTGCGAGTTGAGAGTATTGTAAGGTATTGTGCCCTAAAGGCTTTCCCTAGGGCGTCTTATATAGATATCCGGCCTAGGGTTTACAAGAGAGACCTATCTGACTACGACTAAGAGTCGGTTACAGAGTACATCTTGAACTACAAGTAACACTATGGGTCTATGTCGGTAAGTCATCTGGGCCTTCCCATAGACTAGACTCCGTCTCTTCTCCCTGACCGGGCCGCCCGTGAAGCAATGCTCTAACCCGAAGTGGGCCACCCTGTTCAGGGAGGCATAGTGAGGATATCCGGAAAGTATATCCCCAACACACGAGAGCCCACCTCTTTTCTCTCACATCTTCTCTCTCATCCAACTAAGCAAAACAATATTAGTTCAATTCTTATAGCCAACTGACTAGGACTTATTGTACTTTTCTCTTAGGTCTTTCATAATGGAGTGTCTCTTAGCTCGTCATCATAGGAGAAATAAACGGTTAAGAGATAACCCCTCCAATGCATTGTTTCTTAAGTGGTGTCTCTACATTTAATAATTTAGAAGACATGCATGCATGTGATTGGACTAACAAGGTTTTTTGCTGATGTTTCGTGCAAGAGGTGTTTCTTAGATAAGATACAACCTCACTCTCTTTCCTCATTAACTATAGTAACACATAAGCAAAGTGTCTAGCATACAGCGCTAAACAAATCCCCATTATGAAAGGAGCTAAGATACAACAACCCCTCTCTCCTCTTTAATTGATATGCCACATAAGTATTTTGCCTAGGATGTCACGCTAAGAGATCCCCATTGTCAAAAGCCTTACACAGTTAAGAAAAAAATATTATTTAAACAATATGTACGGGGTGTAGATTTTTGGCTCCCAGCTCTAGTGCTTTTGCTATTTAAAAAAATTCAAAATCATATTCTAAACATATTTTAAAAAATCTGGATGTAGCCCATGATTTATCCCAACAAATGTGCAAAATATCAATTTCAAATACTTTATATTCTAAAATATAAAAAATGACAAGAGTGTAGATATGTGCAAGTATGTTTCTAAATCCACAAATTGTATCAGATTTGTCCGTTTGTGGAGGCCAAAATACAAAGAACTTAACGTCACGGTTTCGCATGCTTGTGGGCTACTTATGTCCAGAAAACTTTTTCAGATATTTTTTAAACCTATAAAATAGGGTTTTAATTTTTTTAAATAAAGTGAGCATTGGTGGGGAGCCAAAGACACTTTCTGATATGTATGTTACCTTTTATAATATGTCAAATCAAAAGTGGAAATAATACTTGAGAACAAAACAGAATTTGGTGGTAATGGTGCTAATACGCGGAATTTGTATCCCAATTTAGATTTACATGCTATGTCTACATCCTATTTCATTTTAAGTTTTTTTACAACTTGTTGAGTGTGTACCAGCGGTGCACCGGATATATTCTTGACACATAGCTTTGACATGGACGGGTTTGTGTGGTTATTGTAACCTGGACCCCTGGGGTCGCCCCGTCTGGCGACCGAGGGGAACTCTAGCCGCCGTCGCTCACCCACCTGCTTCTCCTCCCTCCTCCCACCTCGCCGCTGCCAGAGGGTGCAGCTGGGAAAAGCCCTGGCTAGCGTCGGTGGTGGCGGGCCTGCTTTCTTCCGTCCTCTTGCTCGCGGTAGCCAGTAAGGGACGGCGACTTCAGGCCGGGCCGTGGCGCGGAAGCCGGCGTCACGACGCGGATGCCCTACAGCGGTGCGGCGGATGGCGTGTGGCGGTCTGCACCTGGTTGATGGCGGGCGGCCGCGGTCATCGATTTCCGAGGGGCAAGGGCGGTGGCCGGGCCGGTCCTGAGATTTTGGAGGCCCGGGGCGAAACTAAAATTCAGGGCCCTCCAAATGTATTTTTTCGGTTTTGCTAGAAATTGGCGCCTAATTTTTAGTTATGTCTCAGTCGCCTCCCTCATCGTTGGGTATACCTCATGATTCATGCAACACATGAGTTGCAAATAGGTTGTAGCTAAAAATTTAATGAGTTATAACTAATTTGCAACTGAGATTCAGTACAAATTTTATAAGTTACAACTGGGAATTAGCACAAATAGTAGGATAGCATCAACGACTTAGACATAACTAAAAATCAGGCGCCTGAGATCTAGACTCTCCCATCTTTTTTATACAGATGTATAAAATGATGAAAACATAGATTTCAAGTGTACCCAATTACAATATTCATGTAAAATAATAATGTTTATATTTTACCTTAAAAACATTTCGTAAATTTTTAGAAGCAAAGTCACTGACGATGGAATCAATATCAATCTCGTTCAAAATATTAGGAAAAGATCTTTTCTATGATTCTGTCAATCCTTTTCTGAGGATCGGATTCAGGATCCATTACCGGTTAATCACACTAGAAATAAAACAACAAATCAACAATTACTAATGAGAACTAGAATTATGGCATCATGAACTAGCACCCAAATCCACGGAGAATTGGGACAGTTGTTTTGATACCTATTTGTATGCTTGGACGGGCAGTTAAGGGAAAAAATTGAATAGAAGGACAAGGAGCAGCCTC
The DNA here is from genome assembly GCA_910589775.1 of Avena eriantha. Lineage (NCBI taxonomy): Eukaryota > Viridiplantae > Streptophyta > Magnoliopsida > Poales > Poaceae > Avena > Avena eriantha. The sequence goes on from OU342740.1 coordinate 490,339,707, forward strand.
CTGCGATTTGTGATAGAAAGATATAGAAAGGACATAGCGATCAAGAATTTAATAGAGACAGAGACGAGGATGTTGAGCTTGAGGAGTTACAGAAGGCCGGTCGAACCCGAACTTTATTCTATCGTTAGATCAGGTAAACAAGCGGTCAACCACGGACCTCGCACGTTTGTGTCTAGGAAACTAGAGGGGCCTAATCTGACCCAACCGGAGATGTATTTTTTTCTTGGATTTATACCGGGCCATATATATAGGACACATATATGGGGAAGGGCCCCTAATTTTCTTGGACCCGGGGCGGCCGCCCCTCCAGATCCCCCTCAGGGCCGGCCCTGGGCGGTGGGCGGCGCAGACCATGGCCGCCTCGGCCAAGGTCTGTGTGGTGGCAGGGCTGCTAGGGCTCGTCTCGAGCCTAGGCATGCCATGATCACCGTGCATCCATCGGGTCCTCTCGGTGGCCGCATCACGGATCAGGCAGTGGAGATGCGTGGCCGCCAGTGAAAACCGAGACGACTCCGGTCATGGCGGACGATGGTGGTGCTTCTGAGCCGATCCCCTTGTCGAAGGCATCGTTGATGCAACTCTTGCATCTTCGCCTAGGATACTTCGGGGGAAACCCTAGATCTGGGTCACCCATATCGGATGATGGCGACGCTACACGCCGCTCTCCCTCATGGAGGCATCGTCTTTGGAGCAGCTACTGGTCGAAGGGGGAAGAAGGTGGACCGGCTTCGTCTTGCGCAGAGTCTTCGGCAGAGATGTCAAGTCATGTCTAACCGCCAGGTGCTACGCTTAGTCATGCTGGTTCGGTAGGTGCTATGCATGACATATCTTTCGGAGGTATCTAGTTGCGTCGTATGGAGGGACTCGGCGGCATGGTGCTGGGGGGTCTCGGTGGCGACCGTGTGTGCTTGTATTGGGCGCACGCAGGGTGGTGGAGTTGTTTGACGTCATGGTGTCATTGACGACATGCCTCGCAAGGTCATTGCACTGATTTCTCCTGAAGAAGGGTATGCGGAAGATAGCGGCGACAAGGACTTCTGGTGTGCATATGTTGGTACGCTCAAACGGTCTGCCAGACTGGTTGTGCCATTTGCTCGCCGTTAGGCGAGGACTTGGTGGCCTTCGGTTTTTAGATGATGCATGTTGGTGTGATGTTAGGGTGTTGGCCCTGTTCATGGTCTCCCCTTTATCAGTGTTGTACGATTAGCGAGCTATCGCTAGTTTGGTGGCTTTAGTCTAATCTTTGTAATTTCTCCTTGTAAGGTGCTGTGAATAATCTAATAAAAATAGCTTTGACACGGACACACATGGTACATTATTGGGTAGCTTTTGACATGATGTCACATCAGAGTAAGTACAATAGGATCTAATAAGCCGCATGTAAGCTATTTTATATGAACAAATTTTAGGTGGAAAAGAATATGGGAGAGAGAAAGAATGGGCTCTTCATCTATCATCAGGCTACACACATAAACCGAGAAAGTACGGATGACATGCAACCTAAATCTAGACACTAAAGCTAGCTCTCTCCATCCGAAAGGTGAAGAAGTCTCTCGAGAGCAAAAGAAAAGAAAAAAGGAATAACAAGAAAGGTTCCGGCAATTGCTTGATTGATGGACTCAATTTGGGTTATCGTGGCGGTTGTAGTAGGTTGAGAGTGGTTGTCAGTTTGAAAGCCCTCTGATTTAGGTGTTGTTCTCTTTTGATTTTGTCGTAACGGTTCTTGTTCGGTTTTTCGTTAATTAACTAAACAATTCTCTTCTTCTTAGTTAATAGATTGGAGCAAAGTTTTATCCTTGTTTTAAAAAAACTATCACATACAAATGCAAACCTCACACAATGCTGATGTGTACACGGCAGACATATTATAGTTGTGTCGGCTTTAGTTGACACGGCATCAGCCTATAATCATATCCAACAGTCGGCAGTGCTGATGTGTACACCGCCGATATGATGACTCACAATGCATGACGATTCACCATCAACACTATTCTTGTCATGGTGTGGTCATCATGACTGATCTTGGAAGTCTATACAGTATATCCAGAATATCTAGGCTCTAGCTAAAGTGATTCATACTTTAGCGGCTTTCTGAACTTTTCTTCGAGATATAAGGTACATCCATGGGACAACGATATGTCAATAGTTCGTCCAAGCTCCAAGGAATGTGTCCCTGCCACCAAATGCTCGGTGCCGTACGTCCTTGTGTACTAGGAGCCGTGTTTGGTTACTCTGGCTAATATTTTCTGTTTTTGCTGCATGCGGCTACTAGATTTGGTTGGCACTTTGTTTGGTTGTCTATGTTTAGTTTTTTATAATTTTGCCAAGTTATTTGGTTGACAACAAAACTGATTAGGTCTGGTTGGATAAAAAAATAGCTTATTTGGTTGCACACGTAGTAGTGTTGTGGTCACCACTTCTGACAGGTAGTGATATTACCATGCACTTTGTAAGCCGAATATGCCGAATATGTAATAAATAGGGAGCAAGTTAAAACCCTAGCTACTAGCAAATAGTAGTTCAGCACGATGTTGCCTACCTACTAGCAAATAACAGTTCACCATAATATTATCTAGCTACTATGAAATGAAGTTTTACACCTACAATGGGGTTGTTCATAGAAAAGTACAACACCAATTCATCAGTTCTTTGTCACGTCTTCTTATTCTTCTCCTTCACTTCTTACGCTTTAGATCCTGGTGTGGCCTCTGGCCGCCCACATATCGTTAGCCCACTAAAGTCTCTTGTTCTTCCAAGCACGACAATCGTTTAATGAGACACCATGGCCACCATCATTGTCATTGTCATCATGAACTATATCTTTATATGTCGGGAAGAATTCATCCGTGCCAAATTGCATGATCTAGTTATTCAGAATGCAACATGCGAGAATAAGCTTAACTTGGTTGGGAAAGAATGGAATGGCTTCAGATCAAGGATCTTAAATTTGTTTTTCAGAGCAACGAAAACTCTCTCAATCGTGAATTTAAGGCTAGAGTGTCTGAGATTAAAAAGTTCCTCTGTAGTCTTAGGATAGAATCTCCCAGAGAACTCATTAAGATGGTACCTTGTTGACCTGAAAGGTGGAAGAGTTCCAGGCCAACAAGCATATTCGACATCTGCTAGGTAGAACTTACCTTTAGGAATGTTTGGGCCATTAGCTCTCTCAAGTTTGTCATTCTGAAATGTGGCATCATGGGCTGATCCTTTCCATCTAGTAAGCACAAATGTGAACTTAATGTCGATCCTTCCCATCTAGCAAGCACAAATATAAACTTAATGTCGAAATTGACAACGGAGAGCACATTCTAGCTGGGTTAGTGCTTCCCCCCCCCCCCCCCCTGTATGTAGCTGCTTTGGCTTTCGGCACACTAGTAGTCACACATGAGTACCATCAATTACTCCTGTACAATCCTAAAATGGAATAAATGTTAGGACTCAGTATAGTACAATCCTCTCATGGAGTACACGATAGAGTTGCTCACCTTCAAATATGGGAACCATTGGTAGCTTTCTTGTATCTTAGTTGGAGTTTGAGCTGATGGTGGCTTAATCATCTCTCCTCTGAGCTCTCCAATATCATACACTACTTGATGGAAATATCGGTATATTGTCTCCATAGATCTCTTCCACGTGTTGTGAATCACTCGGGATCTTATGTCCTAGAAAACGAAGGAACAATGCCACTTGCTCTTCAATACAAGTGTGGATGATGTCCTTCAGCAAACCCCTAGCCCTTATGTGTGCACAAGCAGGTTAAAAGGTTTCCTTCGCATCTAGAGCATGGCGATAGCCTCTACATCTACATTGTTGTTGTTGTAGGTACAGTTCAGATTTGCTATTCTATCTCTATCGCGATGTATCATGGGAGAATATTTCACCGGAAGCATATTACTCCTAGCAGCCCCTCTTTTGTGGATCAAAAGCATCTATGCCTGAATCACAGCCACTAGGGCAACAACATGGATGATAGCCTTCAATCGTTGGTCCTAATCAGATCAACGTTGCACAAGTACTTACCAAAACGGCCATAGTGTCGACCAAACTATGTTGGTAGCTAACTTTGGGAGGAGGGGCGCGGAGGCTGTGCTTATATCCATGGTTGGAGATGGCAACGACTTGCCGTAGCCAGAGAAGACACTCACGAACATGAAGAGGACTAGCCGGTGCTACATATCTACGAGGCCATAACAGCTAGTGTCGGAGAAGAAGCAGTGAAGGATCAAGTGCAGATCTAAATCGCTGATGCCGCCTCCAAAGCTATTGCCCAAGAGGATAATATGGATGGATTTGTCTTCCCGTGGGTGGTGACAACATAAGAGGGAGGTGAGCCTACTTTTTGCGCTATATGGGCTGCAATGTTTCGCCTCCCACCATCTCCCCGCTGCCTCCCCGTTGCCTCCCTGCGCACGTCATTACTCTCCTTGCGCTCACTGTGGTTTATCCCCATGGAAACGCTCAATTTCTGCACTCCTGCGGAGCTAGGATTTGGGGTGCTTTTAGACCCGTGCCAGCCAAGTCCACGGAACGCCACGACACACGAAACACACTTATTTCTTTCGACGAGGTATACGAAACGCCTTCATGAGCATCCAAAGACACCCTAACTCTCTCTCAAAACAGGGTTTGGTCGTGAATTACAAATAAAATCCACTGGCAAACCGATAAAAGGTGACGAGGGATCCTTTTACAAAGCATATCAAAGCAGTGGTTGGTCTAGATCAACATGTCAGAGTGGTCTAACAGTGCAATATTTTATTTTATTTTTTTATGATATATAGTCTATGATGGACCACCCTGCCCACCCACTGGATCCGTCAATGGATTAAAGGTAAAATAAAAAAGAACACAAAGAACCGAACTTACCTTCGAAGACATCGGTACGTGGTTGAGGGATACTAAAGCTCCACAGCCCCCAAAGAGGGTAATGACATAGCGCATAGCCATCGTCAAGCCCGATACGGTCAAAGGTTTTTCAGCTGGAGCCCCAATGTGGAGAAGGTGTCCACAATAATGTGAGTTACGATACCCACAAGCATCACCGCCATTGGTGCCTAAGCGCTGAGTTTTCATCTAGAAAAATCTTCGCACCATGCACGATATGTCGGATCACCCACTGTCTCCGAGCCAGGCCTCGGGGACACCATCTAGGAGTTGTCTTTGCTGAAGCGCCGCCAACTCCAGGGCATGCTCCTCTCCCTACCACCGCCAAAGAGAAAGAACATCACTACCGCAAAGTCGCTCACCGTAGAGATGCCCGCGTTGTCCACCTTCCACGGAGTCGTCCCGGCTTCCACGAACTCGAGCCTTGGAAGTGACAACAACGTACCACGAGGCCAACATGTCAAACGAGATAGGCTGACCACAGACCAAGCCCGTGCGGGTGCTAGAAATGCAGTAGGCAAGCGACCTCCTACCACCCATCGGTCGCACTCTGCAGCCAGATCTAGGCCCAATCCTAGATTAGCCCTCTAGTCGTGCCATAGCCAATAGGAGGAGATCTGCCGTCCTCCACCACCAAAGGCGGTCGCCGACCGGACGTATCACTAAGAGCTGTCGGACTCAGATCAGACCTAGATCAGGCCCAGATCAGGTCCAACTAGTTTTGCAGCTGCAATCAGCCTACAGAACCTACGCCATCCCCGTTGGGATCCCGCCGTCATGCCCCGCCACCAGACGACCTGGGCGGAGCTCCCTTGGAGCCCGCACAACATGGAACCGCCACCGCTGCCACGAGGCCGAACGCCATCGCCGCGTGCCTGCCCGGGACAGGACCCGCCGCCCAAGCTCCGTTGTACCACAGGTATAAAGCTTGGTTGAGCTCGCCCCAGCTTATTGGTGTTGAACCCATGTAGTACTATTCAATGAAAAAAATGGTGTACTATCGAAAAATAGTGTCATTCTTAAAACACGCTACTAGCGTGCTATATCGCGCTATAGCATGCTATTAATAAGTGGTTGTTGCTCATAATACTATTTCGAAATGACCCCAGGATTGGCTAATTAGTGGCTGATCGACACATTAGGTCGTCCATACACATTAGGTCGACGACTAATTAGTGGCTGATCGAGGTTAATCCAGCCTGTGCAGTACTGAGGCCCTTCTGCTGTTTTTTTTTTACTGAAGTCTTGTCTTAGACTACGGTAAACATGCAAAATGTATAGCTAGGGATGATGACTAGCAACAGAAGTGACAACATTGGCTAGAATAATCTGACATACACGTAGCTGATCAAAAGCCCCGTGTAGCAGGTAGTACGACTCAAAACAAGGCGCGTTACAATTCTCGTACAAACAAATGCCCCAATACCCAAGTGGCTAGCAAACATTACATACCGCTTGCAATCCTACAAACCAAAGCTACACAACAGCTCTAGCTAGAGCCTTGAGCACAAGGAAAACTAAGTGTCAACGGAGCCGTCCGAGTTGTTCACGACTCCGGCGCGAAGCAAGACTAGCTTGCCGGAACCGTCCGGAATCTCTCTTCGGGCGTTTTGCCCCCTGGCACTCCTGGCCGTCGACCTGCGCGGCGGCGCTGCTGCTGCTGCTGCTGCTTCCGCAGTCGTCCCTCCGAGACCGCCGGCCAAGCCTTTGCGTGCATCTGCGCACGCCGTATCGAGTTTCGCTGTCGAACAGGACTCGCCGCCGTTCCCGGCCCCCAACGCCAGGGACGGCGTCTTCTTCCGTCGCCCTCCCCGGCGTTGCGTCGATGAGCTGGGGCGGCGCCTTCGGCCCCCCTTCGCCGGGCCGCAATCTTGTGAAGCCGAGACCACGGCCGGATCAACCGCTACAGACGCCGTCGTAAAGCAGAACATCGTCCCCAGCGTCTCTTCTCCAGTGCCTTTGCCATCATCGGCGGGGTTATCCGAGTTTCCGTCGGCAAACGCGGCGTCATCCGGCTTCGGGAACTCCGGAAGTACGACATCGCCGTCGACGGTGGAGTTGTTGTCATCTTTGTCCGTGGGCTCCTCGGTCACGGCTTCGTCATCGTCGCTGTAGTCTTCCACGAGTAGGTCGTCGATTAGGTCGACGAGATGGCTCCACTCGATGCCGTCGTCACCGTCGTCGGTCTCTGCTTCGCGTTCGACGACGTCTTCCATGAAACTGAATGGGTGTGATCCCGCCATGTTGAAGAACGTGTTGTACAGGTAGCTGGGACGCTCCGGCGCCCACACGTCGCCGGCGAGCAGGCCGAACGCCTCCACCTTCCCCACCGACGGATTCATCTCGGCGCGATCGGCTTCCACTCTCGCTGCTTAATAATCAATCCATATTTATCGTAATATCGAGGTAGGTTACCATTGGGAATTCTAGTCTGTCACGGACTAAGCCTGTATGCATAGATGAGTTTGTGTGACGAACAACCCGGAAGATGTACGACAGAAGAACTCCCAACACAAGCTTTCCTATACTCGGAGTAGGTTATTTTACTTCTACGCGAAATCTAGCTAGCAACCGGTCCGTGGAATAAAAAACCTGGCGGACGTGTGTAGTGCCCTGTTGTTTGGTTACGTCCACTAACGATAAAACAAAACAAAGCCAGCAAAGAATCAATTCGAAAATTTAGCTCAAACCGTTTATCCGATTTACGATCCGTTTTCACCATTGGGCTAGTCGTGATGAGATTTTCAAAAATAGATCCCATGTTAAGATGTTTCGATGGAAAAAAAATTCGGACCAAAAAGTTAACCACCCCTAGTACGTGAGGTATCCATGTCATAATATATAAGTTATCCACCTTATATCATATAAGTTATCCATAGGTTATCCACCGTACAAACGGGTTGGATCGAGACGTTCTCATACTTCTCATGTGGGTAACTTTTATATTTTTTCGTCGCAAGAAACCTCGATTAACGCATCGACGAGCGATAAAGGCTCGGTACCCTTACACTCTTTAAGGTTTTATCATCCGTACGCCACAGTAGCGACGACGGGCAAAACCGGCCGCTAGACTATTGCTTGCCCGTTACGTTTGTTCACTATAACTTAATGTGGTGGTAGATGGGGCATAAGATCTCATTTATTTCGTGCAAAAAACTTAAATTTAATTCTTTTGAAAAAGTATGCTTCATGTTTGACGCGGTAGACTTCGAGGTTAAGTCGCATATACGCCTCTCGTGGCGACGAGCGACGCAGCCAAGCCGCTAGAATAAAAAATTTATTCTATCTCTGGTTAATTTTTTTATTGGTGGATAACTTATGTGTTATTTGGTGGGTAACTTAAATGATGAGGATGAATACCTCTCATACTACTAGTGGATAATGTTTTGTTTATTTCTATGGGTAACTTTGTACAAATTTTAGTTCTCTTTGTGGCCACCATAATTTTTAAGCCTTGGTTACCTTCATCTTAGTTAATTACATGTGTGATAGACTTACTTAATTTGGACACGGTAGCTTAGGTGTCAGGATACCGAGTTTTCGTGGGCGACGTGGTGAAAACAAATCTTAAATTGTAGTAGTTTACATTTATGTGTACGTATGCATAGAAAAACTCAAACACACGATCTGTTCATAGGGTGGATAACTTAGGTAATACCACGTGGATAACTTACATAGTTTAGCATGAATAACTTTTGTGTTACAGGTGGATAACTTTTGGGTCCGAGAAAAGTTCTCGAAACATATCGATATGGGATCTAGTTTCGAAAATCTCATCGCGACTAGCTCAATGATGAAAACGGATCCAAAATCGGATATACGGTTTGACCTACAAGTTATTTTGAATTTCGTCATTTATAGAACGGTTGCCGGTAGCAACGTCCTACTTCTAACCACTCAGTTTTGTTCCTTGGCTGTTTTCCATTGCTTAGAATATCACTGACAATTCTTAAAAAAAGAATATCACTGACATGTTGGTCTAGATGTCAAACCCTACATGTGCAAATTGTTTGCCTGTTGATGAAATTTTGCTTTATTTTTTTACATGCATAAAACTTACCTTGGAAAAATTGGCTCATCAATCACTGCCCTAGCCACTATACTACTACCCCACACAAATCCTTCTCCTCGAAAACCATACATAAACCCCTAGGAATGCTTATTACCAAGTGCAACATCCACGATGGCTGAGCCACTTTCTTTTGGCTAGATAGACGATGGACCACCAAGTGAACCACTAGCTACTAGTATTTACCTAGATCTACACTCCCACCACGTGCTACCCAATGAAGAAAGTGGCTCTTGCCCTAAAGGCCAATAATAAGGTGTATTTTATTATTATATCTCATATATTCATAATAGTTTATATTTGTTTTAATTTTTTACATGCAGAAAACCTATCTTGGAAAAATTGGCTCATCAATCACTGCCCTAGCCACTATACTACTACCCCACACAAATCCTTCCCCTCGAAAACCGTACATAAGCCCCTAGGTATGCTTATTACCAAGTGCAACACCCACGATGGCTGAGTCACTTTCTTTTGGCTATAGATAGATGGATCACAAAGTGAACCACTAGCTACTATTATTTACCTAGATCTACACTCCCACCACGTGCTACCCAATGAAGAAAGTTGCTCCTTCCCTAGAGGCCAATAATAAAGTGTATTTAATTGTTATATCTCATATATTCATAATAGTTTTATACCATGTAAATATGAATACAAGTCTCATATGTAAACAACCCAAATCTCTACTATCCTCTAAACGAGTAGCTCGCTGGGCAATCGATGATCAAGGTTTCCCGATCATGGACATTTATGTCAAATGACAACGGGGTCAGTTCATTAGATGGATGATATGATGGTCACACCCAACTGTAGTACTGCAATGAGATCCAGTCATTCAATATTGCGATATCTAGTAAAGCGTCATAACTCACTCCTTTGACCGTGAGATCATATTTAATCACTACCACCCGTGGATGTTTTGACTACATCAATCGTCACACCATAACGGGGGTGATCATAAAGGTCTCTATCAGGTATTCCAAAGGGGTATGTTGAGGTGTATGCATCAAGATCTGGATTTTCCTATCTAAGGGACAGAAAGATTATCTGGGATCACTCGGTGAGATTACATCAATGAAGCTTGCAAGCATGTGACTAGGTCACAGGGAACAATATAGAACTAGGTATGTCGATACAGAAGGCCAGGTCTTGGATAAACCAGGTATCGTAGTGCAAAGGGAATGCAACTCGGTGTTTAATGTTCAAGCGATCAAGTTATTTGTGGAATGCATGGGGGCCATCATGGGTTTCTAGATCCCGCTGTTGGTCATTGATCGGAGAGAGGTCTTGATCATGTCTGTGTATTCCCAAACCATAAGGATGACAGACTTAAGGGTAGAGACGCTTAGGGATGAACTGCGAACGTAAGAAAATAGAAGAGAGAGAACTAAATCATTCCGGGGAGAAACCAAAGTTGTTCGGAGGGGTTCGAAAGGTGTTTCGAAGCGAAAGAAATTAATTAATATGTATTTATTATTAATTAATTAATATGGTTTTAATTAATACAAAGGAGCAGAGCCCACCTAATGGGCCTTCCCGGAGGGAAGGGCCCATAGGGGATGATGCGTGGGGTGGGGGCTCCCCCACCATCACCAGCCAAGGGCCTTGGCATGCACGGGGTTGTGGCCCACCCACCACCGGCCGCCACCTCTCCCTTCTCCTCCTTGGTTTAGTCCCAACCCAGGACTTTGGGGGAGGTGGTTCTCCTCCTTCCCCTATATAAGAAGGGGACATCCCTCTGACCAAAACCATCTCATTGGCCTTTTCCTTCTCCTCTCTCTCCCTCACGTGTGTGTTCTCTAGTTTGGAACGTGCACAGTGAGGTAGATATTTCTCCACCATACGCAAGGCATCGTTTCATTGGAGTTGGTCCGGATCTTCTTCTTCTACTGCTTCGCTGGACCAGAGTCCGGGTGACGCCTCTACACCAAACGTGTGTAGAACTTCAGAGGCACCGCTAGTTATGGTCCTAGACGTTTGGACGCCTACTCAACCTTGAGGTCGGCTACATCAAGTATGTTTGAACATAATCCCGCTTTTAGTCTTCAAGGGCATGAACACCAAATCCCATCTCGTTACTTTATATCTGCATAGATAGATCTTGGCTATGTTGTTCTCATCATTAGAATTTTTTATTTTCTACTGTGGAACCCTTTAGTGGTATTAGAGCCGATCTATGCATAGATATATTGGTATGAGTAGAACACATAGAAATATGTGGGCATTGATTTTCTAGTTGTTATCCTCCCACATGTACTTATTCATATCGTGACAATGTTCGATGAAGCGGGCCAGACCGACTTTACGTGTAAGCTTACCCGAGACTGGTTCCACACTCAACATATGTCTTGTACCATATAAGTGGCTAGCGGGTGTCTATCTCTCTTACATTAGTTGATAGAGTTTTTTATTTCCGTGCCCCTGGTTCCTTAGTTGTACTCACTTTTGCCCAGACACTAAACTTTTCTCCACTTTTGCCCAACCTCTTGTCCGAAACTCTCATAGAGTCTATCCGTCAGCCTTACCGTTACGTGCTGACGAGTGGGGCCACATTGGGTCGGGTCACTGTTGTCCAGTGCATTGTTATCAAAGAAAGGGTTCTTGATAGGAATGTTGATGAAAGATAGTAAAAGTTCGAAATCAAGATATTCAATCTTACCCTAGAATGTTGAGTAGCACAACGGAATATGTTCCATAGAACGAAACTTTGCAGGATAAGGTGAAACTAAATGATAATGATCATAATGTTTCGATTAAGTAATTTACTACATAAAGTAGGATTCAAGAATGTGTTTCCCACATTGTGGAAATACATCATTGAATCACTTGTTATGTTAAATGAACATGACATACCTACAAACTGCGAAGAAGTGATGACTAAAAGTACAAGAAATGACTAAAACTCATGAAATCCTAAAGAGAGTTGCATTTTAGTAATGAAATACTTGATTCTATCGAGTAAATGAATTACTTAAATCTTTCTGAATAACTACAGAGTTATAAAGGAAGAAATTAAACTTTAAAGGAAGATATATAGCTCGATTTGTCATAGAGACGGTCTTGACAAATTCAAATTATTGACTTAAATATGTAGCGATGCTTGGGTCAATTGGATTTACACTTGGCAATAGGATGCTAAAGTATCTCATAGTGGAAAATTCTCAATTTCATAACAGATCAAAGGATTTTGGAATCACCACCAAAATAGCGAGAAAATCCACACTTGTGAAGTATTGAAGTGGGAGTTAAATAGTTCTTGGTAAAATGTGTGAATGACATATTTGAGTGGGAATTATGAGGGTATTATAAATGTCTCATATATGATAGCATATTTGACGTGACAATAGTCTAGTATATGTGTACGACACATAATGAATGGTGTAAATGGTATTGGTGATATTTATTTAAACATTCTTTGAATGAGATTTAACAAAATGTTAAACATAAAAATCTATAGAGATGGATGGGTGTGTTTGATAAAACCATTAAAGTCAAGGTGTTTCACTATAGATTCTGAGGAGAGTTCGGAATGTCCTGGGTTCTGAAGTGATTTAGAATAGAACAAATTAAGAAGTATGTTCTTACTTTTGAAACTTAGGAGAAATATTAGTTATTAACAAATATGGTTGAAAAGGAAGAAAGGGATGATGTTCATCCCCTATGAATATGTTATATGTCTCTTCCCCATATCACCATGTTGTGTACTTGACCAAAAATGTGACGCAAGTAATTATTTAGAAGAACAGATTATGAGGTGACTTATGAATAAATCACTGAACCAGGATTAAGCACATTGTCGAACCCTAGTTGAATTAAAAGGATCTTTATGGATAAAGAAGTAGGTAACTGATACATCGTAAACGTATCTATATTTTTTGATGTTCCATGCTTGTTTAGTATCTACTTTCTTATGTTTTATCCACACTTTGGGGCATTTTTATACATTTTCTGGAACTAACCTATTAACAAGATGCTACAGTGCCATTTGCCTGTTTTTTGCTGTTTTTGGTTTCAGAAAAGCTAGTAAGGAAATATTCTCGGAATTGGATCGGACAAAAGCCAAAGTCAATATTTTACGCGAAGCAACATGGAGTCCGGAGGGGAGACGAAGTGGCGCACTAGGGCGGCCGCACCTGGTGGCCGCGCGGCCTGGGGGGCGTGCCACCAGGGGGTGTGGGCCCCCTGGTGCTCCACCGACCTTGCCCCTTCGCCTATAAAAACCCCTCGGGACGAAAACCCTAAGTACCCAATCAAAGACCTAATCAGAAATCGATGGAAGAGTCTGTAGCCGCCGCCATCTCGATCCCTAAATCGAGGGGATCTGAAGCTCTTCCAGACACCCTGCCGGAGGGGAGAGATCACCCTGGAGGCCTTCTTCATCACCACGATTGCCTCCGGTGTGATGTGTGAGTAGTTCATCCCTGGACTACGGGTCCATGTAGTAGCTAGATGGTTGGTTCTCCTCCTTTGTGCTATCATGTTTAGATCTTGTGAGCTCCGTTCATGATCAAGATCATCTATTTGTAATCTTACATGTTGTGTTTGGGGGATCCGATGGATATTTAGATGTTATTTCAGATTGATTATTGATTCTATCATGTCTTTGTTATTGGTGATCTTGCATGCTTTCCATTGTTAGTAGCTATCTTGGCCAAGTAGATGCTAGCAACTCCAAGAGGGAGTATTTATGCTCGATAGTGGGTTCATGCCTCTAGTAATATGGGGAAGTGACAGGAATCTCTAAGGTACTAGATGTGCTGTTGCTACTAGGAAGAAAACAGCAATCCTTTGTCCATGGGACAATCTTATTGTTTACTTTACACACTTTGCTTAATGCAATTATCTGTTTCTTGCAAGGTAATACTGGAGGGGGTTCGGATGATAACCTAAAGGTGGATTATTAGTCATAGATGCAGTTGGATTACGGTCTATGTATAATGTTGTAATGCCCAATAAAGTCTCATAGGAGTCAAGATGTTTAGTATATGCATGGTATGCTTTCTCGAGTCTGTCAATTGCCCCGCTATAATTTGTTCATCCAACATGTTATTTATCTTAAGGAGAATCACCTCTAGTGAAATATGGACCCCGGTCCATTCTTTTGTCATTGATATACCATCTACTATTTAATGTTTACTGTTTACTTTCTGCAAGCAATTACTATCTTCCACACAATACGTTTAATCCTTTGTTTTCAGCAAAACCGGTGAGATTGACAAACTCACTATAAGTTGGGGCAAAGTTCTGTGGTTGTGTTGTATAGGATTCCAAGTTGGTGACAACACCTTGGGGTTGTTTCCTTCTCGTACTGGTTCGATAACCTTGGTTTCATAACTCAAGGAAATTTGTTGCTGTGCTCATCATACCTTCGTCTTGGAGTTCCCAACGAGCTTAACGTATCCTGAGCCATCAAGCCTTTTTCTAGCGCCGTTGTCAGGCAGTCAAGGACAGCTTCACAAGGGGAGTTCTTCACAACCAATCTCTTTACTTTTTTTTTGTTTTGCTTAGTTTATTTTTGCTTTGTTTGCTTGTTTCTTTTATCAAAAACACACAAAAAATAGTTGTACTGGTTTGGTTCTTTATATTAAAAACACAAAAAAATGACTACTCTTGGAAATACTAAGTTGTGTGACTTCACCAGCACCAAAAACAATGATTTCATGTGCACACCTATTGCTCCACCTGTTCCTGAAGCTACTTCCTTTGAAATTAAACCTACTTTGCTCAATCTTGTTATGAAAGAACAATCCTCTGGTGTTGGTACTGAAGATGATGCTGCTCACCTTAATAACTTTGTTGAACTCTGTGAGATGCAAAAACATAGGGCTATCGATGGAGATATTATTAAGCTTAAATTGTTTCCTTTCTCTTTGAGAGGAAAAGCTAAAGAATGGTTGTTATCCCTAACTAGAAATAGTATTGATTCTTGGACTAAATGCAAAGAGGATTTCACTGGAAAATACTATCCTCATGCTAAGATTATATCTATGAGAAGTGAAATAATGAAATTTAAACAATTTGATAATGAACATGTTCCTCAAGCTTGGGAAAGAATGAAATCTTTGGTAAAGAATTGTCCCACTCATGGACTGACAGCTTGGATGATTATCCAAACCTTTTATGTAGGACTGAATTATTCTTCAAGAAATCTGCTGGATTCTGCTGCTGGAGGTACCTTTATGACCGTTACTTTGGGTGCTGCAACAAAGCTCCTTGATAATATGATGGTTAACTATTCTGAATGGCACACTGAGAGCTCCACAAGGTAAGAAGGTAAATTCTGTTGAAGGAATCTCCTCCTTGAGTGATAAAATTGATGTTATTATGTCTATGCTTGTTAATGGGAAATCTCATATTGATCCAAATCATGTTCCTTTAGCCTCTTTGGTTGCTCAAGAAGAGAAAGTTGATGTGAACTTTATTAGAAACAATAGTTTTAGGAACAATGACTACATGAATAATTTTGGTAATAATAATCATAGGCCTTATCCTCCTAATAATACTAATGGTTATTATGATAAGTCTGGAATGCCTAGTGAAGCAAGAATTTTAGAAGTTGAAAGAGCCACTAAAAACTTCATGCAAATGCAATATGAGTAGAATAAATTATTTACTAAAACCATGGAAGAACAATCTACTATTTTGAAAAATATTAGTCATCAACTTGAGAGTTTAAATAGGGAAATTCCTAGTTTGCAATCCAAACTTTCGAATGCTGAAAAAAATATCATCTTTGTCTGAAGCACAATCCTCCTTGATTAATAAAATGGCTGCTGAACCTGAAACCATGGAAAACCCCTTTGCTGCTACTAATGCCATACAAGTTAGAATTGATGAAAATGTTAGACTGTTAGCTGAATTACATGCTAAGGTGGAAAGAGAAGATGAAATTGCTAGAAATAATAGTATATGTACTATCACCACCACCACCAATGTTGATGCTAGCAAACCACATGAAGTCCCCATTCATTTTGCAACAATGCCTAAAACCAATGGAACCTTTTCCAATAAAAATACTGAAATTCTTCGAAATATGGGAAAATAGCTCTACTACCTTGGATGGTAATTATGATTTTGATATTGATGGTTGAAATGTTTCTGAAGTAATTATGTTCCTACAAAAGCTTGCTAAAAGTCCTAATGCTAGTGCTATGAATATGGCCTTTACAAAACACATTACTGATGCTCTCATAAAAATTAAAGAAGAAAAATTGAAACATAAAGCTTCTATTCCTATAAAATTAGAAGATGGTTGGGAACCCATCATTAATATGAAAGTGAATGATTTTGATCTAAAAGCTTTATGTGATCTGGGTGCTAGTGTCTCTATTATGCCTAGAAAGATTTATGAAATGCTTGATTTGCCACCTTTAGGAGATTGTTATTTAGATGTCCAGCTTGATGATAATGCTAAAAAGAAACTCGTGGGGAGTATTAATGATGTTATTATTATGGCTAACAATACATATGTCCTCGTTGATTTCTATGTTATGGATGTTGAATGCAATGCTTCTTGTCCTATTATTTTGGGAAGACCTTTTCTTAGAACTGTTGGTGCCATTATTGATATGAAAGAAGGTACCATCCAATATCAACTCCCACTCAAGAAAGGTATAGAACACTTCCCTAAGAAGAGAGAGAAGATTCCTTTTGCCTCGCCTATTAAAACAAAATTTGCTCTTAATGCTTCTTCATTTGAGAATACTTGAATCTTGCTTCTTATGCCTAACTCAAAGGCGTTATAGGAAAGCACTTATTGGGAGATAACCCAAATTTTTATTCAGTAAGTTTTTCCTTTGTTGAGTCTTGGAAGTTATTGCCTCTGTAATAACATCTCCTTATCATTTTTGTGTGGTTTTTGTGCGAAGAATAACCTCTAATGAGAGAGAAGTAATACTTGGGAAAGTTGCTGTCCCGAAACAGATTTTTGTGCTTCACTGTAAATATTTGTGAAAAAATCCCTGTACGTCGGATTGAGCTGTAATGTTTTGTGCTTCTGCCCCTGGTTGTTATCTAACTTTCTTTAGTTTAACACTTTTCGATTTGAGAAACAGAAGGTCTTAGAAAAAATCGGTTTTTACCTGTTGGTCTGTTTTGGCAGATTTCTACCATTATTTGCATTTGCCTCTTAAATCTCTTTCTCTTTGAGTTCTCGCGAAATACTTGAACCTTTTAGAAGGAATTACTACAGTAGCTTGTGTTTTAATGGAAGTTTGACTTGTGCTGAAATTGAACCCAAAGACTTATTATCTTGAGTACACTAATGTTGCTAATGAAGATTGTGTGAAGTTTTGTATGAAGGAAATTTTAAAGTGTAGGGAAGAATAATGTCATGAGATGAAGTATGGAAAAAAGCTCAAGCTTGGGGATGCCACCCGTGTCACCCCAATAAACATTCAAGAAGTACAAGTGTCAAAGCTTGGGGATGCCCAAGGCATCACCTTCTTCATCAATAAAAATCTCAGGTTTTCTTCCAAACACTTCATTTTTATTGTTTCATGCACAATTGTGTTGTTCTTGGAGCATCTTCATTTTGTTTTTAGTTTTCTTTTGCTTGGTTTGCTTAAATAAATTGGTTGGACCCCCGCATTCATACATAGTTTCAAATAAGTTGATTTGGATTGGAAAAGAGTAGGAAAGTTCATGCTTATAAGTGGTACAAAAGGAGTCTTGTTTTGACTGTGGCTTAGACTTTATCATGTCATGTTTGATATTGCTTTGACTTTATGCTTAGTGATTATTGTTGTAGCATGGCGTGGTCCAAACAATTGATATTGCTTAATGTGCCTTGAAAGAATCATGCGTTGTTTTAGCATTCTAAAGCATAATATTGTGGTATTCTCCTTTGATGCTTTATTTGGGTTGACTTGGCGCATACTCACACCATGTTAAGACTATACCAAGTCGCCATAGCCTCTATGATCATTTAGTTTTCGACTTGTAATATCACTTTATGCTTTAATTAATAATGTTTTGTCGCTTTGCATGATTATGGCCATTATTGCTCTCTTAGTTGGTCGCTCCCAGTCTTTTGCTAGCCTCCGCATGTACCAAGTATGAGTTCCACTCATGCATCCAACTACAAATAAAACCAAGTTATTCCAAAGAGTCCACCATACCTACCTATTAGCATTATTGCTATTCCAAGTATATTCATGTTTTTATCTACCTTCTGAATTAAACTTGTTATGTGAAAATTAGTGATTAAAGCTCTCACAAACTTGATGGCACACTTTACTTTCTTGCACTTAATAAACTTGAACCATTATGCCCATCTATGTTGCGTATATGCTTGCGCTTTATAAGTTATGAATTAGCAGAACCATGTTACCATGGGGAACATTTTCAACATTGCACATTATTTAGTTGATATCTTGTCCTTTTGCTTATGTATCCTGGCGGTGTGAAATAAAAGGGGAGCTTGTAAGCTCATGGAGTTTGTATATGTGTTAGAGAAACTCTTGGGTGGCTAGCCTAAGCCATGCCTAATCATGGTGGAAACTTGCAGCATAACCATAGTGAGCAATCTGTGAAGCATCCTCAATAAAAACCTATGCAAATAGCAAACAAAAAGATCGCTGCGATGCTCATTGTCTGTTGCCTTGTCATTTTGATATGGGATAGCTCATGTATAATGGGGCAAGGGGTACCCTGTTGGCGGTTTTCTATGATACACATGTACTTACAATGACATGAACTTACTCGTGACTAAAGTTGAGTAGGATGAGGTTCGGTACTCGTAAGCAAGGGGCATGAGATTTTCAACTTATAACTTGTCAAGCATATCCTCATATTTGTTCACTTTAACCTTAATCACCTAAAGATGCTTATGATGGGGGCAATGAGAGCTAAAAGCTAATAAGTACCATAATTTTTGGAAGCTCCTTATGAAACTTGAATCCCTGTTTCCTTCTATGAAGGGCCTTTATTTTTACTTTAATATTGAGTCTCCATCTTCTATCTTTATGCACTTATTGAGAGATCATAGTGGTCATTCTTAGTTTAATGTGCATTGTCCCAAAACTTGTTGATTGATTCATAACTTTGATATTGCTTGTTCTTAAATATTTGTATCTAGTCACCCTTATGAACTTTGAAGGTGTCCTATGCATTTATGTTTTGCTATACCATGAGGGAGAAGCTGAATACCATTCTTATTATGTTTTCTATATGTGAAACAAACAAACGTCTTTCAAAACATTGTTATTCATGAATCTTTTGTTTGTACCTTTTCATGTTACAACATAATTGCTATGTCTTATTGTTAGAACTATATCTTTCATGCTATGTTAGAACATAGGTGTGGGCCCCCTGGTGCTCCACCGACCTTGCCCCTTCGCCTATAAAGACCTCTCGGGACGAAAACCCTAAGTACCCAATCAAAGACCCAATCAGATATCCACGGAAGAGTCTGTAGCCGCCGCCATCTTGATCCCCAGATCGGGGGGGTCCGAAGCTCTTCCCGACACCCTGCCGAAAGGGAGAGTTTCTTTTGGGGTTCCGTGTATGAAAACAATAAATTTTATCCTACGCCCCTGAACCACAGTTGCTGCCAGGACCTATCTGTTAGTAATATAGTAATGGGAGGGGCTTTTCGCGAACTTACCCTTGAAGACCGTAAAGCATTGTCAACGCTCAAGAGAGCGTGGTTGATGTAGACGAGCCGAAGCCGACCTCAAGGTCGTGATGAAGTCCTCGCGCTCCTTTGGCTCCAACGACTTGAGTGCCTCAAGTGCGACACCTCGCGGGGAGTTACACACGTCCGGTGCCTAACGATGACTCTCGCTTCCCCGATCCAGCAACAGTTGCGGAAGTAGAGCTCCCGGATCCGAATCCCGCAGCGCGACGGTGCTCTGTGGTGAAGATGTCTCTCGTTCGTGCAGTCCAGACTTGGGACCACGGTCACAAGAGAGAGAGGGGGAGGGAGAAAATATCAATTAGAGGTCCTCCCAAAAGTGAGAAGACCTTTATTGATTATTGGTGTATTTTATTTGGCCAAATACCCCCAGTATGTATAGGGGAGGGGAGGTACTACCTCCCTCAAAGTCCCGGGGTGGGACTAAAGGAGAGGATGGGGGAGGGGTGGCACCACCGGCCACCCCCATGGGCCCCGCGCGGGGGGGGGGGGGGTGGCCCACTAGGGTGCTGGCCACCCCCTTGGCCCCTTCTCCCTTTCTCCTTTCCCTAATGGGCCCTCTCCCCTCCGGGAATTGGCCCATTAAGCCTTTGACCATTTAATTAATTTTTATCTTTATTAAATAATTATGAATAAATGATTAAATAAATATTCAACATTCATTCACATATTATTCAACCTCCATGGTTGTGGAACACTTCCACCTCCACTCCGGACTTACCAAAACCCTTCCGGTTTTCTCTCTACTATTCTTCGGTGATTCCACCGATCCTATAAACACTCTCTAAGCATCATCAAGCCCTTAAGCATGATACCCCATGGTTCGGGAACACTCCAGACATGGTCAGGACACTCCCGCACCAATGATCAACAGAGGGACCTGGATGGCCATGTGACCCCTGCGTGTTCCATGAAGATCTTTCGTCGTTTGAACCGGGACAATCGTGTCTTATTCCCTTTTTCTCTTGATACTTGCATTTCCCGAGATCTGATCAATGAAATCACCATGTCATGTTAAATCTCGTTACTGAACTACTTGACTCGTTCCGACAACTGATATCCCTGTGATCAAATCACATGCTGCGTAGCTATTGGATATAACTTCTCTGAGTGGGCCCTCGAGTATCTTTTCGTCACATGGACGGACAAATCCCGCTCTTGACATATATCGCCTCTACGGTTTCCTCTGAGTACCTGAACACACCTTTATAACCATTGTATTACCAAGTGGCGCTTGATGCTATCTAAGCACTCTCGGGAGACAACGATTGATATAGCCTCATGGTCTAAGGAATAGTCTACAAGGATCCATTTCTAATCATCATAACTTGAACTTCGTGACATGATCGGGTCATGATGTTTAGGTTGGGTATTGGTTCATCATCTCATTCTCGGAATGAGATGACTCCATTTCCAACTGGCATAAATGCCACATGATCAGGAAACATGATCATTTGTTGACCAATGAACCAGTAACTAGAGTTTCACTGGGAACCCCTGGTTGTTTGTATATTAGACGTGTATTGATGTTTCCACTCAATACAGTTATATCATGATACAAAACTTAATCATAAACTATATGAAATATGATAATAGTCCTGACTACTATTTGTCTCTAGGGCATATTTCCAACAGTCTCCCACTTGCACTAGAGTACAAGTACACTAGTTGCATTTGTTCACAATCATTGGGATCATATATCCGGTACCCTGAACATGCTTGCTCATGGAAGAGGTTGAGTCTTGGGCTTGTACTTTACAGTCACAAATCCTTTGCAACTTACTAACTTCACCTTGATTTGAAATTAACACTTTATCATCACATGATAACATCTGTGTGTATGCATCGTCGCTATGGCAGCATAACGAGGCCTGATTCCAGGAGCCTATAGTGACTTTAGATCAACCTCAAGGGCTTTCTCATGGGCACTATGCCCTGGGACACATCATTCTACGTTAAAAGTGAACTAGCCCCGCCATAACATTATACAACACTTTAGATGGTACCCTTATCTATTATTATAAATGTGTTCATCGAAACACTAGTGCACTCTGTGCAACTTTCGATGTTTTGTTCACCTCGCTTCCTACTTGACTTTAATCGGTATTTACAAGAGTTTCCAACATATTCCCTTATAACATAACCCTTTATGTTTTAAGATATGTCATCCTTTTTCGGATTTGGAAAATATGTCTACAGTTCTCTATTAGACACTACGGACAAACTTAGCTCAACGTTCTGTGATTCGAACTTAATCACTTTTAAATGTTCCTTATTTGGATCACATATTATGCTAAGTTATCATCATGGTTTACTAAGATAGAACCTATGTCTCAACATAGTGGATGATGATCATCCTTTCTTTCTTTCAACCATTGATGTTCAACTTAATACTATTCCTAATTTGAGTTATTAAGGACCAGTTCCTTAATTAACTTCTATTCTGAAACCCCTTTTAGAATCACTTAAGGAATACTACATAATATCAAAATACACCTATTATCAACTTCTACATCTTATAAATCATTATTTGTAAGTATTTGTGCTTTCATTCTTAACATACTTAAGAATTACTCCCATAAGCTCACACTCAAAATATGTTCCTACATATTTGAATTTGAGACTTATATTGCTCCCACTCAAAAATATGTCAATCACATATTGTTTCAGGAAGACTTTCGTAGCTCCCACTCAATTTTTATGCAAATTGCATATCCACTCACTATTTTGAATAACTTCAAAATCCTTTGATCAAATATCAAACTTGGAGTTTTACTATGAGATACTAGTACTATTACTAGTTTTAAATCCTCTAGACATAAAGCACACATGAATCAAATTCATTTGAATTCATACAATACTTGACAAACTGTGCTTTTGTAATTCACCCCCTTTTCCACTATGGCTTTGCAGTCATTTGGGGAAATTCAAGTAACCCCTTTTACTTATGAGATTCAGCAACGAATTTCTTTCTAATCTCAAGTGAATTTTGCTTTTAGGATTTCTCATAATTTTAATTTACCATTATTTACTTTGTAGTTCGTAGGTATGTCATATTCCAATAATCATGACAAATGATTCATAAATGTCTCCATACAAGAGATGGATTACATTTTGAATCCTACTTCATGTAGTGAAAACACTAGTGGGGAAAATACAATGATCAATGTCATTGATTCTTTCCTTTTGTGAAGAGAATCATTCAGGAACGTTGTCCGTTGAGCTTCTTAACACTCTGATGCAGGGATATGAATCCTCATCGTGTTTTCGCTATCTTCCATTTGCTCCATAATCGAGAAATATCACTAAAAGTGAGCTTTCTCAAGAATGCACCAAAATCCAGGCAATACGGATTTTGCTTTCCTTTTGGTTTTAGCTATGGATTTCGTATTCAAAGTTTCCAATGAATACTCTACAAGGACTTATTCACTATTGTTTTGGTTATATCTAATAACCCCAAAACTATCATGAATTCAAATGGTTCACTACATTCTAATTGAGTGCTAACTATTTGAAACTAATGGTCTCTACATCTATACTACAACGATTTATTTGGTGCCTTCTATTCACCCACTTTGATATCTAATATCACATTGTGATGCTTTGCATTTTGACGTTTCAAAATGCTTTGCATTCCAAAATTTCTTTTATGCCATTCTTTATAAAGTCGAATTTCATTACTATTGATCAAATCATAGTAATTAGATTCCCTTTTATATTTATACCCTTTGTTGATGAAACACTTTGATCAAGTCAAATAGTTTCACATTCATGTTTCCTCTGGTAAACTTCTTTACACATTTAAACAATCATTTAATGATAATTACCATTTTTGTTAAAACACAATACATCGAATATGTATTTACTTTTTAACAATTCATTAAACACTTTGTATTCGAGTAATACACGGTGTTCAAGTTATTTTGCCGAACTCAGGCATGATTTATATGTGATAATAAATCGAATGACTTTCACATATTATCACATAACTCTGAATTTTAAACAATGGTTTTTATTCTATGATGAAATATCATTTAAGTTGGGTATTTTAAGGCATTTCAATATTTTACAAATGTTCATGCATTATTAATTAGTTTCACACAATAAGGATAATTCACACATAATCGAACAAGATATGAACACGAATAGAAATAATTCATAAAAGTGGAGCAACTGTTTGTTACAAACTCATATGAATAACCGTCTCACAAAGTGTGAGACACACTAAAGAAGTTCACAATATTTTGATTACAATAATCATCCTAAAACATAAACTAAATGATAAATGTTGAGGGAGAGTGTCTTCGGCCATCATCATCATGCTTGCCATCAACACGCAACGTCACCTCCTCTCCAGCAAGCACCTCTCATGCAAAAGGACCTGTTTTCAGCAAAACAGAACAAGTATCAGATATACTTAACATTGCAAATGTGTTTGCAAGATTATAACATTTATAAAACTGTATATCAAGTATATACCTTTGTCATTGATGACCTGAGCGACATCTGGTTAAACCAACACATTCCTGAGATGTGTCACGAACTGGTGGAACTCCATTGATTCTGCATCGCCCCTCATAAGGCAAGTCCTGACTTGTGCTTGGTAGCTTGGTGGAAGCGACCGCAACACCCATCATCCAGCTATCCAGGAAGTATGCGTGCCTTATGTACACACCATGCATGCGCTCCAATTTGTCGTCCAGTGATGTGTTCTCCTCCATCTTAATGGAGAGGAAGTCTCCCATCATCTCATGCTCCCATATGTGTGCTTGTTCCACGAAATGTGTCCTAAGCTGTAGCATCACCAAACGAGGGTTGACATCACCCACGAAAGGCCACATCTCATCCACCAATCCGAAACGCATGGTAACTGAAATGAAGGAGGCCATCTCACGATGGAGATAGCGGTATTTCCGCTGCTCTGGGGTCTCTAGGTCAGTGGGCTGATCCAAATCCATCTTGTCGAGTATGTATTCGACCACGTCATTCTCGCTAAGGAGAACGTGGAGACGCGCAACCCATATGGAGAAGTTTGATCCATCTAATCTGAGCTTATCTCCTTCTAACCAATCAATCATCAACAGGAAAGGTGCCATCTACATTTATAATTGCAAAAATAATTTAGACTAAGTTTATAATTAAATGAGTTAATAATAACTCCACTCAGAAACACCTATCCCCACAAGGGTTCCTAGTGATAACACGACCCCTATCAGCCACATCTCCCCCGATTGACGCGGCCATCGATGTGGGTTCAAAGGTGGACGCTAAACGTCGGTCACATCATTCATGCGACTCGTGCTCGATCTTTCGACCATCCATGTTCCGAGGCCACGCTTCTATGGCGTTCTAGGCTTGCCAACTCAACCTTAGTGTATTCGCTGTGCAACATGGCTTACACCCACTATATGCGAACATAGATATGTCTGACACCCAGTCACCCTGGGTCGCCTCATACCGAAGAACTTTCTTGGTGGTGCACACTAAGGGGGAACACAATCGTTGGTAATTTTAACAGGGATCATCTTATTAGGCTACCGTCGAGTATCTAATACTAGCACACAATAAGATATACAAACAATAACATTTAATGTAAATGCGATGTGATATGGTCCTTCACGTCGTGATCTCCATCCGTCGTCACCGGGTTCCGGCGCTAGGGTTCTGGCACCGTAGACACCAGGGTACCGGTGTCATTCCGGCGTGGTAGTTCGTCACCTCCGTGACTATCTACTACTACGTAACAAAAGGTAATCACTTTACCTTTGCCACAACCATATCACAAAGAAACGCCCCGTGCAAAACAAAGTTAGACGCCTCTACTTTATTTTTGCATGTTTTATGTGGCTGAATGGGCTTTCGCACAAGAGCTGTTCTTACCTACGAACTTTCAGCACAATGCTAATCAAGTAGTTGTCTCTAGTACACCCCTTTCGGGGCCCTCCGTTGCAAATGGCATACCAACTAATGTGAGAGAGACAGACACCCCCATAAGCCACTTTATACGGTACAAGCCGTATGTCAAGCGTGGACCAGTCTCGCGAATGAACACGTAAAGTTGGTTGGGGGCCGCTTCATCAAGCATTACTACGGTATACACAAGTACACGTGGGAGGGTAACAACTAAAAGATCAACGCCCACACGCTGCATATCGTGTGTTCTACCCGTGCTAGCATCACTACGCATAGATCTAGCTTTGATACCACTATTGGGGTTCCGCGTATGAAAACAATAAATTTAATCCTACGCCCCTGAACCCCAGATGCTGCCAGGACCTATCTATTAGTAATACTGTAACGGGAGGGGCTTTTCGCGAACTTACCCTTGAAGACCGAAAAGCGTTGTCAACGCTCAGGAGAGCGTGGTTGACGTAGACGAGCTGAAGCCCACCTCAAGGTCGTGATGAAGTCCTTGCGCTCCTTTGGCTCCAATGAATTGAGTGCCTCAAGTGCGACACCTCGCGGGGAGTTACACATGTCCGATGCCTGACGATGACTCCCGCTTCCCCGATCCAGCAGCAGTTGCGGAAGTAGAGCTCCCGGATCCGAATCCCGCAGCACGATGGCGCTCCGCGGTGAAAATGTCTCTCGTTCGCGCAGTCCAGACTTGGGATCACGGTCACGAGAGAGAGAGAGAAAGAGAGAGAGAGAGAGAGAGAGAGAGAGAGAGAGGGAGGGAGGGAGGGAGAAAATATCAATTAGAGGTCCTCCCAAAAGTGAAAAGACCTTTATTGATTATTGGTGTATTTTATTTGGCCAAATACCCCCACTATATATAGGGGGAGGGGAGGTACTCCCTCCCTCAAAGTCCCGGGGTGGGACTAAAGGAGAGGAGGGGGGAGGGGTGGCACCGCCGGCCACCCCCATGGGCCCTGCGTTGGGGGGGGGCTGGCCCACTAGGGCGCCGGCCACCCCCTTGGCCCCTTCTCCCTTTCTCCTTTCCCTAATGGGCCCTCTCCCCTCCGGGAATTGGCCCATTAAGCCTTTGACCATTTAATTGATTTTTATCTTTATTAAATGATTATGAATAAATGATTAAATCAATATTTAACATTCATTCACATATTATTCAACCTCCATGGTTGTGGAACACTTCCACCTCCACTCCGGACATCCTTCGGACTTACTGAAACCCTTCCGGTTTTCTCTCTACTATTCTTCGGCGATTCTACCGATCCTATAAACACTCTCTAAGCATCATCAAGCCCTTAAGTGTAATACCCCACGGTTCGGGAACACTCCAGACATGGTCAGGACACTCCCGCACCAATGATCAATAGAGGGACCTGGATGGCCATGTGACCCCTATGTGTTCCACGATGATCTTTTGTCGTTTGAACTGGGACAATCGTGTCTTATTCCCTTTGTCTCTTGATACTTGCATTTCCCGAGATCTGATCAATGACATCACCATGTCGTGTTCAATATCGTTACCGAACAATGCTACTTGACTCGTTCCGACAAGTGATATCCCTGTGATCAAATCACACGCTGCACATCTATTGGATATAACTTCTCCAAGTGGGCCCTTGAGTATCTTTCCGTCACATGGACGGACAAATCCCACTCTTGACATATATTGCCTCTACGGTTTCCTCCGAGTACCTGAACACACCTTTATAACCACTGTATTACCATGTGGCACTTGATGCTATCTAAGCACTCACGGGAGACAGTGATTGATATAGCCTCACGGTCTAAGGAATAGTCTACGAGGATCCATTTCTAATAATCATAACTGGAACTTCGTGACATGATCGGGTCACGATGTTTAGGTTGGGTATTGGTTCATCATCTCATTCTCGGAATGAGATGACTCCATTTCCAACTGGCATAAATGCCACATGATCAGGAAACATGATCATCTGTTGACCAATGAACCAGTGACTAGAGTTTCACTGGGAACCCCTAGTTGTTGGTATATGACATGTGTATTGATGTTTCCACTCAATACAGTTATATCATGATACAAAACTTAATCATAAACTATATGAAATATGATAATAGTCCTTACAATTATTTGTCTCTAGGGCATATTTCCAACAAGATCACCCTGGAGGCCTTCTTCATCACCATGACTGCCTCCCGTGTGATGCATAAGTTTCATCCCTGGACTACGGGTCCATGTAGTAGCTACATGGTTTGTTCTCCTCCTTTGTGCTATCATGTTTAGATATTGTGAACTCCGTTCATGATCAAGATTATCTATTTGTAATCTTACATGTTGTGTTTGTGGGGATCCAATGGATATTGAGATGCTATTTCAGATTGATTATTGATTCTATCATGTCTTTGTTATTTGTGATCTTGCATGCTTTCTGTTGTTAGTAGCTATCTTGGCCGAGTAGATGCTAGCAACTCCAAGAGGGAGTATTTATGCTCGATAGTGGGTTCATGCCTCTAGTAATCTGGGGAAGTGACAAGAATCTCTAAGGTACTAGATGTGATGTTGCTACTAGGGAGAAAACAGCAATCCTTTGTCCATGGGACAATCACATTGTTTACTTTACACACTTTGCTTAATGCATTTATCTGTTGCTTGCAACTTAATACTGGAGGGGGTTCAGATGATAACCTGAAGGTGGATTAGTAGTCATAGATGTTGTTGGATTACGGTCTATGTATAATGTTGTAATGCCTAATCAAATCTCATAGGAGTCAATATGATTAGTATATGCATGGTATGCTTTCTCGAGTCTGTCAATTGCCCTGCTATAATTTGTTCACCCAACATGTTATTTATCATAAGGAGAATCACCTCTAGTGAACTATGGACCCCGATCCATTCTTTTATCATTGATATACCATCTACCATTGACTGTTTATTGTTTACTTTCTGCAAGCAATTACTATCTTCCACACAATACGTTTAATCCTTTGTTTTCAGCAAAGCCGGTGAGATTGACAAACTCACTGTAAGTTGGGGCAAATTTCTGTGGTTGTGTTGTGCAGGATTCCAAGTTGGTGACAACACCTTGTGGTTGTTTCCTTGCTACTACTGGTTCGATAACCTTGGTTTCATAACTGAGGGAAACTTGCTGTTGTGCTCATCATAGCTTCCTCTAGGGGTTCCCAATGAGCTCAACGTATTCTGAGCCATCAGTAACAACTTCAAATAATAGCAAGTATGATAAGTTTGGCTAATGGAGTTTGACTTCAACTAAGTGTGTTTCTAGTGTGTACATGACAACTTTGAAAGTTCTCGTGACTGGTCAACCATCATGTTAAACACCACGAAACAAAGTCTCACTCTGTCGCCAAATGAATACTTCGACACATTATGTGATAATTATGTAAATGTCAATATTAGGAAGACATTAATGATTTGCAAAAGACATACGATCTGGTAACGTGGATCGAACACAGGACGTTTCCCATAGGTAAGCATGATTATAAACACATGTGTTCTTGATCAGTAACATATGCAACTAGATTATTTGTACTCTAGTGCAAGTGGGAGACGGAAGGAGATATGCCCTAGAGGCAAATAATTAATTTATTATCATAACTCAATTAGTTCATAATAGTTTTGTACCATGGTATAACTGTATCAAGTGGAGACATTAATACAGGTGTAGCATATAAACAAACCACAGTCCCTAGTAGTGTCTATACAGCTAGTCTATTTGGAAACTGATGATCAAAGTTTCCTGATCATGGTGCATTTATGCCGGTTGACAATGGAGTCACATCATTGGTAAATGATTGATGGACATTACCAACATAAGTATTACAACTTGATCAATTCACATGGTTTAAATGTTGTAATAATTATAAACTAATTGACCTTCTCCTTAGACTGTAAGATCACATTTAATCACTGTCACTCGCGGCTCCTTTGACTGTATCAACCATCACATCATAGCAGGGTGACCATAAAGGTGAATGTTGGGTATTCAAAAGGGACATGTTAATGTGTATGCATATAGATTGGGATTTGTTCACCCGCGTGATGGGAAGATACTGCGGTGGCCTAGCATACCACTACATGATGTAGTACACTATGGTCGTTGACATAACACCAATGAAACACCGTTCCACTAGTATTACATCCCTCAGTGGTACAATAGAAACATCACGGGTCCAAGACATGACTATAGGTTACAACTCAAATCTTTACAAAAGATCCGGAGAACAATCCTCAAAACAGTGAGGAAAAACACTATACAGTAGAAACCCAAAAATAACAACTTGAAGTCTATTCTATAAATAGTACTACTATTAAAATATATCTATGTCTTGCGATTGTTGTTAAAGAAATTCTCTACAGAAGTAGGTTCTAGTATCTAGAGATTTATCTATACACTATTCTTCAGCTTCTCTTCTATTGCTCCTAATGTAGTCGTCGACTTCGTCGATTCCCACTGGATATCTTCCACTCTTCAAAGTAGTCCTCCTCCTGAGTTCGTCATCAAATGCTCTAAAATCTAGCAAGGGTTAAGAAGGTACGGTTGAGTATGAGCGTACTCAGTAATTTCACTAAAATGGATTGTTTGATGCACTACCTACAGTTGTAGACCATCAGTCGTAGGCTATGTAGGTTTTCATAAACATTTCTTCAAACGTTGATTTTATTCTCAAAAGCTATGTTCATCAGTCTTCATAGGTTGATTAGAAATTTGTGGAGTTCCTTTCCTGTAGCGTTCGTAACTCCTTCCTGGAAAAGGGAGTAACGTGTCACACTTTTATACACTCTGCAGAGGTGCGTTGCTTTACCTATGAGATATCCTTATCCATGTTTCACACCCAAGTCGCGAGCTTCTCCACACTTTCTTGGGATGGGACCGGTATAAGGACCCAAGCCGATCACTTCCCTTCTCAATGACCCCACATGAAAGCATGACCGTCCAAGCAGGAATACCTCTATTAACCCCCATATAGGCAGATATAATTATGGTAACCCCTTGAAGACTCTGTAAGCAGATCATGTCCCTAGTAGCCCCCACTAAAGTGGCAGACCTACCTCCGACAGCCCCTCACGGATAATCTAGACACCAATATCGTGGGGCACTGAGGGGTTCCCACCCATGTTCTGGATCCTCGGAAGGAATCTATAGCTCATGATAAGGTCATCTATTGGCACACGAAAGGGAAAAGATCGCTAACTTCCCCATAGCCATTGCATATCTCATGGTTAACATGTATTGTACGACGCAAGAATCACTAGCGACATTTTTTGTTAAATCCTAGATGATACATTCCTGGGCAATGGTGGTTCGATTGCTACTCATAATAGATTAACTGACCCCATTGGATCAGTAACCAATAGTTCACCTATGAAAATAGTTTTTTATGACACCCTTTTTGAATTGTAGGTGATAACAATAGTAGATTGCGAATACTTGATAGAAAATAACCAAATTAAAGGACATGAGCAAGTGTGAACTTTCCTTTGTGATTACCAGATTATGGAATCACAGTCTTTGAGACAATATAAGATCAATTATCTAAAAACAACATCATTGGTCCGGTAAGGACTAATGTTTAAAGAAGCAATTTGCTATTATGCATAAGTAATGTTATGCATTTTGTAAAACCCCGAAGTAAAAACCAGTTTTGTGAATGAGTTGAACTTAGGTTATTTCTTTAAGATTTACTTTATCTTCAAGTTTACTTCACAAACAAAGGTATCTTCGAAGAATTTAAGAGTTGTCATACAAGACATAAAAGTAAACCACAACAACAATACAAGATTAATGTAGATTGGTACCAAGTAGCTATTATAAAATTGCATCTTTTAAGTTGTTAAAGCTTGGAAGAAATAGCACGATGTGTTTTTTTGAAGTGGCAAAAAGAACAAATTTTGAGGAAATTACTTATTACACTAAGTTAAGCACTTCACATTGTTTTCCAAACGTAGTCGATAGGTATCTAAATCTCTCTAACGATCTTGAGTTAGTAGACTTTTAGCTTATTGAGTAAAAGACCAAAGTTAACTATAAAAGCATAAATGAATTAAGACATAATGTGTTTAAAGCATTACCCATCTTTATGGTTTTTCCTAAGCATGATTAAGGATGTGACATCATCCACTTCCAGTTTAAGTGAATGATGAGTTCAAGACATGGTTTGTTAGTGTAATATTAAAGAAAAAACTTATCTTATTGATGATAGCATAAATATATGCCCCCAAGAGTTTATTGTGGTTTGAAACATCCAAATGAACTTAATAATTAATACTATTACTTAGATAAATAGCTTCATAAAAGTTCTACTTGGTTCAACTTTAAAGAATTACATTTCTATGTTCTAATAAATCCTAAATAGCCTATTAAAGCTAACAAGGATTTATTTTGATTCATAAATGATAAAAGAAAATTATATCTCTTTCATTTAATAGAAGAAAAAGACTTATAAGACTAATTATAACACTTATATTTTTAAATCCTACAATGGCTTGGGATTTTATAAAATAATAGATTTATTGTTATACTCAAAAATTATTTTTATTTGTTTTTAGGGCTTTTCCTTATTTTTCTATATTTCATTAAAAAATTACATAGTCTTAATATTTAACTGTATTTTATTTAATTCAAACAAGTAATATTATATTTTTACTAGATATATATTATTTTTATGAGAATTTTGATATATCATATGCATTTTTAGGATTTTCTTTATTTTTCTTGGGCTAAAAATACTTATAGGGTTATTTTGGTAATTTCTTTTATTTCTTTTCTTTTTCTTTCTCTTTATAAAACCGAGCATGGTCCACCGGTCAACCTAGCCACTAGGCTTGGGCTAGACTTGCTTAACCGTTCCACTAGGTCGGTCAAACCAACTCAGTCCTCACTCTCTCTCCCTCCCTGAGCCTTCCTCTCTCCCTCTAGCGATGATGTGGCCCCGCCGTTGTTGCCGCTCGATTTTGGCCGGCTTCGACCACCTCAGACACTGCTAAAGGTCACAAATGAACCACTGTCCTCTGCTGCGTCTCTCTATCCAACTAGATTTTCTCCTCGAACCCCTCATGTCTGCCCCCTCCGTCTCTTTGGCGATAGGGTTTTGGTGGTCGATGCCGCCACTCGCCTGTGACTTAGTGGATGTTGCTGGCGGGGTGGTGGTGTCGAGCAGTGCCCTAGTTGTCATTTACTGCCACTAAACTTGTGGACACGGTGTTGCTGCTGGCATGTCTCGGCGTGGTTCAGGTGCCATGGCGCCCTCAGTGCCGTCGTCCTATGATCGCCCTTGTAGGCTACTATGCTTCCTCTCCGGAAAGCCTTGTGCTTGCCACGGGTAGGTGTCCCCTCTCCTCTTCTTCTCTTATAACTAGTTTACACTCCTCTACTGCCCTTCTAGGCTCACAGTACATGTGTTGATGCACTCTACTGAGCATACCTAGCTCTAGTTTCTTATTCATATAGGCCTTTGTTAATTCCTACTATTATTATTGATAAGCTATAGATATATTAAGTTCCCCTAAAAGATTCCGGATTCCTAACTTCCATGATGTTATAGCTACAACTTAGAGTGGTTGGCCTTACTAGGTAATATAGTGCTAGATACTTTTGCTCATATTATTATGTTGGTTCTAATTGTGATTGTGATGACTTGTAGCTATGGGAGTTCCAGGTGCTCTTTCGGTTTCATACTCTAGTAGAAACATGCTTAGGTATTCATATACCACATCTGGTCTCTATTCAAACCTTGGCTTTATGCATCTCAAATAGGTGTACTAGCAATGTACAGTGTAGATAACAAGCATGGTCAAGTGTTTGTAAGGAACACAATATGCTAGGGTTTGTTATGATTATCTCATGTATGATACAATTAGCTCTTACACCTATTACTTGATATGATTTGCTTGCTATAATTAACTGTGTGGCTGAATTCTGGTGTTCATGGTTCAGGTACCACTATTTAATAGATCATTCTTATTGTTTCTAGGTTTCTTATTATGCCGATGTGGATTCTGGGTGACTCCAAATGATATCCTAGAATTCATCTAGTTGCAGACTAGTTTGGATTTGATTGCTGGAATATTTATTTTAATTTGGATGGTTACTGTTGGCTACCAGATCATGTATATATATGGTCTTGGGAAGATTACTGATGGTTTGTTTCCTATGGTTATCTTAGTTGGCATGAGACTATTTCTTTGTCCTAATCCACATGAGATAGTTGATTTATCTGGACATTGGACATGAATTATGTTTATGATAAGCTAGGATGTATGTAGATACCCATGATTTGATGATCTCTAGCTTAGCTAGAGAAATGATTTGAGGTAGATTTAGATGGTCCATAGATGTATGGTGCCTAGTTTGAATGCTTTTCTGGTTTAGCCAAACTTTGTGGCTATTACTAGTGTATCTGCCACTGTGATGCCTCCCTTTGGAGTGTACATACACCTAGTAGCTAGTTGTTGGGTATAGTTATCCGGGAGACCCTAATTGGCTGCCGATGATGCTAAGGCTGAGGCCAAAACCTAAATAAGAATAGATACTTTCTTGGTGGCTTTCTAATTCTCCAGGATGAATCTACATAGATTTTTATGCAATTATGAGAGAAAAACTATTCTCCTAACTCTCCGAGACAAGTTCTAGTTGCAGGTTAGTAGAATATAGGTATTGATTTGTAGCACCCTTTAGTCCTCAATTATGTTGGTGCAAAACAACAAAAGTATTTGCTGCAGGAGTTGAGGTATGATCCTATTGGATTTCTACCTGCTGCTCACCTGTAGATTGTTTCACTATAACATGGGCTTCTTGATCTGCTAAATCTTGCTCTCCCAGTCCAAGCTACATCTCCTCCTGGGTGATATTGATCTTCTACTGCTCCCCGTCTTGTCCTTGTTACTCCTTCTCTTGGATCTACTATTATCCTTGTTTTAGAAGTCCTCCTTGTCCTGGTGCAGCAGACCTCCTCCTCCTTATTCTGCTATCCAACTCCTCCTATGGCTGCTTCTTAGCCTTCTTATGTGTTTATGGTGGCTATGATGGTATTGATCTATGTGGATATTCTTGTGGTGAATTGTGGTGGTTTCCTAGATGAACTGATGTTGATGTGGACAGGAAATGTATATGGTACAGTGTGTGTGTTGTGGAGGTGATAAGTAATAAAGATGTGGTCATGCTCCACCTTTGCTCTTGTTGGTGCTCTTCTTCCTGTGATGACAACACAACACCATGCAGTGTGGGTGAACTAGTCCAACAAATGGCATTCACCATTGGTCCACATCATGCTACACCAACCATTCCTACAAAGGATAATTCCTTCCATCTCTTACCTTCTATTGGTTATCATGTGAATGGAATCCTACTTGAGACAAATGCCCATTGCATGACTAGTTCCATGACCATGATGCCAAGAGGAGGAGGCAAGGATAACCCTGGAAACAAGAACCCCAAGCAAGAAGCCTGGATGAGAAGACGCAAGAAGCTGCTGGACCAGGACCGGAGTCTTCGGCCCTGGACCCTGGAGTCTCCGGCAGGCCGGCCCAAGGACTTCGGACAGGACTCCGTACCATCACCTAGAGCTCTCTATCTACCCCTCAAAAACTGGCCCGGAGACCGAACACCACCCCAGA
This sequence comes from Avena eriantha, assembly GCA_910589775.1. Taxonomy (NCBI): domain Eukaryota; kingdom Viridiplantae; phylum Streptophyta; class Magnoliopsida; order Poales; family Poaceae; genus Avena; species Avena eriantha. The sequence goes on from OU342740.1 coordinate 490,374,825, forward strand.
GTCTCCGGCCACCCCGGAGTCTCCGGTGCTAGTGAAACGGCATGCACACCTTGAGTTGGGCCTGGCCCATGTAACGCCACCCAAAAACCTCCTCGTTATGCCTAAAATACCCCTATCTCGTGGCTGGACTATATATATGCCCCCACTCCCTCCTTGAAACCCTAGATATGATGATGAATTAGGGCATGTGCCTACCCATGATGGGAACCCCCTCTCAATAATTTATCTATGAGTTGTATAAGGCCTTGGAGTTTGTGTCCTTCTCCTAGTTGTCAAGACCCTCAAGTGTTTGGTCTCTCCTTGATTTGGATTCTATCATCTTCTTGTAGATCTATCCTTTGGTGATTCTACCGCAAGGTCTCTTGTTGAGGATTCCATTGGATTGGTTGCTCAAACCAACAGGAGAAAATCGAATAGTGTGTGTTTTAGTGTGTGTTTGTATCTTTACCTTGCATTAGAGTTGTGTTCATCGTGTTCATCGGGTTTTCCCTCACTCCCCTCCTCAAATCTGTGAAGATCGGGCCACCCCAAGGGTTAATCCCACAAGGGACCCATAACAAACTGGTATCAGAGCTTTTGGTTGCCACAGATTTGACATCGTTCATCGATTTCCACCATAAATTAGAAAATACCAAAATATTGCCCCAAATTGCTTTTGGATCAATCTCTCATTTTGGTGAGTTGATTGTGATTTTGATCCATAAGAAACTTGTCTTTGGAGTTGGTCTACCATTTGCCCGCTTTTCCCAGCCCAATTTGGTCGAAAATTTCTAGATTTGAGAATCGAAGGCCCATATATACTCTCAAGAACACGAGTTGTTCGTCATGCTGGCCCCGGCACCGGAGTCTTTGGCTAGATGCACCGGAGTCTCCGCCCCATAGACCAGAGTCTCCGACCCTAACACAAATTTTCTCCTCTTTTCCTTTTCAACTGATTTCCTTTTGAGATTTGTGTTTCGTGTGCGTGTCTGTCATCTAACAAAGCTTCCTCAACAACGCCTTGTGCTCGAGTTCGACACCACGGAACTCAAACCATCCCTCCACCAATAGTTGCAAGTACAACATCAACATAAGGTATAACTTGCACCACCTTTATTAACCCCCTTTGTTCCTTTGTGTGTTACGTAACCTATCAAGAGTAAGTCATCTTGTGTTCGCTGAAGCATTATGCGCTTGCTCTTGCATAGTCTTTGTGTAGAGGTAATAACAAAAATGTTGACTCCATAGCATAGAAATAAAAAGAGGTACTTTGAAAAAAGATAAAAGAGAAAAGCTTCTAAGCAAAAGAAAAAGAAAAATACCAACACAAAAGAGAGTCCAAAGCTTCTAATCAAGAGTGTGAGAAAGAGGAAAGAAAGCGTGCAAATATGTTGCTTCTCAATATTTTGGCAAATGGGCTACGGTATCTCCTAGAGTTGGCACCACACCGAGAATTAGTCTACGTTAGGGCCAATTTTGTTTGTCGCTCGTTTTCCATAGTCGTGCTAGCCAAATTAATCTCCACTGTGTGTGTATAGTCGTAGGTTCTCGTCACCTTTTTTGACCTTTTCCTTTGACTTCTTTTTTGTTGGATTTTTCCCACATTTGACAATAACCTTTTCGTTTGGTTGTTCCATTTGCTACCCACCTTCCACCATAGGCCTTTGTGCGTGTGTGTCTTATGTATCGCTACTTGCTTTGCTCTCGGAAAGAAAAACCTTTCTAATTTTTGACTCGGTGATGCAAGGTAGGACATACCATTCCACCAATATCATGCTTCTTTCCGATTGTGGTACTACAACATGTCTAGGGGAAGCGGAGCTAGTCGAGATGGAAAATTCAACAACAAAGATGGTTTCTCCATGTGCCACAACTTGTGGGTGCAACACCAAGAATTCAATGCCCAGTTTGAAAGGCTTGAGAACTGGCTTGATGAAACTTTTTGAGAGTATGACTACCGTGATTGGCAACGTCAAGCGGAGCATCACACTCAATTCCAAGCTCTTCACCAAGCCATTGCCAATCTCGGCAACCATCATGGACATTGTTCAATCTCGTTAAGTTCGTCTCATACGCACTCCTCAAGTCGTCATGGCGAGTCTTCATGCTCACACTCTCATCATGGAGAACCCCACCACCATAATGGGGAACATCAAGCTCGTCATTGATGGCTCAATGCACGGCGCCCAGAAAAGTGCTTGGTGCGTGGTTGATGTAGAGCTCGCTGGGAACCCTAAGAGGAAGGTATGATGAGCACAACAACAAGTTTCCCTCAGTTATGAAACCAAGGTTTAATCGAACCAGTAGGAGCAAGGAAACACCCCAAAGGTGTTACTAGCTGAGCTTTGGCAGGGTGCACTACCGGTGCTAGTAGCAACGTGGAGACCTGCACAACACAACCACAAAACTTTGTCCCCAACTTGCGATGAGGTTGTCAATCTCACCGTGTTTTGCGGTAAACAAAGGATTAAATGTATCGAATGGAAACAAGTAATAGTTTGTAGAAAGTAAACGCAAAGAAGTAAACAGTTGTAGATTGTATGTAAAAGAAAAAGGACCGGGATCCATAGTTCACTAGAGGTGGCTCTCCTTAAGATAGATAACATGCTAGGTGAACACATTATAGCGGGGCAATTGACAAACACCGAGAAAGCAATACATGCATATACTAATCATCTTGACTCCTTTGAGACTTGATTGGGCATTACAACATTATACATAGACCGCCATCCAACTGCATCTATGGCTAATAATCCACCTTCAGGTTATCATCTGAACCCCTCCAGTATTAAGTTGCAAGCAACAGATTATTGCTTTACGAACTGCGTGTAAAGTAAACAATACGATTGTTCTATGAACAAAGGATTGTTGTTTTCTCCCTAGTAGCAACATCACATCTAGTACCTTAGAGATTTCTGCCACTTCCCTAGATTACTAGAGGCATGAACCCACTATCGAGCATAAATACTAACTCTTGGAGTTGCTAGCATCTACTTGGCCAAGATAGCTACTAACAACAGAAAGCATGCAAGATCTCAAATAACAAAGACATGATAGAATCAATAATCAATCTGAAATAGCATCTCAATATCCATCGGATCCCCGCAAACACAACATGCAGAATTACAAATAGATGATCTTGATCATGAACGGAGCTCACAAGATCTAAACATGAAAGCACAAAGGAGGAGAACCAGCCATCTAGCTACTACATGGATCTGTAGTCCAAGGATGAACTACTCACGCATCACACCGGAGGCTTGCATGGTGATGAAGAAGGCCTCCAGGGTGAATTCCCCTCTCCGGCAGGGTGCCGGGAAGAGCTTCAGATCCCTCCCGATCTAGGGATGGAGATGACGGCGGCTACAGACTCTTTCGTGGATTTTTGATCTGGTACTTAGGGTTTTCGTCCCGAGGGCAATATATAGGAGGAAGGAGAGGCCGAGGGGGTGCCTGGGCTGGCCACACCACCTCCTGGCGTGGGCCAGGCCTAGCCACGCGGTCAGGTGGTGTGGCTGCCCGCTGGCCCTTCTCCGTCTCGTATTCTGGCACTTGATCACTTCCGGAAAAATAGGCACTTTGGCTTTTGTCCCGTCCTATTCCGAGAATATTCATTTTCTGACTTTCCTGGAACCAAAAACAGCAGAAAACATGCAGCTGGCATTGTGGCTCTTGTTAATAGGTTAGTCCAAGAAATCATATGAAAAGTACTCCAAAGTTGGAACAAAACACAAGAAAGTGGATAAAACTAAGCATGGAACATCAAAAATTATAGATACATTTGCAATGTATCAGTCATCAACATGAAAAAGCGATTGACCCACAAGCTCAACAACCGCAGCATGCAAGACATCATCGACACCATGATCATCATGCTTAACCAAGAAAACAAGAAGGACATGGTCGGCTACCGAAACAAGCAATGATTCAAGTGCAACCTCAACAAGATCAAGAACGTCATGGTGAAGACCATCGAAATGATAGGCGTCATCAACCACACCATGACCATCGCCAACCACATCACGTTAATCGAGAGCCGCAATGGGATGCAAGTGATGATGATGAGGATGCATGCCATGCTAGATGCAATAACCATTACGCTCAACCCCACCATCGTCATCAACAACCAATGAAAGAAAATGAACTTGAGCAACGGCGTAGAAGAGACTTTGAGAATCATCAAGCTCCTCCTCCTCCACCACACGCACCAAGTGAAGAAAGCACGAGACAAGAACACCGCAACTAGCACCATGAGCATGAGGATGGCAAGTTTGGAAAGCTCAAGTTCATTATGCCCAAGTTCAAAGGAGAATAATATGCCGACGCATACATTGATTGGGAGCTCAAGGTTGATAAAATCTTCTGAGTTCACAACTATTCCGAAGAGAAGAAAGTTGCAATGGCATCCCTTGAGTTTAATGACTATGCCAATGTTTGGTGAGAAGAATTTCAAAAGAATCATGAGAAGCAAGAAGAACATCCTATTAGCACGTGGACAACGATGAAGGAAGTGATGTACACAAGGTTCATTCCCGAGCACTATAGACAAGACCTATTACACAAAAGAGTTCTACAATGAAATGGAGAAGACCATGATGCGAGCCGATATGCGAGAACTCGAAGAGCAAACAATAGCAAGGTTCCTCAACGGATTGAGCCGCCCAATAAGGAAAATTGTTGACTTCCAACCGGAGAAGAATGTCACCAAGCTTCTACATCAAGCTACTAGAGCCGAGCGTCACTTGCAAAAGGAGAGTGCATATGAGAAGACCAAGGCATACTTTACGTCCATCAATGCAAATGCCTCCACCAAGCCAGCAAACCAAGCAAGCAAAGACCACGATGGCATCTTCCTCCAACACGTTACTTGTTTCAAGTGTGGAGAGAAGGGTCACAAGTCATATGAGTGCACCAACACAAGAGTTATTGTTGGGGGGATACCCCCGAGTAGGGTCACGCCGGGGTATAAAGGCCGAGTTAGCCAAGGTTCGGTAAGGCCAAAGCGAATGCTGGCCGGGTCACCTCAAGGCGGGCCAAATCACGGAGTAACCCGGACCAGGGGGCGTTCGCCTAACTAAGTCTCGACCGGCCTATGAAGTAAGTCGGAAGTAGATGTTTGCTTGTATGTAGGAACAGGGGTGCCCGGGTCAGCTGTGATCCGGGTCATGATTGGCTTCTAGGAGAAGGAAGGAATCTTGCTGGTCAAAAAGAGGGTCCGCTACGCACTGCATGAGCGAAGCGGACAAGAGCGGGACCACCGGGTCATGGCCGACAGGGGTGACGAAGCCCATGTCGGCTAACGCGGGCGCCGCAGAGGCTCACGTAGCTAAAGCAAGCATGACGCAGGGGAAAAAGCACCCTGGTCGGCATACCCCTTTGGGAGGAGGCATATTCTTAGGAATATGCCTCCACGTATGCCCTAGGCAGGAACCGAGCCTCCCCTATAAAAGGGGGGCTAGGGCTTCTATAGGAGAGGTTGATCTCTCTGCTATTCTGTTTTGGGCTAGGGTTTCAGGTGTGATCTGTGGGTGAGAGTAAGAGAGCTCCTTCTTCCTCCTCTCGCCAATACAGCTCTAGGAGCACTTGTAACCTTGGAGGGAAATCAATACAAACTTCTGTGTGGATAATCACTTCACTATCCCTCCCTGGATTCCCCTAGCGTGTATTAGTCCCCACCTTTAGCCTATCCATGGCATCTGCCGTGACACCACCACGACAGTTGGCGCCCACCATGGGGCTAGCGGTGCTAGCAGGGGTCAAGATCCGGACGGGAAACCGCATCGCCACCGGCGCACGCATCGTCTCCGGGCTCGTTCAGCGCTTTGGAGCGCGGGATTTCGTCAGCGACAACGCAGGTTGCTTCGACACGCGCCCTCTTCCGCGCAACGACATCTTCGTCAAGCTCGGCACGCACAAGGTCTACGTTGCGGTGGACGTCTCCTGCGTTCATCCGCGCCACATCGTCGAAGCAGGCGAACCGCCCCTCACTGTGGCTCGCGGGGCGCGTATCGCTCGTTCCCCAGACCATGCAGAGGTGATGATGGATGCGCCAGGTGCGGGCGCAAGCAAGGATCCGGCGCCAGATCCGGAGGTAACGCCCAAGGAACCAAGGAAGGTAGAGGTCCTCCGCTGGAGAGGCCGGAAAATGTGTTGAGAGAGGCGATGGACAGCTTGGCAAACCCTGTAGTAGCAGCGGTAGATCCAGCTCGTGCACAGGCCGAGCTGGAAGAAACTAGGCAGGAAATACTAGAGGGCGCAAAGAAAATAGCCGCGGCCCAGCAGTCGTTGAACATGACGCTGCGTGAATACGCTAAGGCGAACAAAGTTGATAATGTAAAAGTGAACGGGAGAAATCTCATGAGCGAGATGAACAGAGAGGGTGATGCTGGAATTGAGGAATCAGAAAACTATTTGTCCGTGGGGCTACCGAGGTATAGTACCCCGGCCAAGAACCACAAGGCAGCGGATGCAGCTGCGTCCGAGTTAGAGGGACTGACGGGTGAAGCCCAGCAAAGACAGCAAGATAGGGTTAACGAGCTGGTTCGGATTGCAAATAGGCAAAACGAGGAACTGCTCAGGGCTAACCCGGAGAGAGCTGGAGCCTCCAAGATCGTCCATTCGGCAGTGGGTAACCCGGAGAAATCCGTTGGAGCCACATCGTCCCCTCATGGTGGTCCAAGGAGAGAAGAGGTGGTAACCTCGGCTAGACGGAACAAACAGATCGTCCCGTATGACCCAACGCGGGCAGGGAAAGGAAAAGAAACGCAGAAAAATGATGATCGATGGAGTGTGAGCCGAGGCGAAGCTGGCCAAGGTAACCGCGACCAAGGCAATGCCAGTCAAGGGAACGTTGTCAATGGCAATGTCGGACAGCGAAATTTGGCTGGAGCAGGACAACCGCAGCAGCGGAACATACCAAGGCAAGAGCACAGTGCCAGCCGAGGTATGCAACAAAAAGGTGCGCCACAAGAGCAAAACTGGTACAACGACGGTGATTCGGAGATGGCTAACGCGGGATACCCAAGACCGGACTATCATGTGATAGGGTCGAGATTGGGAAGCAGGGATTTGATGCCGGATGATGCAAGGTTGAAACTCGATCGACTGTATAGGTCTGAACAGATCGAATGCCAAGGTCCACCGGGTCCAGCATGTTTTGGACCCTAGATCATGAAAGAGCCACCAGTACCGAACTTTTAGCTGCCCAGGGGCACAAAGACGTATGACGGTAGTACCAAGCCGGAGGATTGGCTGATAAACTATGCTACAGCCGTGAAAATTGCCAGTGGCAACTTGAGATGGGTAGTACGATACATACCCCAGATGTTGGAAGGCCCGGCAAGGGTATGGCTAAACAATTTGCCACCAGGGAGCATCAACTGCTGGATAGACTTTGAGGAAATGTTCATCAGCAATTTCTAGAGTACATATCAGAGGCCAAATAGACCACAGACCCGAGCTATGTGCAAGCAAAGGCCTAATGAGACAGACCGGGAGTTCTTGACCCGGTGGTGTACTGTGAGAAACTCATGTGAGGGTGTGATAGAATCACAGGCCATAGCATGGTTTGCACAGGGGTGCAGATATGGAAGCGAGCTGTCGATGAAGCTGCAAAGGAAAATGCCAGTTACGTTGGCAGAAATGATCCGGATTGCGGATTCGTATGCGTTGGGTGATCCGACCCAACCAAGGCTCGCGTTAAACGAGTCAAGCGATGAGTACTATCAGAGGGATGGATCCGGATCATCTCGGAGGAATGACTACAGAGGAAAAAGAAGAGATGATAGACCGGACCACCGGTACGGTTCGCACCAAGTTGCAGCTGTGAATCAAGATCAACCCGGAGCAGGGGGTAGCTAGCGCCAGAAAACTGGAGGGCAGTGGACCCCAGGAAACGATGGCAAGAAAACTTGGACACCGGAGCAAAAGAAGCAGTGGTAAGAAAGGAAAGATCATCCGAGGTATACTTATGAGTCGATGTTGGACCAGCCGTGTAAGTTTCACACGCCAAATCCGAACAACCCAGCGGGTCATACGACGAGGCAATGTGAGTGGATGCGCAAGATCGAGCAAGGTGGTTCGGGGAATGCTCAAGCACCCCGGAATGATCAGCCTCGGCAGGAGTTACCCCGGCAGCAACTGCTCTCCGGAGCGAACACGCAACAGCTAATGTTGCCTCCCCCTCCGCCGAGGTATGATAACAATGAGAGGAGGGATGCAGTGCATCAGGTAGAAAATCAGCATCAGCTGGATTAGAGGCACTCCGGAATTGAGGGGAGAAACAAGTACAGGGAGCATCACCAGAGCTACTGTGTATTCACCACAGAGGAAACTGATAGAAAAAGCTTGTAGTGTAGGCATATGGAGGTGAATGCAGTAATGCCTGCAGTGGCGAGGTACATGCCTTGGTCCGATCAGGAAATCACCTGGAGCATCAGGGATCATCCCAAGCTCATGCCAAGCCCTGGTACGTATGCGTTGGTGCTGGATCCTACATTCATTGGACCTAGCATTAACGTAAGATTCTCAAAGGTGTTGATCGACAATGGCAGTAGCATAAATATCATGTATGCGGACACAATGCGCAAGTTGGGTATCTCGGAGAACATGCTCCAGGCCACGAGGACAACTTTCCATGGCATTGTGCCCGGCATTTCTTGTGACCCATAGGCAAAGTCCGGGTTGATGTGTTGTTCGGCACAAGAGACAACTGCCGAACTGAAAATCTGGAGTTCGAAGTGGTGAACTTAGAAAGCGCCTATCATGCGTTACTCGGAAGGCCCGCCCTGAGCAAATTCATGGCAAGCTGTCACGTTAGCTACTTGAAGATGAAATTGTCCGGACCAAACGGAGTGATTACCGTTGCTGGGGATTTCCGACGTTCGATGGAGTGTGCGTCGGCTGGGTCGAACTTAGCCGAGTCACTAGTGATTGCATAGAAAAAAGAAAATTCAAGAAGTGGCAGCTTTGGCTCAGTCCGCGCAGCAGTATATGCCGATGCTGAGTAACCCGTATGGATCTGTTTCCTTCTAGGCCACGAAAGATACCAAGAAGGTTCCTGTCGATGACATGTTCCCAGAGCGCACCGTAACAATTGGTGCCGGGCTAAGTGATAAATAGGAAAGCGAGCTCGTCAGCTTCCTCCGTGAGAATCGGGACATTTTTGCTTGGTCCACACAGGACTTACAAGGTGTTCCGAGAGAGTTGGCCAAGCACTCTTTAAATGTAAGACCCTGAGCTAAGCCGGTGAAGCAACCACTCCGCCGCTTCGCCGAAGATAGGAGGAAAGTCATTGGGGATGAGATAGCTCGGTTGTTAGCTGCGGGATTTATCATGGAGGTTCTTTATCCGGATTGGCTGTCTAATCCGGTGCTAGTGGAGAAGAAGAAGGATGACCCGAACGTGGCAGTGGTTTGGCGCATGTGTATTGATTACAGGAACCTGAACAAGGCGTGTCCGAAAGATCCATTTCCGCTGCCAAGAATAGATCAGGTCATAGACTCAACTACTGGATATGAACTGTTGTCATTCATTGATGCATATTCTGGTTTCCACCAGATACCTCTGAATCCGGATGATCAAATAAAGACTGCGTTTATTACCTTGTATGGGGCTTATTGTTATCGCACCATGTCGTTTGGTTTACGTAATGCAGGGGCAACGTACCAGAGATGTATGCAAAAATGTTTGCACGACCAAATAGGTCAAAATGTACAGGTGTACGTGGATGATGTGGTTATCAAGACCAAGGAAAGCAAAACGCTCCTTGACGATATCAGGCAAACGTTTGCGAACCTAAGAAGGTTCCGGATGAAACTTAACCCGGAAAAATGCACCTTTGGTGTCCCGGCTGGAAAATTGCTCGGCTTTCTTGTTTCCAGCCGAGGTATCAAGGTTAATCCAACCAAAATCCGGGCCATCGAACGAATGGAACTGCCGAAGTGTCTTAACGATGTCCAGAAGTTCACAGGTTGCCTGGCCTCGTTAAGTCGGTTTGTATGTCGGTTGGGAGAAAAGGCATTGCCTCTTTACCAACTCATGAAAAAGTCGGATAAGTTCATTTGGACACCGCAGGCCGATGAAGCCTTTACCCACCTGAAGAGGATGTTAGCCACGGCACTAGTGCTAGCCTCACCACTATCAAAGGAGCCAATGTTACTCTATATAGCCGCAACCAACCGAGTTGTAAGTGCAGTGATAGTGGTGGAGCGCGATGAGGAAGGTAAGTCGGTGCAAAGGCCGGTGTATTATTTGAGTGAAGTGTTGTCAGCCTCAAAGCAGAACTACCCACATTATCAAAAAGTGGCATATGGCGTGTACATGGCCGCCAAGAAACTGAAGCACTACTTTGAGGAGCATCCCATCCGGGTCATATGTGAGGCCCCCATATCCGAGATAATGAGTAACAAGGATGCGAGCGGCAGAATTGCAAAATGGGAAATTGAGCTAGCTCCTTACGCACCGCAATATGACAGACGAGAAGCAATCAAATCTCAAGATGTGGCGGACTTTTTCGTGGACTGGGCCGAGGTGCAGTACGAACCACCAATTCCTGATCCGAACTATTGGCGAATGCACTTTGACGGATCAAAAACCAAAACCGGGCTAGGTGCTGGAGTGGTGCTCACGTCGCCAAAAAAGGACCAGTTGAAATATGTGCTGCATATTCATTTCACGGCATCAAACAATGTCGCTGAGTATGAAGCACTTGTGCATGGGCCCAAGGTAGCAAAAGAAATTTGCATACGTCGGATCATATGCTTTGGCGACTCGGATTTGGTTGTGCAGCAAGTATCCGGAGTGTGGGACGCCCTTGATCCAAACATGGCACTATACAGATTTCATGTGCAGAAGATATCTGGTTACTTTGAGGGATGTGAATTTCATCACGTACCCCGGGTGGAAAATGAGGCTGCCGACATGCTGTCGAAGCTCGGGTCAACCAGACAAGCAATTCCACCAGGTATAGCGTTAGAGCACCTCAGGAAACCATCCATCAGGCCATCCCCAGAATTCGAGTCAATCTATGTCCCGGAGGACATCGAATCTGGAGCTGTGCCCATGGACGTTGACACAGGAAGTGGAGCGCGAAACCCGGGGACTGCCTCGGCAGACCCAGGGACTGCTCAGCGTGATCCGGTTGAAGTTATGACGGCGGATCAGATGGAGGTAGACAAGGATGTGTTCCCGGTGCAACCAATACCAGCTTGGGCACTACCTGTATTTCAATTCCTGAAAGATGGAACTTTACCCACTAAGGAGGTGCTGTCCAGGCAAACCCAGAGGAGGGAAAAGGCCTACACGATCATCAATTCCGAGCTATACAAAAGAAGTGTGACCAATGTCCTCCAGCGGTGTGTTGACCCGGAAGAAGGGCTTGAAATCATCCGAGATATACATTAGGGGGAGTGCGGGCATCATGCCTCATCCCGAGCCTTGGTAGCAAAAGCTTTCCAGCACGGATTCTACTGGCCAAATGCCTTAGAGAAAGCGGAAGATCTTGTGAGAAAATGTAATGGTTGTCAGAGGTACACTACCAAGACACATATGCCAATGTCGGAACTCAAGACCATCCCAATCACTTGGCCATTTGCCATATGGTGTTTGGATATGGTTGGCCCGTTCAAACCAGCAAGGGGAAATATGACTCACATTCTGGTAATGGTGGACAAGTTTACGAAGTGGATTGAGGTAAAGCCTATAAGAAAATGTGATGGAGCTACGGCCGTAACGTTTCTCAAAGATATCATCTTGAGATACGGCTACCCTCACAGTATCATAACTGATAATGGCACAAATTTTGCGGAAGGAGCATTTGCGCGTTTCTGCCGGGATAAGAGGATCCAGCTGGACGTAGCCTCGGTAGCCCACCCTGCATCGAACGGACAAGTTGAAAGATCCAATGGATTAGTATTATCCGGGATAAAACCCCGGCTCATTGAGCCGCTGCAAAGATCAGCGGGGTGCTGGATAGAAGAACTACTAGCGGTACTGTGGAGCTTAAGAAAAACTCCGAATCGATCAACAGGCTATACGCCGTTCTTTCTGGTATATGGGGCAGAAGCTGTATTACCAGCCGATGTAGAGCATGATTCGCCTAGGGTCACCCAATACACAGAAGCCGAAGTGCAAGAAGCCCGGCAAAATGATGTTGATCTGCTGGAAGAAGCGAGAGAACTGGCACTGTCCAGATCCGCCATATATCAGCAAAATCTCCGACGCTATCATAGCCGGAAAGTGTGCCCCCGAGTCTTTCGGGAAGGCGATCTGGTGCTCCGGTTGGTACAGCGTACTACTGGAATGCATAAATTATCCCCCCCACGGGAAGGGCCATTCATCGTGAGCAAAGCATTGCACAACGATTCTTACTATCTTATAGATGCAAAGCCACAGGAAAAGAACAAGCCGGATAGGTCCGGAGAGGAATCTAAGCGACCATGGAATATAGCTCTACTTCGTCCTTTCTACACTTAACTAAAGAGTGTATGTATCCGAGTTATCTCATATGTCGGTATGTATGTCGGCAATGAGTTTATCAATGGAATGTTGACACCTCGAGCAGTAACTCGGGGACTGCCTTAATAATGTTTGTTGTTTTCTGCGCGTCAGCTGGAATAAGTTATTCTACTTAACTCGGATTAGTAGTGTGTGAGCACCAAAAACCCAACTCTTTGACTTGCTGCTGTCCAACAAGAATTAGCTTCATGGCAAGCAAGAGAACAAGTTTGGAATTGCGTAGCACATGACAAATGACTAAGGAAAAGAATTTATTCGAGCCGACGTTTGTGTTTTGGACTAAACCCGTATTCATTTCCAAGTTGTTATACAGTTTTATTTTTGAGCTAAGTCTAAAAGTTTCCCAGTATTGTTAAAACAATTTTGAAGCTCGGATTCGTAAGTTGTAAAACCGAATCAAGGTAGACACAATCCGAGCCAAAAAATTGAACGAACAAGAAAAAGGAACTCGGGGACTACGCCCAAGTTACTCCGGCATAAGCACTTAGTAGCAAAATATCACATGTGTTTGCAATACAATTCCACCGGCATACCGGGGATCTCATAAATTTTCAAGTGTTTTTACTAGGGAGCAGCGGGAGGGAGTTCGGCATCATCGTCTCCCTCTTCGATATCCGAGGCAGTGTCCTCTTCGTCGTCACCCGAATCATCTTCAACGTTCTCAACTTCTTCTTTGCCAGCGACTTCTAGGAAGCTCGGACCCTCAGTCCAATCGTGAATGGGGGCGTATTCGATGAGGCTGTGGGCGCAAGCCTGGCGCCGAGCTACCCACTCCGGGTCGTCTATCCATTTGGATCCTGTGCGCAGGCGTGTGAGGAGGCTGAGATCTATCTTCTCATACCACGTCAGAATGTGGTGAAGGATGGTATCAGCTGCGGCACGTCCAGCGGACTCTCTCCAGAGGTCGAGCTGGGTCTCGATTTCCGAAAGTTTTTAGCGAGATGTGTAACTCTCTCCGGAGCGTCTTCAGCGGGCCAGAAAGTGTTGAAGACTCGGACTGAAACATCAAGGAGATCTTTGCCGTAGTTGTTAATGATTTCCATGCGAGACGACAGGCTGACCAATAGGTCCTCCATGTCAAAGGGAATGCTCTCACCGTCAGGAGCGATGGGAGTACCCCTTTCTCGGCGGAAATTGGCAACAGCAGCACTTGCAATAGCAGTACCCTCTGGAAAGTGGCCTGGGAAACAAGGCAAAGTACGAAGTTGAGAAAACAAGAAGTATGAAGTAACCTAGGGAAGTAAGGCGGATAAGGGAAAAGAAATTACGTGAGATGTGGCTGTGAATCCGGGTCAGTTCCTTGGTACAAGCATCACGCCGCTTCTGAAGCTGCTCAAGCTCAGCATTCGCCGACTCAAGTTTGACCTCGGCTTCCTGAAGAAGCACGCGGTCCTTAGCATTTTGGAGTTTGAGGCGCTCACGTTCTTCGGTGTAGTCCTGGCCAGCCTTTTTTAGCTCAGTTTGGTGCTGCGCCTTCATCTTCGCCATCTCAGCCTTGAGCTTGGCTATCTCATCGTCTTTGGTCCGGAGGAGGGCGAGCTCATCATCTTTCTTCTTTAGCTCGGCTTGGTGCTGCCCTGCTTGTTCGAGAAAATGCAGCATCATATCAGGCACGGGCACACTATCTTCAAGCGATGCTGAAATAGTGTGTTGGCCCGGCAGTGCCGAGGTATGAATGTTTGCTGAGCCAAGGAGGAAAAGCCGATGGAAAGCACGGTAAAGACAGACAAAAAGGACGTACCCTTGATCTGCTCCAAGTTCTTCCGCATTATCTTGTTCTCAGCCTCCACCCCAGCTGCGGAAACCGAGCAATCAGATTAGTCCGGCAAAGGAAAATGAAGCAAAACGAAGGAGCATTAAGGAAGAAATTTACCCCTCTTCTCGTATTCCGCAATAAGTGCAGCCTGCTTTGTGCGTAGATTCTTATGGGTATCCAGCAAGCGTTGGAATTCAGCACTCCGGTGGTTGGTGGTCACCTAAATGGGATACAGAAACTTAAGTCAGCTTGATGCATGTTCGAAGTGTACTAAAATCCGGGCCAAGTTGAACTTAACCCGGCACTAGGTGTGTGCATATTCGAAGTGTACTAAAATCCAGGCCAAGTGGAACTTAACCCGGCTCTAGGTGTGTGCATATTCGAAGTGTACTAAAATCCGGGCCAAGTGGAACTTAACCCGGCTCTAGGTGTGTAGATATTCGAAGTGTACTGAAATCCGGGCCAAGTGGAACTTAACCCGGCTCTAGGTGTGTGCATATTCGAAGTGTACTGAAATCCGGGCCAAGTGGAACTTAACCCGGCTCTAGGTGTGTGCATATTCGAAGTGTACTAAAATCCGGGCCAAGTGGAACTTAACCCGGCTCTAGGTGTGTGCATATTCGAAGTGTACTAAGATCCGGGCCAAGTGGAACTTAACCCGGCACTAGGTGTGTGCATATTCGAAGTTCTCATGGAGCTACGTTAGTTTTCTAAAAGAGCATCCGGCCGAGTAACAAGTTACTCCACCGGAGGCTCGGGGACTAATGGTTATTATCTACAATTTGTAAAGGGGAAGCGACGTACCTCCATCATCCGCCCAGCGAGGTTAATTGCCTTTGCCGCTATGTTCATCTGACCGGAAAACTCGGCAGGGCCGAACTTTTCCAGGAGATCAGAATCCTGAACTATCTCTGCCTTGTTCCAATTCATAAAAAATTCCATCAGGCTCGGAGGGTACCATTCACCGGTGGGCATCTGGGGCGTCACCAAGCCCTTTGCATGCGCTTCTTTCCTCTCCACCAAGGCAAGGGCGGGGCTGGTGTGCAGAACCAACTGCTGGGCATCGGCTGGCTCGACAGGCGCGTCCTTTGCTGCTGGTGTCTTCTTGGGGAGCATTGACACAAGGGTGCGCTGCTCAGACTCAACGGCAGTGGGCTTGGCAGCGTCTGGAGCCTTCTTGCCCTTGGCTTGCTAGGTAGAGGAAGCCGTAGCAGCAGTTTTCCCCTTAGAAATTGCCGGGGTAGTTCCTTGCCGAGGTTGAGAAGACTCGGAAGATGCAGAGGAACTAGGCGTTGGTACTCTCGCTATTGGACTTGGTGCCGGCGCTGAAGCTTTCGCTGCCGGAGTTGGTGCCAATGCCGAGGTTGGAGTTGGTGCTGGTCTGGTTGCTGGTACCGGAACTGGTGCTGGAGCTGAAGTAGCCTCAGTGGCTGCTGGTTGAGGCGTTGTCGAGGCGGTGGATGCCGTTGCTCCGGCTAGGCCGGTCTCCCCCGCCAAAGTTACCCTCCTCTTGCCGAGGTGGAGCTGAACCCGGAGTGGCCGCAGAACCCTCTGGAATAGGGCTCAGCGGGCGTGACTCGTCGTCACGACGGGGAGAAGGGCTAGGTCGGAGAGGTGAAGAGATGCTAGATCCACTTTGAGGGACCTCCACCGGAGCCCTGCAAAATCAAATAATGTCATAAGAAAAATTACGACGAAGTAAGGAATAACAAGTTACAGAAGAAAGAATGACTTACGCATCCGAGGTTTCGGCTTCCTTGGGTTTCCGAGCCCTTCGTACTGGGGCCTTGCCTGCTGGTTTGGAAGCAATCTTGTCCCCGGATTTCTTTCGCCTTTTAACGGGCTGGGAAGGTCCAGAGGAAGAACTTGAAGAAGCCCCACGTTTCTTCTTCGATGCCACCACAATAGGTTCGCCCGTAGCGAGAGGGGGATCCTCGTGGATATGACCGCCGGGGTGAGCTGATGGCGGAAAAGAAAAAGAAAGGGGGACAGACTCAAAAGGTTCAATCACCTCGATATCCGAGTCATCTTCATCCTCGGGCCAATCTCTAATAGAAGAGGATTTACCCGTGGGTCGTTTCGTGGCGTTAGTCATGGGGAGGAACATCTCCTGGTCCGGCTCTTCCTCATCCGGAGTCTCCCGCTCCGGCGCCCACTTAAGGGTCGGATTGGTGCCGTCCTCAAGGGTCTGCTAAAGGAATTGCTGAGGAAAAGAACGAACAAAAGAGTCAAAAATGCAACAATAACTGACATGTAATTAGTCCAGGTTAAGTTTGCAACATGAAACTTACCATGGGAGGAAGCCGGTCACGGCAGAAATGCTCAATCCCCCAAGTCCACTCAGAGGAGAAGTCCTTGTGAGTGGTGAAGAGAGCCTTAACCCGGCGGTAAATCTCCGTGTTGCTCAGCTCAAAGGATGAGGTCCGGTTAGGATCGTGGCCAAAGCTCATGTGGCACACCTTGTGGGTGCACTTCTGGAGGGGTGAGATTCGGTTACGCACAAAAGTGATCATGGCATCCTCGTTGCGTAGCCCGAGCTCCTTCAGCTCCGCGAACCTTTTGTTCACTTGGTTGCCCAAGGCTGTGGGCTTCTTGGGGATCTCATCCCACAGATCCGGGTTAGGTGGACCCGGAGTGTAGGGAAGCAACCGGATCAAGTCTTCAGTGCCCGTATTCCGGACATAGAAGAAGGTCCGGGCCCATCCTTTGCAAGATTCTAACCCGGTGACTCGGGGAAAAACAGAAAACCTCCGGGGTGAAATGGAGGCCGCTCCGAATTGAGTGAGCTGCTTGTCCTCCAGATCGGCGTGGATGTTGGGAATGACATTGCGACGAAGGCCGAAGAACCAGATCCATAGCTCCTTCGTGGGCCATAGTATGGCGTAGCCTTCAATCGTAGAAGCAAAGGCAGAGAGAGGTGATGGCGTTCGCTGGAAGGTGGTGCGGCTGGAGTGGGTACGTACCGAGCCAGTCCCGGAAAAAATCACTCACCGGCAAGCCGAAGCCCCGTTGGAAATGGGACAGGAACACGACGAACTCGCCCGGATTGGGTGAGGGGGCCAGTTCGTTAGAAGGAAGGCGAGCGGCGACGCCGGCGGGGATGCGTCTGGTCCGGTAGAGCCAGTCCAGGTCGTCCTGGCAGACCCAGGAGCCGGCCCATGCACAGCGGTCCGCCGCCGCGGCGTCCTCCTCCATCTCTTGTTCAGCAACGATGAGTTCTTCTTCTGTCATCTGGTCCTCGAGACCCTCGCTGGTGCTAGAGGCGGCGGGGGACAGAGGCCGAGATTGATGAGGACCCGTAGCAAGAAATTTGCGTTGCGGTGGTGGCGACGCGGAGGTGCGACGGAGAAGCGTGGCGGCGACGCTGCTATTTGGCAGTGCTGGTGGCGGCGCGGTCGCGAGGAAGACGGAGAAGAATAGCAACGGGCAGAAGGGTGCGGAGGGGGGAAAATCCTAAGGGACGCACCCCTCCCCTATTTAACCACTCCCATCAGGGGTGAGTGGGATCGCGTCCTGTGGACCGGCCACACGCAGTGGCCGTGTATCACCCGTCCGGACCAAACAGTGGGGAGCCACACGGAGGACCACAGGGCGGAGAGAATCCTGTGACGCGACGCGCTGATGCGGTAAACAAGGAGGCGGGCATGACATGACCCGCACACAGTGATAACTGACAATTACTGCGGCGGTTACTGTGCATGCCCTTAAAATAAGACGACATAATGATTACCCTTCACATGGGTTAGCGTACAAGAGAAGGAAGCAAGACCCGGATGGAACTGTGGTAACCCGGCCGACAAGTGAAAACTTGAAATGTGCGAAGGGAACATAAATCCATACAATCCGAGGTAAAGAGGTAACTCGGAAATAATGACCGGGGCATGAGATTGAACCTGATGTGGCCTCAACGGCCAAGGCAGCTAAGACCACACCAGCTTCGGGGACTAGTGTTGGGGGGATACCCCCGGGTAGGGTCACGCCGGGGTATAAAGGCCGAGTTAGCGAAGGTTCGGCAAGGCCAAAGCGAATGCTGGCCGGGTCACCTCAAGGCAGGCCGAATCACGGAGTAACCCGGACCAGGGGGCATTCGCCTAACTAAGTCTCGACCGGCCTATGAAGTAAGTCAGAAGTGCGTCACAGGATTCTCTCCGCCCTGTGGAGCCAAAGAATATTTATAAGCCTTAACAACTGAGTTGTCAATTCAGCTGCACCTGGAAACAATCTTGCTCACAGTAGTTTATCAGTAGCAACAGTTTTGTAGTAGGAATAGCAAAGTAGCAGCAGCAGTAACAATAGCAGTAAACAGTAGGATTCGAGTGCGGTAGGCATACAGATGGATGGACGGGCGTTGCATGGACAAGACAATTCACATAGCAATCAGAACATAGGGCAATTGCAGATAAATAAGATAAAGCATCCAAGTACTAGATAATCCTAGGCATGTGATCCATATATAGTCAATTTTGAGGCAATAAACTGCATAATAACAGATTCTACTTTTCCCCTAATTACTTCTTAGTGATGAACATAAACTGTGCATTTCACTGTAAACTTCTGAGAGCACTAAACCATACTAACCCCCTCTTTCCCATTATTACTTGTTTTCTTTTCTTTTGTTTTTGCAAGGATCAGGATCCAGAAGAAGCTCAAGACTTTAGATAGAAAAGTAGCATATGATTTTATATTTTCTTTACTATTGTAATTTTTAATCCCTTTATTGTAAAGAACAATGTAACCTTGTATTATCCAATAAAGATATTCCTTATTCTTTATTATATTCTTTTCTTTTTGTTTGCTCCATTTGTACATTGTAATATTCAACAATTGTTACAAACTATTATTTGTGAAATGCAATTACTTTTGTTATTAAATATTATTGAATTGTCTTATAGACAATTGTAAGGACTTATATTAAATTAATTATTTATAACAATGTTACTTTTATTTTTGTAACATATATTAATATTGAATTCCTTGTGACTTGTAGATTATTTCACTATTGTTTGAATAAATAAGAATTACATTCTTTATTTCAAGTAGCATTCCTTTTTTAATTGCTTTATTATCAGTAATTTAATTTCATTTTTTGTTTAAAATTAAATATTTTGTTTCGAATAATCCAACTTGAATTGTTTTCCCTCATGTCGAAGTCCGTCGCACCTACCCTGACGTATCCATCATAACACGAGAAACCTTGATCCCTCTACACCTCTTTTAGTTTTGCACAAAAATTTCCCGGATTTTTTGATGCATGAATGCAATGCACACAATTGTGGTCTCTCTTTTTCTAACCTAAAACCCTAGTATGTTACAGATACACTGGGCCCACTCGGTGAGATTGTATCCAATAGGTTGCAACCAAATGACTAGGTCATAGGGATACAGTATCACGGTAACAAGTTAAGTGGACTTGTCAGGAACAAAATCGATGATCAAATCTCGGATAAGTCATGTATCAAAGAAACAAAAATAATTGGACTCGGAGTTTATGGTTCAAGCGACAAAGCATCATGTAATGCATGGGGTTCATTATGGGCATTCTGGTCCCGCTATTGATCATTGATTGAGAGTGATCTCGATTATGTCTATACCATTTCTGAACCATGGGGTAACACACTTAAGGGTCTTACGATATCCTGAGATGGACATGAAAGAATTGGGATCATAGATGGAAAGAAGAGAGAAAGCCAGAAGTGTTTCGGGTAAAGTCCAAAGTCATTGGGAGTGATCGAAAATGATTTTTTGATCATGAGAAAATGTTAAATATGTTTTAATATTAATTATTGTAACTAATAATAAAATAAATTTTAAAAACAATTTTTATTGGGCAACCTCCGCTAATGGGCCAAATTTCCGAAGGGAAAAAGGGCCCAAGAGGGAGGCCACCCGGAGGGCAGCCACCGCCGTCTAGGCCCCATTGACCAGGCCCCTAGGGGCTACCACGTGGACAAGTGGGCGGGCTGGCGAGCGAGGTGGGTCCAACCCGGACCACAGCCACCGTGCGTCAGGCAACTAGGGCCCACCCGGGCCAATCGGCCTCCTTGGCCACGCACGCCACCCCACCCCTCCCCTCCTCCTTTAGTCCTACATTGCAACCTGGCAATGTGAGGGTGCCTCCTTTTCCTCTATATAAATAGGAGAATAGGTGATGGAAAATACACAATAAAATTGGGGAATTTCCTAAGGCCTTTTTCCTTACGAAATTGCTCCATCTCTCTCTCCGTTGAATCTCTCACGGGTGCAGTTCTAAGAACAACTGCATACATGGGATACGACACTACCCGACACGTCGTCGCGCTGCCTGATTCTGGTTCTAGAGGGTCTACTTCTGCATCCCGGCTGCATCAAGGAGAACGGGAATCATCGTCGGACACCGGACATGTGCGAAACCACGGAGGTGCTACCATTAGTGGCACCTGGGTTATCCTATAAGGACCATGAGCTAGCGTGTGAGGAGCTCCACGACCTTGAGGTCGGCTACGACCTTGAGGCAGCCTCGAAATGTCGATCGCACAGGTGGCTCTATGGCGGGCGACGTGGTGATGATGATTGTACTTTCCTTTGGTTCACTTGGGTGACAAGGAGCACACGACGGGGGGGGGGGGGGGTCCTTGGTGGTGGCGTCACCTAGGAAATGTCATCTCCTAGATCGTGTATTGAACATCGGGCTTGGGGACAAGGCATAGACCGATGGTGGGCGTGGGCGACGTTTTTCCGGACAAAATCCCCTCATTCAAACGCCAACGGCGACGATGCATGAAGGTGTTGTTACTCTCTTGGGTGTGGAGTTGTTGATTGCTTTGCTATGTTAGGGCTTTGGGTGAAAAGTCTTGACCGTCAGTCTCGGCGACGGCTGCACGGCACGTCGTTGCCCCTTGGGGGCGTCGTCATGGAGCTCTATCCCCCCTCCCCCGTCTCATTCTTGTTGCCGGTGGCAAGCCTTGGTTTTTTCTGAGCTTTTTTGTTTATCTTTGATTTGCGTTGTAAGAGGTTCACATCATCACCCTGTATCGGTTCGATCATATGTGGCTTTATTTATGAAGCAGGGCGAAAGCCTGTTTCAAGTTGATGCTTCAAACTAGAAAGGCTTTATTTAACTAAAAATTTGAACACTGAACAATGCTCCGCTCATAACATTTTGTGTCATAGATGTGTTTTCAGTCTAAAGAATCATTTGTTCTATTGTTCCAGTACACACTAACCAATCTTTGTTCTAATATGTTCTGTATTGTTGAGTAATAGTGAATGATTGCACTATTGGTTTTTGACTAGCTATGTTGAACTGATGTTTCAGTTATGAAAATATTTTTCTTATCATTAGACACTGACACATGCACGCGGGTGTCGGTGAGCTCCAAAATGATGAGGTCATCCCTTGCATCTTGGGGTTGACTTAAGCATCGTACTTTTTTCGGGTAAAAGGGGACTATATTACACAATAGGGATTACAACGCGGTCAAGTTCTAGATCATGCACAACACAATCAGGACCCAAACCCAACCACACTACAGTTCTTGACTCTGTCCTCGCAAAATTTACGAGGCAGTGGCTAACCCTATTCTGCGAACGATCCACTTTTACAAAGAAAATAACTCTATTACTCTCACACATCAGGTGTCTAATCTCTAAAATCACTTGCACTAGTGTTGAACGGTTGTGAGCTTTTGAGTTTGCAGCCTCGACTAAATATGAGCAATCAGATTCAACCATGATCACTTTGTCAGACCGTTGTAGGGCAAGTCTCAATCCTTCCTCACAAGCTTTAGCTTCAGCCTCAAGGGGTCTTGGCAATTAAAAAGTTGGAGGCATGCCGAGAAAATAACATTGCCGTCTTCATCCCGAAGAACCATACCAGCCACTGCTGATCCATCAATCAACTTTACTGAGCCATCAAAATTGAGTTTAACACGACCTTAGGGAGGTTTTACCCATTGCTTTCCAGGTGGTTTGGTCGACACAGCTACATGAGCAAGCTGATCACTAACCACACATGCTTTCCCCTTAATCAGCTCATCAGTAGTATGTATATTGAGGCCTCTGGTTGTTTTTACATAAGAGCACAAAAAACGTTGAGATCCAACCACCACGGGGGGTGGTTTGGAATGAGTGACTTCATTACGAGCGAACCATGCCCGACATTAACTAGGAGGAAGTAATCAACCATCCTTGGGGAAATGGAATTCAATATCGACCTGTACCAAGTAGCTAAATTAACTTGAGTGTCAGCGTCTGATGGTAGGAACCAAAAGTCTCTCATAGTTTTCCAAAGCTGGTACGCATGTGAGCATCTAAAAAGTGCATGCGCCACATCCTCAATCTCTACTCCACAAATAGAGCAGATACCGGTCACCTCCATGTCTCGTCCCTTCTTATTCTCTTCTGTAGCTAGAGCATTGTTTGCCGCTTTCCACGCAACACTTTAGGAGGAACAGGTGATATATGATCAAAGAATAATCATACTATGTCATACACACATGTTTTATGTGCACTAAGTTTTGTAAATGGTCTCTGACATTTTTTTCATTTGTTTCACTGCCCTGCTAGCCATGGCCGGATTGTTCCCTAGGAACATGTTTTTTTCCTTTGTTGTTCCACTAGATGTCATCAAAAAAATATTTGGCATGGTTGTATGAATTTTGAGCATTCATATTTAGTGCATAAGCTAGTACTCTTGTTACCGCATTTCACAATTCAAACATAAATGGCCGGTTACCAACGAAGCAACAAGTAGGTTTTAGTTATATTTTTTCCGAAGATGTTCTGTAGATCCCATTTCAAAAAAAAAATTGCTGTAGATTATTTGGTTTGGCGTTCAGCCGTAAGATAAGAATATGGGCTACCAATGCAAACAGTTGAAGGCTCTTCAACATAAATGAAGGTTGAACATCACATATAGACATAGAAAGAAATATGCACCAGCGGTGTGCATGATTTGGTTGGTCAGGCTTACAAAATCTAGACAGTGTGTTTGTCGCGCTCTGGCATGGACGTGGGAACCTGCTAAAAACTATCAAAATTACGGCTACAAGTGGCATCTCTTCCATGGCGAGATGCACCTCGTACAAAGCGTCATCAATCAATTGAAAAGATCTTGCGGTGTCACAAAGCCATATCGTCCAAGAAACCCTGTCCGCGGAGGGTCGGGACAGCACCCAGCCGCTTCCTGGCGCAACTCATCGCGGGCCTCGTCAATTGCGAAGACCATCTCGTGGTAGTCCAGTTCGTCCAAGAAAGCATCCTCGTACATCTCTCGCTGAGTCTGATCGTCCAACAAAGCATGCCTATCCATGGCCATGGCCTGATCTCCTTCAACCTCGCTGGCGCACAACGCAGCAGCATCATACGCCGCCGCCATCTCGTCGATGGCCTCAACTGAAAGAAGATCTTGACGTGTCACAAAACCATATCGCCCAAGAAACCCTGTCCACAATGAGATCGAATATATTTTGAGCCATCGAGCTCTTTTTCTGGTGCCGTTGCCGGGGAGTCAAGGACATCTTCACAAGGGGAGTCCCTCATAACCAATCTCTTTACTTTGTTTTATTTGTTTTGCTTAGTTTATTTTTGCTTTGTTTTCTTGTTTCTTTATCAAAAACACACAAAAATAGTTGCACTAGTTTTCTTTCTTTATTAGAAACACACACAAAAATATTAGTTCCTACCTTAAGTTGCCATTATGTCTAGCATTGCTCCAATCACTTTGTCACCTGAGGAAATGATTTTTACTTTCAAACAAGGAGTTGAAGAGAGTTTCAAAGAAGCTTGGTCTAGAATCTCTGATTTACATAAAAAAACTGAACCTAAAATGACTCAAAGTTTGTTTCTTAGCAGTTTTTACTTTGGGACTGCTCTATGCTATAGATATGCTTTGGATGATGTAGTAGGAGGGGATTTACTCCAATACAATGAGGATGAAGCTTTTAATGCCATAAAGAAGTTGGTCTTAACATATAACCTGCCTAGCAAATCTGATTCTTACTTTATAAACATATTTGCTGGATTAAACACTCTTGAGACCCACACTGCTAGTTTAAAAGAATGCTATAACATGCTTAGATAGCCTTGTGATTATGTTCCGATAAATTTTGAACCCTCAAAATGGCTTCCTACAGTAAAAGTTGTTATAAATAATGAAACTTTTCATGCTCGTTCTGATATCATGTCTGAATTATGTCTTATGCCTAAAGATATCTATGAATGTTTGAATCTTTTGGGACTTTCTAAAACGGGAGAAGGAATATCTCTTGCTAATAATGCCACAATATTACCCATTGGAATAGATTAAGGAGTGTTTACAAACATTCTAGGGAAAGTGGTGTCTACTGATTATCTTGTTATTGAATGTGTAGGAAAAGGACAAATTACACTTGGAAGATCCCTACTTAAACTCCTTAGAGCAATAATAGATGTGGAAATGGTATCATGCACTTTGCTTCTCCACCAAACAATCACAAGTTCCCCAACGATAAGAACAAAGGTAAGAAAGGTAGGGGCAAGAAATCTGGTTTTGATGCTTCTTCATTTGAGAATACTTGATTCTTTTCTTGCTTCTTATGCATAACTTAAAGGCATTAAAGAAAAGTACTTATTAGGAGATAACCCAAAAGTTTTAGTTGAGTCTTATAAGTTATTTCCTCTGCAATAACTGCTCCTTGGCATTTTTGTGTGGTTTTTGTGCCAAGAGTAACCTCTAATGAGAGAGAAGTAATGCTTGGAAAAGTTGCTGTCCTGAAACAGATTTTTGTGCTTCGCGGTAAAAATTTGTGAAAAGTCTCTATACGTCGGTTTGAGCTGTAATTTTTTGTGCTTCTGCCCCAGGTTTTTATCCAACTTTCGTTAGTTTAACTCCTTTAGATTTGAGCAACAAAAGATCTTCGAAAAAATTGGTTTTTACCTGCTGGTCTCTTTTGACAGATTTCTAGCTTTATTTGCATTTGCCTCTTAGTCTCTTTCTCTTTGAGTTCTCTTTGATCATTTGAGCTTTTTAAAGTAAGTGCTGCAGTAGCTTGTGTTTTAATGGAAGTTTTATTTGTGTTGAAACTAAACCAAAAGACTTATTATCTTGAGTACACTAATGTTGCTAATGAAGATTGTGTGAAGTTTTGCATGAAGGAAAATTTTAAAGTGTAGGGAAGAGTAATGGAATAAGATGAAGAATGGACAAAAGCTCAAGCTTGGGGATGCCACCTGTGTCACCCCAAGAAATATTTAAGAAGTAGAAGCGTCAAAGCTTGGGGATGCCCAAGGCATCCCCTTCTTCATCAATAAAAATTTCAGGTTTCTTCCAAACACTTCATTTTTAATGTTTCATGCACAATTGTGTTTTTCTTGGAGCGTCTTCGTTTTGTTTTTAGTTTTCTTTTGCTTAGTTTGCTTGAATAAATTGGTTGTACCCCTCATTCATACTCTAGTTTTCAAATAAGATTGGTTTGGATTGGAAAAGAGTAGGAAAAAGTTCATGCTTAAGTGGTAAAAAGGAGCTTGTTTTTGGCTATGGCCTATGCTTTGTCATGTCATGTTGGGGGGATACCCCCGAGTAGGGTCACGCCGGGGTATAAAGGCCTAGTTAGCCGAGGTACAGCAAGGTCAAAGCGAGTGCTTGCCGAGTCACCTCAAGGCAGGCCGGATCACGGAGTAACCCGGACCAGGGGACTTTGACCCAACTTGATCTCAACCGACTTATGTCGTATGTCGGTAAGGTGTATCTAACTTGTATGCAGGAACAGGTGTGGCCAGATCAACTATGTAAGATCCGGGTCATATCAAGCTTGTAAGAGAAGGAAGATATCTCGTGGGTCAAAGGTGACCACTGTACGCAGAGCGTGAGCAAAGCGGGCAGAGGTAGGAGCACCGAGGCATGGCCGACAAAGGTGACGATGCCTATGTCGGATGACGCAGGCGCTACAGAGGCTCACGTAGCCTCTACATGGATGACGCGGGGCAAAAGTGACCCGGTCGGCTTACTATTTTGGGAAGAGGCATATTACCTAGAATATGCCTCCACGTATGCCCTAAGTGTAGACCTAGCCCCCCCTATATAAGGAGGGCTAGGGCCTCTGTAGAAGGGGTTGGTTGGTCTGGGCTTGGTTGTCTCCTAGAGAGTTGTGTTTTGATAGTGGTGAGAGTAAGAGAGTTCTTCTTCCTCCTCTCCCCAATACAGCTCAAGGAGCACTTGTAAATCTTGGAAGTGAATCGAATACAAAACTACCATCTGTGGAATCACCACACTATCCCTCCCTGGATTCCCCTAGTGCATTTAGTCCCCACCTTTATCCTATCCATGGCATCTGCCGTGACACCACCATGACAGTTGGCTCCCACCTTGGGGCTAGCAGGGGTGAAGATCCGGACGGGAAACTTCATCGGCACCGGCGAACGCATCGTCTCCGGGCTCGTTTAGCACTTTGGAGCGCTGGATTTCGTTAGCGACAATGCTGGCTGCTTCGGCAAGCATCCTCTCCCACGCAACGGCCTCTTCGTCAAGCTCGGCGCGCACAAGATCTACGATGCTGTCGATGTGTCGTGCATTCATCCGCGGAAGATCGTCGAAGGAGGCGAGCCACCCCTTAGTGTGGTTCGCGGGGCGCGTATCACTCGCTCCCCGGACCACGCTGAGGTAATGGCGACTGCGCCTGGCGCTGGCGCAAGCAAGGATCTGGCACCAAATCCGGAGGTAACACCTAAGGCACCGAGGAAAAGTAGAGGTCCTCCGCTAGAGAGGCCTAAGAATGTGCTGCAGCAGGCGATGGATAGCTTGGCAAATCCAGTAGCAGCAGCAGTAGATCCGGCTCAAGCAGAGGCCAAGCTAGAGGAGACTAGGCAAAAAATACTAGAGGGTGCAAAAAAGATAGCCGTGGCTCAGCAGTCATTGAACATGACACTGCGAGAGTATGCAAAGGCAAATAAGGTAGATACTTTAAAAGTGAAGGGGAGAAACCTCATGAGTGAAATGAATAAAGAGGGTGATACTAGTATTGAGGAATCAGAAAATTGTTTGTCCCTGGGGCTGCCGAAGTATAGTACCCTAGCAAAGAACCTCAGAGCAGCGGATGCAGCTACGTCCGTGTTAGAAGGTCTGACGGGTGAAGCCCATCAAAGACAGCAAGATAGAGTCAATGAGTTGGTTTGGATCGCGAACAGGCAAAACGAGGAGTTGCTCAGGGCTAACTTAGAGAGAGCTGGAGCCTCCAAGATCGTTCATTCGGCGGTGGGTAACCCGGAGAAATCCGCTGGACCCGCATCGCCTCCTCATGGTGGTCCTAGGAGAGAAGAGGTAGTAACTTCGGCCAGGAGGAATAAGCAGATAGTCCCATATGACCCGGCAAGGGCAGGGAATGGAAAAGAAGTGCAAAGAAATGAGGATCAAAGGAGTGTGAGCCAAGTTGAAGCTGGCTGAGGTAACCGCGACCAAGGCAATGCCGGTCAAGGGAATACTGTAAACGACAATGCCAGGCAGCGTAATTTGGTAGTTGCAGGTCAACCGCAGCAGCGGAATATACCACGGCAAGAGCGCAGCACCGGCCAAGGTATGCAACAAAGAGCAGCTCCACAGGAGCAAGATAGATACAATGATGGTGATACAAAGATGGTGAACGTTGGCTATCCCAGACCGGACTATCATGTGATAGGGTCAAGATTGGGAGGCAGGAACTTGATGCCTGATGACGCCAGGTTAAAACTGGCTCAACTGTATAGGTCGGAGCAAATTGAGTGCCAAGGTCCTCCGAGTCCAGCATGTTTTCAGGCCCGGATCATGAAGGAACCTCCGGTACCTAACATCCAGTTACCTAGAGGCACAAAGGTGTATGACGGCAGCACTAAGCCGGAGGATTGGTTCATTAACTATGCAACTGCTTTGAAAATTGCCATAAGCAACTTGAGATGGGCTGTGAGATATGTACCCCAGATGCCGGAGGGGCCTGCGAGGGTATGGCTAAACAACTTGTCACCTGGAAGTATTAACTGTTGGATCGATTTTGAGGAGATGTTTGTTAGCAACTTCTCAAGTACGTATCAGAGGCCCAACAGGCCACAAACCCTAGCAATGTGCAGGCAGAGACCGAATGAGACTGACCGGGAGTTCTTAACCCGTTGGTGCACTATGTGAAACTCATGTGAGGGTGTGATTGAGCCACAGGCCATAGCTTTGTTTGTGCAAGGATGCAGATATGCAAGCATGCTATGGCAAAGGTTGCAAAGAGATATACCAACCACCTTGGCAGAAACAATTCGAATTGCTGATTCATACACCTTGGGCGATCCGACGCAACCTAGGCTCACGTCAAACGAGTCAAGCGAGGAGTATTGTCAGCGAGATGGGGCCGGGTCATCACGGAGAAATGATTACCGATGTAAAAGAAGGGATGACAGACCGGATTATCAGTACAGTTCGCAACAAGTTGCAGCTGTGAATCAGGATCAACCCGGAGTAGGAAGCAGCCAACGTTAGAAAACTAGAGGATAGCAATGGACTCCAAGAAATGATGGCAAGAAAACCTGGACACCAGAGCAGCAGAAACAGTGGCAATAAAAGAAGGACCGTCCGAGGTATACCTATGAGGCAATGCCGGATCAGCCGTGTAAATTTCACACGCCAAATCTGAGTAACCCAGCGGGTCACACAACCAGGCAGTGTGAGTGGATGCGAAATATATAACAAAGTGGTTCGGGAAATGCCCAGGCACCTCGGAATGATCAACCTCGGCAGGAGTTACCCGGCAGCAATTGCTCTCCGGAGCGAACACGCAACAGCTAATGTTGCCTCCCCCTCCGCCGAGGTATGACAACCATGAAAGAAGGGATGCAGTGCATCAGGTGGAGAACCAAAACCAACCAGATCAGAGATACCCCGGAAGCGAGGGGAGGAATGAGTACAGAGAGCATCATCAGAGTTATTCTGTGTTCACTACGGAAGAGACAGACAGAAAGAGCTTTTAGCACCGACATATGGAGGTCAATGCAGTAATGCCGGCCGTGACGAGGTATATGCCTTGGTCAGATCAGGAGATTACCTGGAGCATCAAAGATCATCCGAAGCTTATGCCTAGTCCTGGCTCATATGCACTGGTGTTGGACCCAACATTCATTGGGCCTAACATCAATGTGAGGTTCTCAAAGGTGCTAATTGATAACGGCAGTAGCATCAACATAATGTATGTGGACACGATGCACAAGTTGGGTATCTCGGAGAACATGCTCCAAGCTACAAGGACAACTTTCCATGGCATTATGCCAGGCATTTCTTGTGAGCCCATAGGCAAGGTCCGGGTTGACGTGTTGTTCGGCACAAGAGATAACTGCCGGACTGAGAATTTGGAGTTCGAAGTTGTATATTTGGAGAGCGCATAGCACACGTTGCTTGGTAGGCCAGCACTGAACAAATTCATGGCAAGTTGTCACATCAGTTACTTGAAGATGAAGTTGCCCGGGCCAAATGGTGTGATTACCTTAACTGGTGATTTCCGACGTTCCATTGAGTGTGCATCCGCCGGGTCTAACCTGGCCGAGTCACTCGTGATTGCGCAACAAAGGAGAAAAATCCTAGAGGTGGCGGCATTGGCTCAGTCAGCACAGCAGTATATGCCGGCGCTGAGTAACCCGCATCGTAGTGTCTCATTCCAAGCGACAAAAGATACCAAGAAAGTGCATGTTGATGATATGTTCCCTGAGCGTACCGTAACAGTTAGTGCCGGGTTAAATGACAAATAGGAAAGCGAGCTCGTCAACTTCCTCCGTGAGAATCGGGATATTTTTGCTTGGTCCACACAGGACTTGCAAGGTGTTCTAAGGGAGTTGGCCGAGCACTCTTTGAATGTCAGACCCGGAGCAAAGCTGGTGAAGCAACCTCTCCGCCGCTTCGCCGAAGACAGGAGAAAGGTCATAGGAGATGAGATAGCTCGGTTGCTGGCTGCAGGATTTATCATGGAAGTGCTTTACCCGGATTGGCTATCTAATCTGGTGTTGGTGGAGAAGAAGAAGGATGATCCGAACGTGGCAGTGGTTTGGCGTATGTGTATCGGTTACACGAACCTGAATAAGGCGTGTCCAAAAGATCCATTCCCACTGCCAAGGATAGACCAAGTCATAGATTCCACTGCTGGGTGTGAGTTGTTGTCGTTCATTGATGCATATTCTAGTTTCCACCAGATACCTCTGAACCCAAGTGATCAAATAAAGACTATGTTTATCACCTCGTATGGGACTTATTGCTATCACACCATGCCTTTTGGTTTACGTAACGCAGGGGCAACGTACCAAAGATGTATGCAAAAAATGTGTGCATGACCAAATTGGTCAAAATGTGCAGGTGTATGTGGATGATGTTGTGATAAAGACCAAGGAAAGCGAAACACTCCTTGACGATATCAGCAGACATTTGCGAACCTAAGGAGGTTCCAAATGAAGCTTAATCCGGAGAAATGCACCTTCAGTGTCCCGGCTGGAAAGTTACTCGGATTTCTTGTCTCCAGCCGAGGTATCGAGGTCAATCCAACTAAAATCCGGGCCATAGAGCGAATGGAATTGCCGAAGTGTCTTAACGATGTTCAGAAGTTCACTGGTTGCCTGGCATCCTTAAGTCGGTTTGTATGTCGGTTGGGAGAAAAGGCACTGCCTCTCTATCAACTCATGAAAAAGTCGGACAAGTTCATTTGGACGCCGCAGGCTAATGAAGCCTTTATCCAACTAAAGAAGATGTTAGCCACTACACCAGTGTTAGAATCTCCACTATCAAAGGAGCCAATGCTACTCTATATAGCCGCAACCAACCGAGTTATAAGTGCAGTAATTGTGGTTGAGCGCGACGAAGAGGGTAAGTCAGTGCAAAGGCCAGTATATTATCTGAGCGAGGTATTATCAGCCTCAAAGCAGAACTGTCCTCACTATCAGAAGGTGGCATATGGTGTGTATATGGCAGCTAAGAAGCTGAAGCACTATTTCGAGGAGCACCAAATCAAGGTAATATGTGAAGCCCCCATATCCGAGATAATGAGCAACAAGGATGCAAGTGGCAGGATTGCAAAATGGGCAATTGAGCTAGCTCCTTATGCACCACAATATGACAGAAGAGAAGCAATCAAATCTCAGGCTGTGGCGGACTTTTTTGTGGATTGGGCCGTGGTGCAATATGAGCCACCATTGCCAGATCCGAACTACTGGAGAATGCACTTTGACGGGTCAAAAACAAAAACTGGGTTAGGTGTCAGAGTTGTGCTTACCTCGCCAAAGAAGGACCAGTTGAAATATGTGCTGCAAATCCACTTCACTACATCAAACAATGTTGCAGAATATGAGGCACTTGTACATGGGCTCAAAGTGGCGAAGGAGATTGGAATACATCGGATCCAATGCTTCAGTGACTCGGATCTCGTAGTCCAGCAAGTCTCCGGGCAATGGGATGCTTTGGATGCAAACATGGCATTATATAGATTTCATGTGCAGAAAATATCTGGCTACTTTGAGGGATGCGAATTTCACCATATACCCCGAGTGGAAAATGAGGTTGCCGACGTATTGTCGAAGCTTGGATCAACCCGACAAGCAATTCCACCGGGTGTAGCATTAGAGCACCTCAGAAAACCATCTGTCATGCCATCCCCAGAGTGCGACTCAATTTTTATCCTGGCAAATCCGGAATCAGAGGCTGTGACCATGGACATTGATATCAGATGTGGTTCACGAAACCCGGGGACTGCCTTGGCGAACCCGGGGACTGCCTCAACAAACCCAGGGACTGCACAACGTGATCTGGTAGAAGTTATGTCGGTGGATCAGATGGAAATTGATGAGGATGTGTTCCCAGCGCGAGCTGTACCAGCTTGGGCATTGCCCATATTCCAATTCCTAAAAGATGGAACTTTACCCACTGAGGAGGTACTTTCCAGGCAAACTCAGAGGAGAGCAAAAGCATACACGATCATCAATTCCGAGCTATATAAAAGGAGTGTGACTAATGTCCTCCAGCTATGTGTTGACCCGGAGGAAGGACTTAACATCCTTCGAGATATACATCAAGGGGAGTGTGGGCATCATGCCTCGTCTAGAGCCTTGGTAGCAAAAGCTTTCCACCATGGGTTTTACTAGCCAAGTACCTTGGAACAAGCAGAAGATCTGGTGAGAAAATGCAATCGTTGTCATAGATATGCGACAAAGACACATATGCCAATGTCAGAGCTCAAGACCATACCAATTACATGGCCATTTGCCGTATGGTGCTTGGATATGGTTGGCCCGTTTAAACCAGCAAGAGGGAACATGACCCACATCCTGGTCATGGTTGAAAATTTTATGAAATGGATTGAAGTGAAGCCAATAAGAAAATGTGATGGAGCTACTGCCGTAACTTTCCTCAAAGACATCATCTTGAGATACGGTTATCCTCACAGTATCATAACGGATAATGTTACAAATTTTGCTGAAGGAGCATTTGCGCGTTTTTGCCAGGATAAGAAGATCCGGCTGGACGTTGCCTCGGTAGCCCACCCCGCATCGAATGGGCAAGTGGAAAGATCCAACGGATTGGTGCTATCCGGGATAAAACCCCGGCTCATTGGGCCGCTGCAAAGATCAGCGGGGTGCTGGATAGAAGAACTACCAGCGGTACTGTGGAGTTTAAGAACAACTCTGAATCGATCAACGGGCTATACGCCATTCTTTCTGGTATATGGGGCAGAAGCTGTATTACCAGCCGACATAGAGCATGACTCGCCTAGGGTCGCCCAATACACAGAAGCCGAAGTGCAAGAAGCCCGGCAAAATGATGTTGATCTGCTGGAAGAAGCGAGAGAATTGGCATTGTCTAGATCCGTCATATATCTGCAAAATCTCCGACGCTATCATAGCCAGAAAGTAAACCCCCGAATTTTCTGGGAAGGTGATCTGGTACTCCGGTTGGTACAACGTACTGCTGGCATGCATAAATTATCCCTCCATGGGAAGGGCCATTCATTGTGAGCAAAGCATTGCACAATGATTCTTATTATCTTATCGATGCAAAACCACAGGAGAAGAACAAGGTGGATGGGTCCGGCGAGGAATCCAAACGTCCATGGAATGTAGCTCTACTCCGTCCTTTCTACACTTAGCAGAGAAGTGTATGTATCCGAGTCTCTCATATGTCGGTATGTATGCCGGCAATGAGCTTATCAATGAAATCTTGGCACCTCGAGAAGTAACTCGAGGACTGCCTTAAGTCATAAAACCGAACCAAGGTGGACACGAGCCGAGCCAAGAAATTGAGGAACAAGAAAATGAAACTCGGGGACTACGCCCAAGTTAATCCGGCATAAAAACTTAGTAGCAGAATATAACTGATGTGTTTAGATACAATTGCACCCGTCAGCGGCGCCAAGGAAGCTAGGACCATCATTCCATTGATGAATGGGGGCATATTCAATGAGGCTATCTGGATCCGGTGCGCATGCGCGCTAGGAGGTTGAGGTCGATTTTCTCATACCACGTGAGAACATAGTGGAGAACGATATCAGCTCCGGAACGTCCAGCGGATTCCCTCCAAAGGTCGAGCTGGGTCTCGCATTCCATCAATTTGTCGACGAGAACTGCGGTCCCCTCCAGAGTATCTTCATCAGGCCAAAAGGCGTTGAAGATCCGGATTGCCACATCAAGGATATCCTTTCCATAGTTCTTCACAATTTCCACGCGAGAAGACAGACTGACCAAAAGGTCCTCCATGTCATAAGGAATTTCACCGGCGTCAGGAGCAATGGGGGTACCCCTCTCCTGGCGGAACTTGGCAACAGTAGTGGTCGCAATGGCATTGCCCTCTGGAAATTTGCCTGAAAACAAGACAAGAGAAACAAGTAAAGAAAAGAAATGTGAAGCAACCCGGAGAAGTATGCCGGATAAAGGAAAAGAACTTACGTGAAATATGGCTGTGGATCCGGGTCAACTCCTTGGTACAGTCATCACGCCTTTTCCGAAGTTGCACAAGTTCAGCATCCGCCAACTCAAGCTTGACGTTGGCCTCCTTGAGAAGTTCTTGGTCCTTGGTGATCTAGAGATTGAGGCGTTCTCTTTCTTCAGTAAAGTCTTGGCCTGCCTTCTCTAGTTCGGATTTGTGTTGCGCCTTAAGCTTATTCATATCTGCCTTAAGCTGGGCAATTTCTTCATCTTCGGTGTTCAGCTTGGTGCTGCCCTGCTTGTTCGAGAAAATGCAGCATCATGTCAGGCACGGGCACACTATCTTCAAGAGAGGCTGAAATAGTTTGTTGACCCAGCAAAGCCGAGGTATGAATATTTGCCGAGCCAAGGAGAAAGGGAGATAGAAAGCACAACAAGGTGGAGCAAGATTAACTTACCCTTTATCTGGTCCACATTTTTCCTCATAAGGATATTCTCAGCCTCCACACCAGCTGCGAAATCCCAATGAGGGATTAATTCAGCGATAAAAGATGAAGAGAAATGGAAAATTGCCAAAGAGAAAATTTACCCCTTTTATCGTGTTCGGCGAGAAGAGCACTATGCTTTGCGCGTAGCATCTTATGAGTATCCAGGAGACACTGAAACATAGCGCTCCGACGATTAGTGGTCACCTAAAAGAGCAAAGATGGATAGCTTAGTCTTGTGCATATTCGAAGTGTACAAAATCCGGGCCAAGTGGAACTTAACCCGGCTCTAGGTGTGTGCATATTTGAAGTGTACAAAATCCGGGCCAAGTGGAACTTAACCCGACTCTAGGTCTGTGCATATCCGAAGTGTACAAAATCTGGGCCAAGTGGAACTTAATCCGGCTATAGGTGTGTGCATATTCGAAGTGTACAAAATCCGGGCCAAGTGGAACTTAACCCAGCTCTAGGTGTGTGCATATTCAAAGTGTACAAAATCCGGGCCAAGTGGAACTTAACCCGGCTCTAGGTGTGTGCATATTGGAAGTGTACAAAATCCGGGCCAAGTGGAACTTAACCCGGCTCTAGGTGTGTGCATATTGGAAGTGTACAAAATCCGGGCCAAGTGGAACTTAACCCGGCTCTAGGTGTGTGCATATTGGAAGTGTACAAAATCCGGGCCAAGTGGAACTTAACCCGGCTCTAGGTGTGTGCATATTCGAAGTGTACAAAATCCGGGCCAAGTGGAACTTAACCCGGCTCTAGGTGTGTGCATATTCGAAGTGTACAAAATCCGGGCCAACTGGAACTTAAGCTGGCTCTAGGTATGTGCATATTCGAAGTTATTAAGGAGCTACGTTAATTCTCTAAGGAGCATCCGGCCGAGTAACAAGTTACTCCCCCGGAGGCTCGGGGACTAATGGTTATATCACTAATATCTTTTGCATACTAAGGAAAAGGCGAAATAACGCACCTCCATCATCCGACCTGCAAGGTTAATTGCCTTGGCAGCGGTATTCATCTACGTAGCAAATTCGGCGGGACCGAACTTCTCCGGGAGATCATCATTGTGGACGAACTCCGCCTTGTTCCAATTTTTCACAAACTCGATCAAGGTCGGAGGATATCGTTCGCCGTTGAGCATGTGGGGTGCAATTAGACCCTTAGCATGAGCTTCCCTCCTCTCAACCTGGGCAAGGGCCGGACTGGTGTGCAAAACAAGTTGCGTATCAGCTGGCTCGGCAGGGGCACCCTTTGGCGGTGGAGTCTTTTTTGTGAGCATGGACGCAAGTGTGCGCTGTCCAGTCTCAATGTACGTTGCCCTCGTAGCGTCAGGAGCCTTCTTGCCCTTGGGTTGCTGCTGTGAGGTGGAAGTTGATGCAGCGAATTTGCCATTGGGAGCTGCCTTGGTGCATCCCTTCGTGCTGCTGGTGTCTTCTCACCGAGCCTTGGAAGACTCGGACGAGGCGGAGGTGCTTGCTGCCTTTGTTGTAGCTGCTGGTGCTGGAACCGACAATGGTGCTGGCGCTGATTTTCCTTTTGGCGGAGGAACTGTGGGTATCTCAGACGAAGCTGGCTGCGGCGGAGCCGAAGTGTTAGTTGCTGCTGCCTCGACATAGCCAGTTTCTCGTGCTCCGAGGTTGCCCTCCTCTTGACGAGGTGGGCTGGAACCCAGAGCAGCCGCTGAACCCTCTTGAATGGGGCTCAACGGGCGTGAATCGTCACCACGAGGGGGAGAAGGGCTATGCCGGAGCGATGAAGCAATACCCGATCCGCTCTGGGAACCTCTACCGTGGCCCTACCGAATCAAATAATAAATGATGAGAAACTATAACAGGAAGAACAAATAAATAGCAAAGGGTGAAGTGGCTTACTCATCCGAGGTCAGAGGCTCTTTTGGCTTCCGGGCTGTGGCCTTGGTTGCAGGCTTGGTGGCAGTTTTGTCCCCGGACTTCTTTCGCCTTTTAGCTGGCTAAGAAGGTCCGAAGGAAGATGCGGATGCAGCTCCCCACTTCTTCTTCGGTGCGACCGGGACAGGATCACCCACGGCTAAGGGAGGATCTTCATGGATCTGCCCATCGGGGTTAGTTGATGCCGGAAAAGCATAAGAAAGGGGGACAGCGTCAAATGCCTCCATCACCTCAACGTCCGAATCATCCTCATCGTCGGGCCAATCTCTAATGGAAGAGAGTTTACCGGTGGGTCGCTTGGTCGCATCTGCCATAGGCAGGAACATCTCCTGATCCGGTTCCTCCTCGTCCGAGGTATCACGATCGGGCGCCCATTTGAGAGAAGGCTCAGTGCCATCCTCGATGGTTTGCTGAAGAAACATCTAAGGGAAAGAAAAGGCAACAATATTAAACCTATAACAAGGACCGACATGCGATTTAATTCGGAAAGAGTTTGGGGCACGAGACTTACCGCAGGAGGAAGCCTATCTCGGCAAAAGTGTTTAATCCCCCACGTCCACTCAGAAGAGAAGTCCTTGTGGGTGGTGAAGAGGGCCTTGACCCGGCGGTAGATCTCGGTGTTGCTTAACTCAAACGAGGAGGTCCGGTTGGGGTCGCGGCCCCAGCTCATATGACAGAGCTTATGTGTGCGTTTCTGGAGGGGGGAGATCCGGTTGCGAACAAACATGATCATTGTGTCTTCATTGCGCAATCCCTGATCTTTCAGCTCCTGGAACCTCTTGTTGACTTGGTTCGCCAGGACAGTAGGCTTCTTGGGGACCTTGTCCCATAAATCCGGGTTAGGAGGACCCGGAATATAGGGCGTAGCCGGATCAAATCTTTGGAGGTGCTGTTCCGGACATAGAAGAAGGTCCGGGCCCATCCCTTGCAAGAGTCAAGTCCCGTGACTCGGGGGAAGACGGACTGTTTCCGGGGAGAGACAGACGCAGCGCCGAAATGTGTGAGCTGTTTGTCCTCCGGATCAAGTTGTATGGTCGGAATCACGTTCCGGCGAAGGTCAAAGAACCGGATCGAGAGCTCCTTCGTGGGACATAGTCCGGCGTAACCTTCGATGGTGGAGGCAAAGGCGGAGAGAGATGTGATGGCATTAGCCGGAAGATGGTGCAGCTGAAGCTCATACGTATTTAGCCAGTCGTGGAAAAAATCACTAACTCGGAGACGAAACCCGCATTGGAAGTGAGATAGAAACACCACATACTCACCCGGATTGGGTGAGGGGGCAAGCTCGGCGGAAGCAAGGCGTGCGGTGACGCCCTCTGGGATGCGCCTGGTGCGATACAGCCAATCCAGGTCATCCTGGCAGACCCAGGATCCGGCCCACGCGCCGCGGTCGGCGTTCGCCGCGTCTTCCTCCATTTCCTGCTCTGCGATGGTGAGTTCCTCCTTAGTCGTCTCAAGATCACTCCCCTCACTAGCGCTAGCAGCGGTGGGAGGCAGTGGCCTGGACTGGCGGGGACCCATGGCGGAGGAGATGCGCGGAGGTGGCGGCGACGCTGGTGCGTGTGGAAGCAGTGCGGCGGCGGCGCGGCTACTCAGATGCGGTGGCGGCGACGCGGTCGCTGGAGAAGATGAGGAAGAAGCAAAGGCAGAGGGACGCGGAAGTGGGGAAAGGACCCAAGGGGCGCGCCCCTCCCCTATTTAACCACTCCCTTAAGGGGGTAGTGGGATCGCGTTTTGTGGGCGGGCCACACGGTGTGGCCGTGTATGATCCGGATTGACCAATCAGCGACGAGCCACAGGAAGGGCCACAGGTCGCAGCGGATCCCACGACGCGACGTTATGATACGGTTAACGAGGAGATAGGCACGACGTGACGTGCACTACAGTAACTTCTGACAATAACTGCGGCGGTTACTGTCGCAGGCCCTTAAAATGAGGCAAAGTAATGATTAGCCTTCACGTGGGGAAGCGTACGAGAGAAGGAAGAATGACCCGGATGAGTACGAGGTAACCCGGCCAGAAAGTAAAAACTTGGAATGTGCCAAGGGAAAATAAACCTATCGAATCCGGATTATGAGGTAACTCGGAGAAGGAGCAAGGGGCTCAGTAAGATTGAACCTGCTGTGGCCTTAGCGGCTAAGGCAGCTAAGACCGCACCAGCTTCGGGGACTAATGTTGGGGGGATACCCCCGGGTAGGGTCACGCCGGGGTATAAAGGCCTAGTTAGCTAAGGTACGGCAAGGTCAAAGCGAGTGCTGGCCGAGTCACCTCAAGGCAGGCTGGATCACGGAGTAACCCGGACCAGGGGACGTCCACCCAACTTGATCTCAACTGACTTTTGCCATATGTCGGTAAGGTGTATCTAACTTGTATGCAGGAACAGGTGTGGCTGGATCAACTATGTAAGATCCGGGTCATATAAAGCTTGTAAGAGAAGGAAGGTATCTCGCGGGTCAAAGGTGACCACTGTATGCAGAGCGTGAGCAAAGCGGGCAGAGGCAGGACCACTGAGGCGTGGCCGACAAAGGTGACGATGCCTATGTCGGATGACGCAGGCGCCGCAGAGGCTCATGTAGCCTCTGCATGGATGACGCGGGGCAAAAGTGACCCGGTCGGCTTACTATTTTGGGAAGAGGCATATTCCCTGGAGTATGCCTCCACGTATGCCCTAAGTGTTGACCTAGCCCCCCCCCCTATATAAGGAGGGCTACGGCCTCTATAGAAGGGGTTGGTTGGTCTAGGCTTGGTTGTCTCCTATAGAGTTTTGTTTTGATAGTGGTGAGAGTAAGAGAGTTCTTCTTCCTCCTCTCCCCAATACAGCTCAAAGAGCACTTGTAAATCTTGGAAGTGAATCGAATACAAAGCTACCGTGTGTGGATCACCACACTATCCCTCCTTGGATTCCCCTAGTGCATTTAGTCCCCACCTTTAGCCTATCCATGGCATCTGCCGTGACACCACCACGACATGTCATGCTTGATATTGTTTTTGCTTTATGCTTAGTGATTTTTGCTGTAGCATGACATGTTACAAATAATTGAGATTGCTTAATGTGCCTTGAAAGAATCATGTGTTGTTTTAGCATATTAAAAGCATAGTATTGTGGTATTCTCCTTTAAATGTTTTATTTGGGTTGACTTGGCGCATGCTCACACCATGTTAAGACTATACCAAGTCACCCCTTTAGTTTTCGACTTGTAATATCACTTTGTGCTTTAATTAATGATGTTTTGTCGCTTTGCATGATTATGGCCATTATTGCTCTCTTAGTTGGTCGCTCCCAGTCTTTTGCTAGCCTCCATACCAAGTATGAGTTCCACTCATCCATCCAACTCCAAATAAAACCAAGTTATTCCAAAGAGTCCACCATACCTACCTATTAGCATTTGCTATTCCAAGTATATTCATGTTTTTATCTACCTTCCGAATTAAACTTGTAATGTGAAAATTAGTGATTAAAGCTCTCACGAACTTGATGGCACACTTTACTTTCTTGCACTTAATAATTTTGAACCATTGTGTCCATCTTTGTTGCGTATATGCTTGCGATTTATAAGTTAAAGTTAGCAGAACCATGTATCATGGGGAACGCTTTCAACATTGCACTTATTATTCCGTTGATATCATGATTCTTTTTCTTATGGATCCCGGCGCTGTGAAATAAAAGGGGAACTTGTAAGATCATGGAGTTTGTATGTGTGTTAGAGAAATTACTAGGCTGCTAGCCTAATCCATGCCTAATCATGGTGGAAACTTGCAGCATAACAATAATGAGCATTCAATGAAGCATCCTCAATAAAAAACCCTATGCAAATAGCAAATAAAAAGATTGCTGAGATGCTCATTGTTTGTTGCCTTATCATTTTGATATCAGATAGCTCATGTGTCATGAGGCAAGGGGTACCTAGTTGGCGGTTCTCTATGATACATATGTACTTACAATGACAAGAGCTTACTTGTGACTGAAGTTGAGTAGCATGAGGTTCAGTACTCGTAAGCAAGGGGCATGAGATTTCAACTTATAACTTGTCAAGCATATCCTCTTAGTTGTGTCACTTTAACCTTAATCACCTAAAGATGCTTATAATAGGGCCAATGAGAGCTAAAAGCTAATAAGTACCATAATTTTTGGAAGCTCTTTATGAGACTTGAATCCCTGCTTCCTTCTGTGAAGGCCTTTCTTTTACTTTTATGTTGAGTCTCCATCTTCTATCTTTATGCACCTATTGAGAGAGCATAGTGGTCATTCTTAGTTTAATGTGCATTGTCCCAAGACTTGTTGATTGATTCATAACTTTGATATTGCTTGTTCTTAAACTATTAGTATCTAGTCACCCTTATGAACTTTGAAGGTGTCCTATGCATTTATGTTTTGCTACACTATGAGGGACAAGTTGAATACCATTCTCATTAGGTTTTCTATATGTGAAACAAACAAACGTCTTGCAAAGCATTGTTATTTATGAATCTTTTGTTTGTACCTTTTCATGCTACAACATAGTTGCTATGCCTTATTGTTAGAACTATATCTTTCATGCTATGTTAAAGTACTATGATCCCAGCTATCAATGTTTTACAAATACTTTGATCAAGTTTGTGATGGTACATGTCACCTCAAAAATTATTCTTTCTTTTTATCACTTACCTACTCGAGGACGAGCAGGAGTTAAGCTTGGGGATGTTGATACGTTGCAAATGTATCTATAATTTTTGATGTTCCATGCTTGTTTTATATCTACTTTCTTATGCTTTGTCCACACTTTGGAGTATTTTTATACACTTTCTTAGACTAACCTATTAACAAGATGCCACAGTGCCAGTTACATGTTTCTGCTGTTTTTGGTTCCATAAAAGTAAGAAAATGAATATTCTTGGAATTGGACGGGACAAAAGCCAAAGCTAATATTTCACCGAGGGGAACACGGAGCCAGA
This sequence comes from Avena eriantha, assembly GCA_910589775.1. NCBI lineage: Eukaryota > Viridiplantae > Streptophyta > Magnoliopsida > Poales > Poaceae > Avena > Avena eriantha. Next base: position 490,416,260 of record OU342740.1, read on the forward strand.
AGACGAGACGGAGAGGGGCCAGGGCCGGCCACACCACCTGGCCACGCGGCTAGAATTGGCCTACACCATGGGGTGGTACATCCGCCTCGGGCACCCCCTTGGCCTCCCCTTTCGCCTATAAGAAGCCTCCGGTATAGAAACCCTAAGTACCGGATCAAAATTCCACGAAAGAGTCTGTAGCCATTGTCATCTCCATCCCTAGATCAGGAGGGCTCTGAAGCTCTTCCTGTCACCCTACCGGAGGGGAGAGATCACCCTGGAGGCCTTATTCATCACCATGACTGCCTCCGGTGTGATGCATAAGTTTCATCCCTGGACTACGGGTCCATGTAGTAGCTAGATGGTTGGTTCTTCACCTTTGTGCTACCATGTTTAGATCTTGTGAGCTCTGTTCATGATCAAGATCATCTATTTGTAATCATACATGTTGTGTTTGTGGGGATCCGATGGATATTGAGATGCTATTTCAGATTGATTATTGATTTTATCATGTCTTTGTTATTTGTGATCTTGCAGGCTCTCCGTTGTTAGTAGCTATCTTGGCCGAGTAGATGCTAGCAACTCCAAGAGGGAGTTTTTATGCTCGATAGTGGGTTCATGCCTCTAGGAATTTGGGGAAGTGACATAAATCTCTAAGGTACTAGATGTGTTGTTGCTACTAGGGAGAAAACGGCAATCCTTTGTCCATGGGGCAATTGTATAGTTTACTTTACACACTTTGCTTAATGCAATTATCTGTTGCTTGCAACTTAATACTGGAGGGGGTTCGGATGATAACCTGAAGGTGGATTATTAGTCATAGATGCAGTTGGATTACGGTCTATGTATAATGTTGTAATGCCCAATCAAATCTCATAGGAGTCAATATGATTAGTATATGCATGTATGCTTTCTCGATGTTTGTCAATTGCCCCGCTGTAATTTGTTCACCCAACATGTCATCTATCTTAAGGAGAATTACCACTAGTGAACTATGGACCCCGGTCCTTTCTTTTACTATCAATCTACAACTATTTACTATTTTCTGTTTACTTTCTACAAGCTATTACTATCGTCCACACAATACGTTTAATCCTTTATTTTCAGCAAAACCGGTGAGATTGACAACCTCACTGTAAATTGGGGCAAAGTTCTGTGGTTGTGTTGTGCAGGATTCCAAGTTGGAAACAACACCTTCCTTGCTCCTACTGGTTCGATAACCTTGGTTTCATAACTGAGAGAAAACTTGCTGATGTGCTCATCATACCTTCCTCTTGGGGTTCCGCAACGAGCTCGAATATATTTTGAGCCATCAGGGGAGTGTGGTCCTAATTGATTGGGCTAACCATCCCCCCATAATGCTGAAAGCAAGAAAAATCATTTCTCTTAATATCATTTTTTGATATGTGAGCTTATTGATGAGTAGTGGTCATGAACCCATGATATATCTTCGTGGTGTCATACCATCCACTCTAATATGGTGGATTCGGCCACCGCCCTCTTCTTTGAGAAGAGTTGGTTCCTTGTGGATTTTTTTGGATTTTCTTGCATATCTTGTGTTCTTATGGAAAACACATCCAATTTTGGCTTTTATTTGATTTGGCTCTTGCAATTTTGGGTGTGTAGTACCATCTCAGTTTGGATGTTTAAAACTAAGCTTTTCTCCATCCCCGAACCATCTAATTCTTGCACACAAGTCCTTTGGTTATCTTGTGAGGGTTTTGAGGGGATGTGCTGGCCCAGCTTCTGTATAAACAGAAATTCTGGAGAAGGCCAGATTATGGGGCATTGGCATCACTCTTCTTCCTTTTTGGCTTTCCGATGCCAAAGGGAGAGAAGTAGTAATATTAGGATCGCGTGGATTTTCATGGGTCAGGCACAAGCATTGCCATTTTTGTTGCTTTATTCTTCGTTGCTTGTGCCCATTTAGTGTTGAACCTTTATTTCCTATTTGGTTTGTATGAGACTATGCGGTTTGTGTGGTACTTTGGATTTATCCTGGTCATCACTAGAATTATCATTGTGGATTTATCTCTCAGGAAGAATGGATTCATCTAGATGCTATGGAATTATGGTATTATCTCTATGGATGCATCCAAATGGTATTATGCTTCGAAGTCTCAATGAGTGATTATTATATTGGCTATCTCTATATTATTGAGGACTTCGTCCCCTCAGTAGTATGATGTTTTTTCTAACTCATCATTTGTTTCTAGTTTCCAATTCAATGAAAATATTTGTACCTTCTTATGTGCATCTGTATTAAAATTAAAATTCTTTATATGCACACATTTAGGGGAAGTCTTTTTCATTCTTGGAATGATGTTGTCACCTTTTTTGCAAATCCTAGTATTGTCATCTAACACCAAAAAGGGGGAGATTGAAAGAACATTTCATGATCCCTAGAGTTTTGTGTGTTAGATAACAATACCAAGGAATATTTAATGTGTGTTGAGTGCTGCACATAATTATCCATATAAAGAGCAGCCAAAACAGAGTTTTGGGGGCGGATTATCCGCCCCTGCCAAGGGCCAGATTATCCTCCCTAGCTCGATTGACAAAGCGAACAAGGTGTGTCACGCTATATGAGGGGCGAACTTTCCCTTGGATTGTCTGGCCAGGGCCGGAGTTTTTGCCTGGGCCAGATAATATGCCCCCAAGGGTGCCGAATAATCCCCCCCCCCCCAGGGGAATTTTTGGAAAGGGAGCCAAGGCACGTCATGTAGTAAGGTGGATTTTCCCCCGGAAAATCTGACAACGGGGCAGAGTTTTTGCCCCAGCCGGGTAATCCGGCCCCCACTTGGGCCGGATAATCCGGCCCCAAAATCTCCAACGGTTGAGTTTTTACAAGGGGTATAAATACCCCAATTGCTCCTCCTGTCAGATCTATTGATTCATTTGAAAAAAGTGTATTACTATTCTTTAAGTTCTAAACCGAGATCTCCCTCTTCATCCACCTGAAGGCTCCGATCTTGGGGGAATCGAAGTAGGAGGCTTTGATCTTCACCAACACTAATCAAGCGCATCACATCCCCTCCATTCACTTGGAGGATTCTTGATCTAGTATTTCTTGCAAATATCTAGATCTCATATTCAGTTATTGATAATACTATTGGAAATATGCCCTAGAGACAAATAGTAGTAAGGACTATTATCATATTTCATGTAGTTTATGATTAAGTTTTATATCATGCTATAACTGTATTGAGTGGAAACGTCAATACATGTGTAATATACAAACAACCAGGTGTTCCCAGTGAAACTCTAGTCACTGGTTCATTGGTCAACAGATGATCATGTTTCCTAATCATGTGGCATTTATGCTAGTTGGAAATGGAGTCATCTCATTCCTAGAATGAGATGATGAACCAATACCCAACCTAAACATCGTGACCCGATCATGTCACGAAGTTCAAATTACGAGGATTAGAAATGGATCCTCGTAGACTATTCCTTATACCGTGAGGCTATATCAATCACTGTCTCCCGAGAGTGCTTAGATAGCATCAAGCGCCACTTGGTAATACAGTGGTTATAAAGGTGTGTTCAAGTACTCGGAGGAAACAGTAGAGGCAATATATGTCAAGAGCGGGATTTGTCCGTCCATGTGACGGGAAGATACTCAAGGGCCCACTCGGGAAAGTTATATCCAATAGCTGCGCAGCGTGTGATTTGGTCATAGGGATATCACTTGTCGGAACGAGTCAAGTTGCGCGGTTCGGTAACAAGATTGAACATGAAATGGTGATGTCATTGATCAGATCTTGGGCAATGCAAGTATTGAGAGACAAAGGAATAAGACACGATTGTCACGGTTCAAACGACAAAAGATCGTCGTAGAACACACAGGGGTCACATGGCCATCCAGGTCCCTCTGTCGATCATTGGTGCGGGAGTGTCCCGGCCATGTCTGGAGTGTTCCCGAACCGTGGGGTATCACGCTTAAGGGCTTGATGATGCTTACAGAGTGTTTATAGGATCGGTAGAATCGCCGAAGATTTGTAGAGAGAAAACCGGAAGGGTTTTAGTAAGTCCGAAGGATGTCCGGAGTGGAGGTGGAAGTGTTCCATAGCCACGGAGGTTGAATAATATATGAATGAATGTTAAATATTGATTTAATCATTTATTCATAATTATTTAATAAAGAGAAAAATCAATTTTAATAGTCAAAGGCTTAATGGGCCAATTCCTGGAGGGGAGAGGGCCCATTAGGGAAAGGAGAGAAGGAGAAGGGGCCAAGGTGGTGGCCGGCGCCCTAGTGGGCTAGCCCCCCTGCGCGGGGCCCATGGGGTTGGCCGGCGGTGCCACCCCTCCCCCTCCTCTCCTTTACTCCCACCCCGGGACTTTGAGGGAGGTAGTACCTCCCCTCCCCCTATATATAGTGGGGGTATTTGGCCAAATAAAATACATCAATAATCAAAAAAGGTCTTCTCACTTCTGGGAGGACCTCTAATTGATATTTTTCTCTCACTCCTCTCTCTCTCTCTCTCTCGTGACCGTGGTCCCAAGTCTGGACTGCGCGAACGAGAGACACCTTCACCGCGGAGCGCCGTCGCGCTGCGGGATTTGGATCCGGGAGCTCTACTTCCGCAACTGTTGCTGGATCAGGGAGGCGGGACTCATCGTCAGGCACCGGACGTGTGTAACTCCCCGCGAGGTGTCACACTTGAGGCACTCAGTCATTGGAGCCAAGGGAGCGCATGGACTTCATCATGACCTTGAGGTCGGCTTCGGCTTGTCTACATCAACCACGCTCTCCTGAGCGTTGACAACGCTTTTCGGTCTTCAAGGGTAAGTTCACGAAAAGCCCCTCCTGTTACTGTATTACTAATAGATTGTTCCTGGCAGCTTCTGGGGTTTAGGGGTGTAGGGTAAAATTTTATTGTTTTCATACGCGGAACCCCGACAAATACTTGTTCTTGTGGCAGCTTGTTGTCATCACAGGAGCGTCCAATTTGGATGTCGATGTGTGCCTCACTAGTTGTGTAAAGGCACCGGTTCCCGCCTTGAAGGGTACCAATAGTGGAAAGATGTATATGGCCTTTTGTGGCGAGATCCATCAGAGAACATGGTGAGGCCTTTTGTGACGTGGTGGTCTTAGTACCGCCCACCCCTCCAACGCAGACGTACTTCCCTTAACAAGGAAGGAACTGTGGTCAAACAAATCATGTGTCTCTGCGTGCTCCTCTATGGTTTCTTCGTTCCTCGCTTTTACTCGCTTCGTAGTTAGGTTTGGATATAGGGAAATTCTCCGTAGTTACATATCTAGAGAATTTACCTTTGTGTCAATCCTAAAATTGAAAAAGAATTAAAATTTGGAGTAGTGCCTGTTCACCCCCCCCCCCCCCATCTAGGTGCCCATACGATCCATTTCAGCGTACGCTCGACATTGACCGCCGCATCGCGAATACTGATGAGCGCATCCGCCGCTGCTACGCCAAGGTTGCGAGGAGTGGGAACAGATGAAGAAAGACAATGAGGGGGTACTCTCGCAGCTCCGCCAGGCCCTCCGTGAGGAATGTCAAGGGAAAGCCAAGACTTAGGAGGCGCGCTTCCTGGAGAAGAAGGAGAAGCTGGAAGGCTCCCTTCGCAGGGCGGAGGAACGTCTGGCCCAGGCTCTCGCCGATCTGGACGTCATGAAGGAGCTGTAAATTTCCCACCAAGAGCTCCAGAAGTGTTGGGACCAGCGTGACATGGTGAAGCGGGAGCTCTGTGTGCTGGAGAACGAGTAGTGCAAGATGTACCGAGCGCTTGCTAACCGTGTGGCCGCCACTCTCCAGGACTTTGGGGTGATCGACTTCTACATGGGGCCTCTTGCTGATGCAACCATGGATGGTGCCTTCATATCACTCTTCGACCGGATCACAACGATGCTGGAGGGGAGAGCCGAGCTCTACCATGGGTAGCATCTGGACGATTTCCGGAAGGTGATGCGAGTCGTGGCGACCCACATCTTCTCCACCCTCTACCAGCATGACCCCAATTTCCCTTGGAGGACGCTCCTGCCGAAGGTGACGCACCCCAAGGGCACTTCGCCAAGCGAGATCGCCCGCTTCCGTGAAGATCGAGTCACCCAAGGGACAATCCCACAAGGGACCCATAAAAGTGTGAGTGTGTGTGTGTGTGCGTGTGTGTGTGTGTTGCTAGCTTGCTTGGTTACTTCGTGTGGATCAGATCAGATGAAAACTTCATCCCTTAGCTAGTTAATTACCTTTTTGCGATTTACCCTGGCTGGTGAAACTTTCCCCTAGCCTATGATGTTATTTTGAGGCAATAAACTGCATAATAACAGATTCTACTTTTCCCCTAATTACTTCTTAGTGATGAACATAAATTGTGCATTTCACTGTAAACTTCTGAGAGCACTAAACCATACTAACCCCCTCTTTCCCATTATTACTTGTTTTCTTTTCTTTTGTTTTTGCAGGGATCAGGATCCAGAAGAAGCTCAAGACTTTAGATAGAAAAGTAGCATATGATTTTATATTTTCTTTACTATTGTAATTTTTAATCCCTTTATTGTAAAGAACAATGTAACCTTGTATTATCCAATAAAGATATTCCTTATTCTTAATTATATTCTTTTATTTTTGTTTGCTCCATTTGTACATTGTAATATTCAACAATTGTTATAAACTATTATTTGTGAAATGCAATTACTTTTGTAATTAAATATTATTGAATTGTCTTATAGACAATTGTAAGGACTTATATTAAATTAAATATTTATAACAATGTTACTTTCCTTTTTGTAACTTATATTAATATTGAATTCCTTGTGACTTGTAGATTATTTCACTATTGTTTGAATAAATAAGAATTACATTCTTTATTTCAAGTAGCATTCCTTTTTTTAATTGCTTTATTATTAGTAATTTAATTTCATTCTTTGTTTTGAATAATCCAACTTGAATTGTTTTCCCTCAAAACACCAAATTCTGCAAAGGTGTCGAAGTCCGTCGCACCTACCCTGACGTCTCCATCATAACAGGAGAAACCTTGATCCCTCTACACCTCTTTTAGTTTTGCGCAAAAATTTCCCAGATTTTCTGATGCATGAATGCAATGCACACAACTGTGTTCTCTCTTTTTCTGACCTAAAACCCTAGTATGTTACAGATACACTGGGCCCACTCGGTGAGATTGTATCCATTAGGTTGCAACCAAATGACTAGGTCATAGGGATACAGTATCACGGTAACAAGTTAAGTGGACTTGTCAGGAACAAAATCGATGATCAAATCTCGGATAAGTCATGTATCAAAGAAACAAAAATAATTGGACTCGGAGTTTATGGTTCAAGCGACAAAGCATCATGTAATGCATGGGGTTCATTATGGGCATTCTGGTCCCGCTATTGATCATTGATTGAGAGTCATCTCGATTATGTCTATACCATTTCTGAACCATGGGGTAACACACTTAAGGGTCTTACGATATTCTGAGATGGACATGAAAGAATTGGGATCACAGATGGAAAGAAGAGAGAAAGCCAGAAGTGTTTCGGGTAAAGTCCAAAGTCATTTGGAGTGATCGAAAATGATTTTTTTGATCATGAGAAAATGTTAAATATGTTTTAATATTAATTATTGTAACTAATAATAAAATAAATTTTAAAAATAATTTTTATTGGGCAACCTCCGCTAATGGGCCAAATTTCCGAAGGGAAAAAGGGCCCAAGAGGGAGGGCACCCGGAGGGCAGCCACCGCCGTCTAAGCCCCATTGACCAGGACCCTAGGGGCTACCACGTGGACAAGTGGGCGGGCTGGCGAGAGAGGTGGGTCCCACCCCGACCACAGCCACCGTGCGTCAGGCAACTAGGGCCCACCCGGGCCAATCGGCCTCCTTGGCCACGCACGCCACCCCTCCCCTCCTCCTTTAGTCCTACATTGCTAGCTGGCAATGTGAGGGTGCCTCCTTTTCCTCTATATAAAGAGGAGAATAGGTGATGGAAAATACACAATAAAATTGCGGAGTTTCCTAAGGCCTTTTTCCTTACGAAATTGCTCCATCTCTCTCTCCGTTGAATCTCTCACGAGTGCGGTTCCAAGAACAACTGCATACGTGGGATACGACACTGCCCGACACATCGTCGCACTGCCCGATTCCGGTTCTAGAGGGTCTACTTCTGCATCCTGGCTGGATCAAGGAGAACGGGAATCATCGTTGGACACCGGACATGTGCGAAACCACGGAGGTGCTGCCATTAGTGGCACCTGGGTTGTCCTGTAAGGACCATGAGCTGGCGTGCGAGGAGCTCCACGACCTTGAGGTCGGCTACGAGTTTGACTACTTTATCCACGTTCCCCGCGGGACGTTAACCACTTTCGGTATACAAGGACATGTCACCGGAACCTCCATCCTTGTTACTGCATAACTCATAGAGAGATCCTAGCATTGGTTTGTGATAACTAGAAAAAATTGTTTCTTCTCACTAAGGACGGTAGTTGTAGGAGTATGGTACGGTGTCCCTAGTGTAGCTATGAGGCAGTGTACGGCCCTCTCGGAGCCAGGTCGGGCCCAAACAGGGCTTGGTTTGCTTCTATTGTTGTGCCCAGATAGCAACCACCTCTGACGGGGGAGGGCGGACCCCTCCAACAGGTTGCTGCCAGGCCTTACTAGACAACTGAGTTGTTGCTCACCAAACCTGCCCGAATCGACGGCCCTATAATGTGTTTCTTGCTGTTACTTGGTCTTGAACTCACGGATGCCGAGGTGGCAGCCTCGAAATGTCGATCGCGCAGGTGGCTCTACGGCGGGCGACGTGGCAATGATGATTGTACTTTCCTTTGGTTCACTTGGGTGACAAGGAGCACACGACGGGGGGATCCTTGGTGGTGGCGTCACCTAGGAAATGTCATCTCCTAGATCATGTATTGAACATTGGGCTTGGGGACAAGGCATAGACCGATGGTGGGTGTGGGCGATGGTTTTTCGGATGAAATCCCCTCATTCAAACGCCAACGGCGATGATGCATGAAGGTGGTGTTACTCTCTTGGGTGTGGAGTTGTTGATTCGGTGGTGTTACTCTCTTGGGTGTGGAGTTGTTGATTCCTTTGCTATGTTAGGGCTTTGGGTGAAAAGTCTTGACCGTCAGTCTCGGCGACGGCTGCGCGGCGCGTCGTTGCCCCTTGGGGCATCGTCATAGAGCTCTATCCCCCCCCGTCTCATTCTTGTCGCCGGTGGCAAGCCTTGGTTTTTTCTGTGCTTTTTTGTTTATCTTTGATTTGCGTTGTAAGAGGTTCACATCATCACCCTGTATCGGTTCGATCATATGTGGCTTTATTTATAAAGCAGGGCGAAAGCCTGTTTCAAGTTGATGCTTCAAACTAGACAGGCTTTATTTAACTAAAAATTTGAACACTGAAAAATGCTCCGCTCGTAACATTTTGTGTCATAGATGTGTTTTCAGTCTAAAGAATCATTTGTTCTATTGTTCCAGTACACATTAACCAATCTTTGTTCTAATATGTTCTGTATTGTTGAGTAATAGTGAATGATTGCACTATTGGTTTTTGACTAGCTATGTTGAACTGATGTTTCAGTTATGAAAATATTTGTCTTATCATTAGACACTGACACATGCACGCGGGTGTCGGTGAGCTCCAAAATGATGAGGTCATCCCTGGCATCTTGGGGTTGACTTAAGCATCATACTTTTTTAGGGTAAAAGGGGACTATATTACGCAATAGGGATTACAACGCGGTCAAGTTCTAGATCATGCGCAACACAATTAGGACCCAAACCCAACCACACTACAGTTCTTGACTCTGTCCTCGCAAAATTTGCGAGGCAGTGGCTAACCCTATTCTGCGAACGATCCACTTTTACAAATAAAATAACTCTATTACTCTCACACATCAGGTGTCTAGTTGTCTAATCTCTGAAATCACTTGCACTAGTGTTGAATGGTCGTGAGCTTTTGAGTTTGCAGCCTCCACTAAATATGAGCAATCAGATTCAACCATGATCATTTTGTCAGACCGTTGTAGGGCAAGTCTCAATCCTTCCTCACAAGCTTTAGCTTCAGCCTCAAGGGGTCTTGGCTATTAAAAAGTTGGCGGCATGCCGAGAAAATAACATTGTCGTCTTCATCCCGAAGAACCATACCAGCCCCTGCTGATCCATCAGTCAACTTTACTGAGCCATCAAAGTTGAGTTTAACACGACCTTGGGCAGGTTTTACCCATTGCTTTCCAGGTGGTTTGGTCGACACAGCTACATGAGCAAGCTGATCACTAACCACACATGCTTTCCCCTTAATCAGCTCATCAGTAGTATGTATATTGAGGCCTCTGGTTGTTTTTACATAAGAGCACAAAAAACGTTGAGATCCAACCACCGCGGGGGGTGGTTTGGAATGAGTGACTTCATTACGAGCGAACCATGCCCAACATTAACTAGGAGGAAGTAATCAACCATCCTTGGGGAAATGGAATTCAATACCGACCTGTACCAAGTAGCTGAATTAACTTGAGTGTCAGCGTCTGATGGTAGGAACCAAAAGTCTCTCATAGTTTTCCAAAGCTGGTACGCATGTGAGCATCTAAAAAGTGGATGCGCCACATCCTCAATCTCTACTCCACAAATAGAGCAGATACCGGTCACCTCCATGTCTCGTCCCTTCTTATTCTCTCATGTAGCTAGAGCATTGTTTGCCGCTCTCCACGCAACACTTTAGGAGGAACAGGTGATATATGATCAAAGAATAATCGGACTATGTCATACACACATGTTTTATGTGCACTAAGTTTTGTAAATGGTCTCTGAGATTTTTTTCATTTGTTTCACTGCCCTGCTAGCCATGGCCGGATTGTTCCCTAGGAACATGTTTTTTCCTTTGTTGTTCCACTAGATGTCCTCCAAAAAAATATTTGGCATGGTTGTATGAATTTTGAGCATTCATATTTAGTGCATAAGCTAGTACTCTTGTTACCGCATTTCACAATTCAAACATAAATGGCTGGTTACCAACGAAGCAACAAGTAGGTTTTAGTTATATTTTTTCCGAAGATGTTCTGTAGATCCCATTTCGAAAAAAAAATTGTTGTAGATTATTTGGTTTGGCGTTCAGCCGTAAGATAAGAATATGGGCTACAAATGCAAATAGTTGAAGGCCCTTCAACATAAATGAAGGTTGAACATTACATATACACATAGCAAGAAATATGCACTAGTGGTGTGCATGATTTGGTCGGTCAGGCTTACAAAATCTAGACAGTGAGTTTGTCGCGCTCTGGCATGGACGTGGGAACCTGCTAAAAACTATCAAAATTACAGCTACAAGTGGCATCTCTTCCATGGCGAGACGAACCCCTTACAAAGCGTCATCAATCAATTGAAAAGATCTTGCGGTGTCACAAAGCCATATCGTTCAAGAAACCCTGTCCGCGGAGGGTCGGGGCAGCACCCAGCCGCTTCCTGGCGCAACTCATCCCGGGCCTCGTCAATTGCGAAGACCATCTCGGGGCAGTCCAGTTCGTCCAAGAAAGCATCCTCGTACATCTCTCGCTGAGTCTGATCGTCCAACAAAGCATGCCTATCCATGGCCATGGCCTGATCTCCTTCAACCAAGCTGGCGCACAACGCAGCAGCATCATAGGCCGCCGCACCGGTCGCTGCCATCTCGTCGATGGCCTCAACTGAAAGAAGATCTTGCCGTGTCACAAAACCATATCGCCCAAAAAACCCTGTCCGCAACGTGATCGAATATCTTTTGAGCCATCAAGCTCTTTTTCTGGTGCCGTTGCCGGGAGTCAAGGACATCTTTATAAGGGGAGTCCCTCATAACCAATCTCTTTACTTTGTTTTATTTGTTTTGCTTAGTTTATTTTTGCTTTGTTTGCTTGTTCTTTATCAAAAACACACGAAAAATAGTTGCACTAGTTTTCTTTCTTTATTAAAAACACACAAAAAAATATTAGTTCCTACCTTAAGTTGTCATTATGTCTAGCATTGCTCCAATCACTTTGTCACATGAGGAAATGATTTTTACTTTCAAACAAGGAGTTGAAGAGAGTTTCAAAGAAGCTTGGTCTAGAATCTCTAATTTACATGAAAAAACTGAACCTAAAATGACTCAAAGTTTGTTTCTTAGCAGTTTTTACTTTGGGACTGCCCTATGCTATAGATATGCTTTGGATGATGTAGTAGGAGGGGATTTCCTCCAATACAATGAGGATGAAGCTTTTAATGCCATAAATAAGTTGGTCTTAACATATAACCTGCCTAGCAAATATGATTCTTACTTTATAAACATATTTGCTAGATTGAACACTCTTGAGACCCACACTGCTAGTTTAAAAGAATGCTATAACATGCTTAGAGAGCCTCGTGATTATGTTCCGATAAATTCTGAACCCTCAAAATGGCTTCCTACAGTAAAAGTTGTTATAAATAATGAAACTTTTCATGCTCGTTGTGATATCATGTCTGAATTATGTCTTATGCCTAAAGATATCTATGAATCTTTGAATCTTTTGGGACTTTCTAAAAGGGGAGAAGGAATATCTCTTGCTAATAATGCCACAATATTACCCATTGGAATAGCTTAAGGAGTGTTTACAAAGATTCTAGGGAAAGTGGTGTCTACTGATTATCTTGTTATTGAATGTGTGGGAAAAGGACAAATTACACTTGGAAGATCCCTATTTAAACTCCTTAGAGCAATAATAGATGTGGAAATGGTATCATGCACTTTGCTTCTCCACCAAACAATCATAAGTTCCCCAAGGATAAGAACAAAGGTAAGAAAGGTAGGGGCAAGAAATCTGGTTTTGATGCTTCTTCATTTGAGAATACTTGATTCTTTTCTTGCTTCCTATGCATAACTTAAAGGCGTTAAAGAAAAGTACTTATTGGGAGGTAACCCAAAAGTTTAGTTGAGTCTTATAAGTTATTTCCTCTGCAATAACTGCTCCTTGGCATTTTTGTGTGGTTTTTGTGCCAAGAGTAACCTCTAATGAGAGAGAAGTAATGCTTGGAAAAGTTGCTGTCCTGAAACAGATTTTTGTGCTTCGCTGTAAAAATTCGTGAAAAGTCTCTATACGTCGGTTTGAGCTGTAATTATTTGTGCTTCTGCCCCAGGTTTTTATCCAACTTTCGTTAGTTTAACTCCTTTAGATTTGAGTAACAAAAGATCTTCGAAAAAATTGGTTTTTACCTGCTGGTCTCTTTTGACAGATTTCTAGCTTTATTTGCATTTGCCTCTTAGTCTCTTTCTCTTTGAGGTCTCTTTGATCATTTGAGCTTTTTAAAGTAAGTGCTACAGTAGCTTGTGTTTTAATGGAAGTTTTATTTGTGTTGAAACTAAACCAATAGACTTATTATCTAGAGTACACTAATGTTGCTAATGAAGATTGTGTGAAGTTTTGTATGAAGGAAAATTGTAAAGTGTAGGGAAGAGTAATGGAATAAGATGAAGAATGGACAAAAGCTCAAGCTTGGGGATGCCACCTGTGTCACCCCAAGAAATATTTAAGAAGTACAAGCGTCAAAGCTTGGGGATGCCCAAGGCATCCCCTTCTTCATCAATAAAAATTTCAGGTTTCTTCCAAACACTTCATTTTTAATGTTTCATGCACAATTGTGTTTTTCTTGGAGCGTCTTCGTTTTGTTTTTAGTTTTCGTTTGCTTAGTTTGCTTGAATAAATTGGTTGTACCCCTCATTCATACTCTAGTTTTCAAATAAGATTGGTTTGGATTGGAAAAGAGTAGGAAAAAGTTCATGCTTAAGTGGTAAAAAGGAGCTTGTTTTTGGCTATGGCCTATGCTTTGTCATGTCATGTTGGGGGATACCCCCGGATAGGGACACGCCGGGGTATAAAGGCCTAGTTAGCCGAGGTACAGCAAGGTCAAAGCGAGTGCTGGCCGAGTCACCTCAAGGCAGGCCGGATCACGGAGTAACCCGGACCAGGGGACGTCCACCCAACTTGATCTCAATCGACTTATGTCGTATGTCGGTAAGGTGTATCTAACTTGTATGCAGGAACAGGTGTGGCCGGATCAACTATGTAAGATCCGGGTCATATCAAGCTTGTAAGAGAAGGAAGGTATCTCGCGGGTCAAAGGTGACCACTGTACGCAGAGCATGAGCAAAGCGGGCAGAGGCAGGACCACTGAGGCGTGGCCGACAAAGGTGACGATGCCTATGTCGGATGACGCAGGCGCCGCAGAGGCTCACGTAGCCTCTGCATGGATGACGCGGGGCAAAAGTGACCCGGTCGGCTTACTATTTTGGGAAGAGGCATATTCCCTGGAATATGCCTCCACGTATGTCCTAAGTGTAGACCTAGCCCCCCCCCCCTATATAAGGAGGGCTAGGGCCTCTATAGAAGGGGTTGGTTGGTTTGGGCTTGGTTGTCTCCTAGAGAGTTGTGTTTTGATAGAGGTGAGAGTAAGAGAGTTCTTCTTCCTCCTCTCCCCAATACACCTCAAGGAGCACTTGTAAATCTTGGAAGTGAATCGAATACAAAGCTACTGTCTGTGGAATCACCACACTATCCCTCCCTGGATTCCCCTAGTGCATTTAGTCCCCACCTTTAGCCTATCCATGGCATCTGCCGTGACACCACCACGACAGTTGGCGCCCACCTTGGGGCTAGCAGCGCTAGCAGGGGTGAAGATCCGGACGGGAAACTTCATCGGCACCGGCGAATGCATCGTCTCCGGGCTCGTTCAACGCTTTGGAGCGCTGGATTTCGTCAGCGACAATGCTGGCTGCTTCGGCAAGCATCCTCTCCCGCGCAACGGCCTCTTCGTCAATCTCGGCGCGCACAAGATCTACGTTGCTGTCGATGGGTCGTGCGTTCATCCGCTACACATCGTCGAAGGAGGCGAGCCACCCCTTAGTGCGGTTCGTGGGGCGCGTATCACTCGCTCCCGGGACCACGCTGAGGCAATGATGACCGCGCATGGCGCTGGCGCAAGCAAGGATCCGGCACCAGATCCGGAGGTAACACCTAAGGCACCGAGGAAAAGTAGAGGTCCTCCGCTAGAGAGGCCTGAGAATGTGCTGTAGCAGGCGATGGATAGCTTGGCAAACCCTGTAGCAGCAGCAGTAGATCCAGCTCAAGCACAGGCCGAGCTAGAGGAGACTAGGCAAAAAATACTAGAGGGTGCGAAAAAGATAGCCGCGGCTCAGCAGTCGTTGAACATGACACTGCGTGAGTACGTAAAGGCAAATAAGGTAGATACTATAAAAGTGAAGGGGAGAAACCTCATGAGTGAAATGAATAAAGAGGGTGATACTAGGATAGAGGAATCAGAAAACTGTTTGTCCGTGGGGCTGCCGAAGTATAGTACCCCGGCAAAGAACCTCAGAGCAGCGGATGCAGCTGCGTCCGAGTTAGAAGGTCTGACGGGTGAAGCCCATCAAAGACAGCAAGGTAGAGTCAATGAGTTGGTTCAGATCGCGAACAGGCAAACGAGGAGTTGCTCAGGGCTAACCCGGAGAGAGTTGGGGCCTCCAAGATCGTCCATTCGGCGGTGGGTAACCCAGAGAAATCCGGTGGAGCCGCATCGTCTCCTCATGGTGGTCCTAGGAGAGAAGAGGTGGTAACTTCGGCCAGGAGGAATAAGCAGATAGTCCCATATGACCCGGCAAGGGCAGGGAAAGGAAAAGAAGTGCAAAGAAATGAGGATCAAAGGAGTGTGAGCTGAGTTGAAGCTGGCCGAGGTAACCGCCACCAAGGCAATGCCGGTCAAGGGAATGTTGTAAATGGCAATGCCGGACAGCGTAATTCGGTAGTTGCAGGTCAACCGCAGCAGCGGAATATACCACAGCAAGAGCGCAGCGCCGGCCAAGGTATGCAACAAAGAGCAGCTCCACAGGAGCAAGATAGATACAATGATGGTGATTCGGAGATGGTGAACGCTGGCTATCCCATACCGGACTATCACGTGATAGGGTCAAGATTGGGAGGCAGGAACTTGATGCCTGATGACGCCAGGTTAAAACTGGATCGGCTGTATAGGTCGGAGCAAATTGAGTGCCAAGGTCCTCCGGGTCCAGCATGTTTTGGGCCCCGGATCATGAAGTAACCTCCGGTACCTAACTTCCAGTTACCTAGAGGCACAAAGACGTATGACGGTAGCACTAAGCCGGAGGATTGGTTGATTAATTATGCAACTGCTGTGAAAATTGCCACAGGCAACTTGAGATGGGTTGTGAGATATGTACCCCAGATGCTGGAGGGGCCTGCGAGGGTATGGCTAAACAACTTGCCACCCGGAAGTATTAACTGTTGGATCGATTTTGAGATGTTTGTTAGCAACTTCTCAAGTACGTATCAGATGCCCAACAGTCCACAAACCCTAGCAATGTGAAGGCAGAGACCGAATGAGACTGACCGGGAGTTCTTAACCCATTGGTGCGCTATGCGAAACTCATGTGAGGGTGTGATTGAGTCACAGGCCATAGCTTGGTTTGTGCAAGGATGCAGATATGCAAGCATGCTATGGCAAAGGTTGCAAAGAGATATGCCAACCACCTTGGCAGAAACAATTCGAATTGCTGATTCTTACGCCTTGGGCGATCCGACACAACCTAGGCTCACGTCAAATGAGTCAAGCAAGGAGTATTGTCAGCGAGATGGGTCTAGGTCATCCTGGAGAAATGATTACCGAGGTAAAAGAAGGGATGACAGACCGGATTATCGGTACAGTTTGCAACAAGTTACAGCTGTGAATCAGGATCAACCCGGAGCAGGAAGCAGCCAACGTCAAAAAACTAGAGGATAGCAATGGACTCCAGGAAATGATGGCAAGAAAACCTGGACACCAGAGCAGAAGAAACAGTGGCAAGAAAAGAAGGACCGTCCAAGGTATACCTATGAGGCAATGTTGGATCAGCCGTGTAAATTTCACACGCCAAATCCGAGTAACCCAGCGGGTCACACAACCAGGCAGTGTGAGTGGATGCAAAATATAGAACAAAGTGGTTCGTGAAATGCTCAAGCACCTCGGAATGATCAACCTCGGCAGGAGTTACCCTGGTAGCAATTGCTCTCTGAAGCGAACACGCAACAGCTAATGTTGCCTCCCCCTCCGCCAAGGTATGACAACCATGAAAGAAGGGATGCAGTGCATCAGGTGGAGAACCAAAACCAACCGGATCAGAGATACCCCGGAAGCGAGGGGAGGAATGAGTATAGAGAGCATCATCAGAGTTATTGTGTGTTCACTACGGAAGAGAGAGACAGAAAGAGCTTGCAGCACCGACATATGGAGGTCAATGCAGTAATGCCGGCCGTGATGAGGTATATGCCTTGGTCAGATCAGGAGATTACTTGGAGCATCAAAGATCATCCAAAGCTTATTCCTAGTCCTGGCTCATATGCACTGGTGTTGGACCCAACATTCATTGGGCCTAACATCAATGTGAGGTTCTCAAAGGTGCTAATTGATAACGGCAGTAGCATCAACATCATGTATGTGGACACGATGCACAAGTTGGGTATCTCGGAGAACATGCTCCAAGCTACAAGGACAACTTTCCATGGCATTGTGCCAGGCATTTCTTGTGAGCCCATAGGCAAGGTCCGGGTTGACGTGTTGTTTGGCACAAGAGATAACTGCCGGACTGAGAATTTGGAGTTCGAAGTTGTAAATTTGGAGAGCACATATCACGCGTTGCTTGGCAGGCCAGCACTGAACAAATTCATGGCAAGTTGTCACATCAGTTACTTGAAGATGAAGTTGCCCGGGCTAAATGGTGTGATTACCATCACTAGTGATTTCCGACGTTCCATTGAGTGTGCATCCGCCGGGTCTAACCTGGCCGAGTCACTCGTGATTGCACAACAAAAGAGAAAAATCCAAGAGGTGGCGGCATTGGCTCAGTCCGCGCAGCAGCATATGTCGGCGCTGAGTAACCCGCATGGTAGTGTCTCATTCCAAGCGGCAAAAGATACCAAGAAGTGCATGTTGATGATATGTTCCCTGAGCGTACCATAACAATTGGTGTCGGGTTAAATGACAAATAGGAAAGCGAGCTCGTCAACTTCCTCCGTTAGAATCGGGATATTTTTGCTTGGTCCACACAGGACTTGCAAGGTGTTCCGAGGGAGTTGGCCGAGCACTCTTTGAATGTCAGACCTAGAGCAAAGCCGGTGAAGCAACCTCTCCGCCGCTTCGCCGAACACAGGAGAAAGGTCATAGGAGATGAGATAGCTCGGTTGCTGGCTGCAGGATTTATCATGGAAGTGCTTTACCCGGATTGGCTATCTAATCCGGTGCTGGTGGAGAAGAAGAAGGATGATCCGAACGTGGCAGTGGTTTGGCGTATGTGTATCAATTACACGAACCTGAATAATCCGTGTCCAAAAGATCCATTCCCACTGCCAAGGATAGACCAAGTCATAGATTCCACTTCTAGGTGTGAGTTATTGTCGTTCATGGATGCATATTCTGGTTTCCACCAGATACCTCTGAACCCAAGTGATCAAATAAAGACTATGTTTATCACCCCGTATGGGGCTTATTGTTATCGCACCATGCCTTTTGGTTTACGTAACGTAGGGGCAACGTACCAAAGATGTATGCAAAAAATGTTTGCATGACCAAATTGGTCAAAATGTGCAGGTGTATGTGGATGATGTTGTGATAAAGACCAAGGAAAGCGAAACGCTCCTTGACGATATCAGGCAGACATTTGCGAACCTAAGGAGGTTCCGAATGAAGCTTAATCCGGAGAAATGCACCTTCGGTGTCCTGGCTGGAAAGTTACTCGGATTTCTTGTCTCCAGCCGAGGTATCAAGGTCAATCCAACTAAAATCCGGGCCAAAGAGCGAATGGAACTGCCGAAGTGTCTTAACGATGTCCAGAAGTTCACTGGTTGCCTGGCATCCTTAAGTCAGTTTGTATGTTGGTTGGGAGAAAAGGCACCGCCTCTCTATCAACTCATGAAAAAGTGGGACAAGTTCATTTCGACGTCGCAGGCCAATGAAGCCTTTATCCAACTAAAGAAGATGTTAGCCACTACACTAGTGTTAGCCTCTCCACTATCAAAGGAGCCAATGTTGCTCTATATAGCCGCAACCAACCGAGTTGTAAGTGCAGTAATTGTGGTAGAGCGCGACGAAGAGGGTAAGTCAGTGCAAAGGCCAGTATATTATTTGAGCGAGGTATTATCAGCCTCAAAGCAGAACTATCCTCACTATCAGAAGGTGGCATATGGTGTGTATATGGCAGCTAAGAAGCTGAAGCACTATTTCGAGGAGCACCCAACCAAGGTAATATGTGAAGCCCCCATATCCGAGATAATGAGCAACAAGGATGCAAGTGGCAGGATTGCAAATGGGCAATTGATCTAGCTCCTTATGCGCCACAATATGACAGAAGAGAAGCAATCAAGTCTCAGGCTGTGGCGGACTTTTTTGTGGATTGGGCCGAGGTGCAATATGAGCCACCATTGCCAGATCCGAACTACTAGAGAATGCACTTTGACGGGTCAAAAACAAAACCGGGTTAGGTGTCGGAGTTGTGCTTACCTCGCCAAAGAAGGACTAGTTGAAATATGTGCTATAAATCCACTTCACTACATCAAACAACGTTGCAGAATATGAGGCACTTGTACATGGGCTCAAAGTAGCGAAGGAGATTGGAATACGTCAGATCCAATGCTTCGATGACTCGGATCTCATAGTCCAGCAAGTCTCCGGACAATGGGATGCTTTGGATGCAAACATGGCATTATATAGATTTCATGTGCAGAAAATAACTGGCTACTTTGAGGGATGCGAATTTCACCATATACCCCGAGTGGAAAATGAGGCTCTTGACGTATTGTCGAAGCTCGGATCAACCCGACAAGCAATTCCACCGGATATAGCATTAGAGCACCTCAGAAAACCATCTATCAGGCCATCCCCGGAGTAAAACTCAATTTTTATCCCGGCAAATCCGAAATCAGAGGCTGTGCCCGTGGACATTGATATGGGATGTGGTTCACGAAACCCGGGGACTGCCTTGGCGAACCAGGGGACTGCCTCAACAAACCCAGGGACTGCACAACGTGATTCGGTAGAAGTTATGCCGGTGGATCAGATGGAAATTGATGAGGATGTGTTCCCAGCGTGAGCTGTACCAGCTTGGGCATTGCCCATATTCCAATTCCTAAAAGATGGAACTTTACCCACTGAGGAGGTACTTTCTAGGCAAACTCAGAGGAGAGCAAAATCATACACGATCATCAATTCCGAGCTATATAAAAGGAGTGTGACTAATGTCCTCCAACGATGTGTTGACCCAGAGGAAGGACTTGACATCCTCCGAGATATATATCAAGGGGAGTGTGGGCATCATGCCTCGTCCAGATCCTTGGTAGCAAAAGCTTTTCGCCATGGGTTTTACTGGCCAAGTACCTTGGAACAAGCAAAAGATCTTGTGAGAAAATTCAATGGCTGTCATAGATATGCGACAAAGACACATATGCCAATGTCGGAGCTCAAGACCATACCAATTACATGGCCATTTGCCGTATGGTGATTGGATATGGTTGGCCTGTTTAAACCAGCAAGAGGGAACATGACCCACATCCTGGTCATGGTTGACAAATTTACGAAATGGATTGAAGTGAAGCCAATAAGAAAATGTGATGGAGCTACAGCTGTAAATTTCCTCAAAGACATCATCTTGAGATACGGTTATTCTCACAGTATCATAACGGATAATGGCACAAATTTTACTGAAGGAGCATTTGCGCGTTTTTACCGGGATAAGAAGATTTGGCTGGACATTGCCTCGGTAGCCCACCCCGCATCGAACGGGCAAGTGGAGAGATCCAATGGATTGGTGCTATCTGGGATAAAACCCCGGCTCATTGAGCCGCTACAAAGATTAGCGGGGTGCTGGATAGAAGACATACCAGCGGTACTATGGAGTTTAAGAACAACTCCGAATCGATCAACAGGCTATACGCCATTCTTTCTGGTATATGGGGCAGAAGCTGTATTACCAGCCGACATAGAGCATGATTCGCCTAGGGTCACCCAATACACAGAAGCTGAAGTGCAAGAAGCCCGGCATAATGATGTTGATCTGCTGGAAGAAGCGAGAGAATTGGCATTGTTCAGATCCGCCATATATCAGCAAAATCTCTGACACTGTCATAGCCAGAAAGTAAACCCCCAAATTTTCTAGGAAGGTGATCTGGTACTCCGGTTGGTACAACGTACTGCTGGCATGCATAAATTATCCCCCCCATGGGAAGGGCCATTCATTGTGAGCAAAGCATTGCACAATGATTCTTATTATCTTATCGATGCAAAACCACAGGAGAAGAAAAAGGCGGATAGGTCCGGTGAGGAATCCGAACGTCCATGGAATGTAGCTCTACTTCGTCCTTTCTACACTTAGCAGAGAAGTGTACGTATCCGAGTCTCTC
Source organism: Avena eriantha (assembly GCA_910589775.1). Lineage (NCBI taxonomy): Eukaryota > Viridiplantae > Streptophyta > Magnoliopsida > Poales > Poaceae > Avena > Avena eriantha. The sequence goes on from OU342740.1 coordinate 490,437,628, forward strand.
ATATGTCGGTATGTATGCCGGCAATGAGCTTATCAATGAAATCTTGGCACCTCGAGCAGTAACTCGGGGACTGCCTTAATAATATTGGTTGTCTTCTGTATCTTCTATTTATATGTCGGCTGGCGTAAGTTGCTTCTACTTAAGCCGGATTAGTAGTGTGTGAGCACCAAAAACCTAACTCTTCGACTTGCTGCTGTCCAACAAGATTTGGCTTCATGGCAAGCAAGAGAACAAGTTTGGAATTGCGTAGCACATGAAAAACGACTAAGGAAAGAAACTTAATCGAGCCGACGTTTGTTTTTCGGACTAACCTTGTGCTTACTTTAAATTTATTACGCTGAATTATTTTGAGCTAATCCTAAAGTTTCCAAGTATTGTTAAGTCAAATTTTGAAACTTGGACTCGTAAGTCATAAAACCAAACCAAGGTGGACACGAGCCGAGCCAAGAAATTGGAGGAACAAGAAAATGAAACTCGAGGACTACGCCCAAGTTAATCCGGCATAAAAACTTAGTAGCAGAATATAACTGATGTGTTTAGATACAATTGCACCCGGCATACCGGGGATCTGATAAATTTCAAAGTTTTTTCGCTCAAGGAGCAGCAGCAGGAGGTAATTCAGCGCCAGCAGGTGCAGCTCCAGCTTTGGCGTCAGTATCATCTTCGTTGTCTTCGACGTCCGAGGCATTGTCTCCTTAGTCCTCACCCAAACCATCTTCAGCATTTTCGTCGTCAGCGGCGCCAAGGAAGCTAGGACCATCATTCCATTGATGAATGGGGGCATATTCAATGAGGCTATCTGGATCCGGTACGCATGCGCGCTAGGAGGTTGAGGTCGATTTTCTCATACCACGTGAGAACGTAGTGGAGAACGATATCAGCTCCGGCACGTCCAGCGGATTCCCTCCAAAGGTCGAGCTGGGTCTCGCATTCCATCAACTTGTCGACGAGAACTGCGGTCCCCTCCGGAGTATCTTCATCAGGCCAAAAGGCATTGAAGATCCGGATTGCCACATCAAGGATATCCTTGCCATAGTTCTTCACAATATCCATGCGAGAAGACAGACTGACCAGCAGGTCCTCCATGTCATAAGGAATTTCACTAGCGTCAGGAGCAATGGGGGTACCCCTCTCCTGGCGGAACTTGGCAACAGCAATGGTCGCAATGGCATTGCCCTCTGGAAATTTGCCTGAAAACAAGACAAGAGAAACAAGTAAGAAAAAGACATGTGAAGCAACCCGGAGAAGTATGCCAGATGAAGGAAAAGAACTTACGTGAAATATGGCTGTGGATCTGGGTCAACTCCTTGGTACAGTCATCACGCCTTTTCCGAAGTTGCACAAGTTCAGCATCTGCCGACTCAAGATTGACGTTGGCCTCCTTGAGAAGTTCCTGGTCCTTGGCGATCTAGAGATTGAGGCGTTCTCTTTCTTCAGTAAAGTCTTGGCCTGCCTTCTCCAGTTCGGATTTGTGATGTGCCTTAAGCTTCTTCATATCTACCTTAAGCTAGGCAATTTCTTCATCTTTGGTCCGGAGGAGGGCAAGCTCGTCGTCTTTCTTCTTGAGTTCAGCTTGGTGCTGCCCTGCTTGTTCGACAAAATGCAGCATCATGTCAGGCGCGGGCACACTATCTTCAAGAGAGGCTGAAATAGTTTGTTGACCCGGCAAAGCCGAGGTATGAATATTTGCTGAGCCAAGGAGAAAAGGAGATAGAAAGCACAGCAAGGTGGAGCAAGATTAACTTACCCTTTATCTTGTCCAAATTTTTCCTCATAAGGATATTCTCAACCTCCACACCAGCTGTGAAATCCGAATGAGGGATTAATTCGGCGATAAAAGATGAAGAGAAATGGAAAATTGCCAAGGAGAAAATTTACCCCTTTTATCTGTTCGGCGAGAAGAGCACTATGCTTTGCGCGCAGCATCTTATCAGTATCCAGGAGACGCTGAAACTCAGCGCTCCGACGATTAGTGGTCACCTGAAAGAGCAAAGATGGACAGCTTAGTCTTGTGCATATTCGAAGTGTACAAAATCTGGGCCAAGTGGAACTTAACCCGGCTCTAGGTGTGTGCATATTCGAAGTGTACAAAATCTGAGCCAAGTGGAACTTAACCCGGCTCTAGGTATGTGCATATTCGAAGTTATTAAGGAGCTACGTTAATTCTCTAAGGAGCATCCAGCCGAGTAACAAGTTACTCCCCCGGAGGCTCGGGGACTAATGGTTATATCACTAATATCTTCTGCATACTAAGGAAAAGGCGAAATAACACACCTCCATCATCCGACCTGCAAGGTTAATTGCGTTGGCAGCGGTATTCATCTGCGCAGCAAATTCGGCGGGACCGAACTTCTCCGGGAGATCATCATTGTGGACGAACTCCGCCTTGTTCCAGTTGTTCACAAACTCGATCAAGGTCGGAGGATATCGTTCGCTGCTGAGCATGTGGGGTGCAACTAGACCCTTAGCGTGAGCTTCCCTCCTCTCAACCTGGGCAAGGGCCGGACTGGTGTGCAAAACAAGTTGCGTATCAGCTGGCTCGGCAGGGGCGTCCTTCGGCGGTGGAGTATTTTTTTGTGAGCATGGACGCAAGTGTGCACTGTCCAGTATCAATGGACGTTGCCCACGCGGCGTCAGGAGCCTTCTTGCCCTTGGGTTGCTGCTGTGAGGTGGAAGTTGCTGCAGCGGATTTGCCCTTGGGAGCTGCCTTGGTGCTTCCCTTGGTGCTGCTGGTGTCTTCTCGCCGAGCCTTAGAAGACTCGGACGAGGAGGAGGGTCTTGGTGCCTTTGTTGTAGCTGCTAGTGCTAGAACCGACGATGGTGCTGGCGCTGATTTTCCTTTTGGCGCAGGAACTGGGGGTATTTCGGACGAAGCTGGCTACGGTGGAGCCAAAGTGTTAGTTGCTGCTGCCTTGGCAGTGCCAGTTTCCCCCGCTCCGAGGTTTCCCTCCTCTTGACGAGGTGGGCTAGAACCCGGAGCAGCCGTTGAACCCTCCTGAATGGGGCTCAACGGGCGTGAATCGTCGCCACGAGGGGGAGAAGGGCTATGCCGGAGCGGTGAAGCAATACCCGATCCACTCTGGGGAACCTCTACCACGGCCTTGCCGAATCAAATCATAAATGATGAGAAACTATAACAAAGGAAGAACAAATAAATAGCAAAGGGTGAAGTGGCTTACTCATCCGAGGTCAGAGGCTCTTTTGGCTTCCGGGCCCTCCAGGATGTGGCCTTGGTTGCAGGCTTGGTGGCAGTTTTGTCCCTGGACTTCTTTCGCCTTTTAGCTGGCTGAGAAGGTCCGGAGGAAGATGCGGATGCAGCTCCCCTCTTCTTATTCGGTGCAACCGGGACAGGATCACCCATGGCTAAGGGAGGATCTTCATGGATCTGCCCACCGGGGTTAGCTGATGCCAGAAAAGCATAAGAAAGGGGGACAACGTCAAATGCCTCCATCACCTCAACGTCCGAATCATCCTCATCGTCGGGCCAATCTCTAATGGAAGAGAGTTTACCGGTGGGTCGCTTGGTCGCATCTGCCATAGGCAGGAACATCTCCTGATCCGGTTCCTCCTCGTCCGAGGTATCGCGATCGGGCGCCCATTTGAGAGAAGGCTCAGTGCCATCCTTGATGGTTTGCTGAAGAAACATCTAAGGGAAAGAAAAGGCAACAAGATTAAACCTATAACAAGGAACGACATGCGATTTAATTCGGAAAGAATTTGGGGCACGAGAGTTACCCTAGGAGGAAGCCTATCTCGGCAAAAGTGTTCAATCCCCCACGTCCACTCAGAAGAGAAGTCCTTGTGGGTGGTGAAGAGGGCCTTGACCCGGCGGTAGATCTCGGTGTTGCTTAACTCAAACGAGGAGGTCCGGTTGGGGTCGCGGCCCCAGCTCATATGACAGAGCTTATGTGTGCGTTTCTAGAGGGGGGAGATCCGGTTGCGAACAAACGTGATCATTGCGTCTTCATTGCGCAACCCCTGATCTTTCAGCTCCTGGAACCTCTTGTTGACTTGGTTCGCCAGGACAGTAGGCTTCTTGGGGACCTTGTCCCATAAATCTGGGTTAGGAGGACCTGGAGTATAGGGGCGCAGCCGGATCAAATCTTCGGAGGTGCTGTTCCGGACATAGAAGAAGGTTCGGGCCCATCCCTTGCAAGAGTCAAGTCCCGTGACTCGGGGGAAGACGGACTGTTTTCGAGGAGAGATAGACGCAGCGCCGAACTGCGTGAGCTGTTTGTCCTCCGGATCAAGTTATATGTTCGGAATCACGTTCCGGCGAAGGCCAAAGAACCGGATCCAGAGCTCCTTCATGGGCCATAGTCCGGCATAACCTTCGATGGTGGAGTCAAAGGCGGAGAGAGACGTGATGGCATTAGCCGGAAGATGGTGTGGCTGAAGCTCATACGTATTTAGCTAGTCGTGGAAAAAATCACTAGCTAGGAGACCAAACCCGCATTGGAAGTGAGATAGAAACACCACATACTCACCCGGATTGGGTGAGGGGGCAAGCTCGGCGGAAGCAAGGCGTGCGGTGACGCCCTCCGGGATGCGCCTGGTGCGATACAGCCAATCCAGGTCATCCTGGCAGACCCAGGATCTGGCACACGCGCCACGGTCGGCGTTCGCCGCGTCTTCCTCCATTTCCTACTCTACGAAGGTGAGTTCCTCCTCGGTCATCTCAAGATCACTCGCCTCACTAGCGCTAGCAGCGGTGGGAGGCAGTGGCCTGGACTGGCGGGGACCCGTGGCGGAGGAGATGCGCGGAGGTGGCGGCGACGCTGGTGCGTGTGGAAGCAGTGCGGCGGCGGCGCAGCTACTCAGATGTGGTGGCGGTGGCGCGGTCGCTGGAGAAGATGAGGAAGAAGCAGAGGCAGAGGGGCGCGGAAGTAGGGAAAGGACCCAAGGGGCGCGCCCCTCCCCTATTTAACCACTCCCTTAAGGGGGTAGTGGGATCGTGTTTTGCGGGCGGGTCACACGGTGTGGCCGTGTATGATCCGGATTGACCAATCAGCGACAAGCTACAGGAAGGGCCACAGGTCACAGCGGATCCCACGACGCGACATTATGATACGGTTAACGAGGAGATAGGCACGACGTAAGGTGCGCTACAGTAACTTCTGACAATAACTACGGCGGTTACTGTCGCATGCCCTTAAAATGAGGCAAAGTAATGATTAGCCTCCACGTGGGGAAGCCTACGAGAGAAGGAAGAATGACCTGGATGAGTACGAGGTAACCCGGCCAGCAAGTAAAAACTAGGAATGTGCCAAGGGAAAAGAAACCAATGGAATCCGGATTATGAGGTAACTCGGAGAAGGAGCAAGGGGCTCAGTAAGATTGAACCTGCTGGGGCCTTAGCGGCTAAGGCATCTAAGACCGCACCAGCTTCGGGGACTAATGTTGGCGGGATACCCCCGGGTAGGGTCACGCCAGGGTATAAAGGCCTAGTTAGCCGAGGTACGGCAAGGTCAAAGCGAGTGTTGGCCGAGTAACCTCGAGGCAGGCCGGATCATGGAGTAACCCGGACCAGGGGACGGCCACCTAACTTGATCTCAACCGGCTTATGCCGTATGTCGGTAAGGTGTATCTAACTTGTATGCAGGAACAGGTGTGGCCGGATCAACTATGTAAGATCCGGGTCATATCAAGCTTGTAAGAGAAGGAAGGTATCTCGCGGGTCAAAGGTGACCATTGTACGCAGAGCGTGAGCGAAGCGGGCAGAGGCAGGACCACCGAGGCATGGCCTTCAAAGGTGACGATGCCTATTTCGGATGACGCAGGCGCCGCAGAGGCTCACGTGGCCTCTGCATGGATAACGCGGGGCAAAAGTGACCCGGTTGGCTTACTATTTGGGGAAGAGGCATATTCCCTGGAACACGGAGCCAGAAACTGAATATTCTCGGAATTGGACGGGACAAAAGCCAAAGCTAATATTGCACCGAGGGGGAACACGGAGCCAGAAGACGAGACGAAGAGGGGCCAGGGCCGGCCACACCACCTGGCCACGCGGCCAGGCCTGGCCTATGCCATGGGGGTGGTACATCCGCCTCGGGCACCCCCTCGGCCTCCCCTTTCGCCTATAAGAAGCCTCCGGTATAGAAACCCTAAGTACCCGATCAAAATTCCACGAAAGAGTCTGTAGCCATTGTCATCTCCATCCCTAGATCGGGAGGGATCTGAAGCTCTTCCCGGTACCCTACCGGAGGGGAGAGATCACCCTGGAGGCCTTATTCATCACCCTGCCTTCCTCCGGTGTGATGTGTGAGTAGTTCATCCCTGGACTACGGGTCCATGTAGTAGCTAGATGGTTGGTTCTTCACCTTTGTGCTACCATGTTTAGATCTTGTGAGCTCTGTTCATGATCAAGATCATCTATTTGTAATCATACATGTTGTGTTTGTGGGGATCTGATGGATATTGAGATGCTATTTCAGATTGATTATTGATTCTATCATGTCTTTGTTATTTGTGATCTTGCATGCTCTCCGTTGTTAGTAGCTATCTTGGCCGAGTAGATGCTAGCAACTCCAAGAGGGAGTATTTATGCTCGATAGTGGGTTCATGCCTCTAGGAATTTGGGGAAGTGACATAAATCTCTAAGGTACTAGATGTGTTGTTGCTACTAGGGAGAAAACGACAATCCTTTGTCCATGGGGCAATCGTATTGTTTACTTTACACACTTTGCTTAATGCAATTATCTGTTGCTTGCAACTTAATACTGAAGGGGGTTCGGATGATAAGCTGAAGGTGGATTATTAGTCATAGATGCAGTTGGATTACGGTCTATGTATAATGTTGTAATTCCTAATCAAATCTCATAGGAGTCAATATGATTAGTATATGCATGTATGCTTTCTCGATGTTTGTCAATTGCCCCGATGTAATTTGTTCACCCAACATGTCATTGATGGGTTCGTAGCATGGAAAACAAAAAAATTCTACCGCAAGAACGAACAAAACCAAGATCCAATCTAGATAAAAGCCAAGATCTAATCTATTAGACATGAGCAACGAGATAGATAGGAACTAACCCTCGTAGATCCGAAAGCGTTAACGAGATTAGATCTCGTGGTTGATGTAGTCGATCACTTGCCGATCTCAAGATCGTGTGGACGATCCTTCCGGCGTCGCGTTCCAGCAGCGCTTCCGCCCTTGGTCAAGTAGACGATCCTTCTGGCGCCACGTTTCGGCAGCGCTTCCGCAGTCGGTCACACGTGCGGACTCGAAGCAGACCTTCCTCTCCCCGTTCCAGCGAGCAGCGGAGGTAGTAGATCTTCTCCACGGAATCCCAGCAGCACGACGGCGTGGTGGTGGTGGTGGTGGAGTAGAGAATTCTGCAGGGCTTCGCCTATGCCTGTGCAGAAGATGGTGGAGGAGAGAGGCGGCAGATATTGGGTGTTATGGGAGCCGGGGAGGAGGGGGCGCCCCTGCCCCTCTATTTAAAGAGGGGAGGCGCCTAGGGAGGGGGAGCCCTTGTAGGACTCCCCTCCCTCTCTAGGCCAGCGGATTGGAGGTGGGGGGGGAGTCCTCCTCCCCCACGACTCCGTATCTTGACCCACCAGGACTCCTTGATCCCTATCTTGATTTTCAAGCAAACTCCAAGATATCTTCTAGAACCTTCCGGAACATTCTGAAACCTTCTAGAATCCTCATACAAATACTCCGGAACATTTCCTAACTCATAAAATGATCTCCTATATATGAATCTTATTCTCCGGACCATTCCGGATCTCCTCGTGATGTCCCGGATCCATTCCGAGACTCCGAACAACATTCGGTCTCCAATGCACATTCCATATCTACTTAAAACAACTTCGAACCTTAAGTGTGTCACCCTACGGTTCGTCAATATGTAGACATGATAGAGACACGTCTCCTATCAGTAACCATCAGCGGGACCTGGAGATCCATAATGGCTCCCACATACTCAACGATGACTTCGTGATCGATTGAACCACTTACATACGAAACTAATTCCCTTTGTCTCGCGATACTATACTTATCCGAGGTTTGATCGTTGGTATCTCCATACCTAGTTCTACCTCGTTACTGATAAGTACTCTTTACTCGTTCCGTGATATGTCATCCCTTGTGACCCAGTCACATGCTTGCAAGCTAACTAGATGACATTCCACCGAGAGGGCCCAGAGCATATCTATCCGTCATATGGATGGACAAATCCCAATCTTGGTTCATGCGCTTCAACACATACTTTCAGAATACCCAATGACACTTTTATAACCACCCAGTTACGAAGTGGCGTTTGATGTCATCAAAGTATCCATCCGGTGATGGTGATTAACATAACCTCATGGTCGAAGGAATAGGTTACTATGTGTTTGAAAGCTTACAGCAATACGAACTTAATGACTTGATCTTATGCTACGCTTACTATGGGTGTGTGTCCATCACATCATTCTCCTAATGATATAACCTTGTTATTAATCACATCCTAATGTCCATGATCAGGAAACCATGATCATCAATTAATCAACAAGCTAGTTCAACAAGAGGCTTACTAGGGACTCTTATATGTTTACAAAACACATATGTATTAGTGTTTCCTTATAATGCAATTATAGCATGTGATGTAAACATTCATCATAAACACAAAGATATAATAATAATCACTTTTATTATTGCCTCTTGGGCATATCTCCAACAGTCTCCCACTTGCACTAGAGTCAATAATCTAGATCACATAGTAATATACCGAACACCCATGGCGTTCTGGTGTTGGTCATGCTTTGCCCTAGGGAGAGGTTTAGTCAACGGATCTGCCACATTCAGATCAGTGTGTACTTTGCAAATCTTTATGTCACCATCTCGGACATACTCGCGAATAGCGTGGAAACGTAGCTTGATGTGCTTCAGCTTGCTATGTGACCTTGGCTCCTACGCATTAGCTATGGCACCTGTGTTGTCACAGTAGATGGCCATCGGGTCCAACGCACTGGGAACCACGCCGAGTTCAGTAATGAATTCCTTCATCCAAACGGCTTCTTGTGCAGCCTCTGAAGCAGCTATGTATTCTGATTCAGTTGAAGATTTTGCCACAACGCTTTGCTTCGCACTCCTCCAGCTCACTGCAGCACCATTCAAAATAAATACGTATCCCGACTGTGACTTTGAGTCATCCGGATCGGTGTTCCAACTAGCATCGGTGTAACCGTTTACAACAAGCTGTTCATCACCTCCATAAGAAAGAACCATATCTTTAGTCCTATTTAGGTACTTTAGGATATTCTTGACCGCTGTCCAGTGCTCCATTCCAGGATCACTTTGATATCTGCTAGTCAAACTAACAGCATGTGCTATATCCGGTCTTGTACACAGCATGGCATACATGATAGAACCTATGGCTAAGGCATAGGGAATGTTATTCATTTTCTCTCTATCTTCTGCCGTAGCTGGACTTTGAGTTTTACTCAAGGTCTTACCTGACAACATGGGCACGAACCCTTTCTTGCTATCTTCCATTCTAAACTTCTTTAGAACTTTGTCTAAGTATGTACTTTGTGAAAGCCCTATTAGGCGTCTTGATCTATCTCTATAAATCTTGATGCCTAGAATATATGCCGCTTCGCCAAGATCCTTCATTGAAAAACTAGTATTCAAATAGGTTTTGACGCTATTAAGAAGTTCTATATCATTCCCAATCAACAATATGTCATCTACATACAATACTAGGAATGCTACAGAGCTCCCACTCACTTTCTTGTAAATACAAGCTTCTCCATAAGTTTGTATAAATCCAAAGTTTTTGATTACTTTATCAAAACGTTGATTCCAACTTCGGGATGCTTGCTTCAGTCCATAAATGGAGCGCTGAAGTTTGCATACCTTGTCAGCATCTTTAGGATCGACAAAACCCTTGGGTTGTACCATATACAACTCTTCCTCAATGTCACCATTAAGGAACGCCGTTTTGACATCCATCTGCCAAATCTCATAATCGAAATATGCAGCAATTGCTAACAAAATCCTCACAGACTTTAGCTTCGCTACTGGTGAGAAAGTCTCATCATAGTCAACTCCTTGAATGTGTCGGAACCCTTTCGCGACAAGTCGAGCTTTATAGACGGTAACATTACCATCAGCATCTGTTTTTCTCTTGAAAATCCATTTGTTCTCGACAGCCTTACGGCCATCCGGTAAGTCCACCAAAGTCCACACTTGGTTTTCGTACATGGATCCCATTTCGGATTTCATGGCTTCTAGCCATTTGTCGGAAACTGGGCTCACCATAGCTTCTTCATACGTCGCAGGGTCATCATCGTTGTCCACCAACATGACGTTCAAGGCAGAGTCATACCAATCAGGAGTGGTACGAACCCTCGTTGACCTGCGAGATTCAGTAGTAACTTCGTTCGAAGTTTCATGATCATTATCATTAGCTTCCTCTTCAATTGGTGCAGGCGGCACCAAAACATCTTCCGGTGCTGCGCTACTCTCAAATCCGAGAGAAGGTTCAATAACCTCATCGAGTTCTACTTTCCTTCCAGTCACCTCTTTCGAGAGAAACTCCTTCTCAAGAAAGGATCCATTCTTTGCAACGAAAACTTTGCCTTCGGATCTATGATAGAAGGTATACCCAATTGTTTCTTTAGGGTATCCTATGAAGACGCATTTCTCCGCTTTGGGTTCTAGCTTATCAGGTTGTAACTTCTTTACGTATGCTTCGCAACCCCAAACTTTAAGGAACGACAACTTAGGTTTCTTACCAAACCACAATTCGTACGGTGTCGTTTCAACGGATTTAGATGGTGCCCTATTTAAAGTGAATGCGGCTGTCTCTAATGCATAGCCCCAAAATGATAACGGTAAATCTATAAGAGACATCATAGACCGAACCATATCTAAGAGAGTTCGATTACGACGTTCAGACACACCATTACGCTGTGGTGTTCCCGGAGGTGTCAACTGTGAAAGTATTCCACATTTCTTTAAATGCATGCCAAACTCGTAACTTAGATATTCACCCCCGCGATCAGAACGCAGAAACTTAATCTTCTTGTTACGATGATTCTCCACTTCACTTTGAAATTCCTTAAACTTCTCGAAAGTTTCGGACTTATGTTTCATGAAGTAGACATACCCATATCTACTCAAGTCATCCGTGAAGGTGAGAACATAACGATATCCACCACGCGATGCTACACTCATTGGACCGCACACATCGGTATGTATTATTTCCAATAAGTCTGTAGCTCGCTCCATTGTACCAGAGAATGGAGTCTTAGTCATTTTTCCCATTAGACATGCTTCGCATCTTTCAAGTGATTCAAAATCAAGTGATTCAAGAAGTCCATCTGAATGGAGTTTCTTCATACGCTTTACTCCAATGTGACCAAGACGACAGTGCCACATGTATGTAGAATTATCATTCAATTTAATTCGTTTAGCATCTATGTTGTGAACATGTGTATCACTACTATCGAGATTCAGTAAGAATAAACCATTCATCTCAGGTGCATTACCATAAAAGATATTACTCATATAAATCGAACAACCTTTATTCTCAGACTTAAAAGAGTAACCGTCTCGCAATAAACAGGATCCAGATATAATGTTCATGCTTAACGCAGGCACCAAATAACAATTATTTAAATTTAAAACTAATCCTGAAGGTAGATGTAGAGGGAGCGTGCCGACGGCGATCACATCGACCTTGGAGCCATTTCCAACGCGCATCGTCACCTCGTCTCTTGCCAGTCTTCATTTATTCCGCAGCTCCTGTTTCGAGTTACAAATATGAGCAACCGAACCAGTATCAAATACCCAGGCACTACTACGATTACTAGTAAGATACACATCTATAACACATATATCAAATATACCTTTCTTCTTGATGTTGCCGTTCTTCAGATCCGCCAGGTACTTGGGGCAGTTACGCTTCTAGTGACCAGCACCCTTGCAGTAGAAGCACTCAGTTTCAGGATTAGGACCAGCCTTGGGCTTCTTAGCAGGTGCGGCAGCTTTCTTGCCGTCCTTCTTGAAGTTTCCCTTGTTATTAGGCTTGCCCCGTTTCTTGAAATTGGTGGTCTTATTGACCATCAACACTTGTTGCTCCTTCTTGATCTCCACTTCAGCAGTTTTCAGCATGGACGATAGTTCAGGCAACGTCTTGTTCATGCAGTGCATGTTGTAGTTCACACAAAGTTCTTGTAACTTGGTGGCAGTGATTGAAGGAGACGGTGAATCCCCAATTCATTAGGAATCGATATTCCCAACTCTTGGAGCTTCTTTGCGTACCCAGACATGGTGAGTACGTGCTCGCTAACGGAGCTTCCTTCTTCCATCTTACAGTTAAAGAACTTTTCGGAGGCCTCATAGCTCTCCATGGCCGCGCGAGTCTCAAAAATTAGCCTGAGCTCCTTAATGATCTCGAACGGGTCGTGGTGCTCAAAACGCTGTTGGAGCTCCGCTTCTAAACCGTATAGGATGGCACACTGAACTGTGGAGTAATGATTCTTCCGAGTGGCGAAAACATTCTTTTCGTCATCGGTGGCATTATCTGCAGGTGGGTCACCTAGCGGTGCATCGAGCACATAGGTCAACTGACCAGCCCTAAGGACGATCTTCAGTCCACGGAACCAGTCTGTGAAATTGCTTCCATTGTTCTTAAGTTTTTCTTTCTCTAGGAACGCATTGAAATTGATGGAGGGGGTCGCCATAATCTACAACAATTTGCAAGTAGTTTAGACTAAGTTTATGAAAAATTGAGTTCAAATTTAATTATTAAAACTAACTGGGTGAACTCCCACTCAAAACAACATCCCTCACATTGTCTAAGTGATTACACGAACCAAGTCCACTACACCAAGTCCGATCTTCACGAGAGAAGATGTAGTTTCATCGGCGAACAATCTTCATGTTCATCATATCAATTATATGACTCATGCTCTACCTTTCGGTATTCCGTGTTCCGAGACCATGTCTGTACATGCTAGGCTCGTCAAGACAACCTTAGTTTCCTCATGTGCAAATATGGCTTGCACCCGTTGTATGCACACGTAGAATCTATCACATCCGATCATCACGAGATGCTTCGAAACGACGAGTCTTAGCAACGGTGCCAACTAAGGGTGAACACTTTATTACTTGATATTTTAGTGAGAGGGATCATCTTATAATGCTACCGTCGCGATCTAAGAAATACAAGATGCATAAAGGATTAACATCACAGGCAATTCATAATTAGTGTGATATGATATGGCCTTTTCTTCTTGCGCCTTTGATCTCCATCTCCAAAGCACGAACATGATCTCCATCATCACCAGCATTGCGTCAAGGTCAGTGGCGCTGCTTCATGGTTTTCCATCATCACCAGCAACTATTACAACTACTTGGAATAAAGCTATTACAAGATGAATAGACACGCAGGTCTTAACAGAATTAAAGACAACCATTAGGCTCCTGCCGGTTGCCATATTACAACAAGGATCATTGCATACATCAAATACAATCACAATCACATGTTGGCCATATCACATCACAAAACCCCTGCAAAAACAAGTTAGACGCCTCTAATTTTCTTTGCAAGTTTTACGTGGTTTGGGGCTTTCGCATAAGACCGATCTTACCTACGAACATGAACCACAACGTTGATACAAGTGTTGTCAAGATGCTCATTGTAAATTGAATCTTAACTATGGTGGGAGAGACAGACACCCGCAAAGCCACTTGTGCAAAGCAAGTTGCACGTCAATCGTGGAGCAAGTCTCATGTGCGATGACATGTAATGTTAGCCCGAGCCGCTTCATCCCACCATGCCGCAAGATGCAAAGTACACGCTAAGACACCGACAACAAAAGCATCAACGCCCACAAAAACATTGTGTTCTACTCGTGCAACAGATCTACGCATAGATACGGCTCTGATACCACTGATGGGTTCGTAGCATGGAAAACAAAAAATTTCTACCGCAAGAACGAACAAAACCAAGATCCAATCTAGATAAAAGCCAAGATCTAATCTATTAGACATGAGCAACGAGATAGATAGGAACTAACCCTCGTAGATCCGAAAGCGTTAACGAGATTAGATCTCGTGGTTGATGTAGTCGATCACTTGCCGATCTCAAGATCGTGTGGACGATCCTTCCGGCGTCGCGTTCCAGCAGCGCTTCCGCCCTTGGTCAAGTAGACGATCCTTCTGGCGCCACATTTCGGCAGCGCTTCCACAGTCGGTCACACGTGCGGAGTCGAAGTAGACCTTCCTCTCCCCGTTCCAGCGAGCAGCGGAGGTAGTAGATCTTCTCCACGGAATCCCAGCAGCACGACGGCGTGGTGGTGGTGGTGGAGTAGAGAATTCTGCAGGGCTTCGCCTATGCCTGTGCAGAAGATGGTGGAGGAGAGAGGCGGCAGAGATTGGGTGTTATGGGAGCCGGGGAGGAGGGGGCGCCCCTACCCCTCTATTTAAAGAGGGGAGGCGCCTAGGGAGGGGGAGCCCTTGTAGGACTCCCCTCCCTCTCTAGGCCGGCGGATTGGAGGTGGGGGGAGGAGTCCTCCTCCCCCACGACTCCGTATCTTGACCCACCAGGACTCCTTGATCCCTATCTTGATTTTCAAGCAAACTCCAAGATATCTTCTAGAACCTTCCAGAACATTCCGAAACCTTCTAGAATCCTCATACAAATACTCCGGAACATTTCCTAAATCATAAAATGATCTCCTATATATGAATCTTATTCTCCGGACCATTCCGGATCTCCTCGTGATGTCCCGGATCCATTCCGAGACTCCGAACAACATTCGGTCTCCAACGCACATTCCATATCTACTTAAAACAACTTCGAACCTTAAGTGTGTCACCCTACGGTTCGTGAATATGTAGACATGATAGAGACACATCTCCTATCAATAACCATCAGCGGGACCTGGAGATCCATAATGGCTCCCACATACTCAACGATGACTTCGTGATCGATTGAACCACTTACATACGAAACTAATTCCCTTTGTCTCGTGATACTATACTTATCCGAGGTTTGATCATTGGTATCTCCATACCTAGTTCTACCTCGTTACTGATAAGTACTCTTTACTCGTTCCGTGATATGTCATCCCTTGTGACCCAGTCACATGCTTGAAAGCTAACTAGATGACATTCCACCGAGAGGGCCTAGAGCATATCTATCCGTCATATGGATGAACAAATCCCAATCTTGGTTCATGCGCTTCAACACATACTTTCAGAATACCCAATGACACTTTTATAACCACCCAGTTACGAAGCGGCGTTTGATGTCATCAAAGTATCCATCCGGTGATGGTGATTAACATAACCTCATGGTCGAAGGAATAGGTTACTATGTGTTTGAAAGCTTACAGCAATACAAACTTAATGACTTGAGCTTATGCTACGCTTACTATGGGTGTGTGTCCATCACATCATTCTCCTAATGATATAACCTTGTTATTAATCACATCCTAATGTCCATGATCAGGAAACCATGATCATCAATTAATCAACAAGCTAGTTCAACAAGAGGCTTACTAGGGACTCTAATATGTTTGTAAAACACACATGTATTAGTGTTTCCTTATAATGCAATTATAGCATGTGATGTAAACATTCATCATAAACACAAAGATATAATAATAATCACTTTTATTATTGCCTCTTGGGCATATCTCCAACAGTCATCTATCTTAAGGAGAATCACCACTAGTGAACTATGGACCCCGGTCCTTTCTTTTACTATCAATCTACAACTGTTTACTATTTTTTGTTTACTTTATACAAGCTATTACTATCGTCCACACAATACATTTAATCCTTTATTTTCAGCAAAACCGGTGAGATTGACAACCTCACTGTAAGTTGGGGGTAAAGTTCTGTGGTTGTGTTGTGCAGGATTCCAAGTTGGAAACAACACCTTGGAGGTGTTTCCTTGCTCCTACTGGTTCGATAACCTTGGTTTCATAACTGAGAGAAAACTTGCTGATGTGCTCATCATACCTTCCTCTTGGGGTTCCCCAACGAGCTCGAATATATTTTGAGCCATCAGGGGAGTGTGGTCCTAATTGATTGGGCTAACCATCCCCCCATAATGCTGAAAGCAAGAAAAATCATTTCTCTTAATATCATTTTTTGATATGTGAGCTTATTCATGAGTAGTGGTCATGAACCCATGATATATCTTCGTGGTGTCATACCATCCACTCTAATATGGTGGATTCGGCCACCGCCCTCTTCTTTGAGAAGAGTTGGTTCCTTGTGGATTTTTTTGGATTTTCTTGCATATCTTGTGTTCTTATGGAAAACAGATCCAATTTTGGCTTTTATTTGATTTGGCTCTTGCAATTTTGGGTGTGTAGTACCATCTCAGTTTGGATGTTTAAAACTAAGCTTTTATCCATCCCCGAACCATCTAATTCTTGCACACAAGTCCTTTGGTTCTCTTGTGAGGGTTTTGAGGGGATGTTGGCCCAGCTTTTGTATAAACATAAATTCTGGAGAAGGCCAGATTATGGGGCATTGGCATCGCTCTTCTTCCTTTTTGGCGTTCCGATGCCAAAGAGAGAGAAGTAGTTCTATTAGGATCGCGTGGATTTTCATGGGTCAGGCACAAGCATTGCCATTTTTGTTGCTTTATTCTTCGTTGCTTGTGCCCATTTAGTGTTGAACCTTTATTTCCTATTTGGTTTGTATGAGACTATGTGGTTTGTGTGGTACTTTGGATTTATCCTGGTCATCACTAGAATTATCATTGTGGATTTATCTCTCAGGAAGTATGGATTCATCTAGATGCTATGGAATTATGGTATTATCTCTATGGATGCATCCAAATGGTATTATGCTTCAAAGTCTCAATGAGTGATTATTATATTGGCTATCTCTATATAATTGAGGACTTCGTCCCCTCAGTAGTATGATGTTTTTTCTAACTCATCATTTGTTTGTAGTTTCCAATTCAATGAAAAGCCTTGTACCTTCTTATGTGCATCTGTATTAAAATGAAAATTCCTTATATGCACACATTTAGGGGAAGTCTTTTTCATGCTTGGAATGATGTTGTTAGTAGGACCTTTTTTGCAAATCCTAGTATTGTCATCTAACACCAAAAAGGGGGAGATTGAAAGAACATTTCATGATCCCTAGAGTTTTGTGTGGTAGATAACAATACCAAGGAATATTTAATGTGTGTTGAGTGTTGCAGATAATTATCCATATAAAGAGCAGCCAAAACAGAGTTTTGGGGGCGGATTATCTGCCCCTGCCAAGGGCCGGATTATCCGCCCTGGCTCGATTGACAAAGCGAACAAGGTGTGTCACGCTATATGAGGGGCGTACTTTCCCTTGGATTGTCTGGCCAGGGCCGGAGTTTTTGCCCGGGCCAGATAATCCGCCCCCCAAGGGTGCCGGAGAATCCCCCCCCCTCCCTCGGGGGGAATTTTTGGAAAGGGAGCCAAGGCGCGTCATGTACTAAGGGTGGATTTTCCCCTGGAAAATTCGACAACGGGGCAGAGTTTTTGCCCCGGCCGGGTAATCCGGCCCCCACTTGGGCCGGATAATCCGGCCCCAAAATCTCCAACGGCTGAGTTTTGACAAGGGGTATAAATACCCCAATTGCTCCTCCTATCAGATCTATTGATTCATTTGAAAAAGTGTTTTACTATTCTTTAAGTTCTAAACCGAGATCTCCCTCTTCATCCACCTGAAGACTCCGATCTTGGGGGAATCGAAGTAGGGGGCTTTGATCTTCACCAACACTAATCAAGCGCATCACATCCCCTCCATTCACTTGGAGGATTCTTGATCTAGTATTTCTTGCAAATATCTAGATCTCATATTCGGTTATTGATAATATTGTTGGAAATATGCCCTAGAGACAAATAGTAGTAAGGATTATTATCATATTTCATGTAGTTTATGATTAAGTTTTATATCATGCTATAACTATATTGAGTGGAAACATCAATACATGTGTGATATACAAACAACCAGGTGTTCCAAGTGAAACTCTAGTCACTGGTTCATTGGTCAATAGATGATCATGTTTCCTGATCATGTGGCATTTATGCCAGTTGGAAATGGAGTCATCTCATTCCGAGAATGAGATGATGAACCAATACCCAACCTAAATATCGTGACCCAATCATGTCACAAAGTTCAAGTTACGATGATTAGAAATGGATCCTCGTAGACTATTCCTTAGACCGTGAGGCTATATCAATCACTGTCTCCCGAGAGTGCTTAGATAGCATCAAGCGCCACTTGGTAATACAGTGGTTATAAAGGTGTGTTCAGGTACTCGGAGGAAACAGTAGAGGCAATATATGTCAAGAGCGGGATTTGTCCGTCCATGTGACGAGAAGATACTCAAGGGCCCACTCGGGAAAGTTATATCCAATAGCTGCGCAGTGTGTGATTTGGTCACAGGGATATCACTTGTTGGAACGGGTCAAGTAGCATTGTTTGGTAACGAGATTGAACACGACATGGTGATGTCATTGATCAGATCTTGGGCAATGCAAGTATCGAGAGACAAAGGGAATAAGACATGACTGTCATGGTTCAAACGATAAAAGATCTTCGTGGAACGCATAGGGGTCACATGGCCATCCAGGTCCCTCTGTCGATCATTGGTGCGGGAGTGTCCCGGCCATGTCTGGAGTGTTCCTGAACCGTGGGGTATCATGCTGAAGGGCTTGATGATGCTTAGAGAGTGTTTATATGATCGGTAGAATCGCCGAAGATTTGTAGAGAGAAAACCGGAAGGGTTTCAGTAAGTCCGAAGGATGTCCGGAGTGGAGGTGGAAGTGTTCCATAGCCACGGAGGTTGAATAATATGTGCATGAATGTTAACTATTGATTTAATCATTTATTCATAGTTATTTAATAAAGATAAAAATCAATTTAAATAGTCAAAGGCTTAATGGGCCAATTCCCGGAGGAGAGAGGGCCCATTAGGGAAAGGAGAGAAGGAGAAGGGGCCAAGGTGGTGGCCGGCGCCCTAGTGGGCCACCCCCCTGCGCGGGGCCCGTGGGGTTGGCAGCGGTGCCACCCCTCCCCCCTCCTCTCCTTTAGTCCCACCCCAGGACTTTGAGGGAGGTAGTACCTCCCCTCTCCCTATATATAGTGGGGGTATTTGGCCAAATAAAATACATCAATAATCAAAAAAGGTCTTCTCACTTTTGGGAGGACCTCTAATTGATATTTTTCTCTCTCCCTCTCTCTCTTGTGACCGTGGTCCCAAGTCTAGACTACGCGAATCAGAGACATCTTCACCGTGGAGCGCCGTCGCGCTGCGGGATTCGGATCCGGGAGCTCTACTTCCGCAACTGCTGCTAGATCGGGGAAGCAGGAGTCATCGTCAGGCACCGAACGTGTGTAACTCCCCGCGAGGTGTCACACTTGAGGCACTCAGTCGTTGGAGCCAAGGGAGCGCAAGGACTTCATCATGACCTTGAGGTCGGCTTCGGCTCGTCTACATCAACCACGCTCTCCTGAGTGTTGACCACGCTTTTCGGTCTTCAAGGGTAAGTTCACGAATAACCCCTCTTGTTACTGTATTACTAATAGATAGGTCCTGGCAACATCAGGGGTTCAGGGGCGTAGGGTAAAATTTTATTGTTTTCAAACGCGGAACCCCAACAGTGGTATCAGAGCTAGATCTATGCGTAGTAATGCTAGTACGGGTAGAACACACGAGATGTAGCGTGTGGGCATTGATCTTTTAGTTGTTACCCTCCTACGTGTACTTGTGTATACCGCAGTAATGCTTGATGAAGCGGCCCCCAACCAACTTTACGCGTTCATTCGCGAGACGGGTCCACGCTTGACATATGGCTTGTACCGTATAAAGTGGCTTAGGGGGTGTCTGTCTCTCTCGCATTAGTTGGTATGCCTTTTACAACGGAGGGTCCCGAAAGGGGTGTTGTAGAGACAACTACTTGATCAGCGTTGTGCTGAAAGTTCGTAGGTAAGAACGGTTCTTGTGCGAAAGCCCATTCAGCCACGTAAAACATGCAAAGATAAAGTAGAGGCGTCTAACTTTGTTTTGCAAGGGGCGTTGCTTTGTGATATGGTTGTGGCAAAGGTAAAGTGATTACCTTTTGTTACATAGTAGTAGATAGTCACCGAGGTGACGGACTACCACGCCGGAATGACACCGGTACCCTGGTGTCTATGTCCCCGGAACCCTGGCGCCGGAATCCGGTGACGACGGATGGAGATCATGACGTGAAGGACCATATCACATCGCATTTACATTCAATGTCATTGTTTGTATATCTTCTTGTGTG
The DNA here is from genome assembly GCA_910589775.1 of Avena eriantha. Classification (NCBI taxonomy): domain Eukaryota; kingdom Viridiplantae; phylum Streptophyta; class Magnoliopsida; order Poales; family Poaceae; genus Avena; species Avena eriantha. The sequence continues at coordinate 490,457,884 of OU342740.1, forward strand.
CTAGTATTAGATACTCGACGGTAGCCTAATAAGATGACCCTGTTAAAATTACCAATGATTGTGTTCCCCCTTAGTGTGCACCACCAAGAAAGTTCTTCGGTATGAGGCAGGCCGTGATGATCGGGTGTCAGACATATCTATGTTCGCATATAGTGGGTGTAAGCCATGTTGCACAGCGAATACACTAAGGTTGAGTTGGCGAGCCTAGCATGTACATACATGGCCTCGGAACACGGATGGTCGAAAGATCGAGCACGAGTCACATGAATGATGTGACCGACGTTTAGCGTCCACCCTTGAACCCACATTGATGGCCGTGATGATCAGGGGAGATGTGGCTGATAGGGGTCGTGTTGTCACTAGGAACCCTTCTGGGATAGGTGTTTCTGAGTGGAGTTTTTATTAACTCATTAAATTATAAACTTAGTCTAAATTCCTTTTGCAATTATAAATGTAGAGATGGCTCACCATGAAGCTTACTTTGTCATTGAGGAATGGGTAAAGGGTGAGAAACTTAGACTTGATGGATCCAACTTCCCTAGTTGGCTAGTGTGCCTGAATGATCTCCTTACCAGGAATCATGTGGTAGAATACATACGTCGCACGATGGATTTGGCTAAGCCAGCCCACTATGAGACCCCGCAAGAGATGGTAGACCGCTACTATTGTCAAGAGATGTCCACCTACATTCAGATAATAATGCGTTACGGGATGGTGGATGAAATCCATCCGCTCATGGGTGATCTTGATCCATATTCGATGGTGGATCAGCTGAGAGCAGAGTTCATAGGCCATGTGCGCATGTGGAAGCACGAGCTGCTTGGAGAGTTCCTTTCCATACAGATGGAGGAGCATACATGTCTGAAGGGTCACTTGGAGCGCATGCTTGATGCACACATGAGACTGGTTCACTTCGTGGACTACTGGATGGATGAATCGTTTGTGATAGGCATGCTGCTTCGATCGTTGCCTCCCAGCTATGATGGACATGTCTGGAGTAGCATCATGAGTGGTGAGACGGAAACATTGGATTTCCAAGAGTTCATATTATGTTTCAGGAACGTAAAGGTTGAACCAATCACCGGTGAGGTCATCGATGACAAATGTATATATTTGATATACGATTTTATAAATGTTATAATCTTGCAAACACATTTGCAGTGTTAAGTATATTTGATATTTGTTCTATTTTGCTGAAAACAGGTCCTTCTACATGAGAGGTGCTTGCTGGAGAGGAGGTGACGTTGCGTGTTTATGGCGAGCATGATGATGATGGCCGATGACACTCTCCCTCGACATTTATCATTTAGTTTGTGTTTAGGATGATTATTGTAATCAAAATATTATGAACTTCTTTAGTGTGTCTCACACTTTGTGAGATCGTTATTCATATGAGTTTGTAACAAACAGTTGTTCTACTTTTATGAATGATTTCTATTCATGTTCATATCTTGTTTGATTATGTGTGAATTATCCTTGTTGTTTGAAACTAATTGATAATGCATGAACATTTGTAAAATATTGAAATGCCTTTAAAAAGCCCAACTTAATGATATTTCATCAATGAATGAAACCATTGTTTAAATTCAAAGTTATAATGATAATATGTGAAAGTCATTCGATTTCTTGTCACATATAAATCATGCCTAAGTTTGGCAAAAATAACTTGAACACCGTGTATTACTTGAATACAAAGTGTTTTAATGAATTGTTGAAAGTAAATACATATTCGATGTATTGTGTTTTGACAAAATGGTAATTATCATTAAATGATTGTTTAAAAGTGTAAAGAAGTTTACAAAAGGAAACATGAATATGAAACTATTTGATTTGATCTAAGTGTTTCATTAATAAAAGGGTATAAATATAAAAGAGAATCTAATTGCTATGATTTGATCAATAGTAATGAAATTCGACTTTATAAAGAATGGCATAAAAGTAATTGTGAAATGCAAAGTGTTTTGAAATTTCAAAATGCAAAGCATCACAATGTGATATTAGATATCAAAGTGGGTGAATGGATGGCACCAAATAAATCGTTGTAGTGTAGATGTAGAGACCATTAGTTAGAAATAGTTAGCACTCAATTAGAATATATAGTGAACCATTTGAATTCGTGAAAGTTTGGGGGTTATTCGATATAACCAACATAGCAAATAAGTCCTTGTAGAGTGTTCATTGGAAACTTTGAATACGAAGTCCATAGCTAAAACCAAAAGAGAAGCAAAACTTGTATTGCTTGGATTTTGGTGCATTCTTGAGGAAGTTCACATTCAGTGAGACTTCTCAATTATGGAGCAAATGGAAGATAGTGAAAAACACGATGAGGATTCTGATCCATGCATCTGAGTGTTGAGAAGCGCAACGAGAAGCGTTCCTGAACGATTCTCTTCACAAAGGAAAGAATCAATGATATTGATCATTGTGTTTCCCCACTAGTGTTTTCATTACATGAAGTAGGATTCAAAAAGTAATTGATATCTTGTATGGAGACATTTTTGAATCATTTGTCATGATTATTGGAATATGACATACCTATGAACTACTAAGGAAATAATGGTAAACTAGAATTATGAGAAATCCTAGAAGCAAAATTCAATTGAGATTAGAAAGCAGTTTGTTGCTGAATCTCACAAGTAAAAGGGGTTACTTGGAATTTTCCCAAATGACTGCAAATCCATAATGGAAAAGGGGGTGAATGATAAAAGCATAATTTGTCAAGTATTGGACAAATTCAAATGAATTTGATTCAAGTGTACTAAATGTCTAGAGGATTTAAAACTAGTAATAGTACTAGTATCTCATAACAAAACTCCAAGTTTGATATTTGATCAAAGGATTTTGAAGTTATTCAAAATAGTGAGTGGATATGCAATTTGCATAAAATTAAGTTGGAGCTATGAAAGTCTTCCTGAAACAATATGTGATTGACATATTTTTGAGTGGGAGCTTATAGGAGTAATTCTTAATTGTGTTAAGAATGAAAGCACAAATACTTATAAATAATGATTTATAAGATGTAGAAGTTGATAATAGGTGTATTATGATATTATGTAGTATTCCTTAAGGGATTCTAAAAGGGGTTTTTAGAATAGAAGTTAATTAAGGAACTGGCTCTTAATAACTCAAATTAGGAATAGTATTAAGTTACACATCAATGGTTGAAAGAAATAAAAGGATGATCATCATCCACTATGTTGAGACATAGGTTCTATCTTAGTAAACCATGATGATAACTCAGCATAATATGTGATCCAAATACGGAACGTTTAAAAGTGATTAAGTTCGAATCATAGAACGTTGAGCTAAGTTTGTCCGCAGTGTCTAATAGAGAACTGGAGACATGTTTTCCAAATCCATGAAGGATGACATATCTTAAAACATAAAGGGTTATGTTATAAGGGAATATGTTGGAAACTCCCATAAATACCGATTAAAGTCAAGTAGGAAACGAGGTGAACAAAAACATCGAAAGTTGCACAGAGTGCACTAGTGTTTCGATGAATACATTTATAATAATAGATAAGGGTACCATCTAAAGTGTTGTATAATGTTATGGCGGGGCTAGTTCACTTTTAACGTAGAATGATGTGTCCCAGGGCACAATGCCCATGAGAAAGCCCTTGAGGTTGATCTAAAGTCACTGTAGGCTCCTGGAATCAGGCCTCGTTCTGCTGCCATAGCGATGATGCATACACACAGATGTTATCATGTGATGATAAAGTATTGATGTCAATCAAGGTGACATTAGTAAGTTACAAAGGATTTGGGATTGTAAAGTACAGACCCAAGACTCAACCTCTTCCATGAGCAAGCATGTTCAGGGTACCGGATATTTGGTGCCAATGATTAAGAACAAATGCAGCTAGTGTATTTGTACTCTAGTGCAAGTGGGAGACTGTTGGAAATATGCCCTAGAGATAAATAGTAGTAAGGACTATTATCATATTGCATATAGTTTATGATTAAGTTTTATATCATGTATAACTATATTGAGTGGAAACATCAATACACGTGTGATATACAAACAACCAGGGGTTCCTAGTGAAACTCTAGTCACTGGTTCATTGGTCAACAAATGATCATGTTTCCTGATCATGTGGCATTATTGCCAGTTGGAAATGGAGTCATCTCATTCTGAGAATGAGATGATGAACCAATACCCAACCTAAACATCATGACCCGATCGTGTCACGAAGTTCAAGTTACGATGATTAGAAATGGATCCTCGTAGACTATTCCTTAGACCGTGAGGCTATATCAATCACTGTCTCCCGAGAGTGCTTAGATAGCATCAAGCACCACTTGGTAATACAGTGGTAATAAAGGTGTGTTCAGGTACTCGGAGGAAACCGTAGAGGCAATATATGTCAAGAGCGGGATTTGTCTGTCCATGTGACGAGAAGATACTCAAGGGCCCACTCGGGGAAGTTATATCCAATAGTTGTGCAGCGTGTGATTTGATCACAAGGATATCACTTGTCAGAACAAGTCAAGTAGCGTTGTTCAGTAACGAGATTGAACACGACATGGTGATGTCATTGATCAAATCTCGGGCAATGCAAGTATCGAGAGACAAAGGGAATAAGACACGACTATCCCGGTTCAAACGACAAAAGATCTTCGTGGAACGCACGGGGGTCACATGGCCATCCAGGTCCCTCTGTCGATCATTGGTGTGGGAGTGTCCCGACCATGTATGGAGTGTTCCCGAACCATGGGGTACCACGCTGATGACCCACAAGTATAGGGGGTATATCGCAGTATTTATTGATTCGACACAAGGGGAGCCAAAGAATATTTATAAGCCTTAACAACTGAGTTGTCAATTCAGCTGCACCTGGAAACAATATTGCTCACAGTAGTTTATCAGTAGCAATAGTTTTGTAGTAGGAATAGCAAAGTAGCAGCAGCAGTAAAGTAAAGGCAGCCGTAACAATAGCAGTAAACAGTAGGATTCGAGTGCGGTAGGCATAGGGATGGACGGGCGTTGCATGGACAAGACAATTCACATACCAATCAGAACATAGGGCAATTGCAGATAAATAAGATAAAGCATCCAAGTACTAGATAATCCTAGGCATGTGTTCCATATATAGTCATACGTGCTCGCAATGAGAACTTGCACAACATATTTTGTCCTGCCAGCCCGTTTGCAGCGAGGCCTCTAGGGAACTACTGGCAATTAAGGTGCTCCTTTTCATAGAGCACCGGAGCAATGCATTAACACTCTGTGAAAACATGTGATCCTCACATCAAAGCCATTCCCTCCGGTTATCCCGATTTCAGTCACTTCGGGGCCATTGGTTCCGGACAACAACATGTGTATACAACTTGCAGATAAGACCAAAAACAATACTATCATAATGAATCAATAACATGTTCAGATCTGAAATCATGGCACTCGGGCCCTAGTGACAAGCATTAAGCACAACAAGTCGCAACAAAGTCATAAAGCACTAATAAAAGATACTAGGCACCATGCCCTAAGAATCTGATGCCATTACATGAACGATCTCATCCAATCCCTACCATCCCCATAGCCTACAGCGGGAGATTACTCACTCATATATGGGGGAAACATGGATGGTCGATGGAGAAGCGATGGTGATGATGATGGTGATGATCTCCTCCAATTCCCCGTCCTGGCAGGGTGCCAGAACGGAGTTTCTGGTGTTGTTTTGTGGAATCTGGTGGTGGCGGTGGAGCGGAACTCGTTCTGGAAAAACGTCGAACCCCCAGGAGTTTTTAGGTCAGAAGGCTTCTTATAGGCGAAGAGGGAGACCGAGAGGGTGCCTGGGCTGGCCACACCACCCCATGGCGCGGCCAGGCCTGGCCCGCGCGGCCAGGTGGTGTGGTGGCCCCTGGATCCTCTCCGTCTCGTATTCTGGCTCCATATGACTTCTGGTAAAATAGGCACTTTGGCTTTTGTCCCATCCAATTCCGAGAATATTCATTTTATGACTTTCCTGGAACCAAAAACAGCAGAAAACAGGCAGATGGCACTCTGGCTCTTGTTAATAGGTTAGTCCAAGAAATCATATGAAAAGTACTCCAAAGTGTGGACAAAACACAAGAAAGTGGATAAAACCAAGCATGGAATATCAAAAATTATAGATACATTTGCAATGTATCAACATCCCCAAGCTTAACTCCTGCTCGTCCTCGAGTAGGTAAGTGATAAAAAGAAAGAATAATTTTTGAGGTGACATGCACCATCATAAACTTGATCAAAGTATTTGTAAAACATTCAAAGCTGGGATCATAGTACTTCAATCATAACATGAAAGACAAAGTTCTAGCAATAAGACATAGTAACTATGTTGCAACATGAAAAGGCACAGACAAAAGATTCATGAATAACAATGCTTTGCAAGACGTTTGTTTGTTTCTCATAAAGAAAACATAGCATAGTGGCATTCAGCATGTCCCTCATAGAGTAGCAAACATAAATGCATAGGACACCTTCGAATTTACAAGAGTGACTAGATACAAATAGTTTAGAACAAGCAATATCAAGGTATGCATCAATCAACAAGTCTTGGGACAATGCACATAGAACTAAGAATGGCCACTATGCTCTCAAGAAAGTGCTCGTAGAATGTGTGGACACTCAACAAGGAAATGAATAGGTTTTGAAAAGTTTGAAAGGCTTCCAAATGCTGAAAGTATGATACTCATTAGCTTTGAGCTCTCATTGCCCCTATCATAAGCATCTTGAAGTGATTAAGGTTAAAGTGAACAAACTATGGTGTACATGCTTGACGAAGTATAAGTTAGAAATCTCATGTCCCTTGTATACGAGGGCCGCTCCTCATGCTACTCCAGTTTAGTCACCGGTAAGTTCTTGTCATTGTAAGTACATGTGTATCATAGAGAACCGCCAACGGGGTACCCCTTGCCCGATGATACGGAAGAATCCCCATATCAAAATGATAAGGCAAGCAGACAACGAGCATCTCAGCAATCTTCTTATTTACCATGGGAATATGGTGCTTTTTCTCTCTTTCCTCTTTTCATAATCTCTTTTTTTTCTTTTTCTCTTTTTTCTCAATATAGGACTCTTTTTTTATAAGAAGAATGCTTCATAAACAGCTCAATATGGTTGTGCTGCAGGTTTCGACCATGTCAGCATGGATTAGACCAGCGGCCCAGGCGTTTCTCTAACACATATACATAACTCCATGGACTTACAAGCTCGCCTTTCATTTCACACCGACGACATCCATATACCAAAGAGCATGATATCAACTAGGTAAAAAGTACCAAGTGCAATGTTTAAAGCATTCCCCATGAAAGCATTGTTCTGCTAATTCCCAACAAATAAGTGCAAGCATATACAACATAGACGACACAATGGTTCAAGTTTATTAAAGGGCAAGAAAAGTAAAGTGTGCCATCAAGTTCGTGAGAGCTTTAATCACTAGTTTTCTCATAACAAGTTTAATTTGGAAGGTAAACAAAAGCATGAATATACTTGGAATACCATAAGCTAGTAGGTAGGTATGGTGGACTCTTTAGAATAACTTGGTTTAGGGAGTTGGATGCATGAGTGGAACTCATACTTGGTTGTGGAGGCTAGCAAAAGACTGGGAGCGACAAACTAAGAGAGCAATAATGGCCATAATCATGCAGAGGGACAAAACATCATTGATCAAAGCATAAAGTGATACTACAAGTTGAAAACTAAAGGATCATAAAGGCTATGGTGACTTGAGATAGTCATAACATGGTGTGAGCATGCGCCAACTCAACCCAAATAAAGCATCAAAGGAGAATACCACTATACTATGCGTGGCAAAGAATACTAAGCATAAAGCCAAAACAATATCAAGCATGGCATGACAAAGCATAGGCCACAGTCAAAAACGAGCTCTTTTTACCACATAAGCATGAACTTTCCTACTCTTTTCCAAACCAAACCAAACTATTTGCAAACCAATGTACAAAAGAGGGGGTCCAACCAATTTATTCAGCAAACTAAGCAAACAAAGCAAATGAAAACCAAAATGAAAACGAAAATGAAAAAGAAGACGCTCCAAGAACAACACAACTATGCATGAAACAATAAAAATGAAGCGTTTGGAAGAAACCTAGGATTTTTATTGATGAAGAGGGGGATGCCTTGGGCATCCCCAAGCTTTGACGCTTGTACTTCTTGGATATTTCTTGGGGTGACACGCGTGCATCCCCAAGCTTGAGCTTTAGTCCATCCTTCATCTCATTACTCATTCCTTCCATACACATGAAATTTTTCCTTCATACAAAACTTCACACAATCTTTATTAGCAACATTAGTGCACTCAAGATAATAGGTATTAAGGTTCAGTTCTAACACCAAATAAACTTCCATTAGAACACTAGCTACTGTACCACTTCCCTCAAAAAGCTCAGTTCCCCAAAAGAACTCAAAAAGGAACCAACAAGAAGCAAATGCAGAAAATGGCGGAAATCTGTCAAAACAGAACAACAGGTAAAGAAGAATTTTTTCGAAGACCTTATGTTGCTCAAATCAAAAAGTGTTGAACTAACGAAAGTTAGTTAACAACCTGGGGCAGAAGCACAAAAATTCACGCCTCAAAAAGACGTTCATAGATTTTACACGAATGTTTACGATGAAGCACAAAAATCTGTTTTGGGACAGCAACTTTCCCAATCATTACTTCTCTCTCATTAGAGGTTACTCTTGGCACAAAAAGCAAAAAACGATAAGTAGCGGTTATTACTGAAGTAATAACTTCCAAGACTCATCTAAAACTTTTGGGTTATCTCCCAATAAGTATTTTTCTTTAACGCCTTTAAGTTAGGCATAAGCAAAAACTAAAATGGATAGAATAGAAGTAAGTGGAGATAATCATGGTGAAAACATTGTTTTGTTCAATGAAATCCTTTTGTTAACAAGGTTGATCAGGTCTTGTTACCAAAACAATTTCATATGAGACAAAACTTTGTATTCCACTAATGATTATGTTACCTCAACCTTGATAGCAATGGTCCCAATCATAATAGTTTTCTCTTGGTATGGGACAATATATTTCTCCAACTTGAATGCCCTCAACATGTTCAATTGAATTCAAAACCGTAAGTCCTATCAATCTTCTTGGGGAAATAGATAGTATGTTCCTTGTCATTAACATTGAAGGTCACCTTCCCTTTATTACAATTAATAGCAGCTCCTGCAGTATTTAAGAAAAGGTCTCCCAAGAATAATAGACATATTATCATCTTCAGGCATGATAATTTGAGAGGATGCTCACATAAGAAAAATGAGTTGAAGTAAAAGAGATCATCAAGAAGCAAATTCAAAACACATTTAAGTCTAACCCACTTCCTATGCATAGGAATCGTGTATGCAAATAAATTCACAAAGAACAAAGTGACAGGCATAGGAAGATAAAACAAGAGTAACTTCAAAACTTTCAGCACATAGAGAGGTGTTTCAATGCCATGAAAACTTCCACAACCATATTTTCCTCTCTCATAAAAAATTTCAGTAGCCTCATGAATAAACTCAACAATATAACTATCACATAAAGAATGCTTTTCATGATCTACAAGCACTAGAGCTTTATCATAAACATTTTCAAAAGAATCCTCGGGAACATAACATTCATCCTCCTTTAGTAAGCATGGAGGACAATCAAATAATGTAAGGGATAAAGAATTACTCTCATTAGAAGGTAGGCATGGGTAGCTAATCCATTATTCCTCCTTTTGTTCATCACTCTCCTCCTCTTTTTCATCTAATGAGATTTCAGATTCATCAATTTCTTCTTTCATAGGATCCTGCAAGGCATTAGTCTCTTCCATTTGTGGAAATCATCTATTAATATATTCAAGAATATAGCCATTTTCATCCTTGTAATTAGCAAAGCAAAATTTAAGTATACCATAAACATCATATTTGTAAGGTGAATCATCAATATTTTCAAGCAAACTAGCAAGTTCAAAAGCACCCTTCCAAGCAATAAATTCTTCAATTTGTTCCGCATCATAAAAGTCATAAATTCCTTTAGCATAAGAAGATATGGTATCATTATCATTATACTCACATTGAAAAGGGAGGTGTTTATACCTCTTTCTGCAACAAGATTTATCACAGCAATAAGTAACATTATAAGTAGAGCACACGTTTCTAGCAATGGTATACAATTTATCAATTTGTTCCCATAAGTGTTTCCCTTTTTGTGACAAGCGGTGTTCCTTATAATAATATTTTTGAACTTCGTGAACCCACCTTGCCAATAAGATTCAGTTTCAGAGAAACTAACCATTGCCAACAAGCATGATAAAGCAAGACAATAACAGACCAACGAAGATAACAACTAGAGTAGGAACTACTTTTTTGTATTTTTGATAAAGAAACAAGCAAACAAGGAGAAAATAAACTTAGCTTTAACAATAGTGAATCCAAGTGAACTTGATAAATAAAGCTATGCTCCCTGGCAACGGCGCCAGAAAATAGTCTTGATGACCCACAAGTATAGGGGGTATATCGCAGTATTTTCGAGGGAAGTGAAACCCAATTTATTGATTCGACACAAGGGGAGCCAAAGAATATTTATAAGCCTTAACAATTGAGTTGTCAATTCAGCTGCACCTGGAAACAATCTTGCTCACAACAGTTTATCAGTAGCAACAGTTTTGTAGTAGGAATAGCAAAGTAGGAGCAGCAGTAAAGTAAAGGCAGCAGTAGCAATAGCAGTAAACAGTAGGATTCGAGTGCGGTAGGCATAGGGATGGATGGACGGGCGTTGCATGGACAAGACAATTCACATAGCAATCAGAACATATGGCAATTGCAGATAAATAAGATAAAGCATCCAAGTACTAGATAATCCTAGGCATGTGATCCATATATAGTCATACGTGCTCGCAATGAGAACTTGCACAACATCTTTTGTCCTGCCAGCCCATTTGCAGCGGGGCCTCTAGGGAACTACTAGCAATTAAGGTGCTCCTTTTAATAGAGCACCGGAGCAAAGCATTAACACTCCGTCAACACATGTGATCCTCACATCAAAGCCATTCCCTCCGATTATCCCGATTTCTGTCACTTCGGGGCCATTGGTTCCGGACAACAACGTGTGTATACAACTTGCAGATAAGACCAAAAACAATACTATCATAATGAATCAATAACATGTTCAGATCTGAAATCATGGCACTCGGGCCCTAGTGACAAGCATTAAGCACAACAAGTCGCAAAAAAGTCATAAAGCACTAATAAAAGATACTAGGCACCATGTCCTAACAATCTGATGCCATTACATGAACGATCTCATCCAATCCCTACCATCCCCATAGCCTACAGCGGGGGATTACTCACTCATATATGGGGGGAACATGGATGGTCGATGGAGAAGTGATGGTGATGATGATGGCAATGGCGATGATCTCCTCCAATTCCCCGTCCTGGTAGGGTGCCAGAACGAAGTTTCTGGTGCTGTTTTGTGGAATCTGGTGGTGGCGGTGGAGCGGACCTCCTTTTGGAAAAACGTCGAACCCCCCGGAGTTTTTAGGTCAGAAGGCTTCTTATAGGCGAAGAGGGAGACCGAGGGGGTGCCTGGGCTGGCCACACCACCCCCTGGCGTGGCCAGGCCTGGCCCGCGCGGTCAGGTGGTGTGGTGGCCCCTGGCTCCTCTCCGTCTCGTATTCTGGCTCCAGATGACTTCCGGTAAAATAGGCACTTTAGCTTTTGTCCCGTCCAATTCCGAGAATATTCATTTTCTGACTTTCCTGGAACCAAAAACAGCAGAAAACAGGCAGCTGGCACTATGGCTCTTGTTAATAGGTTAGTCTAAGAAATTATATGAAAAGTACTCCAAAGTGTGGACAAAACACAAGAAAGTGGATAAAACCAAGCATGGAACATCAAAAATTATGGATACATTTGCAATGTATCACACGCTTAAGGTCTTGATGATGCTTAGAGTGTTTATAGGATCGGTAGAATCGCCGAAGATTTGTAGAGAGAAAACCGGAAGGGTTTCGGTAAGTCCGGAGGATGTCCGGAGTGGAGGTGGAACTGCTCCGTAGCCACGGAGGTTAAATAATATGTGAATGAATGTTAAATATTGATCTAATCATTTATTCATAATTATTTAATAAAGATAAAAAATCAATTTAAATGGTCAAAGCCTTATGGGCCAATTACCGGAGGGGAGAGGGCCCATTAGGGAAAGGAGAGAGGGAGAAGGGGCTAAGGGGGTGGCCGGCGCCCTAGTGGGCCAGACCCCTCGCGTGGGGCCCATGGGGGTGGCCGGCGGTGCCACCCCTCCCCCCTCCTCTCCATTAGTCCCACCCGAGGACTTTGAGGGAGGTAGTACCTCCCCTCCCCTATATATAGTGGGTGTATTTGGCCAAATAAAATACATCAATAATGAATAAAGGTCTTCTCACTTCTGGGAGGACCTCTAATTGATATTTTTCTCTCACCCCCTCTCTCTCTCATGACCGTGGTCCCAAGTCTGGACTGCGTGAACGAGAGACATCTTCACCACGGAGCGCCGTCGCGCTGCGGGATTCGGATCCGGGAGCTCTACTTCCGCAACTGTTGCTGGATCGGGGAAGCAAGAGTCATCGTCAGGCACCGGACGTGTGTAACTCCCCGCGAGGTGTCACACTTGAGGCACTCGGTCGTTGGAGCCAAGGGAGCGCAAGGACTTCATCGCGACCTTGAGGTCGGCTTCGGCTCGTCTACATCAACCACGCTCTCCTGAGCGTTGACAACGCTTTTCGGTCTTCAAGGGTAAGTTCACGAAAAGCCCCTCCTGTTACTGTATTACTAATAGATTGGTCCTGGCAGCTTCTGGGGTTCAAGGGCGTAGGGTAAAATTTTATTGTTTTCATACGGGGAACCCCTACAAATACTTGTTCTTGTGGCAGCTTGTTGTCATCACAGGAGCGTCCAATTTAGATGTTGATGTGTGCCTTGCTAGTTGTGTAAAGGCACCGGTTCCCGCCTCGAAGGGTACCAATAGTGGAAAGATGTATATGTCCTTTTGTGGCGAGATCCATCAGAGAACATGGTGAGGCCTTTTGTGGTGTGGTGGTCTTAGTACCGCCCACCCCTCCAACGCAGACGTACTTCCCTTAACAAGGAAGGAATTGTGGTCAAACAAATCATGTGTCTCTGCGTGCTCCTCTATGGTTTCTTCGTTCCTCGCTTTTACTCGCTTCGTAGTTAGGTTTGGATATAGGAAAATTCTTCGTAGTTGCATATCTAGAGAATTTACCTCTGTGTCAATCCTAAAATTGAAAAAGAATTAAAATTTGGAGTAACGCCTATTCACCCCCCCCCCCCCATCTAGGTGCCCATACGATCCATTTCAGCGTACGCTCGACATTGACCGCCGCATCGCGAATACTGATGAGCGCATCCGCCGCTGCTACGCCAAGGTTGCGAGGAGTGGGAACAGATGAAGAAAGACAATGAGGGGGTACTCTCGCAGCTCCGCCAGGCCCTCCGTGAGGAATGTCAAGGGAAAGCCAAGACTTAGGAGGCGCGCTTCCTGGAGAAGAAGGAGAAGCTGGAAGGCTCCCTTCGCAGGGCGGAGGAACGTCTGGCCCAGGCTCTCGCCGATCTGGACATCATGAAGGAGCTGTAAATTTCCCACCAAGAGCTCCAGAAGTGTTGGGACCAGCGTGACAAGGTGGAGCGGGAGCTCCGTGTGCTGGAGAACGAGTAGTGCAAGATGTACCGAGCGCTTGCTAAGCGTGCGGCCGCCACTCTCCAGGACTTTGGGGTGATCGACTTCTACATGGGGCCTCTTGCTGATGCAACCATGGATGGTGCCTTCATATCACTCTTCGACCGGATCAAAACGACGCTGGAGGGGAGAGCTGAGCTCTACCATGGGTAGCATCTGGACGATTGCCGGAAGGTGATGCGAGTCGTGGCGACCCACATCTTCTCCACCCTCTACCAGCATGACCCCAATTTCCCTTGGGGGACGCTCCTGCCGAAGGTGACGCACCCCAAGGGCACTTCGCCAAGCGAGATCGCCCGCTTCCATGAAGATCGAGTCACCCAAGGGACAATCCCACAAGGGACCCATAACAGTGTGTGTGTGTGTGTGTTGCTAGCTTGCTTGGTTACTTCTTGTGGATCAGATCAGATGAAAACTTCATCCCTTAGCTAGTTAATTACCTTTTTGCGATTTACCCTGGCTGGTGAAACTTTCCCCTAGCCTATGATGTTATTTTGAGGCAATAAACTGCATAATAACAGATTCTACTTTTCCCCTAATTACTTCTTAGTGATGAACATAAATTGTGCATTTCACTGTGAACTTCTGAGAGATCTAAACCATACTAAACCCCTCTTTCCCATTATTACTTGTTTTCTTTTGTTTTGTTTTTGCAGGGATCGAGATCCAGAAGAAGCTCAAGACTTTAGATAGAAAAGTAGCATATGATTTTATATTTTCTTTACTATTGTAATTTTTAATCCCTTTATTGTAAAGAACAATGTAACCTTGTATTATCCAATAAAGATATTCCTTATTTTTTATTATATTCTTTTATTTTTGTTTGCTCCATTTGTACATTGTAATATTCAACAATTGTTATAAACTATTATTTTTGAAATGCAATTACTTTTGTTATTAAATATTATTGAATTGTCTTATAGACAATTGTAAGGACTTATATTAAATTATTTATTTATAACAATGTTACTTTTCTTTTTTTAACTTATATTAATATTGAATTCCTTGTGACTTGTAGATTATTTCACTATTGTTTGAATAAATAAGAATTACATTCTTTATTTCAAGTAGCATTCCTTTTTTTAATTGCTTTATTATCAGTAATTTAATTTCATTTTTTGTTTAAAATTAAATATTTTGTTTTGAATAATCCAACTTGAATTGTTTTCCCTCAAAACACCAAATTCTGCAAAAGGTCATGTCGAAGTCCGTCGCACCTACCCTGACGTCTCCATCATAACACGAGAAACCTTGATCCCTCTACACCTCTTTTAGTTTTGCGCAAAAATTTCCCGGATTTTCTGATGCATGAATGCAATGCACACAACTGTGGTCTCTCTTTTTCTGACCTAAAACCCTAGTATGTTACAGATACACTAGGCCCACTCGGTGAGATTATATCCAATAGGTTGCAACCAAATGACTAGGTCATAGGGATACAGTATCACGGTAACAAGTTAAGTGGACTTGTCAGGAACAAAATCGATGATCAAATCTCGGATAAGTCATGTATCAAAGAAACAAAAATAATTGGACTCGGAGTTTATGGTTCAAGCGACAAAGCATCATGTAATGCATGGGGTTCATTATGGACATTCTGGTCCCGCTATTGATCATTGATTGAGAGTGATCTCGATTATGTCTATACCATTTCTGAACCATGGGGTAACACACTTAAGGGTCTTACGATATTCTGAGATGGACATGAAAGAATTGCGATCACAGATGGAAAGAAGAGAGAAAGCCAGAAGTGTTTCGGGTAGAGTCAAAGTCATTTGGAGTGATCGAAAATGATTTTTTGATCATGAGAAAATGTTAAATATGTTTAATTATTAATTATTATAACTAATAATAAAATAAATTTTAAAAATAATTTTTATTGGGCAACCTCCGCTAATGGGCCAAATTTCCGAAGGGAAAAAGGGTCCAAGAGGGAGGCCACCCGGAGGGCAGCCGCCGCCGTCTAGGCCCCATTGACCAGGCCCCTAGGGGCTACCACATGGACAAGTGGGCGGGCTGGCGAGCGAGGTGGGTCCCACCCCGACCACAGCCACCGTGCATCAGGCAACTAGGGCCCATCTGGGCCAATCGGCCTCCTTGGCCACGCACGCCACCCCTCCCCTCCTCCTTTAGTCCTACATTGCCAGCTGGGTGCCTCCTTTTCCTCTATATAAAGAGGAGAATAGGTGATGGAAAATATACAATAAAATTGGGGAATTTCCTAAGGCCTTTTTCCTTACGAAATTGCTCCATCTCTCTCTCCGTTGAATCTCTCACGAGTGCGGTTCCAAGAAAATAACTCTATTACTCTCACACATGAGGTGTCCAATCTCTGAAATCACTTGCACTAGTGTTGAACGGTCATGAGCTTTTGAGTTTGCAGCCTCCACTAAATATGAGCAATCAGATTCAACCATGATCATTTTATCAGACCGTTGTAGGGAAAGTCTCAATCCTTCCTCACAAGCTTTAGCTTCAGCCTCAAGGGGTCTTGGCAATTAAAAAGTTGGCGGCATGCCGAGAAAATAACATTGCTGTCTTCATCCCGAAGAACCATACCAGCCCCTGCTGATCCATCAGTCAACTTTACTGAGCCATCAAAATTGAGTTTAACACGACCTTGGGGAGGTTTTACCCATTGCTTTCCAGGTGGTTTGGTCGACACAGCTACATGAGCAAGCTGGTCACTAACCACACATGCTTTCCCCTTAATCAGCTCATCAGTAGTATGTATATTGAGGCCTCTGGTTGTTTTTACATAAGAGCACAAAAAACGTTGAGATCCAACCACCGCGGGGGGTGGTTTGGAATGAGTGACTTCATTACGAGCGAACCATGTCCGACATTAACTAGGAGGAAGTAATCAACCATCCTTGGGGAAATGGAATTCAATACCGACCTGTACCAAGTAGCTGAATTAACTTGAGTGTCAGCGTCTGATGGTAGGAACCAAAAGTCTCTCATAGTTTTCCAAAGCTGGTACGCATGTAAGCATCTAAAAAGTGCATGCGCCACATCCTCAATCTCTACTCCACAAATAGAGCAGATACCGGTCACCTCCATGTCTCGTCTCTTCTTATTCTCTTTTGTAGCTAGAGCATTGTTTGCCGCTTTCCACGCAACACTTTAGGAGGAACAGGTGATATATGATCAAAGAATAATCGGACTATGTCATACACACATGTTTTATGTGCACTAAGTTTTGTAAATGGTCTCTGACATTTTTTTCATTTGTTTCACTGCCCTGCTAGCCATGGCCGAATTGTTCCCTAGGAACATGTTTTTTTCCTTTGTTGTTCCACTAGATGTCCTCCAAAAAAATATTTGGCATGGTTGTATGAATTTTGAGCATTCATATTTAGAGCATAAGCTAGTACTCTTGTTACCGCATTTCACAATTCAAACATAAATGGCCGGTTACCAACTAAGCAACAAGTAGGTTTTAGTTATATTTTTTCCGAAGATGTTCTGTAGATCCCATTTCAAAAAAAAAATGTTGTAGATTATTTGGTTTGGCGTTCAGCCGTAAGATAAGAATATGGG
Organism: Avena eriantha; assembly: GCA_910589775.1. Taxonomy (NCBI): domain Eukaryota; kingdom Viridiplantae; phylum Streptophyta; class Magnoliopsida; order Poales; family Poaceae; genus Avena; species Avena eriantha. Next base: position 490,475,139 of record OU342740.1, read on the forward strand.
CTACAAATGCAAATAGTTGAAGGCTCTTCAACATAAATGAAGGTTGAACATCACATATACACATAGCAAGAAATATGCACCAGTGGTGTGCATGATTTGGTCGGTCAGGCTTACAAAATCTAGACAGTGAGTTTGTCGCGCTCTGGCATGGACGTGGGAACCTGCTAAAAACTATCAAAATTACAGCTACAAGTGGCATCTCTTCCATGGCGAGATGCACCTCTTACAAAGCGTCATCAATCAATTGAAAAGATCTTGCGGTGTCACAAAGCCATATCGTCCAAGAAACCCTGTCCGCGGAGGGTCGGGGCAGCACCCAGCCGCTTCCTGGCGCAACTCATCCCGGGCCTCGTCAATTGCGAAGACCATCTCGTGGTAGTCCAGTTCGTCCAAGAAAGCATCCTCGTACATCTCTCGCTGAGTCTGATCGTCCAACAAAGCATGCCTATCCATGGCCATAGCCTGATCTCCTTCAACCTCGCTGGCGCACAACGCAGCAGCATCATAGGCCGCCGCACCGGTCGCTGCCATCTCGTCGATGGCCTCAACTGAAAGAAGATCTTGCCATGTCACAAAACCATATCGCCCAAGAAACCCTGTCCGCGGAGGGTCGGGGCTGCACCCGGCCGCTTCCTGGCGCAACTCATCCCGAGCCTCATCAATGGCGAAGACCATCTCGTGGTAGTCCAGTTCGTCCAAGAAGGCCTCCTCGTACATCTCTCGTTGAGCCTGCTCATCCAACAAAGCATGCCCATCCATAGCCTGATGATCTTCTTCAACCTTGCTAGCGCCGAGGATAGAATCATAGGCCGCCGCGTCGGTCTGTGCCATCTCGTCGACGGCATCCATGAGCTGGCGGGTGAATTCCTCAGTGGTCTTGCGCGCGTACTCACATGCTTCCCCACAAGCCTCACCGCCGGCCGCGACCGCCATCGTGATCATGTCGATGGCCTCCTCGATCTCGAGCGCGAAGTCGCCCCTGGCTATGGCGTCCAGATCTAGGACTTCTTTGGCCGCCGTGCCCGCAATTGCCATCTTCACAACGGCCACTCTGAGCTCGACGAGGGCGTCCAGGGCGTCTTCGTCGGCCTCCTCCGCCTCGATCTCGTCGAGGGCCTCCTCGAGCTCGCGGACGTAGGCGGTGAAGCCGGACTCCTCGATCGCGTCGCCGTCGGCCGCGTCCACTGATGTCGTCGCGTCGGCAGCCTCGAAAACCTTGCGGGCGAGCTCCTTGAAGGCTGTAGCCCCCATGTAAGTCTGTTCGCTCGTTCTCTCTCGATTCTCGTATGAATTCGCCGCAAGAACCAAGTAACGCTACGCTCAAGTTGTGATTGTTTACCTCGTGTGGAAGTGAAAGATCGGGGAAGAAGCAGCTGTTAATATAGGCAGAGTCCCCGGCGCCGCATGTGTCATCTGTGCACGTGTGGTCAGAGTCGGAGAAGGAATACAGTTTCGTATCAGAATTCGGAATTTGGACAACGTCGCACGCGAGCCCGTCTCCTTCCCTGCTTCCGGCTGGGACTCGGAGATTAGCAATTGAGCGGGAAAACTAAACAGGTTTCGACTGTTTGACCACTCGTGGTCGTCGAACAGTCTTGGTCCCGTGGAGCAAGATGCCACACAACGCAGAAAAACGGTGGTGGTATGTAACGATCGACCAAGAAAACTGCGAACGTTGTAAAACAATACTGTATTGTTGATTAGACACTACCCCGAAAAAGGAGATATGGCACGTTATATATAGAACACGTATGCGCTCTTACTCTTTTTTTTGAAATTAAACCATGTAGAGTAATAATTATCAACGGCACTACAAAGGGTTCCACCTAGACCTATTTGTAATTTTATTACTTTTGAGCATATTTGTACTATTGTTGATGATTTCTAATAGATTGGTGGAATTTCGTAAAAAAAATACGTGCCGACGTCCTCGTCCCTCCATACTGGTGCATGATGGCCATAGGCGGACTCAACCGTCCCTAAGCTTGGGAACGTGCCTAGATTTTCGACCGGCCGACAAAGTCTAATTTGACGGGAATTTGATAAAAAGTAGTGTCACTATCCTTGAAATATACAGTTGCCTATGCTTTGAATAATTCTTGGATCCGCCACTGCTGGTGGCGACGGCCAGTTGTGGCTCAGCCCAGATCTTGCTGCCAGCAGCAGGCGTGCTCCTCCTCCGATCTGTAGGACGGGGCTCTGAGTAGTGTGGGGGATCACGGCTAGCGTGGCTAAGCGCCCTCGGTGGTTGCTGCTGGCTCGACACGGCTGCGGTGAGAACAACGTCAGCTTGAATCAAGCTCAGCAAAGCAACACACAACGGGTCTTCTGGAGGCGGCGGTAGGGACGAAAGTCTTGCCGCCTTTGCCGGCGGCGACGGCGCCTGAGGGTGTCGTTTCCCTCCTTGGAGACATCGCCGAGGTGAGCCGACACTTCTCTTGTTACCACTCTGGTTTGGTAGAGGTCTCCGGGCAAAATCCTAGGTCTAGAGCTGGATCGGCCCGATGGCGGCGTCTTCGGCATCGTCACTCTGTTGGGAGCATCGCGTTTGGAGACTCGGCATGGTGGCTCCAAGTTGACCTCCTTGGTGCCCGCGGCTGTCCTAGGGTGATCAACATGGGCGCAATGCACGCCTTCGTCGGCGAATCCAAGATGAGGCCCCTTCTCGGACCCGGCCAAGTCCCGCCATCTACTCTTCTTGATGGATGGTGCGTCGACAAGGAGAGTCCTTTGAAGCGTCGGTTCTTCAGATGCAACCGGCGTAGTTCGAGACGTGGCTTTGTTACTTAGCTTAGGACAAGCTCTTTATTTATTTTTTGTGTTTGTGGTGGCTGTCTTCGGACTAGCCGGAGTGGAGGTTGTGCTACACCTGTTGTTCGCAACGAGTGGGAGCTTTCTTGTAGTCAAACTTCTGCCTTCTATAAAGATAAGGTATGACATTGGTGTACTCTCAAAAAAATATAGATCCGAGAGGCAAATAATATATTTATTATCATATCACAATTAATTCATAAGAATTTTGTACCATGCTATAACTGAAGGGGTTCCACGGCAGAAAATAAAAAATCTAACGAGAACACCATAGCCAAGATCTATCTATGCAGATGTATAGTAACGAGAGGGATTCGGTGTACATACATTTGAAGACTGAAAGCGGCTAACGTTTCTGGATGATGTAGTCGATCGACATAGCCGACCTCAAGGTCGTAAAGACGCCCAAGCTCCAAGCTCCAAGCGAATAGCACCACAAGTGGTGTTGTCTCGTGGCCTTACACACATCGTTGTAGAGACGTCTCCCAGACTCCGGTCCAGCAAAACAGTAGAAGAAGATTGATCCAGACTGAGTCCAGCAGCACGACAGCGTGGGTATTATGGAGAAACCCCTATCTCCGTATGCAATCCCAATCTTGGAAACCACATGTGAGGTAGAGGGAGAGAGAATAGGCAAAGCCAATTGATGGGATTGATTTGGGGATGGGTATGGTGCCTATGCATAGGTCCGTCCCGCGAGCACAAGGCAAAGTGACTAGAGCTTTGATTCGCGGGACTGATCACCCTGCATGCGTCACCTCACCAAGGTCCTTGGTGCTTGAAACCCCTCATGCAAAACACATATGAGAACCACAGCAATGCATACCAGCATCCTGCACATAACCTGCTGGCATGACGATATCTCCAAAAGCAGGTCGCAAAAGCGGTTCTACTCCATAAGGATGTGGTCAGGGGCCTCATGAGAGTTCCCCTCTCGAGGCCCACAAGGTGTCCTCGTCGTAGACCTGCCTATGTTAGCAAAACAGAGTAGAAGCCGGTTCTCTAGGGGGCATCACAAGATGTGTCTCGCGAAGCCTCACGGGAGGTCCTCGTCGAGGTGCCATAGGGCATACTCGCTTAAGCCTTTCAAAAAGTTTCACTCTAGGGGAGCCGTCACGAGACACGCGTCGCACGGCACCACAAGGTGACCTTGCCGAGGTCCCCACGGTGCCTTCCATGAGATCCACGTTGGTAACCTCGCCTAGGTCTCACATCGCTAGCCTCGCGTGAGGATCTCTCGAGGCCCGCAAGGTGCCCTCAATGGGGCTTCCCTCTGTTAGCCAAACAGAACACGAGGCATCCCTCAGGGAGGCCGTCACAAGACGAGCTTCACGAGGCATCACGAGGCGTCCTTGCCGAGGGGCCACAAGGTGTCCTCGCACAGGTCTTGATGGCTTTGTAATGGCACCAGAAAAATGCTGGTGCGGTGTTGATGTAGAACTCGTTGGGAACCCCAAGAGGAAGGTATGATGAGCACAGCAGCAAGTTTCCCTAGGTTATGAAACCAAGGTTCAATCGAACCAGTAGGAGCAAGGAAACACCCCAAAGGTGTTACTAGCTGAGCCTTGGCAGGGCGCACTACCGGTGCTAGTAGCAACGTGGAGACCTGCACCACACAACCACAGAACTTTGTCCCCAACTTGCGATGAGGTTGTCAATCTCACTGTGTTTTGCGGAAAACAAAGGATTAAACGTATCGAATGGAAAGAAGTGAAGTTTGCAGAAAGTAAACACAAAGCAGTAAACAGTTTATAGATTTTATGTAAAGAAAAAGGACCGGGATCCATAGTTCACTAGAGGTGGCTCTCCTTAGATAGATAACATGATGGGTGAACAAATTACAGCGGGGCAATTGACAAACACCGAGAAAGCAATACATGCATATACTAATCATCTTGACTCCTCTGAGACTTGATTGGGCATTACAACATAATACATAGACCGCCATCCAACTGCATCTATGACTAATAATCCACCTTCAGGTTATCATCCGAACCCCCTCCAGTATTAAGTTGCAAGCAACAGCTTATTGCTTTACGAACTGCGTGTAAAGTAAACAATATGATTGTTCTATGAACAAAGGATTGTTGTTTTCTCCCTAGTAGCAACAGCACATCTAGTACCTTAGAGATTTCTGTCACTTCCCAGATTACCAGAGGCATGAACCCACTATCGAGCATAAATACTAACTCTTGGAGCTGCTAGCATCTACTTGGCCAAGATAGCTACTAACAACGGAAAGCATGCAAGATCACAAATAACAAAGACATGATAGAATCAATAATCAATCTGAAATAGCATCTCAATATCCATCGGATCCCCGCAAACACAACATGCAGAATTACAAATAGATGATCTTGATCATGAACGGAGCTCACAAGATCTAGACATGAAAGCACAAAGGAGGAGAACCAGCCATCTAGCTACTACATGGACCCGTAGTCCAAGGATGAACTACTCACGCATCACACCGGAGGCTTGCATGGTGATGAAGAAGGCCTCCAGGGTGAAATCCCCTCTCCAGCAGGGTGCCGGGAAGAGCTTCAGATCCCTCCCGATCTAGGGATGGAGATGACGGCGGCTATAGACTCTTTCGTGGATTTTTGATCGGGCCCTTAGGGTTTTCATCCCGAGGGCATCTTATAGGCGGAAGGGGAGGCCCAGGGGGTGCCTGAGGTGGCCAGACCACCCCCTGGCACGGGCCAAGCTGGGCCGCGCGGCCAGGTGGTGTGGTGGCCCCCTGGCCCCTCTCCGTCTCGTACTCTGGCATCTGATGACTTCCGGAAAAATAGGCACTTTGGCTTTTGTCCCGTCCAATTCCGAGAATATTCATTTTCTGACTTTCCTATAACCAAAAACAGCAGAAAACAGGCAGCTGGCACTGTGGCTCTTGTTAATAGGTTAGTTCAAGAAATCATATGAAAAGTACTCCAAAGTGTGGACAAAACACAAGAAAGTGGATAAAACCAAGCATGGATCATCAAAAATTATAGATACATTTGCAATGTATCAACATCCCCAAGCTTAACTCCTGCTCGTCCTCGAGTAGGTAAGTGATAAAAAGAAAGAATAATTTTTGAGGTGACATGCACCATCAAAGACTTGATCAAAGTATTTGTAAAACATTCAAAGCTGGGATCATAGTACTTCAATCATAACATGAAAGACAAAGTTCTAGCAATAAGACAAAGAAACTATGATGCAACATGAAAAGGCACAAACAAAAGATTCATGAATAACAATGCTTTGCAAGACATTTGTTTGTTTCACATAAAGAAAACATAGCATAATAGTATTCAGCTTGTCCCTCATAGAGTAGCAAAATATAAATGCATAGGAAACCTTCAAAGTTCATAAGAGTGACTAGATACAAATAGTTTAAAACAAGCAATATCAAGTTATGCATCAATCAACTAGTATTGGGACAATGCACATAGAACTAAGAATGGCCACTATGCTGTCAAAGTAGGTGCATAAAGGTAGAAGGTGGAGACTCAATATAATGGTGGAAGAAAGGCCTTCATAGAAGGAAGTAGGGATTCAAGTCTCATAAAGAGCTTCCAAAAATTATGGTACTTATAGCTTTCAGCTCCCATTGCCCCTATCATAAGCATCTTTAAGGTGATTAAGGTTAAAGTGACACAACTAAGAGGATATGCTTGACAAGTTATAAACCGAAATCTCATGCCCCTTACTTACGAAGATCGATCCTCATGCTACTCAACTTTAGTCACAAGTAAGCTCTTGTCATTATAAGTACATATGTATCATAAAGAACCGCCAACGGGGTACCCCTTGCACATGATACAGGAGCTATCCGATAATCAAAATGACAAGGCAAGCAGACAATGAGCCTCTCAGTGATCTTTTTATTTGCTATTTGCATAGGTTTTTATTGAGGATGCTTCATAGAGTGCTCATTATGGTGATGCTGAAAGTTTCCACCATGATTAGGCATGGCTTAGGCTAGCGGCCTAAGCATTTCTGCTAATTTCAACTTATAAAGCATAAGCATATACGCAACAAAGAAGGACCCAATGGTTCAAGTTTATTAGATGCAAAAAAGTAAAGTGTGCCATCAAGTTCGTGAGAGCTTTAATCACTAGTTTTCTCATAACAAGTTTAATTTGGAAGATAAATAAAAGCATGAATATACTTGGAATAGCATAATCTAGTAGGTAGGTATGGTGGACTCTTTGGAATAACTTGGTTTAGGTTTTGGATGCATGAGTGGAACTCATACTTGGTTGTGGAGGCTAGCAAAAGACTAGGAGCGACAAACTAAAAGAGCAATAATGGCCATAATCATGCAGAGCGACAAAACATCATTGATCAAATCATAAAGTGATACTACAAGTTGAAAACTAAAGGATCATAAAGGCTATGGTGATTTGAGATAGTCATAACATGGTGTGAGCATGCGCCAAGTCAACCGAAATAAAGCATCAAAGAAGAATACCACTATAGTATGCTTTAATATGCTAAAACAACACATGATTCATCCAAGGCACATTAAGCAATCTCAATTGTTTATAACAAGTCATGCTACAGCAAAGAATACTAAGCATAAAGCCAAAACAATATCAAGCAAGGCATGACAGAGCATAGGCCACAGTCAAAAACAAGCTCTTTTTACCACATAAGTATGAACTTTCCTACTCTTTTCCAAACCAAACCAAACTATTTGCAAACCAATGTATGAAAGAGGGGGTCCAACCAATTTATTCAGAAAACTAAGCAAACAAAGAAAACGAAAAAACAAAACGAAAACGAGAAAAAAGACGCTCCAAGAACAACACAACTGTGTATGAAACAACAAAAATGAAGCGTTTGGAAGAAACCTGGGATTTTTATTGATGAAGAAGGGGATGCCTTGGGCATCCCCAAGCTTTGACGCTTGTACTTCTTGGATATTTCTTGGGGTGACACGTGTGGCATCCCCAAACTTGATCTTTAGTCCATTCTTCATCTCATTACTCATTCCTTCCATACACCTGAAATTTTTCCTTCATACAAAACTTCACACAATCTTTATTAGCAACATTAGTGCACTCAAGATAAATAAGTCTTAAGGTTCAGTTCTAACACCAAATAAACTTCCATTAGAACACTAGATACTGTAGCACTTCCCTCAAAAATATCAATTCCCCAAAAGAACTCAAAAAGGAACCAACAAGAAGCAAATGCAGAAAATGGCAGAAATCTGTCAAAACAGACCAGCAGGTAAAGACGATTTTTTTCGAAGACCTTCTGTTGCTCAAATCAAAAAGTGTTGAACTAACTAAAGTTAGATAACAACCTGGGGCAGAAGAACAAAAATTCATGCCTCAAAAAGATGTTCAGGGATTTTACACGAATTTTTACGGTGAAGCATAGAAATCTGTTTCGGGGCAGCAACGTTCCCAATCATTACTTCTCTCTCATTAGAGGTTACTCTTGGCACAAAAAGAAAATATAAAGGATAAGGAGCGGTTATTACAGAGGTAATAACTTTCAGGACTCACCTAAAACTTTTGGGTTATCTCCCAATAAGTACTTTTGTTTAACGCCTATAAGTTAGGCATAAGAAGCAAGAAAGAATCAAGTATTCGAAGAAGCATTAAAACCAAATTTCTTGCCCTTACCTCTCTTACTTTTATTCTTAACCTTGGGGAAAATATGATTGTTTGGTGGAGAAGAAAGGTGCATGGTCCCCTTTCCCACATATATTATTGCTCCAAGGAGTTCTAATAGGGACCTTCCAAGTGTAATTTGTCCTTTTTGTGCACATTCAATAACAAGATAATCAGTAGAAATCATTTTCCCAAGGATCTTTGTAAATACTCCTTCAGCTATTCCAATAGGTAATACGGTAGCATTATTAGCAATAGATATTTATTTTCCTCCTTTAGTAACCCCCAAGTATTCAAAGATTCATAAATATCTTTGGGCATAAGACAAAATCCAGACATGGTATCACAGCGAGCCTAAAAAGTTTTAGCGTTTATCTCAATCTTTACTATAGGGAGCCAATTTGATGGTTCAGAATTTATTGGGACATAATTGTGATGCTCCCTAAGCATATTATAGCAATCTTTTAAGCTAGTAGTGCTAGTCTCAAGAGTGTTTAGTCTAGCAAATACTTTTGCGAAAGAAATATCAGTTTGGCTAAGCAAGTTGTAAGTAAGGATCAATTTATTTATAGCATTTATAGCATCATCCTCATTACATTGGAGGAAATATCCTCCCACAACAGCATCTAAAGCATATCTATAGGAAAGAGCAATTCCAAGGTAAAAACTTCTAAGGAACAAGCATTGGGTCATTATAGGCTCAGGCTTTTCATGTAGATCAGAGATTCTAGACCAAGCTTCCTTAAAACTTTCCTCAATTCCTTGTTTAAAAGTGAAAATCATTTCCTCGGGTGACATAGTGATTGGAGCAAGGCTACACATAGTGGAAACTTAAGAAAGGAACTAATTTTTTTGTGTTTTTGATAAGGAAACAAGCAAAAAAAGCAAAAAGAAACTAAGCAAAACAAAAACAACAAAATAAAGAGATTGGTTATGAGGGACTCCCCTTGTGAAGATGTCCTTGACTCCCCGGCAATGGCGCCAGAAAAATGATTGATGGCTCTGTAATGGCACCAGAAAAGTGCTGGTGCGGTGTTGATGTAGAGCTCGTTGGGAACCCCAAGAGGAAGGTATGATGAACACAGCAGCAAGTTTCCCTCAGTTATGAAACCAAGGTTTAATCGAACCAGTAGGAGCAAGGAAACACCCCAAAGGTGTTACTAGCTGAGCCTTGGCAGGGCGCACTACCGGTGCTAGTAGCAACGTGGAGACCTGCACAACACAACCATAGAACTTTGTCCCCAACTTGCGATGAGGTTGTCAATCTCACCGTGTTTTGCTGAAAACCAAGGATTAAACGTATCGAATGGAAAGAAGTAATAGTTTGCAGAAAGTAAACACAAAGCAATAAACAGTTTGTAGATTGTATGTAAAGAAAGAGGACCGGGATCCATAGTTCACTAGAGGTGGCTCTCCTTAAGATAGATAACATGTTGGGCGAACAAATTACAGCGGGGCAATTGACAAACATCGAGAAAGCAATACATGCATATACTAATCATCTTGACTCCTTTGGAACTTGATTGGGCATTACAACATTATACATAGACCGCCATCCAACTGCATCTATGACTAATAATCCACCTTCAAGTTATCATCCGAACCCCCTCCAGTATTAAGTTGCAAGCAACAGATTATTTCTTTACGAACTACGTGTAAAGTAAACAATACGATTGTTTTATGAACAAAGGATTGTTGTTTTCTCCCTACTAGCAACAGCACATCTAGTACCTTAGAGATTTCTGTCACTTCCCTAGATTACCAGAGGCATGAACCCACTATCGAGCATAAATACTAACTCTTGGAGTTGCTAGCATCTACTTGGCCAAGATAGCTACTAACAATGGAAAGCATGCAAGATCACAAATAACAAAGACATGATAGAATCAATAATCAATCCGAAATAGCATCTCAATATCCATCGGATCCCCGCAAACACAGCATGCAGAATTACAAATAGATGATCTTGATCATGAATGGAGCTCACAAGATCTAGACATGAAAGCACAAAGGAGGAGAACCAGCCATCTAGCTACTACATGGACCCGTAGTCTAAGGATGAACTACTCACGCATCACACCGGAGGCTTGTATGGTGATGAAGAAGGCCTCCAGGGTGAAATCCCCTCTCTAGCAGGGTGCCGGGAAGAGCTTCAGATCCCTCCCGATCTAGGGATGGAGATGACAGCGGCTATAGACTCTTTCGTGGATTTTTGATCGGGCCCTTAGGGTTTTCGTCCTGAGGGCATCTTATAGGCAGAAGGGGAGGCCGAGGGGGTGCTTGAGGCGGCCAGACCACCCCCTGGCGCGGGCCAAGCTAGGTCGCACGGCCAGGTGGTGTGGTAGCCCCCTGGCCCCTCTCTTTCTCGTACTCTGGCATCTGATGACTTCCGGAAAAATAGGCACTTTGGCTTTTGTCCCGTCCAATTCCGAGAATATTCATTTTCTCACTTTCCTGGAACCAAAAACAGCAGAAAACAGGCAGCTGATACTATGGCTCTTGTTAATAGGTTAGTTCAAGAAATCATATGAAAAGTACTCCAAAGTGTGGAAAAAACACAAGAAAGTGGATAAAACCAAGCATGGATCATCAAAAATTATAGATACATTTGCAATGTATCAGGTCTCTGCAAGAATTTTTTGCTAGAGCCATTGCAGGATGTGCCTCACGCGTCCCTCGTGTTCCAGCTCCCTAACTCGCTTAATAAGCTCCGCGTGAAACGTGTGACACTTGTTGAGGTTTGTAGGAACTCCATGTCATCTCTCGTGGAGTATGCTAAGAGATCCCTAGCTCTAGAGCCAACCCACGGCTGGGACTTCACCTCTCGCCAGCTTAGTAAACCAAGCACTTCCCGCCTCTATCATGTACCTCGCGAAGGGCTGGGGGCTTGAGGCATGGAAGCACACAATACATATAGTCCACTTATGTGAAACATATTCGTGTTGCACTAACTTCCTCACAGGAGCATAGTTTGACAATCGCATACTCACTACAAAGGAGAAAAACAAGTACATCGCCACCAAGAGCTCGTCAAGAGTAGAAGTTGGGGGAGGAGGCATCGTCTGAGCCATCATCATTAACTTCAATGGGGCATTACCCAAATTTTAGATTGGGACCTCCTATTCTTCTTCTTCAACCTCCCGCCCATAAACGGCGACCAAGTCCTTCACGTGATCTTAGATCTCGTCCACCAGCTTTGCGGCCTCGCCATCTTCCATGGGATTGGTCACCGCTGCAAGGTCTAGCTTTGGGTTTAGCTTAAAGAGGTTGCCAAAGACGCGGCTGCCTGTGGTGCTCAGGAGTTTGCAACATTCTTCCTCAATCACGGCGGTAAAGTTACATACTTCCCCACAAGCCTCACCGGCTGTGACTGCCATCATGATCATGTTGATGGCCTCCTCGATCTCGAGCGCAAAGTCGCCCCTAGCTATGGCATCCAGATCTAGGACTTCTTTGGCCGTTGTGCCTGCAATTTCCATCTTCACGACGGCCACCCTGAGCTCGACGAGGGCGTCTAGGACGTCTTCGTTGGTCTCCTCCGCTGTGATCTCATCGCGGGCCTCCTCGAGCTCGCGGACGTAGGTGGTGAAGCCAGACTCCTCGATCGCGTCACTATCTGCCGCGTCCATTGATGTCGTTGCATCGGCAGCCTCGAAAACCTTGCAGGCATGCTCCTTGAAGGTCGTAACCCCCATGGCGGCCATCGCCTCGCACATTTGTTCGCTCGTTTCTCTCTCGGTTCTCGTATGGATTCTCGGCAAGAACCAAGGATGACTGCTTTCAAGTTCTGATCGATTACCTCGGGTGGAAGCGAGAGATCGGACAAGCAGTTGTGTTAAAAGGCAGAGGCCTGTGCACGTGTGGTGAGAGTCGGAGAAGGAAAACAGTTTCCTGTCGGAAATCGGAATGGACGTCGTGGCACGCACGTATCCACCATGCAGCGAGCCCGTTTCCTTTCCTGCTTCTAGGTGTCGGAGTGGGACCCAGTGGATGGAACAACTCAAACCTGAAAGGAACAGATAGAGGAAAAAACGTGCGCCCCTGCGTCGTCCCCGCGGGCGATGCTAGGGGTGATGCCCTGCCTCCCTGCCTCCTCAGCTCCCATCCCCATCTCCCCCGCCGCCGCCGACGGGCGCTGCCGCGGCAAAGACCGGGTGGTGCCGGCAGCGGCGGGATGCCTTCTTCCCACACGTGGGGTGGTCGTGCGGGCGACCTCATCAGGCGGCGGTACCTCCTGTGGCAGCGTGCGTGCGGGGGGCTAGGGGCGGAGCATGGCAGCGGCGGCCTAGATGTTCGGCGGCAGTTTTTTCTGGCGAGGCGATGGTGGCTAGAGGGAAAGGTGGCCGGTGTTGCTGTGGTGGCTACAGGCGGCACGGGCCCAGATCTGAGCCAGGTTGGGCCCGATCTGGGTCAGCTGGTCCTGTTGTGCCAGGCACACTGCCCTGCTACGATGCGGCTGGGACACCGGATTTGGCCCACATGCCTAATTCCGGTGGCTGACCTACAGGTCCAGCGAGGGGCTGCAAGGTCGCGACTTGCGGGGGGCACGGAGGCACCGTGTCCTCCATTTCGGTTGCACTTTCACATCCTAGGTGGTGATCCGACACCGACCTAGATCTGGTTGCCCAGCGCATCTTCTCGGGGTGACCCATGGGTGGCACGTAGGCGTCGTGTCTGCCATGCTCCCCACACCTCGTGCCCGTGGGCTCAGTTGGTGTCCCTTAGACTGACGGTGGTCTAGCAAGTCCGGGTGAGCACGGTGGTGATGTTGTTGCTGCTTGGCGGTAGGGATCGGCGGTGGCAGCGGATCCCCCTGTGGACGGAGGAGTAGGGCCTAGTGCTGGGTTAGTGTGTACGAGGGCACCCTTGCTGCAGTGCAGCGGCGGGGCTTCACGAGCCCTTTCAGGCTCGGCTAGTCCAGAGAGGGCTTGGTTTGCCCTGCTGTTGTATTTGGTTGGCTACCACCTTCAGGTGGTGGAGGTAGTTCCCTCCGGCATGATGATGTCATGCCGACCCCTCCCGAAGGTTCCTTTTTTCTGGTCCTACGGGCCTCACACCGTGGTCACGGTGAGATGGCGGTGGTGACGTCAAGACCGTGGTGGCGCATACTCGTGGGCGGCGAGTTTGGTGGAGCAATCCGAAGTGTCCGGGTGTGTGGTTTTTTTGAGGGGTCGGGAGAAATCCTTGTCATCGACACCGACGTGGTGACACCTGCGGGTGCCACCAGCCTTCTTGAAGGGCGTTGGGTGTACCTCTTTTCCACCTCCCAGAGCGTACCGGGGGAAACCCTAGGACCTGTCCAGACAGCAGCGTCGTCATCGTCGCTTTCCTTCCTGGAGGTGCTGCTTGGTGCGCGGTGTTTTGGAGTGCTAGGCATGTGGTGAACTTAGCTGGAGGGTGCAACGGTTGCGGATCCTTCTCGTTTTCATCAAGCCACTATTTTCGGCTTTGTTTTCTCTCTTTTTCTTTTTTGGTTTGGTGTTTTTATCTTTTGGGCGTTGTGTTGTCTGGCCCAGCTGCGGTTCCAAATGGTTGCTATATTAATATAGCTGGGCACATGCTTGTTTCGAGGAGTGGGACCCGGCAGATATTAGAAATCGAGCGGGAAATTACAAAAATTCGACTATTTGATCACTCGTGGTCATCGAACCTTTTTTTACATGAAAATATGTGTGGTCATCAAACCTTGGGTATGTCTTGTTCTAGAGCAAAATGGTTAAATAGGACGCACAAAACGCCTGTGCTAAGAGCATTAAGAAAATCCAATTGGACGACGAAAACGGACATGTGTTGTTCTATTCGGTTGTGGCCTTGTGGACCGCTGGATGGCAAAAACAGGATCCATTGGCGCGACCCAAATGGATTTGAGACCATGGCCCACCTACCCCTGGCTCTCTTTTAAAAGGATCACAATTCCCACTTGAAAGATCAAGTATGTTGCCTAGAGGGGGTGAATAGCCGGTTTAAAAGTTTCACGAGATGGGCTTAACAATGGCGGAATAAAACTAGCGTTTTCTTTTGTTAAGCACAAAGCCTAGATATACTAAGGTTCACCTATGTGCACCAACAACTTATGCTAAGAAAAACAAGCAAAAATATGATAGAAAGCTAGATTACTTCAAGCACGAAGGCTATCACAATGTAAAGTTCCTCCCAACAATAGAGATAACCGAGGCACGCGGGGACGATGGTATTTTATCGAGTTCCTCCCAACAAGGGAGTACATCTCGTTGGAGGGGTGGGCGGTACTAAGACCACCAACGCCACAAGAGGCCTCACCCTATTCTCCCAAGCACCCACCACGCGTCAAGCACCTGTTTCACTATGGGACACTTGAGGGCGGTTACCGAACCCGTACAAGATTGGTGCTATCTCCACAACTTAATTGGAGCCTCCCAATAATCGCCACTAAGGCCACAATCTCGGGGGGAGCTTCACAACTTAATTGAAAGGCCCCAAGAACACGCCAAAAAGGCCACACAGCCGTCTAGGATTCCAAGAACCCAAGAGGGACAAGCTTCTTTAATATTACCAACCAAATCCTCTAGGGAGAACACAAACTAATGCACCTAATGCAAAAGGCAAGGACACCACAAAGATGCTCCAATACTTCACTCTAAAATTCCAACAAGGCTACTAAAGCACTTGGGGGAATAAGAGAGAAAGAATCAAAGGGAGAACACATAATCCCCCAAGATCTAGACCCCAAAGATTCACTCACAAAGAGGTGATCTGGTTTGGTCAAATTGCAGATATAGATCCCCTCTAACTTCCCCTCAAATATTGGCAAGAATCATTGGAGGGCAGGGGAATCAAGCACAAAACATTTAGGAAAATGGGGCAAAAGGCTTGAGAAAATAGGAGAGAAGAACACTCAACAAGGTGAGAGAAAGAGGCTTATATAGGGGCCAAGAATATCTGCCCGTTGGGGCCATATTACGGCTGGGACGGTAGTACCGCCGATGGGCTGGTACTACCGGTTCCAGGCCAGCAATGCGAGCCAACAAGGTAAGTAGCAGGGTCAACGCGGGGCGAGCCAGAGAAAACAGGATCGGGGCTAGGCAGCAGGCGCGCGCGCGAACAATCGAGAGTCAGGCGAAAGCGGCCACGCTGGGCGAGCAAGCTGCAAGCACGCGAGCGGTGGCAGCGGGGCGAGCGGCTGCGCCGGCCCAGCGAGCGGGAGGGGCGACGCGGGAGCCAGCGAGCAGCAGCAGCGGCTGGATATGCGAGGCACGCGCACGAGGAAGCGGCGCTGGGGAAAAGCGGCTGGATGGGCCGGTAGTACCGCTTGGTCGGCCCGGTACTACCGGCAAGGCCCAGTACTACCGACCACTACTACCGGATCGACCAGAGAGCAAGACGCGTGGGCAGGGCCGGGCGGTAACGGCCCGGTACTACCGCTCGGCCTAGATAAAATCTTTTTTTCTTTTTTATTTTTAAATCAATAAGAGGCAAAATACAAACTGTGATAACTTGAGCTAGGGAACTCCGATTGATCCGAAACCAATTTTATTGGAAATATTGGATATCACTAAGTGAGAAACCTCCAAGTATTTTAAAGTGGAATACCTCACTTGGTGAGAGTCCAGAAAACCTCCAAGATCAAAAACGCAATAAGGTATAAAAGGCAAATCCGTTTTTGATGAACAAGAGCTTGTTATGAAGATTACCACAAGCTCTATATTCTCACATGGATAAGATCAACAAACTACCAAGAAAGATGATAATGCAAAGGTTTGAGCTCTCTCTGAACGATACGATCGAGTTACTCAATCGAGATCCCCTCTTGATAGTACGACTATGTATCCTAAACCCGGTCTCCCAACTAACAACATGAGACCGGTAAAAGGGAAAACCTATCAAGATTACCTTTGCCTTGATCATACTTTGACCTTGCCTTCATCGATCCATGATCACCGAGGATGGCAAGCATCAAACATGAGATCTTTTAGAGATGGCGTATTTTGAGCTTGCACAACGCATCTTATTCTACAAATCATCTACCTTGAAGCCAACACATGCTCCAAATGATGCCAATAGACAATTCCTACAAGTGCAACTTAATGCAAACATTAGTCCATAAAAATTGTCATTAATTATCAAAACCACACATGGGGGCCCACATGCTCTTTCACCACTCCCACTCCCCGTGCGCCCTAGCTGTTGATAGCCCCTTCCACCTCCTCAGCAAGATGTCGAAGAAGTGGTCTGGCAGGGCCAAGAACGACCATGAGGTCGGGTCCTCGCCCGTCCATGGCCATGACGACACGCCCTGCCAGCGGAACAGAAAGGATGTATCGACAAAGGTGGCCCAGATGTACTAGCGCATGGCCACGCCTGTGCCATGACCAGACGTCCACCTCCCTGGCGGGTAGCATTTGAACCACCTGCATGTTCCAATGCCACATGTCCCTACCTCCGAGGCTACGCGTTGAGTAGAGATCAACCATCATCGGGCATTCCTCTTGTCGAACCTGGCTATGACGTGGCATGCGCTAACAAGTCGCAAATCTAGGATGAGTGGTTCGAGCGGGAGAACGACGCCAGGTGAAGATCATACTTCACCATGGAGTATGCACCCCATAGGTCCCGCACATCCTTGAAGGTGCCGACGACAACAACAACAAGGAGGTGGAGGAGCCGCCTGCGGTCCTGGCACCTGTGAAGGTCGAGTACGACAAGGACGAGGCCCTCGGGCAAGGACATTGAGGCCTCCGAACTCAAGGAGCTCGGCATGTGGTCGGATCTAGGATGGCCCTCTACATCTCGAGGTTGCAAAGCCCAGCGCCACAGGCCCCACCATTTCCATGGACCATGCTATGCAACACAACCCTTGGGAGTTGTGGTCACCACCGGTGTTCATCAACATCAAAGATGATGACTAGGACCATGGTCGTCGTGTCACCATAAACCCTAGCTAGCAAAGATTTTTCATTTATTTTAAAGTATTATTTTAGATGTAGTTTATTTATTTTATGCATTTTTTATTTTTTATTCCCCTTATATAATTATTTTTAATCAAATATTATGAGGGGAAAATGCGCTGCCCGGCAGGAGATGAAAAATCATCTCTTTCTATCCTCCGGCCTACCTAAAGGGACCAAAATTAACCGACTTAGAGCATTGTACATGCCCTTAGTGTTAGTGTCTGAGATGGGAGCTCATCGAAGCTGCTCTAACTAACAACCTAGAAAACCAGGAGCTCAAAATTCGTCGGATTGGATTAAAAAATCCATCTGGCGAACTCAGGCCAAACTTAGCGCTCTGGGGTTCACCTGGGGGCGCCGGATGGAGCAAAAAGGCGAGCGGGCCTAAGTTGTCGGCGAGGGAAGCAGATTTCCACGCAAAGCAATCGCATAGTTCCCTTCCCCACCCACCTGTCGTCGTTCTCGTCGCTGGCGCCACCCACCCTCCCCCCTCCACTTCGCCTCCGACACGCCTCCACGAAACCAACCAACCTCCACGAAGACACCCTCCCTTCCCGTCGAGCTACTCGTTGGGTTTAGCTCCCTCCAGCTATTCTGTGGACCACTATGCGCCAAACCACGCCCAATAGGTGTTCAGCGATTTGCCTGCATGGACTCTGACGACGATGATCAGATGTTCACCACGCTGATGGAGGAAGAGATGGTCGTCGCTGTCGTCGATGATGGTGAGCACATGATGGTCATCGCTTCTCTGGTCAGCCTATATGCCCAGAATGCGAAGCCACGACGCGGCGGTTCGGCGCCAGGACGTCGGAAGTGCAAGCCGAGGCAGTGGATGGAGGGCTATTGCATGTTATACGCCGACTACTTCGCTGATGATCCATTGCACGGCGAGGCGGTGTTTCAGCACCAATTCAGGTTGAGCCGGGACCTCTTCCTAAAGATTAGGTACGCCCTTTTGGACTTCGACAGCTACTTCAGATGCAAGAAGGACTGCACTAGTATGGTGGGATTTTCCTTGCTATAGAAGTGCACGGTGGCCATGAGAATGTTGGCATACAGATCTCCCGGTGACACAAAGGATGATTATCTCTACATGGCCGAGTCCACTATCATCGATTACCTGTACAGGTTCTGCAGGGCAGTGATTGTAGTGTTTGGGCCAAAATATCTGAGAACACACAATGCCAAAGACACTGCTCGAATCCTTGCAATCAATGAAGCTAGAGGATTCCCTGGGATGCTTGGAAGTATCGACTGCATGCATTGGAAATGGAAGGACTGTCTGTTTGCTTGGTAGGGAATGTATAAGGGCCACAAAGGAGGTTGTAGTGTGGTACTTGAGGCAGTGGCTACACATGATCTCTGGATTTGGCACTCCTTCTTTAGCATGGCAAGATCCAACAACGACATTAATGTCAAGCAGTGCTCGTCTGTCTTCTCCAAGCTTGTTGAGGGTCGTGCCCCCCCCCCCCCCCCCCCCACCTCGTGGACTATGTGATCAATGGGCACCACTACAACAAGGGGTACTACCTAGAAAACGGCATCTATCCAAGATGGTCAACATTTGTGAAGACACTCTCAAGCCCTCTGATCGGCAAGCAAGCCAACTTTGCCAAGGAATAAGGAGCTTGCAGGAAGGATGTCGAGCGAGCATTTGGTGTGCTCCAAACCCGTTTTGCAGTTGTCCGGTTCCCCGCTCTGACCTGGTCGCAAGAGCAAATGTGGAAGGTGATGGATGCCTATATGATCTTGCACAATATGATTATTGAGAATGAGAGAGAGGAGTCGGTGCTTGATGATGAGAGTGAACCATATTTCAGATTGGGTCCTCTTGCAGAGCCTGATCACCAGGTGCGAGTATCGTGGGCTGACTTTGTTGCTATGCGTCAAGAGATCTGAGACACGCATGTGCATCAACAACTGCAGGATGATCTAGTGGAGCACATGTGGATGCTCAAAGGCAACACCTAGTTTGAGGTGTTCTTGTGTTTGAAAACTTGTTATTATTTGCTATGTGTGCGGAATTTGTTTTGTGCAGCGAACTATGTGATAAATTAGCCGAACTGTCGTTGTGTGTAAAAATTTGGCCAAACTGTGAAAATTTGCTTCGCATTTGGCCGAATTTTACCGAAGTCGCCGATCCTAGGGGTGTCTAGCTGGGGTTGCGGCTGGGAGTTGGCAGACCCCAGACCAAATGCTCGCCCAATCCAGCGAATAAAAACGCCAGATTTCGGTATGGGGACCTCCAACGAGTGAAGATGCTCTAAACTAACCGCTGAAGTTTTGAAGAACCGATTAAGTGAGTTCTTGGGAATAGTGTTGTTTTTTAGAAACTCATATATAGTCTTGTCTTTTCTAGGAGACGAACTGGATTCGAATCAGATAAGTTCGCTTCTTTCCAAGCGTGTGGCTAGAGCCGAACCAGCGGTAGACTCGATGATCTCTATTTGCGGCTATGATCTCAGCCGTTTGAGACATTTATTCGGTGTCTCAAAGCCGTTTTCGGATGATTCACCTACTGGGGGGATTTTTAAGGGTCGGATGATTCACCTACTGGGGGGATTTTTAAGGGTGAGTGTGTGCCTTGAGATGTCGAAGGGGGCTGGTTGCTCCGTTATATGCATGCTAAGGGGCAAGACAGTTGAAAGATGCTGAATCATTGTTTCGTTGTGCCAGGAGACCAAATCAACAGTATTTCCAGGGTTGTGCGCGTTAGACGTGACCGCTGCTGCACTAGGACGACAGTAGAATGGTGTGACTTTTATTATGTACGGTGTTGAAGCTGGGAACCTTGTACCAAAACACACCTCACAAGCTAACTGCTACTCGGAGCAACATTACCACCAACATGGCCAAGATAGGCCGAAGCGAGAACGATCCTCGGAGCCAAATCAATGGACTGAAATAAGGGTCCCAGGAATTCTGTTCTATACCACGTTGCCACAAAGAGCAAGCGAAAAATGCTCAGGTTACATGGCAACAAATACACTCTGATAAACGTATAGTACAGTGCCTAACATATTACATAGATGGTTACAACGCAACCAAGCAATATGCTCAGGTTTCATCATTCTTTGCTGGGGCTCGGTTCTAACTTATCCACAAAAGATGATATTCATTGCCTGATTGCCTCAATCTTGTTTCCGCCGACTGATTAATTTGGTGCTTTCAATGATATATCAGGTCAGGAAACATCAGTGAAGGTGTTCTTGGAAGTAATCACGGAACGCAGCTGGCCTGACGATGGAAGTTCCCGGGCACATTTATTTAACGCTCCTAAACCCCGAGATAAACAACCTCAATACAGAAACTGCTGCCTCCTTCAGTTATTATTCAGTCCCTCTCTTTAGCTTGTCTCCTGTCCTTTCTCTTTTGCTCTCGTGTACCTGAAATGCAAGGCCGAAATTAGGAGGTTGGTGGACTGTCAAAACAAAGTTTTACTGTTTCTAATTACAGCTACGGGCATCTTCCAAATGTGGACGATAGGACAGCCATATAACATCCAGTCTTCATGTAATACCAATATACAAATAAGCATGTGTACAATATACAGTGGCACAACTATTGGACTATATAACCTCTGTTTAGGAGGTTGGTGGGCTGTCAAAACAAAGTTTTACTGTTTCTAATTACAGCTACGGGCATCTTCCAAATGTGGATGCTAGTACAGCCTGATAACATCCAGTGTCTATGTAATACCAATATACAGATAACATGTGTATGAGACAGACATGTGTATAATATACAGTGGCACACGACTATAGGACTATAATCTCTGTTTAGGGTACGAAAACATGCATATTCTTCATTGTAGTAAGTCTGCTAATGGTAGGTAAGGCTTCTTGCATTTTTTAAAATATTCAGAAATGAATAGTTGCAAAGTCGCAACCAATGGCAATGTGTGGTCACAAGTGCAACGAATTATAAGGGAAAGATGAAACAAATTACTTTTCTTCTCCTCATGTTTCTTCCGCCTCCAATTCTCAGCGAGTCTTCTCTTCTCTTTTTGCTTGTCCATATTCACACAAATCTGACAGTACAATCAATAATAGATAAGAAGGGGCAGAAGAAGATACAAAAGAAAGCTACAAACATACAAACTGCACACACATGTTACAACATAAATATCTATATAGAAAATCTCACCTCTTGCCCAGAATCTTGAAGAGCTTGCAAGGGTTCCACACGATCCTGGCCAATAATAACAAATCGAGACCCTTTATTCTCGTTATTACTGCTGTTACCGTTTACATTCCTTTTGGCCAGATCTTCTAGTTGCTTCTGAAGCAATGGTGAAATACCAGCCTGGATGAATTGATGGTTCAAGTTAGTGAACACAAAATCTTGTCAGGTTAAGGTACCAAAAGTGATCCATGATATTTACTGCATGACAGAAAACTAACCCCAGCCAAATAGCGCCGTGAGAAAGT
This sequence comes from Avena eriantha, assembly GCA_910589775.1. Classification (NCBI taxonomy): domain Eukaryota; kingdom Viridiplantae; phylum Streptophyta; class Magnoliopsida; order Poales; family Poaceae; genus Avena; species Avena eriantha. The sequence continues at coordinate 490,496,922 of OU342740.1, forward strand.
CTTAGGCTGCAACGGATGTTGCAACAGTTCATTCAAATCCTACAATTCAAAGGAAAGTGTGCTGAAATATGGGCCAGATAGATAGGACATTGTCAAAATCATGAACACCTAATAATACCTTAGCTTACGAAAAAATTACCACTGCTATATGACCCTAATATGATATTCTTAATCGTTCAAACCTGTTGAAGTTTCTGAAGTTTTGCAGATGTTGCCTTTCGTTGCTTGTGGCCCTGTACACGTTCTTCCTCACTGTCACTAGCATCCAATATAAGTCCCATGGATTCAGCATTCCTCTGAAGCCAGGATTTATTAGCATTTTCCTGAAAAGCAGAGGAAAGTCAGAGCATAGACAGCTACTACCACGGAGTACGTGTGTTGCTATTAAAAAACACCTAAAAAGGCAAGTGTTTGGTAGAGGAAGCTAAAAAGGCAAGAGTTGGAGTGTCATCCCGCATTGTTCATTTGTGCCAACTGCAAGAATGTTAGTCCAAAATCCAAATACAAGTAAGAGTGTACTTTTGTATTTTTCCTCTTGCAATACTGCTGATCCCATATATGAATGCAATAGTGTATCTGTTTGTTGGGTGCATTTTGCATGAGTACGTCTCCTAGTCATGAGGATGATTGTATTTGTATATCTGAGACTTCTGTAAGTTGGTGGTCCACGTATATTATACAAGTAAAGTGGAGGGAGGCTGAACTCGTCACCAACTCCAAACTTTATAAGTAGGGAAGATAACTAAAATTAATCAGAGGTCGGTGATTAATCCATACATGTTAGAAATGATCAAAGAATATGAAAAACAAATCTAACAAACCACTTGCCTGTGAATCTTTACGCGATATCTTGTCGATCTGCCGAGCAAGGGAGAGCCTATTCATTACCGCAGGCATGTAGGCCTGATCAACAGGAAACTGCTGCAGGTTCTCCTGTAGTTTTCAATCAATGGTTATAGTCAGCTTAATCTGAGAAAGAACATAGTAAACTTATGCACCACCTTGAGTGGTTGAGAGCGGTGAATGTGCACTTGTAAGCAACCAAGAGCAGAATAGGCACTATGAAAATAAATATGAAACAAATGGCCACAAACATAAATTATCTGAAGCCATGAGAGAATGAATAAGCTGTGTATGCAAGTAACGTTCAATGTATGAATACATACAAATGAAAATCACCTTTGAAAATGACTTGCAAAGAGAATAAAACTTGGCTTTGTCAGCAGGAGAGATTAACGCAATACTGCAGCCTGACAATGATTTACGCGCTGTCCTTCCACTCCTGTGGATATAAACCTAAGGGGGCAGCAAATAGTTTTAAGAACTCTAGTTAGTGAGTTTGGTCTATATCTAGGATAAATATAAGTTCAAGAAATAAACAGTGCACCTACATCAGTTGAGTGTGGCAGTTGATAATGGATAACAGTTCGGACATTATCAAAGTCCATGCCCCTTGCAAAACCATCAGTTGCAACCAAAATGGAATTCTCACTTTCACGGAAACGATCCACAGCCTGAATGAACACAAAAAAAAATCAATACTTTATCTTAAAAAAATAAAACTAAACAATACCAGGATTAGCAATTGTTAACTTTATTTTACCATGACAAGGCAGAGATAAGGGTCCAATTTAAAATAAGCAAGAAAAAAATGAAGTGCAGAAGGTAGATCATACATCACAAGATAATTGGAAAACAAAAGTAAAGCACCTGCTGATCCCAGGCCAGTTATAAAGTGATAATTTTAGACAAACATTAGAGCACTACTTATTGTTAGCAACATCCAAAAAGGTGTGAGTGCATGCCATGGTAGAATGGCATAACTCCAATACATGTCAATGGGTTACAAGCATTCCAACAATAACCATTTAAGTATACAATAAATAATATCATATGTAAAGTGAACACAATTCCAAGAACTTCGCAAATGTTACATATAAGCAGTGTACAGTTTATGAGAGAATCACCTTCATGCGAGCCCTTTGTTGCATTTGAGCATGATTTGTCAAGACATTGATTCCAAGAATGCGTAATAACGAAGAAATGTGACGCAGTGCAGCGATCGATGTGCAAAATATTATTGTGCGGCCTTGCCCATGAACACTTAATATATAGTACAAGTTGGCATCCTTAGCATCATCACTACACCTACAAAACAAGCAAGCAATAACTTTTCAGTGTCAATCTGTCTACTACAGTTTTTGCATAAAAAATTACAAGCAAAAAAAAACAGTGGCTATTATATCGAAAGTGCAAGAAGGAAAAGGCATACTCGATGAATGATTCTTCAAGTTTCTCAGGCAAGATCGAAGCATTTGTTAAATCAACTATTTCTGCATTAGGTTTCATACCAGCCTGCTTCGAAAGTGCTTCGATGGAGCTCAAATCATCAGCCATCGATGCCTTTGAAGTAGAAAATCCACGCTTTAACTTCTTGCGAAAATTAGCCGAGAGTGCAAGTGTTGCCGAGAAGACAAAGGTTTGCCTCTTCTTTATTTGCAAATTCAGCACAGTCTCACAGCTTAGTGTGGCTTTTACAGTTGGCTCATCAGAACTATTAGATAGAGGAAGCATCTCAATGATAGATTGCACTTCTTTGAAATGACCCCGCTCTATCATTCTATCAGCCTCATCCAACACGAAGAATGATAGTGAATGCAGCTGAATGATAAATAAATGGAAGCATTGTGACAGTTAACACACCATGTCTTCGACATAAGATAACGACAAAATGACAATTGCGATGAGTAGAAGCCACATTTAGATACTTCATTCAGTAATTTCAAATACAGAAAAGTTCAGTTTACTATTAGGTTCAATCATCCACAATAAAGAATAGCAATAATAGCTATCTTAGATACAAGTTCGGTATAACCAGAGATCACCCGGCTTAGTTATCTGGCTTCCATCATCTAGAAGTATTTCTATTCTGGGGTTAAACCAAAATTCTTCCAGAATGAAGATGCCAGTCTGGCTATCAGTATGCACTTTGTACAAACAGAAAAAGGTGGCTAAGTGTGTCGTTTCCTTGTAGTTTGCAGTCACAGATATAATGCAGTAACGAAACATTATTCATAAAAGCTGGACATTTCGTTATCATTTATCCAAAATAATCATGGTTCAGATGAAATTATGATTAATGATTATACCTATGCGTTTTCCCAAGGGTATGTCGATCATACTTGACCCTGAGTTCCCAAAACGTATAATGAAAACTTGACATATACTTTCAGACGTTCCATACTAACCTCAACTAAGTGCTGATTGCCTGAAGACATTAGCTCCCATAATCTTCCTGGAGTTCCAACAACAATTTCTGGCTTCTTTTTCAAAAGTCGTTCTTGCTTTTCCATGGATAAACCACCAACAATAGGAACAACGTGAATCCCTAAGAACTTGGCTGCATCTTTTAGATGATCACAAACCTGAAAATAAGAATCATAACATGTGCATGACACACTAACTCAAATTTGAACAGAAGTTTAAAGGACCAATGATGTTCAGAACTCTAACAAAATAAGCTAGAAAAGCTGAACTCAATTAACCAGAAGGCACTAAAGGGCAATAAGATGGACAGCATAGATTTATAGCTACAGCATCGACAAGCATTCAAGTTTCACGCCAAATGTAAATCACACTATGATAATCAATACACTATTCTTATACCTGTTTGGCAAGTTCTCTTGTGGGTGTCAAAATAAGTGCACGGAGTGGGCCTCCAGTGGAACTTTCCTCCGTCACTTTTCCATCTTCTACATGTAATCTTTCAGCCTTCTCTCGTTCTTCAAGAAGGCGCTGCAAAATAGGGAGACCAAAAGCAAGTGTCTTGCCAGAACCT